>CM060423.1:146698766-147898766 GCA_030545235.1 Helianthus tuberosus
AAATTAAATAGTTAACAGATTGATATACATCAAAGCATTGATAATCTGAGATTAAACATCAAACAGATTATATACAGTCAAACGGATTGATATACATAAAACCGATTGATAATCACTAAACAGTTAACAGATTGATAATCAAACAGCAATATAGTTAAAAACAGCAATATTAAACAGTTAACAGATTATATACATCAAACAGATAATCACTAAACCGTTAACAGATAACAGATTATTGATAATCAAAGCATGTTTTCGGTGGCTGAAGTAGAATGACAGATTGATAATCACTAATCTGATATTGATAGATGGAGCAGTATTCACTAATTATCACCAATATTCACTAATTATCACTAATCACTAATCATCATAATAATAAACAGTAGCAATAAATTACTAAACAAAGTAGCGATTCAGCAATAAAGATTAAAACTAACCTTGAAGATGAGATTGAGCAATAGAGATTAAAAAGAGGGGATGAGAAACTGGCAGCTGTAATAGCGATTGTTAAACAGGAACGATTTGGAGATTTGGAGATTTGATTGTGAATTCAGATACGATTTGGAGATTTGATTGTGAATTTAGCGTAGTCAAATAGATTAGAAAAAAGCCCGCTACTTTTTAGGGGATAAACAAAGTCCCGCCAAAATAGTTGCCGCCTAAAAAACCCTAAATCTGCCGCCCAGAATAAAAACGTACGCCTCAGATCATATGGAACGGAACGGAACGAAACGGACGCCTCACCACACTGAGGCGTACGTTTAATTAGAGAAGGTGAGGCGCCGCCTCAGAAACGTTTTTGTACCGTCCCGCCTCGAGGCGTACGCCTCGGCCGTTTTTTAAAACCATGGGTGTGAATATAGTTTGGTTAATGATATTTGGGCCAACATTGGGCCAACAATAACGCAGAAGGGAATAGGCTTTGGACTTTGGAGAGCAGGCTTTAAAGAAAAAGAATAAAATTGGGCCAACTGATATTATCGCTGAGATAACCGATATTACAAAGACAAAATATCGACGATATATCGGTATATATCGCCGATATTATCGCTACCGATATTATCACGAGATTTTGAACCGATATTTTACTGAGACCCGATAACCAATATATCGGTGATATATTACCGATATATCGCCGAGATTAACTGCTTAGATTTAAACCACCCATTAATAATCGTTATCACATGAAAATAGACTTTTTCTACTAAAAGAGTTAATACATACCTCATTGTTGTCATTTCTCTCTTGTGCACCCATCATCACGACACGCGAGTCAGCGATAGTGCCGATCCCATACATTTTACCCTTTTTCTTGCCTCCAACAGTTTGCGACAACAATTCCATGTCAATTTCCGGATGCAAGCTGGTATCCTCTCCATATTTGTCGACAGCATATTTATTGTAAGTTTCCTGTGATGGGCGCATAAAACAATCAATAAATTAGCTTTATATATTTATATAATAAAGTATTTCTATTATAAATGTTCGCATTTTGCACTAAGGTGAGGTGAGTCACTCGAAAAGCACATCACAGCAGTCCTTACGCAGTTCTGGATATATTTTAAAATTCCAGCAAGTTTTCTGCTAGATTCTGGCAATATTTCAGCCGGAGTTAGCTCTAAACAGCCTACAAATCATCTATATTAAAGTAGATATATATGAATGAATTAAGGGTAATCTTGGCTAGGAGGAGAAGCGACACTTTTAGGTTTGGTTTTAGGAATATCCAGCAGTTTTATTCATGTAATAAAATTGTATTTTAATTAAAAAATGGAGGTGATAAAAATTCATAGTAAAAAAAGTGTTAAATATTAATACGTGAAAAGGATGATTAAGTTGAAACATTGTTGTTATAATAACAATAATAATTATGAAACAAATAACAAATAGAAAAAAAAAACTAGTTAAAATGCTTAAATATGTAATTTTTGAATTTTTGGTATAACTTATAAGTAAGGGTAAAAAGGTCATTACATAATTTATTTTTAATAAAATAAATCAAAATGGGGAAATTTGCATTTGTTTTAATTAAGGAAGGGGAAATATGCAATTAAGATGATTTATATGGGGAAATATGCAAAAGATCATTAAAAACATGCATTTACAAAATAACAGAACTTACATAAGCTTCACTCGCCCTCATGTCAACCCAAGTCACGTTATGCTCATGAATGTTCTCTTCCATGTCACCGCCTTCTCCCGAACCGTGATCAACCGAGCTGCTAGACCCCAACAACCCATCTAGGGGTCTCGACCCTTTCTTTGCGTGTGTTTGTAACCAGAATTCACCGAACTTGACGCGCCGCTTCAAGGTCTTCTCCTACATCAAAACCCAAAATTATTAATACATGTTTGCTACAGTATAGGGGTATTTGTTTTACATGATAAGATTTTCGGGTTCGTGTTAGGTTCGGGTTCGTTTAAAATTTCCGGGTTCGGGTTTAACCCGCCAACCCGATCCATTTAGCACCCCTAAATACCCGAGCTTCATCTCTATGTTTAAATTTAGCTCATAACGAACTTTACTTATACAAATTTATCAAAGTCGTAAAAAAAACAAAGTTCGTATAACTTATGTTTTTCAGAGGTACACTTTACATTTCATTATTATATAATACTAGTGACGAAACTTAAATATTTAAATTGAAGGGGGGCTGATGAATTGAATCGGTGCCGATAGGGGTGAGCATAGAGACAAAACCGACCCGACCCGGGATAGAACCGACCCGACCCGATACCCGAACTGCATAGAATATAAGAACCGAACACTGGACACTATGCTATTCATCAGGTATCAGTCCACTGTGAAATCGGGTCCTCGGTTTTGGTGAAATACCCAAGACCGCCATTGCAGTTGATCTTCTTGTTGAAATTCAGGGTCAAGGGCCTCTCAATTTTCAAAAGTAGTTCACAGCTGATTCAATTCAGCACAATCAAACACAGATAATGCTATTATTCAAAAGGAAGATATAAATTTCTAACTGAGATTCAAACCCAGGCGAGTAAATTTATGATTACCATAATATCTTGAAAGAAGCAGCCAAGTTAGATTGCAGATTGATGGATTACTTGAAGAAATAAGTATAAATTGCAGATTGTAGGTGAAACAGTTCCATATTCATTGTTATTGATGAACAATCTGATGTTGCGATTTAAGACTTTAGGTTAAAACATTATATTGCTGCTGGGCCTGGTTGGCCCATTCTATTTGCTTGGTAAAAGTCGGTCCACTAGGTTTGGTCAGTTTTCTTGTGTTCAAGAACAGACCCGAAACCCGAAAATTGTAGAATACAAGAACCGAATTAATACCTCTATTAATAGCTAAGGTTCGGTTTCGGGTAATTTACGGTTCAGGTATCGGTTTTTTTCGGGTCAGCCCTATTTATGCTCACCCCTGTGTGTTTTAAAGATGACAAATTAACGTTTCTCACCATGTTTTTTCTAACCGTGAGAAAGCTCTTCGAGCCAAGGGTATGCCTGCCACCCGTTGCTTTTCCTCTGTTATAGCTGTTTTGAGAAGCTTTGTTTTTCCATGAAACAGTATTCCAAGCATGCACTAGCGTTTCCCAAGACTCTTGACTCATCCACAGTGGCTTAAATGGAAGAATTGGAGTCAAATCGTTCTCAACTTCCGCACCCTCTTGGATCGCAAGGGCCTTGGCTTTATCACGAGCCCTCTTCAACAAATCAGGAAACTTCCCCTTAATGCACTTCTCCCAGCATGAGTGAATTGATGATTTCGAAATATCTTCCCATCGGTAGTATTGCTACATAAAAGCATTTATTAATAATATATTAATTATTTATCAAGTCATAAGCATTATCATATACAAATGGGTAGTAAGTATACACCTGAAAACGCTCAAACAAGCGTTCGCGGTGATGGGATAGTAAGTATACACCTGAAAACGCTCAAACAAGCGTTCGCGGTGATGGGAAGGAACATCTTTCCATCCTTTCCATGGACCCGACCACATAGACTTTAAGTTGGATCCAATGGTCCGAGAAACTTTATCATGATCATTGAATCTACAAAACGAAAAGAATGAACATTAGTAATGATTTTATTCACGTATAAAGAGAATAATAACATAAAAAACTTACTCATCATTTTCAACCCAAATCCAAGTGCGATTTTCGGGTGTGGGTAGTGGAGCTGGAATAACAGGTCCATGCCCAACGGCAGCGACATGCTCATCAGCATCATTAAGCTCGTGCTGCAACTGACCCCTACCAACACCTTGACCAGCACCTTGACCCCCACCACGTCCGCTACCTCGACCACCACCTTGACCCCTACCAGCACCTTGACTCTCACCACGTCCTGCTGAACTGCGTGCCATATTTTCTACAACAAAAATAAACTTATTAATATTCATAAATAAGGACTGTTATATAAAACAAGTGTAAATAAACAATATTCAATGTACGGATGTTGTTCAAGCTTGGGGTAGTTTGGTTTCGATTAATTAGGTTTTATTCTTTAAAAAAATTACCTGATAACGGTTACGAAATATAAATTAGATTTTCGGGTTTGGGCCATCTCTAGAAATCACAAATGCACTAAACAGTTAGATATGAAAAAAAATGCAGCATGTGGTAGGAATATATAAGCTTAAGCATTATATAAAGAAAACTACTGTCCCCCATCAACTTTTGCAAAAATAAAGTTCACATGTCCTTTTGCAAAAATTCAGCATAATTTATAAGGGGTTTTCACAATTGCTCAATTTTTAACTGAAATATGGGTTGTTTTTTACATCAAATTCTACTTTCTATGTGAAATAAAAACAAGAAATCAGTAACAAGTTCTTATTTTCAACATCATTTAAAATTCTTATTTTTTGTAAGCCATGTATCTGTTTTCAACAACATACGACCAACATGCTAGGTATTTAACATTAACTCTTTAACCCTTTCCAGGTTTGGGAATTCTTAGTGGAATGAAGACTCAAGATATATATGTTACAGCAAAAAACAAAAATAATTATGATAAACACCACATTCGTATTTTAATTCAAGAGGTTGTGATGAGGTCTTAGTGTTACTGTTATTGTTAGGTCTTGTTAGATCTAAAAATTTCATTTGCAGGAAGCAATTCAAGAATCACAAATAACATATTCAATTACAATGTATCATAAAAAGCAAATCGAAACAACTCAACAACGAAGTTCAATCTTACCTGCAGGTCTTCCGATTAGAACTGCTAGTGCAGGAGGCTTCTTCACAACCGTTCACAACGAAAAGATTGATATAGAGTTGAGAGGGATGAAAGTGCCGAATGATGCGCATTGTGCGATAGGTGGGATGTGAGGAGACGAATTAAGGTCGGCTGTGAACGTGGTTTGAGGTCCTGATCGTGTTCTAGTTGGTTATCTGATATATGAGATGTTGGTTATCTGATTTTCTCAACCTGAAGATATTAGGGTTTTCTGCCCATTATTTATTTGTTCTTTGTTTTGGGCCTAGAAGTGAACATTCTAAGACACGTGTGTAGCACTAAAAATAACAAAGAAAGGAAGGATGAAGAATCGAACCTGTGGTCTATCAACATCTTTGTTGGAAATGCAAAACAAATTATTATTTTTTTTGTTTTTTTTCTGGTATTTCATTGATAGGGCCTCTCAACATATAATCAACATCAGTGTATATAATTTTATTTTATTTATCCAGGTATTTCAGTGATAGTGCCCCTCAACTAGGGGTGCAAACAAGCCGAGCGGCTTGCGAGCTACTCGAGATCGGCTCGGGAAAAAGCTCGAAACGAGCAGAGTCTTATCGAGCCCGAGCCAAGCTTGAGCTTAAAATAAAGCTCGTTTGTTTATCGAGCCCGAGCTCGAGCCTCGCATGTGAAGCTCGTTAGACTCGTCGAGCCTTATCGATAGGGCTGTAAACGAACCGAACGAACACGAACAAGACCTTGTTCGTGTTCGTTTGTTAAAAAATATATGAGTTCGCGAACCGTTCACAAACGCTTATCGAACGGGATTTTATGTTTGTGTTTGTTTGTTAAGGAAATGAACATGTTCGTGTTCGTTTGTGTTTGTTTGTTAATTTTAGGCAACGAACGTTGACGAACACAAATGAGCACACGCTAATGTTCATGAACACAAATGGAAATAAACGAACACAAACAATCGTCTATGAACATAATATATAATAGACTAACACTTATTAAATATTTAATTTGTCAGACTTATGATATATTCAAATAAATATAAAAACTAAAAACACTAATGAACTATCAAACACATGCGAACACGTTACCGAACGTTCACGAACATAAACGAACGAACGCGATCTCTGTTCATGTTTGTTCATTTAACTAAAAGAACGAAATTTCTTGTTTGTGTTCGTTTGTTTAATAAACGAACAAACACAAACGAACTTCCCGCCGAACGGTTCACGAACTGTTCGCCGAACGTTTGGTTCGTTTACAGCCCTACTTATCGAGCCTTAGTGTAAACGAGCCGAGTCGAGTCGAGCCGAGCTTATTTTAACTTGTTTACAAGCCGACCTTGAACCTAAAAATAAGCTTATTGAGTAAACGACCCGTGCCCGAGCTTCACTTATCGAGCTCGCGAACATAAAAAATCTATTATTTATATTATTTTTATTTAATATATTAATTAATAAATAATAAACGAGCCAAGCCCGAGCCGAGCTTGAGAAAATACCAACTAGTCGAGCTCAAGCCTGATCGAGCTCGGGCTCGGGCTCGGCTCGGCTCGTTTGCACCACTACTCTCAACATCATCGATATTTATTAAAAAAAAAGAGACGATATACCTTATAGGTAGCAAAACTGGCTCTCATTCCTGTAGCATCTTTATAAGTACCTATACATACCAGAAATAATCAATGATTAATTCAACAACTTGCTACAAATTGAAAAATAAGGCCAAAATCTCTAGCCCTTTCTGTGTTGCTGCTTGTAACTGCTACAATGCTGTACAATTTTCACATAGTATAAATTGACGTAAAAACCGATGTGGGGTCGACAAGTTCTTAAACCCGCAGGATGATACATGTTAAAACAAATCATATGATATGACCACCTTCGAACAAAAGATGCGGTTTCGCCATTTGAAAGGGTCAAATGTAATCTCATTTTATTTAGAACTAGATTTTTTCAACCCGGCTCGCGTTGCGGCACCGATTTTCTCCCGTATTTGCTGATGTTTTCAAAGATAGCTGCATTTCTAGTCTTCCAAAGGCACCAAAATACCGTTCGCAAAATACCATTGAATGCTTTTCTTATCTTCTTCGACCCGTTTACCGTCTTGTGAAGCTCCAGGAGGTCCCTCACACTAAATACAAAAATAGGCGCAAATTATCCTGACCCGAGACGTCGACCAAAATCCTCTTTTTCACACTTTTCACCGAAAAAACCCCCATTGTTGTCAAACTCCCACAGCCACATGTCCTAGCCCGACCCGAGCGAGACTGAGCTCATAATCTGCAGCTGGTCATTAAGCTAGCTAGACTCACCAGAGGTGAGTTGGGCCCTCCGCCGCTCCCAACCCATAACCGTGACACCTGACCCATTAACACACGGTCCGACACAATGCACCATTTAGACTTTTCCAATGTAAAAAGAAGTGGAAACTTACTGGCCAAAACCTCAGTCCCAAACCACAGGTCTAACCAGAAGAAAATTGAGACCCCATTTCCCAAAATACCCTTTATAACATTTGATAAAACCACGCCCTTATCTTCCATAGAAAATGGTACAACCAAAATGTACACTACTCTACTGGTCGTGGGTCAGTAGAGTTTCGGGTCCGAAATGGATTCAGGTCAGGACGAGCTGATTTAAAGAAGTCAAACTTGGTTCGAGTTAAAACAGATTCGGGTTGAAACGGGTTATGACAAAAATTAGGGGTGTGAATTTCGGACACGACCCGAAAACATGACACGAACCTAACACGAACTTCACGGGGTTTTTTTTTTTTTTTTTTTTTTGGATAAAGGGCAATGCCCGGCAAACTATATAACACACAGAAAAAATTACACCATCAAGGGGGCGTTCCCCAGTATCATCCCCAAAACATGCTTTGGGGACCAAAAATAAGAAATCATACAACCCAGTCTAGGGGAACAAAAGAACCGAACGTTACTTTGAGTAATACACATATACTCATCTAACCCTCGAGTAACACATCCGAGCATAACAGACCCGGTAATCAAACTCGGAACCATCAGGAATAAAACAGCAAAACCGGAGCCAACTAATGGGATCCAAACTCGGAACTGAAGCACGGAAACCCCAATCCCTGAAAATGAGAAGCTGAATTAAAAACCAGATAACATAGCAGCCTAACCCGTTGAATCTGCAGGTCTTCGTGATATCGCCCGCCGTTTTGACCATTTTACCCCTGCAGCTATTAATTAAGTTATGCATAATAACACTTCGCCAACGATGCATGCTTCGATAAATTTTCCAAAAATGATGATTCTGAAAAGTAACCTGCAGCCGGGCCTTCGTAACAAACAGCAAACATACAGCATAGCAGGCCACCCGATTAATTTTAAGAGCCTTTAAAAGACTAGCAGCATTTTTGACCATATTACCCCTAGAACAACAGCAGCCAAATAACACGAATACGGACCACACTAAGCACCACATTAGTTGTCCCTCTCATGACAGCAAGAAAAACATATAGCAGCAACAAGGTACAGATATCAATGGAGTTGCATTAAAACAAAATTTTAATGGCATCTGTTTGGCGTAAGATTTCTTTTAAGGTTTATATGCCTCTATAATCAACAGTATTAACAAGAAATCCATAAACTGAAAACCTAAATGATCTATGGAAAAGTTGTAACTAAACTTTTGTTTTACGAGAAGAAGACTGACTTTTTAAGAAAACTAGTGTTTTTCATCGTCGCGTGTGCGCAAGTGGCACGGTAGGCATCGTATTGGTTCTACTGTCCGTATTCAAAAGGTGCCAATTGCATACTAAATAGGGTCTCAACTTGGCGATAACTATCACCTCAACATCACTGTCACGGTCGGCATGCGCATTGGCTCTACTGTCCGTTTCGACCAGTACCGTTTTGAATCAAACCGTTTCGACGCGAACCCGTTTTGACCCGAATCGTTTCGAAACGAACCGTTTCGATGTGAACCCGTTTTGAACAAAACCCGTTTTGACCCATGACCCGACCCGACCCGTTTGCCAGGTCTGCAAACAACCATCGTCGCCACTAACGCCACAAACTTACCTATCGATTAAGACCAAATTTCTCAACAGATATTAATGGTTTTGCCTTTAATCAAACATCCATGACAGAAGTAGAACACGATAATGGTCTAAAAACAACTATATAAAAGATCACTACTTAAGATTCAATATCCAATTGACTTGAAGATATAAAACAGCTAACCAAAAGCATTATCCAGCATTTATACATGATCATAGAGAAAATAGAATATTGCAGCATCCTTACTCTTAACAAGAGATCGTAAGAAAGTACAGGATAGCCACCCGCCTAGACTGTCAATTATCAATAAGATACCATGTCAGTAACGTAAATCATCAAATCCACCATAAATCCAATTTGCAGCATAAACAAAAACTCAGAAAGTAACCATTTTAGAGGAAGAGGCCCCAATATAAACATAGATAAATCGATAAAATTACCTTAAGAATCAACAAGAATATAAATGGTGTATATTGTTGAGGATGTAGTTGTATGTACTGTCATGACTGCTACCTCGACCCCTACTACTACCGTTGGCTGCGTGCATTTCTGCACCAAAAAATAAACTATCATAATTCAACTTGGTTATAGATAACAATGAGTAAATCTCAATAGCATTCACAACCACCATAATCTATATAAATTAGTAAAAACCATGAACCATTAAATTCTACCTTATATATACTATTAATAACAACCCAACTAATCTTCATCTTCATCTTCAAATTCTTCTACATCGTCATCAGCTAAATCAGTGTCTTCAAATGCAGCTTCATCTAAATCAGTGTCTACAAACATAGCTTCTTCACGATCATCATCGTTTACATCTTCATGATCATCATCAATTATATCTTCATGCTCATCATCATTTATATCAACATGAGTAATAGGGAGCAAATCATCGGTTACTGTATAGACTAACCTATCATTCTCCTGAAAGAATTGTTCTTCGTCCCCACTATCCTCATCGCCTACTTCACTAGCATCTTCGGCTAGTTCATAAACTCCCCTCGGCGTCGTCTTAACAACAGCCCACCAGTCTTTTAGGCTTTTTTCCTTTGAAGGATATGGTGTATAGTATACCTGTTGTGCTTGAGATGCTAGGATAAACGGGTCATCAACGCATCCTATTGCCTTGGGTTTAACATCAACCATACCAGTCTTTGGGTCCACCCTTACACCATTCACGGGATCAAACCACGTACATTTGAACAAAACAACCACACAACTTCCTAATTTGCTATGATATTCCACCTCTAGAATTTCATCCAGCAATCCATAGTAGTCACTCTCATTTTCATCATAGGAAGCCCCTTTCACGCACACACCACTGTTTTGGGTGACCCGTCCATGATAGGATGTTCGTGTGTGGAACTTATAACCATTAACGAAATAGCCCTTATGTGATTGAACATAAGTGAAATGGCCTTGTGCTATGTCTCTCAAATGTTCTTTCCCGGGGTCATTCATAACCTACATTCATAAAAATTTGTTAACATGCTTGCAATAATAAAAAAAATTGTTAACTACTATATTAGAATATAAAATTATTCTAGTCTTATGCTTACATGACATTGCAACCACTCAGCAAAAGAACTATCTTTCTTTTTATCAAGTGTAGCTTGGTCACAGTGTGGGAATGAAGCTCTCAAATGTTCATCAAATGACCATATGGCTTCGTGCAGCTCTTGACAGTTAAGTAATATATAAGTATGAGCCTTGTGTTTGTCTTCATCAGTAAGAACTATGTTTTTTCCACCCTTATCATATAATCTTCGAGATGGCTGTTTGAATACACTCAACCGAGAATCAGAACTCGAAGAACAAGAAATATTAGGGGCAAAATTGCGAGGCTCGTGATTCAACCGTGTCTTAATAGTTGACTCAAGATACAAGGCACAATAGTTAGAAAGTTCATCTACCAGATATGACTCAACAATAGAACCCTCAACCCTTGCTTTGTTTCGAATCATATTTTTTAATCGACCCAACTTCCTAAAAGTTGAAGGGAACAAATGTTAGCAATAATAAAACATTTTATATGTCAAAAGAATAATCCATTAACTTAAAACGGCTACCTCTCATACGGATACATCCATCTGAACTGCACTGGACCACCACGAATAGCTTCATTGGTCAAATGTATAACAAGGTGTTCCATTGAGTCAAAGAAACCAGGAGGGAAGATTTTTTCTAACTTACAAATGGTTACAACGATACTTTTTTCCAATTTTTGTAAATCCTCAATGTGTAAAACCTTTGAACATATTACACGAAAAAATGTGCACAACTCTATTACGGGTTCCAATATTTGTTTTGGTAGCATACCTCTTAATACAATAGGCAGCAACCGTTGCATAAACACATGACAATCATGACTTTTAAAGCTGTAAAAAGTACCATCTTTAACGTTTACACAACCCCCTATATTTGAAGCATACCCGTCAGGAAACTTTACTGTTTTCAACCATTTACATACTTCGTTTACTTGCATTTTGGTTAAAGCATATGTTGCTTTTGGTTTCACGTGTTTATTATTGTTCTCCACCCAAGTATGCAACGACGGTCGATTGAAAATTTGTTCTAAATCCACCCTTGCCTTGATATTATCTTTTGTATATTGAGTATCCATGATTGTGTGAAACAGATTCTCAAAAACATTTTTCTCAATGTGCATTACATCAAGATTGTGTCTGATTAACAACATGGGCCAATATTCTAGCTCCCAAAAAATGCTTCTCTTTACCCAGTTATGAGTTTTACCAAATCCTGAAATTTTCTTTTTTGGATTATACGTTACACCTTCATAGACACTTGGAAGGTCACAAACTTGTTCATATATTTGCCAACCAGTTAACTCAGGTGGAGGTCCCAATGATGACGGTATAGATTTATTAGCCCGGAATCCATTTCTATCACTACGGAAAGGGTGTGACCGAGGTAAAAATCTCCGATGACAGTCAAACCAACTTGCTTTGCCTCTAGCCTGTAACCTAAAAGCTTTTGTGTCTCCCATACAGTATGGGCAAGCTAAGTGACCATGCGTGCTCCAGCCAGATAACATAGCATAGGCAGGGAAGTCACTAACCGTCCATAAAAGAATAGCTCTCATCATAAAGTTTTCTTTTCGATAAGCATCATAAACTTCAATGCCTTCCTCATACAACTCTTTCAACTCATCTATTAATGGCCTTAGAAACACATCTACGTTTTGACCCGGGCTCTTTCGTCCAGGAATAACCAAACATAGTTTAATATATGCGTCTTTCAAACTCATCCATGGAGGTAAGTTATAGATTGTAAGAAAGACAGGCCATAGTGAGCAAGGGTTTGAGTTCGAGTTATTTGGGTTAAAGCCGTCAGTGCATAACCCGAGACGAACATTCCGGATCTCATTCGCAAAACCAGGATTCACCGAGTCGAAATGCTTCCAAGCCTTACCATCACTTGGATGTGCCATGCTACCCTCCTTTGTTTTATGATCATGATGCCAAGTCATATTTTTTGCTGTCTTTGTAGACATATACAACATTTTAAGTCTAGGACCAATCGGCATGTATGTCATCACCAAATGAGGTACCTTATTTTGGCCACTCTTGTAACGAGATTCTCCGCACCATTTACATTGTGTCAATGTCATGTATTGCTTATAAAATAACATGCAGTGATTTTTACAAACATCAATCCTTTCTTTAGGAAGAAAAAGCTTTTCTAAACTCTTTTTTGTATAGTAAAAGTTTTCTGGTAGCTTATTCCCTTCAGGCATCAATTCTTTAACCATAGAAATGATGTGGTCGTAACATGCGGTAGATACATTATAAAGTGATTTCCAATTTAGAAAACTTGTAACAGCTTGAAACTTTGAGTAGCCGGTGGCCTTCTCCCCCTCCCACAAAGGCTCATCGGCAGCTTGTAACATGTTATAGAATCCCATTGCTTCTAAATTCGGAACATCCCTTTCAAGAGTACTTGAATCTAGATTTGAGTTTATTGTCGAATTATCGGCTAACGAACACATGCTATCCAACACCATGCGTCTACAACCATCATCGTCATCATCAACTTCCCTCATAGTAGAAGATTGTCCTACCTCACGAGTGGAAGTTTCACCATGTTCATACCATGTGTAGTAATCAAGCATGAAACCCTTTTTAAGCAAGTGTTTTTGAACAGTTTCTCTATCTAAGTAAATGGAATTTTGACATCTTAAACAAGGACATCTGATGTCATATACTATCTTACGACGCTTAGTCACCCTTCGATCCACAACTGAATCTTTAGAATAGACGAAGTCTAACCACTTATTCAAGTTGTCACAGTATTCCTTATTAATAAATCCGTCACTATTGGTCATTTTATACATCCATGCTCGATCAGTATACCACTCCATGACCTATAGACTCAGCCGCAATAAAACATCAAAAAAGACAAAAATAGTTTAAAACATCAAAAAAAGACAAATAGTTTCTAATTTACAGCATAAACAACAAATTAAACAGGTTCTATACAGCAAACATAATCTTAACAGATTCTATACAAGTGTCTTTCTGATCAATCTTAAGAACTAAGGATCTATTTCCTAAAAAACTAAGCACTAATCATCAATAATAAGCTGATCGTAGTCAAAAAAATCAATACTTAATAAACTGAAATGAGCATCTAAATTAGAAGATGAGCAATAATACACTGATACAGATTAAACAAAGTCAATAAACTGATAGATTGATAATCACTAATCATCAATAATAAGTTGATCGCAGTCAAAAAAATCAATACTTGATAAACTGAATTGAGCATCTAAATTACAAGATGAGCAATAATACACTGATACAGATTAAACAAAGTCAATAAACTGATAGATTGATAATCACTACTCATCAATAATAAACTGAACAATCAAAATTTTTAAACTGAAAATCATTAAATCACCAGATCGATTACACAAAGTAGATAAAAACTAACCTGGAAGATGAGCAATACAGATTAAACAAAGAAGATAGAGAAACTGGGCAACAATAATAAAAGAATAAACAGCAGTGATTTTGATTTTTGATTGTGGTTTGTGATTGAAAGAGATAATGCAAAAGTAAACCCTAATTCTTGATTAGTATAGATAATTTATAAACTAAATAATTATTTATAACATGATTAAGGGTTTATTGTATAAACTGAATAATTATTTATAACATATTAAACTAAGACCTGGCAAACGGGTCTGATGAAACAATGGTTAACCGGGCAGGGTTAACTCACTGGTCTCGTCAAGAGGGTTAATCCCTTCTTTCCGAGGATCGTTGGCTGGATCGTCTGGTGGTGGGTTTCCTGCACAAGGAAACAAACCGTGACTCGTAACAAGGAGGATGGGGTGGGGGGTGCTCCTTGTTACCACTCTCCGGCGTGAGAATCAGTAATTTGCTTGAGAAGCAAAGTATGATAGTAGTAGTAGTGAGAGAGTTAGAAAGTGATACCTCAAACCTGGTTTGGGGTGAGTATTTATAGCCGAGGAGTGAAGGAGGGTAGTTGAGTAGCTAGTCTGACATCGCACAGCTATTTGCAGGTGTGTCAGACCTGTCGGATGCTGTGGTGATGCCACGTCCGGCTGTGGTGTCAGACTGTTGTTCTTACGTGGGCTAGTAGGTGACTGTTCCCAGTGCCATTTGCACTGTGGTGTCAGACCCACTTGCTTTGTAGGCAGGATGCGGTGCCAGGCCGCATCGCTGCTTGCGGTTATTGATGTTGTTCCCGCATTGGTTGTTCCATCCATGATTTGTGAGGGATGCGGTATTGTGCCGCATCACCTGTTGAGTGACTGTTACTGTTCGTCCAGATCCCTTGTCGTGACGAAAATGTTCATAGGATGCGGTGCGAGGCCGCATCGCTATGCGTAACATTAGTTTCCGTCCTTAAGGTAAGTCTTCTCATCACTGGACAGATTGGACCGCAGTGTTCGCGTGTATCTTACGCGGACACTGGATAGTTAATTGCTGTTGGGGGTTTTTAATGAGGGTAATGGACATTCGCGGTCGTGCTGACGCGATATTTGGGACCATACCCCTTCAAGTCCCCCCAGTCTAGTGTTCCTTCCGTATGCGAGTCGCATGTGGGAGGGATACTGGACTATGTTGTCTAGAAGGTTAATATTATGCCATGCAGATGGTATCTTCTTTAGCAGTAGGCCCTTTCTAGTGGATTGTTTCTTCCTTTGAGAAGGGTGCGTGGTGAGCAAGTTCCGTCTGATGCGGAATTCTCAGCCAAAGACTTGACTCTGTCTACGTTTTGCTGATGTCATCAGCCACCTGTTGGTGTTTCGGACCAACCTTTGAGATGGTGACTGATGGTCTGAGCAGATTTCGAACCAACCTTTGAGATCGTGACTGAAGATGTCTTCTTCAGTGTAGTTGGAATCTCTGCGTCAGTTGGTGCAAAGTTGTAAGTACTTTGCTCAAGCTCTATGTTCAGCCACTGGACATGTAACGATGATCCCTGTTTTGTGGGGTGTTCGTGTTCTCCAGTTAAGCTTTCTAGTAACCGCACGTCTTTTGCGGTTTATCTCTCAAGTAACCGCACATCCTCAGAGGTGTAGCTCTTTTGGTAACCGTTCGTTCTTTGCGGTTACCTCGTTGCCGAACCTTGTTTGCCATGTTTCTTTGAGGATCGTGGGGTAGTTGCGTCATTGTTGGCCGTGTTTGGTCGAACAATGTGAATCTGGACTATGGGCAAATAAACATGATCATAGGCAGGGTTGTGCCCACCATTGTTTATTCTATGCGGTCCATAGGTGGGTAACTAGTCATAGGCAGACTTGTTACCACTGTTCTGGAGCCACTTTCCTTCACCCTTTGGTGGAAAGTAGTTTCCCTGTAAGTGGCGTTGCCGGAAGAGATCGTTTTAGATGCTTGGGAAGTTGGTTGAAACTCTTCCGCATTCGTTTTGTAGCCACTTTCCTTTCGTTTATTTGGAAAACAGTTTTTCTTGAAATAGCTCTGCTCTTCTGCGTGGTGGCTTAGTTGTGGCTCTTCCGTAGCTACCGTTCGCATAGTTGCGGTTTGCAGTAACTACGTAGGAATGGTTGCGGTTTGCATCAAAGAACTCGCTTCTAGAAGTCTTGTAGCCTGGATGTGGCTCTTGAAGGTTCAGGGGACAGGGTTGCTGATGTGCGGTTGTTCAGCATACTTGTCCTGTTCCTTAAGGAGAAGCTGTTTGCGTTCCCTCTGTGGTTGTGAACCGGAAATGAGGGTTTTGAAGCTTGAAGAAGCTTTCATGGGGCGCGGTTTACCGCGTCTTGGGAAGCGGTTTTCGCAGTCCAAAGAACCGTGCTGGTTCTGAGTATCTGACACACCTGTGCGGGTTGGTGTGCGTCATCTCCGCATATTCCGCGTGTGCTCGTGGATATGTGCGGTTTATGACTTATACCCCTTTATATAATTTAAAGATATATATTTTTGCCTTTTTTGAGGGGTATGTAAAAAACGACATGCGGTATGGGTTATGGTGCGGTAACCAGAGAAACCGCATGCCGCCTGTGTTTGGATAAGGTTGTCGCTTTCTGTTGCTTACGTCATGCTTGCACGTGTGGGTTGTTGAAGTTGGTAGGATTCTGACATGTGCTGATTTGAAAAGACGTTTACACTGACCGAGGTCATAACTGCACTGTAGCAGGAAGTGAAAAAGTCTTCGTTGTCAGGCGCGTGGACGGCCACGCGCGCGTGATAACCGTCAGCGGAAAGGTCGCTGACCACGTGTCGCCTTGTAACTCGCCTATTTTGAACGTGTTGAGGCGGTTACTATATCGCATTTATTGCGATGAGTATATAAAGGGGGAACCGTTTGGTTTCTCCTCACTGTTCAAAATTTTCGAAAAATCTCTGTTGATAGAGAGTTCTTTATCTTCGTCTTCTCCGATCAATCTGTCTTTTATTCCGGCAATCTTTTGAGTTTTTTGAGTTTTCCTTCCACTCAAAACTTCTGTTCCACATATTTTCTGATGGCTGATCCATCTAACCCACATAATGTGGAGGGTGAAAACCCTGAAGCATCCTCTCCGGTGGCCGGAGAAGAAGAAGATGACGGTGGCAGTGTTCCAGGTGGTGGTCTACCACCATTGAAGTGGT
This sequence comes from Helianthus tuberosus, assembly GCA_030545235.1. Taxonomy (NCBI): domain Eukaryota; kingdom Viridiplantae; phylum Streptophyta; class Magnoliopsida; order Asterales; family Asteraceae; genus Helianthus; species Helianthus tuberosus. The sequence continues at coordinate 146,716,084 of CM060423.1, forward strand.
CGAAAGCTTCATTCGACCAACTGATGGCCAAGATTGAGATGCCTCACGAGTTTGGGGCGGAATATCCCCAACCTGGTGATACTGGTGCCAGTGCTCCGGCCGGTTACATCACCATGTGGGCGGAGTGTTTTACTGATGGTAACCTTCGTTTACCATTAACAGTTTTTGTTGCTCAGGTCTTGGAATATTACAAGATCCATATCTCCCAGATGAGTCCTTTTGGGATGATCCGTATTAGACATTTTGAATCAACTTTTCGAGCTCTTGGTCTGCCGGTTACCGTTGAAAACTTCCGGGGGTTTTTCCAGTTGACGGTGAACACCGGTTTCTTTTCCTTTAGAGAACGGTATGGAAGCGTCAAGCTGATGACCCCTCCGAAGGGTATTACGAAGTGGAAGTGTAAGTTCTTCTACGTTAAAGCCGCCGCAGTTGTTGTGGACATGAATATGCGGAACGTCAATGATCCTATCCCTGCGGAGGATATTGCTATGCCTACCGCAGAGACTGCGGAGTGGTTCTCAAAGCTGAGATCGATTGAGCATAGGCAGCTGACCAATAATGAGTTGTGGGTGCTGCGGATGATGTTGACCCGGCCTAATAGGAATTTTACGCCTGTTGTGCGGGAGAAAACTGGTGGTAAGTGTTGCCACCCTTTTGCGGTTTCTTTATTCCCGTGTTTGTTATTAATTTGGACATGTATTGTCAGAAATTGTGGAAGTGTGGAAGATTTTTTATCCAACTTTTACTGGCAAAGTTGATCTTATTCCGACTGCGGAGGGTAAAGGTTTTAACTTGACGATTGTCCCTCTCTTCCGCATTGCTTCGCGTGCGGTGATGACTGCACCCCTGCCGCAGGGCAAAGGTAATAACTCATAACCTTTATTGCTTTACTAGGTTTGTTGCTGACATTCTATACGCAGGTACACTTGGGGACCTTGGTAAATTTGAGCCAAAGGGCGCCCCCAAAAAACATGCGGAGAAAAAACCAGTGGACAAACCTGGGCGGGGTCGCGGTGTGAAGAAACCTGTTTCTGTTGTTCCGCCTTTGGTGAAGCAAACAGCAGGTATCTCTTGTTCTCATTTCCGCAGATATACCGATTACGTGGTAGTATCTGACACCCTAGAGGGCTTGGGTGTTCCAGGTGCTGGTGCGGCCACAGGGGGAACCACTGCGGGTTCCAAACCAGGTGACGAGAAGAAGAGGAAAACGGGTGAAGTTGGTGATGCTGGTGGGAGAAAGAAACCGAAGATTCAGACCAGGCGCAAGCCTTTTGTCATACCAAGCCAGCCTGCGGTTGTGTCTGGTATGTAACGTATGGCTAACAAATATTTCGTGTTTATACTTGTTCTGTAAAGTATTTTCTGTGTTGATTTCAGAGCCTCAAGATGAAGGGTTCTTCGACTTTGATGCTCCTCCTCCCCCTCCCCCGCACGACACTGCTGCGGGTGCGGGGGTTCATAAGGTTGTTACTCCTGAAGCTTCCGTGCGGGGGGTGGATACTGGAAAAGGTCCTGCGGCTCAAATCCATGACACGGTTGATTCGAGTGATAATGTTATCACCCCAGAGGATACTGTTGATATGGATTTGAAGTTTGGTTATGGCGGAAAGCCGAAGTCTCCTGTTGCTAAGAAGGCTTCCGGTTCTGCTTCTGGTGGTGCGGGTTTTGTAGAGACTCCTATTCAGCCTGGCGAGACTGAATTGGAGTATTATTATCGCTCCTACACAGAAGCGCGGGCTACGGCCTATCACCGCCCCCCGTGGGCCGTATTGCAAGGGGATGACATTACCGTTGACCCCTCCGCTTGTAGGGAGGTTTTGAATGGTTTGGGCACCCCTTTTGAGGTGAACCGGGCCCGTTCTTTACCGACTGAGGTCCAGATGAACCAACTCTCCTCCATGCTTGTGGGGGGCTCCATAATGGCGAATGCACTTATGGAGAAGTGCAAGGTGCTGGGGCGCGAGGGGGAGGAGAATGCGCGTTTACGGGCCGAGGCCGAGGAGTTGGTGAAGGCTGCACGTGAGGGTGCAACGCAGCTTGAGAGGGATAGAGAGCAGCTTGAGAGGGATAGAGCTGCGTTTGAGAAGCATAAGCAGACTGAAGAATGGGCTGCAACTGCTGAGCTTAAACAGGTTCGTACTCTTGCAAAACTGCTGTCTGATGAGCGTAAGCGTTGGAAAGAAACTCTTTCTAATGAGCGCAAGACGCTATCTGATGAACGCAAGACTTGGAAAGAATCTTGGGGTAAACAGAATGAAACTCTCTTTCATGTTCGTCAGGAGCTTATCAATGCCAAGGCAGCAGTTTCTGCGTTGGCTAAAGAGAAAGCTGAGGCTGTTGCGGCTGCCCAAGGGGCCAAAGAAGCAGAGGTTCGTCTTGCCAAGGCTCTGGAAGAGGCCAAGGAGGCGGAAGCTCGTGCTGCAAAAGCTCTTGAAGGGGCAAATGTTGACCGCAACAGGTTAAGCAAAACTATCTTGGACCTTCAGGTAAGTTTTCCCTAACTTTGAAAATTGTGTTTCACAAGTTTGTTGATTCTTTTTGCATACTTCTGATTCTTTGTTTTAAAAGGCTGAAGTGCGGACCCGGGGAGCCGCTATTGAAGAAGTCTCTGCCCGTGCTGCTGAAGCTGAAGTGCGGGCAAGAGAGGCTGAAGAGGCTAGAGATAGCCACGCTTCTTCACTTGCGTTGCTCAAGGCTGACCATGAATGGATGCGTATGCACGGGATCGGGCATGTAAGTATCCGTTGCCTTGTTATTTTTGCTGTAGGTTTGCCTTTGCTAACCATTGTATTCCTGTTTCTCAGATTGTTACTGCCATTCTTGACGCACCCGAGACCGTAGCAGGTATTAACGAGATCAGGGATCGTGCCCGTGATGCTGGTTTCAAGGCTGGCTACAACCGTTGTATTAGTCATTTGAACCTTGCATCGAGTGGCGGGCTTGTTGATGAGCGGTCCGGGTTTCATGGCGTGGATACTGAAGCGCTTCTTGCTGCTGCGGTTCAGGAGTTTAATGATACAACCCTCACAGACCTTGAAGAACTTGAAAAGTGTCTGGAGGCGGAGGATTATGTGGACCGCTTGCGCGTCTTATACGCTGATGAAGATGACGATGAGGAAAAACCAGATGTTGTGGGCACGGAGGGCACGGATGGTGCGGGCCCCAGTGGCACAAAGGAAAATTAGGTTTGGCCTGCGTGCCTCTTTTGGTCCCTTATGTAATCGTTATAAAACTTTATGTAAAGTCCTTGTGCACCGCGCTGGTGTAGGAATTTTTTGAATATAAAGAATTGTTGTTTCAATTTTTACAAGTGTTTTTAGTACTTGCATTTTTGAATTTGTACGCGTTTAGTATTACTGTGAGTAATACTAAATCTGTAATTGCCTTTTGCATATCTAGGTGATATGCAAGTATAAAGATTTGTTTCTGGCTAAATAGTATTGCCATTGTTGGCCTATTACAATAGTTGCGTGTGGTTACCATTCTGTGTGGGTATCACGAATGAAGATTTTGCTAATCTGTTTTTGTGTATACCTCAGAGTGTAACACGCATTTGTAATAGAAATAAATAAACAATATTGTATTGAATCGTCTATTTATTTATTTGCAAATGGCCTGCGGCCCGATAGATTACACGCAGTAAACATGGCTTACATATAACAGCGTCGAAGTTGCTGTGCGTTCCATGTGCGTGCGATAGTTTCACCTTCTAATGTTTGTAGTTTATACGCGCCTTTGCCCAGGACCTCTTGGATGAGGTACGGTCCTTCCCACTTGGGGGCAAGCTTCCCTGGGCGTTCTGCGTTGGATGCTTCGTTGTCACGAAAGACGTAGTCTCCAGGGTTGAAAGTACAAATGCGAACGCGTGTATTGTAGTACTTTTCTAATTTAGTTTTGTACTTGGCTTCGTTGATGGCAGCGTTTTCGCGCCTTTCTTCCAAGAGGTCTAAGTCAACCCTGCGTTCCTTATTGTTGTCCATCTTGTTGATGGCCAACATTCTAGGTGAGGGGAGGCCTACTTCCGCGGGAATCACTGCTTCAGTACCGTAGACTAAGCTGAAGGGGGTCTCGCCATTGCTTGTTTTTGGGCTTGTTCTGTGAGCCCATAGAATACTTGGGAGTTCATCAACCCAGCCGCGTCTGGCTGTTCCCAACCGTGCTTTGATGCCTTCGACTAAGCTTTTATTGATACTCTCGACTTGGCCGTTCCCTTGTGGATGCGCCACAGACGAGAATATGTGTTCAATATTGAGCTCTTTTAGCCATTTTTGAAAGTCGTCGGCAGCGAAGTTGGTACCGTTGTCGGTAACTATGCACATTGGTAGACCGAAACGGCAGATGATATGTTCCCACACGAATTTTCTTGTTATCATAGCGGTGGTTGATGCAAGTGGTTTTGCTTCTACCCATTTTGTAAAGTAATCAACCGCTACTATAATAAATTTCACTGCTCCTGGTGCGTCTGGAAATGGTCCCACCACGTCGATTGCCCATTTTTGGAATGGCCATGCGGTGGTGACGGGGATCAAGTTGTTCTTGGGACGCAAGGTCTTGGGAGCATGTCGCTGACAATTGAAACACTAGCGTAAGACTGTGACTGCATCCAGGTGCATACCCGGCCAATAGTAGCCGGCATTCATGATTTTGGCCACCACCATGCGTGGTCCTGCGTGAATGCCGCATATGCCCTCGTGAATTTCTTTGATAAGGTATGTGGCATCTTGGGGGTTAACGCATCGTAGGAGTGGCCCCAGGTACGATTTACGGTATAAGATACCGTCTGCCATTTGGTAATGACACGCTTTGTATTGCAACTTGCGTGCCTCTGCTTTGCTTTCGGGAGTAACCCCTGATTGTAAGTATGCAATGAGTGGTGTCATCCAGGATGATGTACCGTATTGGATGACATTGACTTGGCGCAGGGGTACTGAAGGATTTTGCAGGACTTCGATGCGTACCTCTTTTTCCAGGTGTTGGAAGCTGGTGGACGCAAGTTTTGATAGTGCGTCCGCGGGTTTATTTTCACTCCTGTTGATGTGGCGAATATTGAAGGAGGTAAACTTTGACTTCAGTTGCAGGGCTTGTTCGAGATAGAGGATCATGGTATCCCCCTTTGCGGTATAGTCACCGCGTATCTGCCCTGCAACTAGTAGTGAATCGACGTGTGCTTCCAAATGTTTGACGTCGATTTTAACTGCTAAACGCAACCCTGCCAGTAGAGCCTCATACTCCGCTTCATTATTTGTACTTTCGAAATCGAGGCGTATTGCGTAGGTTAGCTCTTGGCCATCGGGACTGACAAGTCGCAAACCTGCGCCGGAACCATCTTCGTTGGATGCACCATCTGTGAATAGTGCCCAGGTTTCTGTGGGTGATGGTTGTGAAACAGGGTTTTGTTCTTCTTCGCATTCTTGGATGCGGTTAGCTGGTATTTCAGCGACAAAGTCAGCCAAGACCTGGCCTTTGATTGCGGGGCGCGGCTTATAGTTCAGTGAAAGCGCGCCCAGCTCGATTGCCCATTTTGCTAACCTCCCAGAGATGTCGGGTTTTGATAGGATCGGGCCGATCCTATAGTTGGTTAACACTGTGATGACGTGGTTTGCAAAGTAACGTCGTAAACGTCTCGATGCGTGCACTAGTGCCAGTACCAATTTTTCCATGATGGAGTACCTTGTCTCTGGGTCGTTGAGCATTTTGCTGATGTAGTAGATGGGTGTTTGGACTCCTTCCCGCTCCACTATTAGTACCGCGCCTACCGCGTTGTCCGCGGCAGACAGGTATAAGATAAGTGGCTCATCTTTTCGTGGTGCGGTTAAGGTTGGGAGTTGGATCAAACACTCTTTCATTTCTCGGAAAGCTTTTTCGGCCTCTGCGGTCCATTGGAATTGTTCCTTTTTTAGACAGCTCCGCAGTGTCTTGATGAAAGGGTAAGACTTAGCTGCATGGTTGGCTAAGAATCTATTGAGTGCGGCTAGCCTACCGGCTAGTCGTTGCATTTCCTTCATCGTAGAAGGCGATGGCATGCGCTCGATCGCCTGAACTTTTTCTGGGTTTACCTTGAATCCATCTTTGGTTACAATGAATCCAAGGAATTTGCCTTCTTCCATTCCAAACGAGCATTTCCCTGGATTGAGCTTCATGTTAACGCTTCGCAGAGTTTGGAATGTTCTTTCGATGTCGTCGAGCATGGTGTTTTCCTCCATGCTCATGACGACCAAGTCGTCCATATAGATTTCGACGCTTTTGCTGATTTGACCGCGAAAGGTGTCGTTCATCAATTTTTGATAGGTTGCGCCCGCATTGCGCAACCCAAACGGCATTTTGGTGTAGCAGTAATTCCCGATGGGGGTGCGGAATGCCGTTTTATCTTCATCGTCGATTGCCATTTGTACTTGGTGATAGCCTTTGTAACAATCGAGGAAGCACTTCCATCGAAATGGTGCGAGGTTATCGACCTTCTCGTCGATCTCTGGAAGTGCGTAACAATCTTTGGGGCAGGCCTTATTGAGGTCTTTGTAATCGACACATATGCGCCAGCCCCCGCTTGGTTTTTCCACCATGACTGGGTTGGACAGCCAAGTCTGGTACTTCACTTCCCGCAGGATGCCTGCGGAGAGCAGTTCCTGTACCTGCTCTTCCATCGCCGCGTTTTTTGCTGATCCAAGGTGGCGTTGGCCTTGGATCACGGGCTTGATACCTGGCATGGTATTCAAGAAGTGTTGCGCAATTTCGCGTGGTACCCCTGTCATATCTGCGGGTTTCCACGCGAAAATATCTTGGTTTCTGAAGAGGAGTTGCTTCAGGCGCGCTCTGATGGTAGGTGTCAAGGCATGGCCCAACGTGACTGTTTGTTCTGGGTGTCTTGCATTAAGGACCCATTTTTCTGGTTGAGTGTTGGGGGTAGGCCTTGCTACCTTTGTCGGACGCAGTTCGTCCGTAGACATGACTTCTCTTTGGGCGTATATTATCGCGATCCCCGTTTCGGTTGGAAAACCGATGGCAGAGTGGGGGACGGATGTTATCATGTTGAAGTCACCTTGGGACTCCCTCCCGAGAATCACGTCATACTTTGAGGTGTGAGGTAAAACCATGAAGTTTACCTCCTCCGTCCTTGTGTGCCTTCCGTTGGTGAGGCGCACAGGGAAAGTAATTTGTCCCAGGGGGAACACGGTTTCCCCTGAAAATCCAGCCAGCGGGTAGTCTGCCGGCTGCAGTCGATCTTTGTCTTCTTGATCGAACTGGTTGAAGCACTGCTCGTATATAATATCGGACGTACTGCCCGGATCGATGAACAATCGCTCGGTGCAGTAGTGAGCCAGGTGCCCAGTGATAACCACGGCGCGCCTATCGCGCGGTCCGCCTCGGACTTTTGGAAAGACAACTTGCTCGTCCTTCCAGTCATTGTCCGGTCTTCTCGCCGCCTTACGCGGTCTTCCTTTCCCTCCATTGATCATGTGGGTAGAGGCCACGTACATGGCCCTTTTACCCGAGGAGGTGCCCTCGTTGTGGGGAGTGATGCGCTTTGTGGCTTTTTGTGCGCCTGTCAAAAGGTGTTGCAGTTTCCCCTCCTTTAGGGCTCGCTCAATCTCCAGTCGGAGACTGATGCAGTTGTTCGTGGTGTGGCCCGAGTCCTTGTGATACTCGCACCAGAGTGCGGGATCTTGGTTCTTTTTGGACTTCATTGGTTGGGCCGGTCTCAGGAACTGTGCATCCGCGAGGAGAACGTCGCTTGGCGACTGGTTGATCTCGGTCCAGTTGCGGTCCCGAGACTCTTTCTTGGACGCCCGGTTTTCTCGTTGGGCGTTGATTGTAGCCCTTGCGTCGGGCTGGTTGTTCCGGGGGACATATGGTTTGGGATCGCTGCCGCGATTCCATGTGTCCCTGTTGCGCTTATTGTTGCGCTTGGATTCTTGTCGGGAAGACTGGCCTTCCGCCGGGGGTTGTGCCTTTGACATGTGAGGTCTGAGAGACCGCTGTGTTTGGGCATAGGTTTTGACCTTAGCCATGACATCTTCCCACTTCTTAGGCAAGCCGTTGCCGCCTGAAATGTTCATAACCATTTGTTCGTCTTTGACTGCAACAATGAAATGGTTACGTGCCATCTGGTTGTCAACGTCGCCTATCTCTAGGATTTCTTTATTGTAACGGATAACGAACGCGTCGAGCGATTCGTTGTCTCTACGCCAGATGTTCATGACGTCCATTGAATCACGTTCATGGCGTCGTTGCTGGCTGAAGTGTGCGAGGAACTTTTGTTGTAGGTCCTCGAATGAGGTCAGTGATGCTGGTGGGAGAGAATCGAACCATGCCCTGGCCAGACCCGTTAGGGTCTGTGGGAAAAAATGGCACCAGGTAGGTTCGTCCCACCGACCGTTACATCCGGCACCGACGAAGATGTTGTTGTGATCATCTGGGTCGGTCGAGCCGTTGTATTTCCCAATGTTTAATGGGAATTTTGTGGTTGTGACATCGGCGTTGGCGATCTCTGGGACAAATTTAGAGTTTTCGGCCGCAGATTTCGGCCTGTAAGGTTTGCCCTGGTTGCGCTTCGCAGCGCGGAGGTATGTAGTGCGGGGTTGAGTGGGAGGGACATAATCGCGTCCTCCTGGTCTGCTGTTAGTGGCATGGGACTCCCCGCGGTATGTACTGTCATCTGGATCAGTATGGCCATACCCTTCATGGTGGGACTGTGGTCCCAAATGGCTATGAATGTTTGTGTTGCGGCGTATTGTAGACTGCCGCCTTCTTTCATCTTGAGAGCCTAAACGGCTATGTACGGAGTCCCTGCGGCGGGACCCGTATGAGGAATCGTCCTCATTGATTGTGCGGACGTCACAATAGGAGGAGCCGCGGTCCTCTTGCCTGCTTCTGGAGGCTGGATGTGTTGGTGCCCTGTCGTCGTATCGTAAAATACGACCGGCAGGTGTACGCGGTATCGGGGTAGGTCCGATACCTCCTTGTTCGTCGACGCAAGCCCTGTTGTACGTTGCGGCTAGAAGGGCCGCTTGTTGGTCATACCAGGTATGAGGGTTCATGCCTGGAGGTATGACCGCAGCGTATTGTGAAAGATCATGCCCAAACGTAAGGGATACGCCCCCTTGCGTTGATGGGCCAATGTGTTCGGCATTTGGGCCTAGGGGAATGGTACCCGCAGGTCCTTGGTTTGCGGGGTTTAGGTTATCCCCGGTAGTGTTGTTTTGACGATCAGACATCTTTGGAAAGAAAAGGATGATTGAAAAAAGTGCTAAGAGTAGCGGTGGGCGCCAATGATGAAACAATGGTTAACCGGGCAGGGTTAACTCACTGGTCTCGTCAAGAGGGTTAATCCCTTCTTTCCGAGGATCGTTGGCTGGATCGTCTGGTGGTGGGTTTCCTGCACAAGGAAACAAACCGTGACTCGTAACAAGGAGGATGGGGTGGGGGTGCTCCTTGTTACCACTCTCCGGCGTGAGAATCAGTAATTTGCTTGAGAAGCAAAGTATGATAGTAGTAGTAGTGAGAGAGTTAGAAAGTGATACCTCAAACCTGGTTTGGGGTGAGTATTTATAGCCGAGGAGTGAAGGAGGGTAGTTGAGTAGCTAGTCTGACATCGCACAGCTATTTGCAGGTGTGTCAGACCTGTCGGATGCTGTGGTGATGCCACGTCCGGCTGTGGTGTCAGACTGTTGTTCTTACGTGGGCTAGTAGGTGACTGTTCCCAGTGCCATTTGCACTGTGGTGTCAGACCCACTTGCTTTGTAGGCAGGATGCGGTGCCAGGCCGCATCGCTGCTTGCGGTTATTGATGTTGTTCCCGCATTGGTTGTTCCATCCATGATTTGTGAGGGATGCGGTATTGTGCCGCATCACCTGTTGAGTGACTGTTACTGTTCGTCCAGATCCCTTGTCGTGACGAAAATGTTCATAGGATGCGGTGCGAGGCCGCATCGCTATGCGTAACATTAGTTTCCGTCCTTAAGGTAAGTCTTCTCATCACTGGACAGATTGGACCGCAGTGTTCGCGTGTATCTTACGCGGACACTGGATAGTTAATTGCTGTTGGGGGTTTTTAATGAGGGTAATGGACATTCGCGGTCGTGCTGACGCGATATTTGGGACCATACCCCTTCAGGGTCGGTTCGGGTCGGGTCGGGTCATGGGTCAGAACGGGTTCATGTCAAAACGGGTCAATTACAAAAAAAGGTTGTTTTGGTTCGGGTCGGAACGGGTTCGGGTTGAAATGGTCCGAGTCAGAACGGGTTTCGGGTCGGGTTGGTTAAAAATTGCTTTCTTTAAAAAATATGAAAGATTGTACTTTAAGAAAAAAATGAAACGAAACAAAAAAAAACTGAAAGGATTGAACCGATCGGAAACAAAACCAAAAAAACCATCAAAACGAAACAAAAAATCAAAACCCAAACGAAACCGAATAGACGACCAAACAGAAACAAAAAAAACCGAACCGAAATGAAACCGAATAGACGACCAAACAGAAACAAAAAAAAAACCGAACCGAAACGAAACACAAAAAAAAAAACTGAAAAGATCGAAACCGATCCGAAATGAAATAAAAATACTGACAAAATTGAAAGCAATCCGAAACAAAACCAAAAGATGGATCAAAACGAAATAAAAAATCAAAACCGACCAAAACGAGACAAAAAAAACCGAACTGAAACGAAACAAAAAACTGAAAAGATCAAAACTGATCCGAAACGAAACAAAAAAACCCGATTAAAACGAAACTAAAAATCACAACTCAACCGAAACGAAACCGAATAAGCTGACCAAACGGAAACAAAAAACCGAAACCAAAATAAAACAAAAAATAACTGAAAATATTGAAACCGATTCGAAACGAAACCGAAAAAACCGACCAAACCGAAACAACAAACGAAACCAAACCGAAACGCGTCCCGACCCGAAACGCGTCCCGTGCGAAAACTCGTGTCGGCCAAAAACCTGTTGCGATCTAAAACCCATCCCGTGCGAAAACCCGTGTCGGCCCGAACCCGATCCGAACCGACCCGTTCCGATCCAAAACCCGCCCTGTGCCAAAACCCATCTCGGTCCGAAACTCAATTCGAACTAAAACCGTTCCGATCCAAAACCTGTTTCGTGTCGTAACCCGTCTTATGCGGATACTTGTGTCGGCCCAAAACCCATTCTGATCCGAAACCTGTCCCGTTTCTTTAAGGTGCTAACCCACATCGACTCATTTCTTTAAAGTTGTCGACCCGCTTTGACTCGAAAATAACAAGATGAAATTTCAATTGACCCGTTGTGACCCGTTTAGTTAAAATATCTTACCAAAATAACTCATATAATTTTAAAAGCAATCCAAACTAACCCACTTGAAAGCCTTTGGGTCAAGATTGCCACCCCTATTTAAACATGATTAAGTGTTAATTGCATATAACTAAATAGATATCATATATGTAAATGAACTAGTTTTATGCCCTCCCCGTATTGCGGGGCGTTAAACCGAATATTTCTCTACGAATTAAAACAAAACACTATCATAGCTTTGCTATAGATAACAAAAACTAAAACAATGGCAAGGCTATAACTTTTAGCTCGGGGAAAAACTGAAATTTGTCAAAACAGTGAGCGAGTACAAGGCAGCTGCCTGACACGAATATAAATTATATCGAGTCAACCAATTAAAATAAAACACAACCATAGTTTTGCTAAAAAAACTAAAACGATGGGAAGATCGTAAGTTCGAACTGGAGGCAAAATCATAATTTTTAACTGGGGTAAAATCGTAATTTGTCCAAAGCTAAAAGAGTGGCAAGAATTTAAATTACAATTAGGGGCAAAATCATAATTTTGAAAAGGGGGAAAATCGTAATTTTAAACTGTGGGTAAAATCGTAACTTGTCCGGGCCAATGTGGGATTGACGGGCAGCTGCTTGGCACTGTTCCCCCTCATGGTCTTTGTAGTATACTAGTTTATGCCCCGCCCGCGTCGCGGGGCGCTCGGCCAAATATTTCTCTACCAATTAAAACAAAACACTATCAAAGTTTTGCTAGAAAAAAAAGCGAAATCGATGAAAAAACTGTAATTCTGAACTGGGGATAAATCGTAAGTTCAACTGGAGTATAATCCAATGTTTTAAAAACCGGTTCAAACCGGCTAGTTGTACCGATTGAACCATCTGGTAAAACCGGTTAAACCGCCCGGTACACCCGGTTGAACTGCCCGATACACTCGGTTAAACCGTTTTTGAGCCAAATCTGGTATGATATAAAAAACGGATTTTAAAACATTGGTATAATCATAATTTGTCAAAAGCTACAACGGTGACAACATTGTAATTTTGAACTGGGGGCAAAATCGTAAATTGACCGAGGTAAAATCGTAATTTGTCAAAATCTTCAACGATGGAAAGACTGAAATTTTGAACTGCGGGCAAATCGTAATTCTAAGCTGGGGTAAAATTGTAATTTGTTCGGACCAATGGAGAAGTGCCAGGCAGCTGACTATTCCCATCCATGGTTTTTGTATATTAACTGGGGTCCAAATCATAATTCTAAGCTGGGGTAAAATCATAATTTGTTCGGGTCAATGGAGAAGTGTCAGGCAGCTCTCTGGCACTATTCCCCTCCATAGATTTTGTATATTTATAAAATGAGCGCAAATAATATAAAAACGTTATAGAAATCAATTACCAGAATGATCTAATATGTTTAACTAGGGATGAGTTCGGTGTCAACTGGTGCCATGGTTGTAAAAGTCGCTAGGCGCTCCCTAGTCGGTCGACCGGGGAGTTGAGAGTATTCGGCCTAGGCGGAGAGTACACGGGGAGTACTCGGACATGCCAAATTATAAAGAAATTAGTTTTCGGAAATTAAATACATGTCAAATAACATAAATTTACTAATATTTATAACAAAATACGTGAAATTGATATTTATTCTTTAATATGATAGGCATAGAAATTATGTTTTATTTTATTTTAAGTCAAACTCGGCCCGAGTTGACCTACCAGATATGATTTTGGCCGATGTTGACCGCATTTGATCGATTCAGAGTAATTAGTCGGAGTTGAAGATAGTCGCCTCGGCAACCTACCTTGTAGCGACTACTCGGCCTTGGAGACCTTGTTTTACAACCATGACTGGTACTGAAAATCCCAAGAATGGGCACCGGTACTGAAAGTACCTGGTACGGTACTGCTATTTGAGTGGTAGAACCGATAAATACTGGTACCGTACCAAACTGGTACCAAAAACATCAAAAGTCGGTACCAAATATATTCGGTACCGGTACCTAGCAACATTTGCTCATCCATATGCTTAATTTAGTACATATTATTTGTATGAGATAGCTATATTAAATGTATTTATGTTTACATCCGTCCGTGTAAAATTGACTTTTTTTTTTTACTATTTTAAGTAATTAATATTTTTGCTTTTGATTTTTCTGTTGTATATATTATTAATTTTTTTTTAATATTTCTTTTGTTCATTTTTGTTATGGATTTTCTTACGTGTCTTTTCTATTGTTTTTTGAATATTTATTTTGTTAGTTTTGCTATGGGTTTTGCTACCGCTATTATTAATTAATTTTATTTTTTTTTTGTTTGCGCAACGTATTTTGCTATGGATGTTGCGATGGATATTAGTAAATTATTTTTTGAATACTTTCTTTTTCTTATTTTGCAATGAATTTTTCTATGGATTTGCTACAGATTTTGCTAGGTTAGTTTTTAAAAAAAAATTCTAGATTTTGCTACCAATTTCTCTACGGAATCTATTTACTTACCGATTTTGCTACCGTTTTTTAAACCTCAGTTAGTTAGTTTTTAAATATTTATTTTTATGATTTAGCTTAGGACTTTGCTACCAATTTTACTAAGTTTTTTTATTATATTTATTTTCACAATTTTGCTATCGACTTTGCTACAGATTTTATTTTACTTTTTTTAGTTTATTTCTAAATACTTATTTTTATGGTTTTGCTACGGATTTTGCTACCGGTTTTGCTACATAATATATTTTATATTAATTTCGTCAATTTTGCTACGGATTTCCTATGAGTTTTGCTACGAAATTCATTTGCGACGAAAGTTCGTAGCTAATCCATAGCTAATTCGTAGCAAAATGTGTTCGTAGCTAATCCGTAGCTAACTCATAGCAAAATTTGCTATCATTTTTTTTAGTAGCTAAATTTCATAGCAAATGCCTCTTTTTGTAGTAGTGATAAATATAGTGATAATTTGATTCTTCGTCGCCGTAGTAAATAGGAGAGAAAATAGAATTTCTTTCTTCGTCTTTACAAAAAAAAATAGGAGGAAGCTGTGACACGTTCACTCAAAAAAAATCCTTTTGTAGCGAATCATTTATTAAAAAAAATAAATAAGCTTAACACAAAAGAAGAAAAAGAAATCATAATAACATGGTCCCGGGCATCTACCATTATACCCATAATGGTCGGCCATACTATTGCTATCCATAATGGAAAGGAACATTGAGTTAGGTGGGATTATTTATTTCCAATTCGCCTAATAAAAATATGTAACTCTTAATTGAGTAAATTACGTTTTTGGCCCCTGTGGTTATATCACTTTTACTATATTAGCCCAAAATAAGAATTTTTAAAATATCAATGTATAATAACTAAAATACCCCTATAAACTAAAAATAAGTCTAGGGTGAGCAATAATCGGTCCGGCCCGAATTTACCCGAAAACCAGACCGAAAATAAACCAAAACCGAGACCGATATAATAACTTGGATTCGTTTTCGGTTCTCATATATTTGCATTTTCGGGTTCGGGTCGGTTCTCGGGTATGTATCCAATGAAACCGAAAGAAAAAAGACCGGCCCGATTTTTTTTTTGAACGACCGACATAAATTTATTAATAAATACTAGCAAGACGCTAGTCACCAAACTTACAAAGATCCAAACCCAAATTTACATACATAACTATTACACCATATTGGTTTATTAACCCAAAATATTAAAACTGCTCCAATTCTCCCATGTCATCGATGTTTATTTCAACCGTTTTTTTACCCACAAGAAAGATAGAGCTTTGACTTCCTCCAAGAATTTTGTAACCGATGGCTGAGTACTTCTGAATAAGACTTCGTTGCGCGGTTTCCAAATGCACCAAACCGTAACAAGAAAAATGGCGTTTAAGGCCTTTTTTCTTCTTCCTTGATCCCGGACAGAAATCGTGCACCAAACCCTATGTTTTTCATATTTTGCAAAAATTTTCGTTTTACGTTTAGATATAAATTTTGCGACTTAACACAGCACAATGTGTATGTGTGGCTCAACGATTTTACGTTTTGTTATACGCTTCGTTCTAAATTTTGTGAGTTAACATGGGGCAACGTACGTGTGTGGTTCTTACGTCGTCTATTTTTTCCCCATTTAATAAGTTCGTCACAATTCGCGAGTCCTGAATCGAGTTAGTTATTATTTTCTATGTTTTATATGTCGGTCTAATTTTTCCATGTTAAGACACCGCAACTTCGATGTTGCTGGTCGTTGGCTATAGTGTGGCATTAGTTCTATTTGTCACGGTTTTACAGCCCCGCCGCAATGCGGGGAGCTTAATACGATAGGTTATTTATATGGATACAAGTCATGTAACGTAGTAATTATGATACCATTAATTGTATTGAGCTTATTTGGTGAATTACTTATTTGTATAAGATAGTAATACAGACTTAACCGACAAAAAACATCTTTAACGCATTGTAAGTGTGAATCTGATCAACAGCATGTCAATTTCGATGGCCGCGGCGCAACGCGCGCGGGTCAATCTTCTAGTTATTTTTTTTAGTAAACTGTCATTTTGGTCCCTGAGGTTTGGTCACTTTTTCCATTTTAGTCCAAAACTCAAACCTTTTAAATCTGGGTCCCTGTGGTTTCACTTTTATTGTCATTTTGGTCCAAAAATCAAATCACCTCTTATTTGACTATTAAAATCTAGTTATTTTGTCTTTTTCTTCAGGGGCAAAATTGTCCATCTCAATTTATTATAACATGTTAATAATTAAATTAATTATACTTAATTCATTTACCCTAATAAACAAGGTCAGCAGATTATATTGCCCCAAATAATCTTCATCTTCCCCAAAAATCCCTACCCTCATAACTTCATCTTCCCCCAAAATCGCCCACTGCGATCATCTTGCCAAGACAATCATCTTCTCCAATGGACGATTACGATTACGAGTGAAAATCGAATGAATAACAACTTCAATCACCTTTTATAAACCTAAACCAGTTAAAATAACTTCAATTCATCAAACACACATCACACGTAACGTGATTTCTACATTAAAATCGAACAAATAACAACTTCAATAACCTAAGCCAGTTCACATAACTTTAATTCATCAACACACATCACACGGAACGTGATTTCCACATGAAAATCGAACAAATAACATCTTCGATCTTCAAATAACTTCATTTAATAAAAAAAAACATCGGTCGTTACAGATCTAAAACCAAAAAAACACATCACACGTAGCATGATTTCCACACGAATCCTACTTACAGATCTAAAACCAGAAAAAAAAAACAGAGCCCGATCAACACAAACTAGTCACAAAAAAAAACCGAAAATCACAAACAAATATCCACAAAAAACTACACACAATTACCTTCGATTCACAGACGTTGATTTGATCTGTCACACCCCAACCGATGGCGGAAACATCAGAGTGAGACGAAATAGATTGCTCGAGACATCATAACACTAATAATCGTGACAAGTATTTAAATAGTAAAATTTCATTTCTAAAGAATCAATTACAAGAGTTTGAAATAAATACAACAAGAATAATGGAATACAATACAAATAAAATACAAATTTTAAAGTGTGTATCTAAGCATCCTACTAGATTCCATGCATCATCAACATCATCGCTAAACCTGCAACACGTTTTAAAAGCATAGTTCAATACAAAGGTATTGGCGAGTACACAAGTTTTAGACTCGTGTCATGTGTATAAAAAGTATTTTCAATCCAACATAGCATTTGGTATACAAAGTCAAACTATCATGCAATACAATATGTCAACTCTAGTGTCCACTAGTATTTAGTATTTAGCATCCCTCGCCACAAAAGTGACGAGACCGTTTATGTATAATAAATAGCATCCCTCGATACCAAAGTAATCGAGACCGTTATAGAATAAAGACTCAACAAAACCCCATCGGGTGGTGTGCTACTCCTATAGCGCTATAATTGTTTAAGCCGAGTTAACAAGTAGTATGTATTCTAGTATGAACTTAAGCATAACAAGGCATGTATACGGATCGAATGAATAAAAGCATGTTTGTAAATTGTCCATTTTTAACAAGTAAACATGTTGCACCCAAAGTGTATTAAAAGGAAAATGGGTCAAGTGTACTCACAAAATTGTTAATTCTTTCGATTATCCAAGTGTTGACGAGTGAATGAGATTAGGAGGTTGAATGTATTCGGGTTGGAGTTCATGGTATGATTAGAGTCGGAATTCGGAATTTAAAATACTCAAAGTATGTATGTATGAAAGTAATATCTAAGTTCTAAGAGTTTGTTTATGACACCATATCAAGTGGTTTTATAGGTCCCAATTTACCCATTAGAATCATAACAAGTACTCTAGAATCTTTGATATGTTAGCTTAGGTTTATGGTGATTCATCGTGGCTTGATTAACACCACAAACCCAGCCATGTTTTTTTATAATAATATGTATATTCATAAGTAATAATATATCCTAAAACTAAGTCCAATCACGTATTGTCATATAGCATCATGTAAGGTCAAGCATGGAGGTTAGAAACCTCATTATAAGATTCACCACTACACACACCATCTTGAAGATGGTGGGAGGGTCATGAATAACAATAAAGTAAATCTAATCTAATCAAGTCATATGTCACACCCCAACCGATGGCAGAATCATCGGGGCATGGCACTGAGCGAAACAGATTGTCCAGAAGTTTCCATAACAATTATCAATACTATTCAATTTAAATAATACGTCCCATACCGTATCTCAAACAGCAAAATAATTATTACAGACAAAAATCCAGGCAAATATTCCGTTCCGACAACTCAGATTTAAATAGACAGCAATTGTTTATCTGCTTCTAGAGACCCTTAGTTTAACCACTACAGACAACTATTTGTTGGGCTCTAAAGCGTTATCCTAGCTTCAAATTCCTACCAAGTGTGCGTCCTAAGCACCTGTCACATACGTTAAAATAAAGTCAATACATATAATGTAAAGGTGAGCATACAAGTTTGATAATAGCATATAGAGTTCGAATTCGTTTACGCATAACCAGCACGTACACATAGTGAAATGAAGCACGTTAGTTATCGACATAGATCAATCGATACCAATGACTGCGGGTTGACTGCCCGAGGCAGTTCGCAATACATGATTACCACCGTAATCCATGCAAGTAAAGATCCTTAACCACCCCCGCGTGAACGGGTGCTGAGTCCAAACTATAGTACTATCGTTGCTAAGGCAGGTAGACAGTATTCCATGTGTAAACATAACAAACAAGCATTCATAAGCCATGTATAACATGCATTAACGGTTAGCGTTCAAATAGTATTGAGTAGTGTGATTATTGTAGTTTGAATATTCGTAATGTATGTAACACCCAAAAGTGCTTAAAGAAAAAAGGGATCGAGTATACTCACAGCGATTGATGGATTGAAGGGAGCACTTAGCGAGTAAGGTTAGCCTGAATAGATTTGATAGCATAACGATAAGTGATGTGTAAAACGTCACAAAGTGTGAAAGGTTCGGATGATGGTTCGATCGGATGGTAATCCGATCGGACAGCAATCCGTGCGGATAACAATCCGTTCGGGTGGTCATCCGGTCGGACAGTGGTCCGGTCGGATGGCGATTCGAGTGGATTGTTTCTTCCTATGAGGAGAATGTGTTTGTGTATGATGGCTTGACTTTTGAAGTTTTCGTTGTAGTATTTTGAAAACATTGAAGTATCTCTATCCATCAAGTCGGTCGATCGGATGACTGGTCGTGTGGATGACAATCCATTCGGATGGTCATCCGGTCGGACGGCGACTTAGTGATGAGGTTACTCACTGAAGGCAAGTTCACAACAGAAGTGTCATTCAATCGAATGGCAATCCAATCGGATGGAAGCCTTGTTATTGAACATGTTGAAAATTGTTTAAGTCTTTAAAGTCTTAGTATCTCATGATCCGAAGAGTAATCCAGTCAAATGGTCGTCCGATCGGATTACATTTCGTTCAATACTCAAACTTTAGATAAGGTTGTTTAAAAGGTGGGACCCAAGTGTGATCCGTTCGGATGCCCTATCCGATCGGACATCAAAAGTCGGTACCAAATATATTCGGTACCGGTACCTAGCAACATTTGCTCATCCATATGCTTAATTTAGTACATATTATTTGTATGAGATAGCTATATTAAATGTATTTATGTTTACATCCGTCCGTGTAAAGTTGACTTTTTTTTTTTACTATTTTAAGTAATTAATATTTTTGCTTTTGATTTTTCTGTTGTATATATTATTAATTTTTTTTTAATATTTCTTTTGTTCATTTTTGTTATGGATTTTCTTACGTGTCTTTTCTATTGTTTTTTGAATATTTATTTTGTTAGTTTTGCTATGGGTTTTGCTACCGCTATTATTAATTAATTTTATTATTTTTTTTGTTTGCGCAACGTATTTTGCTATGGATGTTGCGATGGATATTAGTAAATTATTTTTTGAATACTTTCTTTTTCTTATTTTGCAATGAATTTTTCTATGGATTTGCTACAGATTTTGCTAGGTTAGTTTTTAAAAAAAATTTCTAGATTTTGCTACCAATTTCTCTACGGAATCTATTTACTTACCGATTTTGCTACCGTTTTTTAAACCTCAGTTAGTTAGTTTTTAAATATTTATTTTTATGATTTAGCTTAGGACTTTGCTACCAATTTTACTAAGTTTTTTTATTATATTTATTTTCACAATTTTGCTATCGACTTTGCTACAGATTTTATTTTACTTTTTTTAGTTTATTTCTAAATACTTATTTTTATGGTTTTGCTACGGATTTTGCTACCGGTTTTGCTACATAATATATTTTATATTAATTTCGTCAATTTTGCTACGGATTTCCTATGAGTTTTGCTACGAAATTCATTTGCGACGAAAGTTCGTAGCTAATCCATAGCTAATTCGTAGCAAAATGTGTTCGTAGCTAATCCGTAGCTAACTCATAGCAAAATTTGCTATCATTTTTTTTAGTAGCTAAATTTCATAGCAAATGCCTCTTTTTGTAGTAGTGATAAATATAGTGATAATTTGATTCTTCGTCGCCGTAGTAAATAGGAGAGAAAATAGAATTTCTTTCTTCGTCTTTACAAAAAAAAATAGGAGGAAGCTGTGACACGTTCACTCAAAAAAAATCCTTTTGTAGCGAATCATTTATTAAAAAAAATAAATAAGCTTAACACAAAAGAAGAAAAAGAAATCATAATAACATGGTCCCGGGCATCTACCATTATACCCATAATGGTTGGCCATACTATTGCTATCCATAATGGAAAGGAACATTGAGTTAGGTGGGATTATTTATTTCCAATTCGCCTAATAAAAATATGTAACTCTTAATTGAGTAAATTACGTTTTTGGCCCCTGTGGTTATATCACTTTTACTATATTAGCCCAAAATAAGAATTTTTAAAATATCAATGTATAATAACTAAAATACCCCTATAAACTAAAAATAAGTCTAGGGTGAGCAATAATCGGTCCGGCCCGAATTTACCCGAAAACCAGACCGAAAATAAACCAAAACCGAGACCGATATAATAACTTGGATTCGTTTTCGGTTCTCATATATTTGCATTTTCGGGTTCGGGTCGGTTCTCGGGTATGTATCCAATGAAACCGAAAGAAAAAAGACCGGCCCGATTTTTTTTTTGAACGACCGACATAAATTTATTAATAAATACTAGCAAGACGCTAGTCACCAAACTTACAAAGATCCAAACCCAAATTTACATACATAACTATTACACCATATTGGTTTATTAACCCAAAATATTAAAACTGCTCCAATTCTCCCATGTCATCGATGTTTATTTCAACCGTTTTTTTACCCACAAGAAAGATAGAGCTTTGACTTCCTCCAAGAATTTTGTAACCGATGGCTGAGTACTTCTGAATAAGACTTCGTTGCGCGGTTTCCAAATGCACCAAACCGTAACAAGAAAAATGGCGTTTAAGGCCTTTTTTCTTCTTCCTTGATCCCGGACAGAAATCGTGCACCAAACCCTATGTTTTTCATATTTTGCAAAAATTTTCGTTTTACGTTTAGATATAAATTTTGCGACTTAACACAGCACAATGTGTATGTGTGGCTCAACGATTTTACGTTTTGTTATACGCTTCGTTCTAAATTTTGTGAGTTAACATGGGGCAACGTACGTGTGTGGTTCTTACGTCGTCTATTTTTTCCCCATTTAATAAGTTCGTCACAATTCGCGAGTCCTGAATCGAGTTAGTTATTATTTTCTATGTTTTATATGTCGGTCTAATTTTTCCATGTTAAGACACCGCAACTTCGATGTTGCTGGTCGTTGGCTATAGTGTGGCATTAGTTCTATTTGTCACGGTTTTACAGCCCCGCCGCAATGCGGGGAGCTTAATACGATAGGTTATTTATATGGATACAAGTCATGTAACGTAGTAATTATGATACCATTAATTGTATTGAGCTTATTTGGTGAATTACTTATTTGTATAAGATAGTAATACAGACTTAACCGACAAAAAACATCTTTAACGCATTGTAAGTGTGAATCTGATCAACAGCATGTCAATTTCGATGGCCGCGGCGCAACGCGCGCGGGTCAATCTTCTAGTTATTTTTTTTAGTAAACTGTCATTTTGGTCCCTGAGGTTTGGTCACTTTTTCCATTTTAGTCCAAAACTCAAACCTTTTAAATCTGGGTCCCTGTGGTTTCACTTTTATTGTCATTTTGGTCCAAAAATCAAATCACCTCTTATTTGACTATTAAAATCTAGTTATTTTGTCTTTTTCTTCAGGGGCAAAATTGTCCATCTCAATTTATTATAACATGTTAATAATTAAATTAATTATACTTAATTCATTTACCCTAATAAACAAGGTCAGCAGATTATATTGCCCCAAATAATCTTCATCTTCCCCAAAAATCCCTACCCTCATAACTTCATCTTCCCCCAAAATCGCCCACTGCGATCATCTTGCCAAGACAATCATCTTCTCCAATGGACGATTACGATTACGAGTGAAAATCGAATGAATAACAACTTCAATCACCTTTTATAAACCTAAACCAGTTAAAATAACTTCAATTCATCAAACACACATCACACGTAACGTGATTTCTACATTAAAATCGAACAAATAACAACTTCAATAACCTAAGCCAGTTCACATAACTTTAATTCATCAACACACATCACACGGAACGTGATTTCCACATGAAAATCGAACAAATAACATCTTCGATCTTCAAATAACTTCATTTAATAAAAAAAAACATCGGTCGTTACAGATCTAAAACCAAAAAAACACATCACACGTAGCATGATTTCCACACGAATCCTACTTACAGATCTAAAACCAGAAAAAAAAAACAGAGCCCGATCAACACAAACTAGTCACAAAAAAAAACCGAAAATCACAAACAAATATCCACAAAAAACTACACACAATTACCTTCGATTCACAGACGTTGATTTGATCTGTCACACCCCAACCGATGGCGGAAACATCAGAGTGAGACGAAATAGATTGCTCGAGACATCATAACACTAATAATCGTGACAAGTATTTAAATAGTAAAATTTCATTTCTAAAGAATCAATTACAAGAGTTTGAAATAAATACAACAAGAATAATGGAATACAATACAAATAAAATACAAATTTTAAAGTGTGTATCTAAGCATCCTACTAGATTCCATGCATCATCAACATCATCGCTAAACCTGCAACACGTTTTAAAAGCATAGTTCAATACAAAGGTATTGGCGAGTACACAAGTTTTAGACTCGTGTCATGTGTATAAAAAGTATTTTCAATCCAACATAGCATTTGGTATACAAAGTCAAACTATCATGCAATACAATATGTCAACTCTAGTGTCCACTAGTATTTAGTATTTAGCATCCCTCGCCACAAAAGTGACGAGACCGTTTATGTATAATAAATAGCATCCCTCGATACCAAAGTAATCGAGACCGTTATAGAATAAAGACTCAACAAAACCCCATCGGGTGGTGTGCTACTCCTATAGCGCTATAATTGTTTAAGCCGAGTTAACAAGTAGTATGTATTCTAGTATGAACTTAAGCATAACAAGGCATGTATACGGATCGAATGAATAAAAGCATGTTTGTAAATTGTCCATTTTTAACAAGTAAACATGTTGCACCCAAAGTGTATTAAAAGGAAAATGGGTCAAGTGTACTCACAAAATTGTTAATTCTTTCGATTATCCAAGTGTTGACGAGTGAATGAGATTAGGAGGTTGAATGTATTCGGGTTGGAGTTCATGGTATGATTAGAGTCGGAATTCGGAATTTAAAATACTCAAAGTATGTATGTATGAAAGTAATATCTAAGTTCTAAGAGTTTGTTTATGACACCATATCAAGTGGTTTTATAGGTCCCAATTTACCCATTAGAATCATAACAAGTACTCTAGAATCTTTGATATGTTAGCTTAGGTTTATGGTGATTCATCGTGGCTTGATTAACACCACAAACCCAGCCATGTTTTTTTATAATAATATGTATATTCATAAGTAATAATATATCCTAAAACTAAGTCCAATCACGTATTGTCATATAGCATCATGTAAGGTCAAGCATGGAGGTTAGAAACCTCATTATAAGATTCACCACTACACACACCATCTTGAAGATGGTGGGAGGGTCATGAATAACAATAAAGTAAATCTAATCTAATCAAGTCATATGTCACACCCCAACCGATGGCAGAATCATCGGGGCATGGCACTGAGCGAAACAGATTGTCCAGAAGTTTCCATAACAATTATCAATACTATTCAATTTAAATAATACGTCCCATACCGTATCTCAAACAGCAAAATAATTATTACAGATAAAAATCCAGGCAAATATTCCGTTCCGACAACTCAGATTTAAATAGACAGCAATTGTTTATCTGCTTCTAGAGACCCTTAGTTTAACCACTACAGACAACTATTTGTTGGGCTCTAAAGCGTTATCCTAGCTTCAAATTCCTACCAAGTGTGCGTCCTAAGCACCTGTCACATACGTTAAAATAAAGTCAATACATATAATGTAAAGGTGAGCATACAAGTTTGATAATAGCATATAGAGTTCGAATTCGTTTACGCATAACCAGCACGTACACATAGTGAAATGAAGCACGTTAGTTATCGACATAGATCAATCGATACCAATGACTGCGGGTTGACTGCCCGAGGCAGTTCGCAATACATGATTACCACCGTAATCCATGCAAGTAAAGATCCTTAACCACCCCCGCGTGAACGGGTGCTGAGTCCAAACTATAGTACTATCGTTGCTAAGGCAGGTAGACAGTATTCCATGTGTAAACATAACAAACAAGCATTCATAAGCCATGTATAACATGCATTAACGGTTAGCGTTCAAATAGTATTGAGTAGTGTGATTATTGTAGTTTGAATATTCGTAATGTATGTAACACCCAAAAGTGCTTAAAGAAAAAAGGGATCGAGTATACTCACAGCGATTGATGGATTGAAGGGAGCACTTAGCGAGTAAGGTTAGCCTGAATAGATTTGATAGCATAACGATAAGTGATGTGTAAAACGTCACAAAGTGTGAAAGGTTCGGATGATGGTTCGATCGGATGGTAATCCGATCGGACAGCAATCCGTGCGGATAACAATCCGTTCGGGTGGTCATCCGGTCGGACAGTGGTCCGGTCGGATGGCGATTCGAGTGGATTGTTTCTTCCTATGAGGAGAATGTGTTTGTGTATGATGGCTTGACTTTTGAAGTTTTCGTTGTAGTATTTTGAAAACATTGAAGTATCTCTATCCATCAAGTCGGTCGATCGGATGACTGGTCGTGTGGATGACAATCCATTCGGATGGTCATCCGGTCGGACGGCGACTTAGTGATGAGGTTACTCACTGAAGGCAAGTTCACAACAGAAGTGTCATTCAATCGAATGGCAATCCAATCGGATGGAAGCCTTGTTATTGAACATGTTGAAAATTGTTTAAGTCTTTAAAGTCTTAGTATCTCATGATCCGAAGAGTAATCCAGTCAAATGGTCGTCCGATCGGATTACATTTCGTTCAATACTCAAACTTTAGATAAGGTTGTTTAAAAGGTGGGACCCAAGTGTGATCCGTTCGGATGCCCTATCCGATCGGACAGTAATCCGGTCGGACAGCAATCCGTTCCGATTGTTCCGTTCGTCCTACACTTGATCGTTTTGATGGTTTGTCGTTATGTCGAGACACTTTGACATCGTGTTAGCCAACAGAACCCCTAGTTCGACCCAGATGACCAACCCGACCAGGAATCACCCTAGTCCGGCCGGTTACCGGCTCGAGGCGTTTGGTCTTGGCTAACCCGAAATCGGTAGTCTCGTGAGTAGAATCCGAATCTTGAGCTAGTACAACGCTACAATCGAGTAGAAGACTAAATCAAGGTCGGATCCTATCGGTTTTGAGTATTTTGAGTGTAAAAGAGTTGAAAAAAAGTTAGAAACCATCTTTCAATTCCTTTTCACCATTCTTGTGTCGAGATCTTTACAAGATCTTTGTATGTTTGCGTGGAAATAGGTTAGATCTCGGTTGTTCTTGGTGGATTGAAGTCAAAATATGAAGTTCTTGAAGAACACATGATGACGTCATCCTAGAACACCCGAAATCTATTGTTTTCACGGTTAAAAGTTAAGATTTAAAAGATAGAAAGGTGTAGGAGGGTGTGTAGATCAAGAAAGTACAAGGTTTAGGGCGAGATCTTACCTGAATTGAGAGAAATCGAAGAAAAGGTGAGGAGCACGAATGGTTTGGACAGAGGGTTTCCAGAAATGGAAAGAATGACAATGACAAGGGTATTTATAGGATTCCAAAAGAGGAAAGGGTTATCCGATCGGATGACACACCGCTCGGATGGCTTATCCGGTCGAATGACATCCTGGTCGGATGACTCCTGTTTTGTAGCGCAGTGGCTATCCGGTCGGATGGCTATCCGGCCGGATGGCACTTGATTCGATTGCTGACGCGACGATTTTTGGTGTTTCGATTTCGATTGCGAGCGGCTCGTCACGATAGGGTTTCCTAGTCAAATTACTTTCAGTCCCAACTACTAATTATCATAGTTCGATTTCGATTCGGATTCGGGTTCTATTACGTTTCGAGTTTCGACTGAGTTCGATTGATTTCCACAACATATATATATATATATATATATATATATATATATATATATATATATATATAACACGCACAAGTAACACATAAGGCACACACACACGTATAATTAACCAGATTAAGTCGAGTTGCGGTTCGTATCACGATTCGATGTCGAGTAGCATAGCTTGATTATTGATTAGTTAACTTTATTGCATTGTTACTTCCTATCATTCACAGTCGTAAGTCGATTAGATAGCGATTAACACACATCGATTTTTGCAATTAACAACACTTACTCCACATAATACAATTAAAATAAGGAAATTACTATAAGTCAAATTCGTACAATCGGTCGTTGACTTTGGCCTTGACTTTGACTTTGACTTTCGAAAACACGGGGTGTTACATCATAAAGTGTTCAAATGAAGCAGTGGAACTTAGTTTGGAAGGCTAAAGCCTCCATTTGTTCACACTTCACAAGTCACAAGTTCGTCATATAGGAGATGGTGACTTGTGCTTGTTTTCATCATTCGATTATCAAGTTTAAACATAAATTAAATGGGTGTTTGAACCCAAAACCTTGATGGAAATCCCCTAACACAAACCCACAAACATAGACTAAGTTGTGAGCTTGGTGGGAACAAGATTCCATCAAGTTTTCTATCAAAATATGATTTAAAGTGTATTTTGGACCTAAAAAATGGTGAGGTTTCACCATAGTTTGCCCAAGCAAACTTGTGAATGTAAGATTAAATATATTACGAATTGATATTTAATCTATAGCCATTTTAATCATTTACATTATATAGATCAAAATATATAACAATCCTATTATTTAAATTAGTTGGTAATTGTTGATGGACCATATTACCCTTATTAACTAATTAGGGTTTCCTCCTGGGTGCTTATATAAGGAGAATTATGTGGAGGTTAAGGGGTTACTCAGTTACACATTAGACACAACCCATTAGCCATAACATCAATAATATTCGACCTCCTCTCCTAAACCGAATCCCCTATTCGGTTCTTATCATCACCATCATCAGTCAGCACCCTAAGGAGGAACCAGACCAAGATGACAATCATGTCAAACCTTAATTGCTGCGACTCCATCTGGATTCTCTGCTAACCTGTGTTGATGCAACCAAAGGTATGTTTTTCATGTTTTCCATTATGTTCAAACAGAACTGAACCAACATGTGGTATCAGAGCATATGTTGATTAGTCAGTTCTGTTTTCGTATCCATAATTCTGGGATTAAAACTTGGAAAACGGAATTTTTTTCTTTGAATAATCTTATGAACAGCCGATTTTGGGTCTTAGACCGAAATCTTTATTTTCGAAATCTGAATTAATTATATACTTTATGTTTTAACCGAAATCTGGGTTAAAATTCATCTGGGTTATGTTTTAACCGAAATCTGTTTAGAAAAAACTATTAAAATTCAGGTTTCGGGTTCCAGAATTTATGTTTTATGTTTTTAGGGTTCATAATGTTCTTAGTTAAAATTCGAATTTCCCTTATGTTTTGGAATGTTTTAGGATTAATGAATGTTTTTCCATGTTTGATCCAATTTTAACTTTTAAGTTTATTTCGAAAACTGTTAAGAGATATACAGTTATAATATTTCGAAATATTTTTGATAATATTGGATCATCTTAAAACAGGAAACATATCTTATAATCCCTTAGTTTTCGAATTTTCTGTTATGTTATCACAATAAACAATAAACAGCTATAACAGTAGGTTTCGAAATCTTTAATGTTCAAATCGCACAAGTCCCTTAAGATTCGCACAAGATCAGATCTAGAAAAAAAAAAAGGGATCTGATCGCACAAGACATAATGGATCGCACAAGGCATAATGGATCGCACAAGGCATTATGGATCGCACAAGTTTACTTGGGCCTTATGGATCGCACAAGCTCATTTGGGCCTTATGGATCGCACAAGTCTACTTGGGCCTTATTAATCGCACAAGTCTACTTGGGCCTTATGGATCGCACAAGTCTACTTGGGCCTTATTAATCGCATAAGACTTGTGCATTACTGATCGCACAAGACTCGAAACCTCATTATTTCTTTAAGCTGTTTAATGTGATCGCACAAGTTCGATCCGCGCTAACAGGTGGTTTGCTATTAAATAATTGGTTTTGTAATTACTTAGCTAATTAATAAGGATCAAATAATGTTTTACAAAACCAAAATAGCTTAACTTGAATGAGCTTCTGATATATCATTTCTGGCCAAAGCTGACTTGATACATCTACTTATCATTCAAGTATTACGAAAGCTATGTTGTGTATGCATCATAAGCATGAATGTCTTAATTTCTGGCCAAAGCTGATTTAATTCATTCATAGATGGCATACTCAACAAGTGCATAACTAAAGTGATTGTTTCAATTCTGGCCAAAGCTGGTTTGTTACAACCACTTTGCACATATGCTTAAATGATTACACTTCTGGCCAAAGCTGTTTTGTCTTCGTTTAAGTAGAATTTTTTAGCTAAGTCTATTATTTTGATGTTAGTAATAGACATATCACAATCTCTTCACATAATGATCCTTAGATTAATGATCCTTAATTAAGTTTTTATGATCATTTCGTCTGCCTTATTCTTAGTACCCATAATTTTACTCACTGTAAATTTTCGTTCTATTAATCTATATCTCATCCACTCTAATTTTTAAACCTAAAATGTTTGCTTTATTTACAGTTTCTATTAGAATTAGCTCTTAAATTAAATCCTTGATTATTTCCTAAGACACGATAATCCTATTGCTCTCTTCTAATGAAGATTATAAAGAAGAAAGTTAGAGCATGATGAATAGGACAAATCGACCATGATGTCTATTATGATAATCAAGAACTCTCTAACGTAAATGCTATCACTAAAGTTATTCCAGAGTAAGTCTTTCCTAAGACTAATCTATAATTATGGAATAATCACTAGAACTCCTAAGATGCATGCCTTAATTTGAAACTCTAGACTATAAAGTTAAGTGGTATATGTGAATACATTATAATGTACAAAACCATGACCCATAACGTTAAGGGCTTACGCATGGAAATAAGTACATTTTTCCAGTACATTACATACTAAGATTTTCACTTGTACAATTTGATGCATTATAAAATCAATTACACTCAAAATACCAAAGTATAACGAGTGTGTTGATAAGCAACATATGTACAAAGAAATATATGTTTGAAACTGGAAAATATGATGTTATTCACCTTACAACCACTAATAGTTTAAAAGAGGATTGTTTTAAGGTCCATAGACAAATTACAAGTGCTAATTCCAACATTAAGGTTCTTCAAGGGAAAATCTCACTGCATAATTATGCCATTAGACTAGGCATAAGCAACGAGACTATCCATTATTCTAAAGAACAGTTGGGTAAATTAATTAGATAGTCTTTAAGTCTGGTAATTTCAATATTCCAATTAACACATGATTAGTTGACTCTAGTTCCATACGTTTCCTTCCCAGAACTTGACAAATAACTAATATGAGAGTTAGTGACAAAATTAATTGTTAACGCTATAAGAACCATAATAAGCAGTCTTCTAACAAAGCTTTTCGATACATTACATGTTCTGATTATTAATCAGAGTACAGTATCATTACTTAGGCTAAGTCATGAAGGTTGTGAGGTTTGCATAGTCAACATAAAGTCACACTTATCTTAAACTCTCATCTTATTTGTTCTAAATATCTGGATAGAAACATTATTAAAATGAAACTAGATGATACCTTACATTTTCACAACTTTTGTCATCATGAAAATGAGAATTTGACAAAAGGAAAAATGAGACTTATAAATTTCATCCATTATAACCGAAATTCATGAGAAATTATGACATGGTTAATGAGGATGATTATTCATCTAATCTCATTCTAAGTTATTTCAAATCATGACGTTATAGCCCTAAATATTACTTGGCTTAAGGAATAAGTATGGGTCCATCATAAGTCATTCATTGACATTCGTGGAACTTATTCAAAATGGAATATTCAGACATAATTCATTTATCATTTAAAAGACTATCAACTTGTAGCTAACTTTTGTCGCATATGGCCCACAGTCTTAGAAGAAATCCATTCATATGTTTACTTAATAAGATTTCTATTAAATATGTCCCTAAAGTTTCTTATGATATCTGGACATTAAAGAAATCAAATAAAGTCTAACATATATACGATAGGTTCCCACGTCACGTAGCTCATTGAAACTTCTCTTGTAACATTTCTAGAGATATCAAAGATCAGTGGGAGCATTAAATGTCTTAATAATAACTTGCAATAGTTGCAAGAGGTGGGGGAGTGAAAACTTTATATTACTTCAATTTACACCTCTTGTACAAGACACCGCTTCATCACGACACTGTTTCATCAATACTTGTCTCCTTAAAATCTAATACTACTCTTACAAAAGTTTCATTGTTGCCTAATTGTGGGCGCACTTAGATTTCTTACCTAAACTAACATAATCCTCAACAAGAGAAATCACAACGACTAACGTCATTAATTTGTGTCTCTCTATTAGAATTTTGTTGGTCGTTACATATTGACCCTAAGCATGCTGAGTTCCTAAAGATTTCTAAGGTCAGCGGGAGCAGTCAAAGTCCTTATTATGACTTGCAAGGAATACAAGAGGCGGGGGGAAGAGTGTCATTAAATTTCACTCCAAATTTAACTCCGATTACACCTCTTGTACACCATACTGCACCAACTCTTATAAACTTAGAATGAAAATGATAGCAACCTAACCAAGAGCTAATCCATAAAACTGAAACTTCTAATGAACCCAATAATCAACTCAGGAGGTCATCTAGGTTTAAAAGCCTACTAATTTTGATGATTACATAACCTCCCTAATTGAAGTTGAAATGGATTTTGGAAATGTTTACTGATCCTATCTCTTCAAATTAAGCCATTAGTGTCAATCAATATTCTTAATGGAATAAAACAGTTTTCTAGTAAAACTGATTTTATGTGTTCGTATAACGTTTGGGATTTGATTGAATTACCTAAGAGTGTTCATAAGAAAACCAAATCCTAATATAAACGTTAAGACACAAAGGAGCATGATTGATTGTCAAAGGTTATACTCAGGAAGAGATAAATTATGAAAGAGTCTTTCTTACAAAAGTTTTCTTTAAGGATCATCATTGTTCTAGTAGCTTATAATAGTTTAAAGTTACATTAGATGAACATTATAAACAATTTTCCATAACAAATGGCTGACACATTTACATGTTCATTAGATAACAACCTAAAGTTTCTAACTGAAAGTTAAAGAACACTTTATTTGTAAGCCAATATATGGGTTAATGCAAACATCATAATGTGATGAAAAGCTAACGTAATTATTTTCATCAACAATCAAGTGGATTAATGTACCTACCTCAAGATGAGTGGGAGCAACTAAAATAAACTTGTCTATATAGATGACATTCTTTTGACAAGTATATGTTACATAAGTCAAAGCATTGTTAACACAAACTTTGATATAATAGATCTCAGAGATATCTCTTACGTGATTGATATCATAACATACTGAGATAGACCCAATGGGATATTAGTTCCGTTCCATAAGTTTAACATTAAATGGGTCCTTACATATGTAACTAAACACTGCTCTCCTTTAGAGGATAATAGGATAAATGAGATTATTTTTACGCTTCATTAATTGGAAGCCTTATGTAAGTTCAAGTCTATACTCGTTTAGATATTACTCACATTGCAACACACTAGATATGTCTAGATTATTGTGAAGCATCTAATGGAGTATTACAATATCTTTAAAAGAAACGAGAGGCTATTATTTGAAGAAGAAGTGAGAATTAAAACCGGTTTATTATTATAACTTTGTGATATTCAAAGATGATAAAATGTAATTTCGGGTATATCCTTATGTCAGCAGACAAAACATATCTCATGGAGGAGTCATAAGGCACTGATATTAACAACCTAAGTTATAACGACATAATACAGTCACTAAATGTTGTTGGAAATATATCAGTAGACTCATAAGTTTACTAACTCCATATAATTGATGTTTTGAAGACTTAGTGTGATAAAGTCAGCTACCATGACTCCTTAAACAGTAACAGTTCAAGAGGTGCTGCATTAAGTTTCGATACGCAATTAATTATTCGTTTATGAACGAATTGAGGAAACTAAGTTTGTATCGAATACATTCATGATATGCTTAAGGATCCTATAAATGAATGGCTATTACCCATAAGTCTTATTAAGAGAGCTCATAGACGGGTATTAGTTAATGGCCATGCGAAATTGCATATCGTACTATGAATGACTAAGTATTAGTTAATTTTTCCTCATCAGTTTGATTTTGTACGTCTCTAAGAATATGTCAAGTCGACATAATGACATATAAGACAAATAAAGTTACAAATCAAACAAAGGGCTTATGCGTATTTTGATCATGACGATTAGGTTTTAAATTAAGGCTATAGTATGATTAATGGGGGTCCTGAGTCGCATAATGATTCAACGGCTGTATTTCTCTGCTATAGTACTTGTTTAAGGCTAAAATGAGTGTTAACTCCTGATCAGGCTTATCTAATACTCATAGTAAATGATTACTCGGCTAAGTGGGAGAATGTAAGATTAAATATATTACGAATTGATATTTAATCTATAGCCATTTTAATCATTTACATTATATAGATCAAAATATATAACAATCCTATTATTTAAATTAGTTGGTAATTGTTGATGGACCATATTACCCTTATTAACTAATTAGGGTTTCCTCCTGGGTGCTTATATAAGGAGAATTATGTGGAGGTTAAGGGGTTACTCAGTTACACATTAGACACAACCCATTAGCCATAACATCAATAATATTCGACCTCCTCTCCTAAACCGAATCCCCTATTCGGTTCTTATCATCACCATCATCAGTCAGCACCCTAAGGAGGAACCAGACCAAGATGACAATCATGTCAAACCTTAATTGCTGCGACTCCATCTGGATTCTCTGCTAACCTGTGTTGATGCAACCAAAGGTATGTTTTTCATGTTTTCCATTATGTTCAAACAGAACTGAACCAACAGTGAAAACCTTCCTAGAGGTTACCTAAATGTTTTAGAAGAAGAAACAAGAAGAAAATAGTTGAAAAAGTGAGTTAGAACTCACTTTGAAGGGCTTAAACTTTCTGTTCAAAGCTAAGAATTTTTAAGTGATTTAGAGTGAATTTTGAGAGTGTTTGAGGGTTGTAAAAAGTGGTAAAGGGGCTGATTATAAGTTGTATTTATAGGGAGGGGTTTAGGGCTTAAGTGGTTGCCATTAATTATAATTAGTTGAGTTTTAAAACAATAAAAAAAGAAAACAAATTCTAATGGTTGTTGCTGTCTCGACATATGTGACCGAAATGGTTGTTAATCAGCCATAAATATCTTATTTCTTCTTTTTTTTTTTTTGACATATAATATTGACATATATGTAGTGCCTATGTTTTTATTAAATCACATGTATTGGAGGATGTTTAATCAAAAGAAAAGGACTTTAAATGGCACAAAATCTGATCGATGCCTTTAATTTTTTTTTTTTTTTTTTTTTTTTTTTTTTTGTGATAAAGTAATTGGTATTATCATGTTACACCGAGTAACATAAATTAGCAAAATATAAGTGGAATCTTATAGTTAGGTGGGAATTAATTTGAACACAGCAACTAATGCACACCATCAGTTGCGATCGGAACTTGGCAGTCCATTAAGTTCTTTTTATTATTTTTTTAACAATAATAAGTCCTATATTAGTTGTTAATTAAGTGTTACAAGATGATGGATGTATACCCAACATGTTAGCAAGGTCTAGAACAGTGGCGGAACTAGACCTTCAACTCAGAGGTATCCCAAAATTTTTTAGGGGTGTCCTCGTACTTGTTCAGGGGTGTCCTGTGTATAAAAATCGGGAAAAAAAATTTTCTACACTACTCGTAAAAACTTGAGCCGTAGCCCGGGCTACGCCCGTTTACACTACAGGTCCGCCCCTGGTCTAGAAGGTATAACGAGCATGTTTTAGTTACTAATATGTGTGATAAAATTACATGTGTAACAAGTATGTTTGATTCATGATTTGGTATGATCAAGTGAGAAAAAAAATACATATAACTTAATCTTGTTATTGAATGATCAAGCATAGGAATGTATGGAAAGTTTAACAATCACGAATACACGATCATGGTTACGAGTTCAACTTACGTTTTAAGCGAATTACGAATCATGTATCAAACGAATGCACGGGTCAATGTATAAACATGTATAAATAATGAATATTTCACACAAAAGATGAATTTCATTACTGTCGAAGTCTCGGATTTACGATGGTTTTAAACGAAATACGATTACAAGAAATACAAGTTTCTAAAATAGAAATACGAGTCAAGCTTTTCGATTAAGGAAAGTCACGAAAAAGCGGAGCGTTACAGTCTCCCCTCCTTTAGGAAATTTCGTCCCGAAATTTATTCAAGAGGAAGACTTTGAAAAAGAGAACGTTTTGGCTAAGGCAATTGACTAAAATCGAGACTAAGAAGTGTGAGATGTTATCGAAAAACATATGAAATTGTTTGAGGAACGAAATGATATGTTTTAAAAAAAGTTTTGACTAAGGTGACTTGAGATATTTAACACAAGTAAAATGTGTATGTGTGTGTATAGGTAAGGTGAGCTTTAAACAAGTTTGAATAACTCAAAATAGAAAGGTATCTTTAAAACATGGTACCTAAGAAGTAAAAATTTCGTATAAAACGGTAAGCATTTCAATGAAGAGTGTGGCCGCACTGTATTTTGTAAAAAAAGTTTCATTGGTTTCAAGGAGGAATCATAAACCACATGTTTGTAGGAAATTATTCATTGATAAGGAACAAGAAAGTTAGGTATTTTAAGTAAAACGATTTTGGGAGGTAACGGCCAACTAAGTATGTCTGCACATAAATAAAGGATGGAAAGATAGTTCTAACCAAGAGAGTATTTTAGGATTCGAACGTGTAAACAAACTTGATAGTAAACGAGGTTTGTATATAAGACAAAGATTAACGGAGGTACGAGGGTGAATGATCGATCTAGTAAACGAATACGAGTATAAGAATGGTAGGTGTATTGGACAAACAAAGGCGTTGGGTTAAGAATGAGGTATCGTCGTGGATAATCGGATATCCGCGTCTATCAATGCGTTTGTGAGTTGTTAAAGTTTGCATTTTAGGTCTAAATATGGTCTGCAAAACACCGAATTTCTCATGGCACGTTTTACGAAAGTTTGGTAACATGGTGAAAACACTTATATATAGGAAGTACCAGCGGCGTATCCACCATGTTTTGACCATGTTATGTATGTCTCGTTACTCGGTGTCATGTTACGTTCCGTGTCTTACCATACACAGTAGTACACTCTATGGTTTTCATGCGCTTATCACTATAATCCCGTGTGCACCCGCGATAATTTTGATCGCAACATGATCCGCATAGCTTGTACTAGTTGTGTATGAATCAGGGTATACATAATTTAAAAATAAGAATGTGTACGTATAAGAATATAGTATATAAGCAAGTCCATGCTTAAGTATGTGTGGGACCCACGTAAGCGAATCCCACGGATTACGTTCGTGTACGGGTACGAATGTATGTATCATTAGTATGAATGAAAGTATGAGCATAAATATAAGTTTATGTATGGATATTCACGAAAGTATGAGTATAGACATAAAACGTACGAGTAGTATGAGCATCAGTATAAGCATAGAACGTATGAACATAAGTGTAGGTACGAATAATAAATATTACGTATATAGTGTACATTGGGACATAACGGATTTAAGCGTATAAAAGCATTCAAAAGGTTGAGTATGTAAATACATACGATATGAATGATGTTATTGCGATATATCGACTAAAATGTGTATGATGATATGCATGTATGGTTGTTTAAACGAAACGTTGAGTTTATCGAATCAGAATTAGATTGAGTTTGATTTGAAGGGTAGAATATAGTTTGTATATGTAAGAGGATATAAAGTACTCATTGGTTAAGCATAATGTATTTTGTAATGAATGTAAATGCTACTTTTGTTTTAAAAAAGTTTACGTAATCCGAGGATGGTCGGTCCCCATGAAGTCTTCTTGCCCACGTGTTTTGAAAATTGGTGTAGGAAAAAGGTTTAAAAAAGAAAAAAAAGTAAGTTCGTTTCATCAAACAATAAATTTTGAATTTAGGAGGTTCTTGTGAAAACGTTGATCCTTAGAAAAAGGGATTTAGCAAAAGGGCTTAGTGTTCATTGTAAAAGGGTTTTAACAAATGATTCGTTGATGTTGAAAAGAGTATTTGGTAAAACGATTTTATAATATCTATAAGATCTTATAAGTAATTGAGAAAGGTTGGTTTTATTTCGATTAAGAATGGAAGTCTCTAGTATGATGATATAATGTGAGCGTGTTTTAGTGATTAAGTCGAATATGAAGTTCATGGGCAAGAGATTCATTGGACCGATTAAATTAGTAGGTAGTATTTAGTAAGGTTTTGAAATAAACCGTTTTTAAGATATGATTAATAATCTCGTGTATGTGAGTTGAGTGAAAATAGATTGTAGGATAAGAAGTACGTTTGATAAAACAATGTATTTTGAAATTGGTATAAGTAGGTATTTCGAATAATGATAAACGATTTAGGTGTAAAACATGATCAGGTTTACATAATAAAATATTTTAAAGGAAAGTTTTGGTAACGATCACGTAGGTAAGGGAATCACCCCTAACTCGTTGGTGAGGTCGTTTTACGAAAAGAAGGAGTGGAGCTAATCGTCAAGGTAAGGAAATCACTCCTGTCTCGATGATATGTCTCCATTTTGGTGTTACAAAGAATGTAAACAAAATTGAGTGACGTTTTGAAACCATGCATATGTATAAATGTAGGAAAAGATTTAGTATAAGATAAATAATAGAAACACATGTTTGATTAAAATTTGAATGGTTCCAAAACGGAACTTTGACTAGCCAAAGTGGTCGAAAGTCTTTCGAATTTGAGGAGCATGCTTTGGCCTAATAGGTGAAATACTCTCGCCGACAAGTCGGTTAACGGTATTTACCCTTCCGGTTACTATATGTCCCAAATCAAT
Source organism: Helianthus tuberosus (assembly GCA_030545235.1). NCBI lineage: Eukaryota > Viridiplantae > Streptophyta > Magnoliopsida > Asterales > Asteraceae > Helianthus > Helianthus tuberosus. The sequence continues at coordinate 146,753,632 of CM060423.1, forward strand.
CGAGATTTCGAGACTTGGTGGGATTTATGAAAAAATCAAGGAGTGGAACTAGTCAACATGGTGCGGGTTTCACCCCTAACTTGACGATTTCGTATCCTAAGTGTGGTTGGTACTCGTCGGGTCAAAATTTAATTTCAACACTTTGACGATGGTCCACTAGAATTTTGAAATTTGAATTTCTCCATCAAGGTGAGGATTTCACTCCTAACTTGATGGTGAATTTCATTAAAAAAAAAAAAGGAAAAGTAGATGGATTGAGAGTTGTTCACCAAATTGTGGGTTTCACGCCTATTTTGGTGAAGTCGTCTCGTTTGTGTATTACGAGTGGTTTCGATTTTAGTATAAACGGGTAAAAAGACGTATGTTTAAAATAATAATAACAAGTATAAGCACAATAAGCATCTCAAGAAAATAACACGTAAAAGACATTTCAAGAATAGCACATAAAGAATGGGACAATACAACAAGTATTAACAAATAATAAAGAAAGTATTAACACAAAAGTGATATATAAGTTTAAGGTCAAAAGAAAATAAATAAGGAGTAAATAAAGTATCATGCAAGTGGTTCAAGCAAAACATAAGAATAAAGCTCTAGAACTATAGACTAGGTAAAAAGCATGGCAATTTTTTCTAATTCCCTATAGTTATGGCTCTGATACCAACCTGTCACACTCCAACCGATGGCGGAAACATCGGAGTGAGACGAAATAGATTGCTCGAGACATCATAACACTAATAATCGTGACAAGTATTTAAATAGTAAAATTTCATTTCTAAAGAATCAATTACAAGAGTTTGAAATAAATACAATAAGAATAATGGAATACAATACAAATAAAATACAAATTTTAAAGTGTGTATCTAAGCATCCTACTAGATTCCATGCATCATCAACATCATCGCTAAACCTGCAACACGTTTTAAAAGCATAGTTCAATACAAAGGTATTGGCGAGTACACAAGTTTTAGACTCGTGTCATGTGTATAAAAAGTATTTTCAATCCAACATAGCATTTGGTATACAAAGTCAAACTATCATGCAATACAATATGTCAACTCTAGTGTCCACTAGTATTTAGTATTTAGCATCCCTCGCCACAAAAGTGACGAGACCGTTTATGTATAATAAATAGCATCCCTCGATACCAAAGTAATCGAGACCGTTATAGAATAAAGACTCAACAAAACCCCGTCGGGTGGTGTGCTACTCCTATAGCGCTATAACTGTTTAAGCCGAGTTAACAAGTAGTATGTATTCTAGTATGAACTTAAGCATAACAAGGCATGTATACGGATCGAATGAATAAAAGCATGTTTGTAAATTGTGCATTTTTAACAAGTAAACATGTTGCACCCAAAGTGTATTAAAAGGAAAATGGGTCAAGTGTACTCACAAAATTGCTAATTCTTCCGATTATCCAAGTGTTGACGAGTGAATGAGATTATGAGGTTGAATGTATTCGGGTTGGAGTTCATGGTATGATTAGAGTCGGAATTCGGAATTTAAAATACTCAAAGTATGTATGTATGAAAGTAATATCTAAGTTCTAAGAGTTTGTTTATGACACCATATCAAGTGGTTTTATGGGTCCCAATTTACCCATTAGAATCATAACAAGTACTCTAGAATCTTTGATATGTTAGCTTAGGTTTATGGTGATTAATCATGGCTTGATTAACACCACAAACCCAGCCATGTTTTTTTTTATAATAATATGTATATTCATAAGTAATAATATATCCTAAAACTAAGTCCAATCAAGTATTGTCATATAGCATCATGTAAGGTCAAGCATGAAGGTTAGAAACCTCATTATAAGATTCACCACTACACACACCATCTTGAAGATGGTGGGAGGGTCATGAATAACAATAAAGTAAATCTAATCTAATCAAGTCATAAAGTGTTCAAATGAAGGAGTGAAACTTAGTTTGGAAAGCCAAAGCCTCCATTTGTTCACACTTCACAAGTCACAAGTTCGTCATATAGGAGATGGTGACTAGTGCTTGTTTTCATCATTCGATTATCAAGTTTAAACATAAATTAAATGGGTGTTTGAACCCAAAACCTTGATGGAAATCCCCTAACACAAACCCACAACCATAGACTAAGTTGTGAGCTTAGTGGGAACAAGATTCCATCAAGTTTTCTATCAAAACATGAAGATTTAAAAACATAAAAATGAGCAGAATTTAAAGTGTATTTTGGACCTCAAAAATGGTGAGGTTTCACCTTAGTTTGCCCAAGCAAACTTGTAAAAACCTTCCTAGAGGTTACCCAAAGTGTTTTAGAAGAAGAAACAAGAAGAAAAGAGTTGAAAAGGTGAGCTAGAACTCACTTTGAAAGGCTTAAACTTTCTATTCAAAGCTGAGAATTTTTAAGTGATTTAGAGTGAATTTTGAGAGTGTTTGAGGGTTGTAAAAGTGGTAAAGGGGCTGATTATAAGTTGTATTTATAGGGAGGGGTTTAAGTGGTTGGCACTAATTATAATTAGTTGAGTTTTAAAACAATAAAAAAAAGAAAACAAATTCTAATGGTTGTTGCTGTCTCGACATATGTGACCGAAATGGTTGTTAATCAGCCATAAATATCTTATTTCTTCTTTTTTTTTTTTGACATATATGTAGTGCTATGTTTTTATTAAATCACATGTATTGGAGGATGTTTAATCAAAAGAAAAGGACTTTAAATGGCACAAAATCTGATCGATGCCTTTAATTTTTTTTTTTTTTTTTTTTTTTTTTTGTGATAAAGTAATTGGTATTATCATGTTACACCGAGTAACATAAATTAGCAAAATATAAGTGGAATCTTATAGTTAGGTGGGAATTAATTTGAACACAGCAACTAATGCACACCATCAGTTGCGATCGGAACTTGGCAGTCCATTAAGTTCTTTTTATTATTTTTTTAACAATAATAAGTCCTATATTAGTTGTTAATTAAGTGTTACAAGATGATGGATGTATACCCAACATGTTAGCAAGGTCTAGATCTAGAAGGTATAACGAGCATGTTTTAATTACTAATATGTGTGATAAAATTACATGTGTAACAAGTATGTTTGATTCATGATTTGGTATGATCAAGTGAGAAAAAAAATACATATAACTTAATCTTGTTATTGAATGATCAAGCATAGGAATGTATGGAAAGTTTAACAATCACGAATACACGATCATGGTTACGAGTTCAACTTACGTTTTAAGCGAATTACGAATCATGTATCAAACGAATGCACGGGTCAATGTATAAACATGTATAAATAATAAATATTTCACACAAAAGATGAATTTCATTACTGTCGAAGTCTCGGATTTACGATGGTTTTAAACGAAATACGATTACAAGAAATACAAGTTTCTAAAATAGAAATACGAGTCAAGCTTTTCGATTAAGGAAAGTCACGAAAAAGCGGAGCGTTACATGATCGCTTCCTGCCATCAACACTCACTCTGAAGAAATTCAAACCGTACGATACGTATCACGTAGAACAAAAACCCTAAGCTAACGGTGACGTATTACGTATATGATTCAGAGTTTCGAAGCATCATCACATTTCGAGGAGATATATTTAGTTAGAATAAGATTCCAGGGGGTTAATATTACGGATCCACAAAGAGGATGACAGGAGGAAGAAGAAGAGTGGTCAGTGAATGATAAGGTGAAAGAGGAGGGTAGGGATTTTTGGGGAAGATGAAGTTATGATGTTAGGGATTTTTGGGGAAGATGAAGATTATTTGAGTTAATATAATCTGCTGACCTTATTTATTAGGGTAAATGAATTAAGTATAATTAATTTAATTATTAATATGTTATAATAAATTGAGATGGACAATTTTGACTCTGAAGAAAAAAACAAAATAACCAGATTTTAATAGTCAAATAAGAGGTGATTTGATTTTAGAACCAAAATGGCAATAAAAGTGAAACTACAGGGAACCAGATTTAAAAGATTTGAGTTTTTGATTAAATGGCAAAAGTGACCAAACCTCATTGACCAAAATGGCAGTTTACTCTTTTTTTTAAGAAACCATATATAGGTTTTTCTAATTAATTTCTTCCTTTCAAAAAAAAAATTAATTTCTTAAATTGTTATTATCCGCATTTTAAAAAAAAAAATCATAAATGGTTTTTCTAATTAATTTCTTAAATTGTTATTATTCGCATTTTTTAAAAAGAAATCATAAATGGTTTTTCTAATTAATTTCTTAAATTGTTATTATCCGCATTTTTTAAAAAGAAATCATAAATGGTTTTTCTAATTAATTTCTTAAATTGTTATTATTCGCATTTTTTAAAAAGAAATCATAAATGGTTTTTCTAATTAATTTCTTAAATTGTTATTATCCGCATTTTTTAAAAAGAAATCATAAATGATTTTTCTAATTAATTTCTCAAATTGTTATTATAAATTCATAGAGATGAGCAAGTTTAGGTCCGGACCGAAAATAACCGAAAACCGAACCGAAAATATACCAACCGGACCCGAACCCAAGTACCTAGGTATTTAGATCGGTTCCAATTTTTCATATAAAATAGGGGCGGGGCGGGTCGGTTCTCGGTTCTTTTCGTAGTGAAACCCGACTTGGACCTATGGACCGGAACCGACCCTATATATAGGGTAGTGAATCGGTTCTGTATTTTATGTTTGATCGGTTCTCGGGTCGGGTCGGGTAATGGTCGGGTAGGGTCAGGTTTTTCCTTTTGCTCACCCCGTCAATGTTTCGGTTAAAAGTGTAATATTTTCGATTTTCATCCAAAAAATTTTAAAATTTTATAGGTCCGCTCCCGCCAATTGTTTTGCCTAAAACCCCTACAAAGTTTATTGTCCAAAATATTTATACGTATTTTCGTATTGAGTTAAAAAAATGTGAAGACGGGCTATTAGTAAGTTTTATAATTGTTTATAAACTTTAAGTAAATTTTGTTACTACTTTATATCTAGAAAAAATTACACCGTTGGTCCTTGTGGTTTCTGCTAAATTTCAATGTCGGGTACTAATAGTTTTTTCTTACAAAATGAGGTATTAACATTCTAATTTGTCACAATATTGAGTACTAAGACCAAACATTTTCACAATTTTTAGTACTAAGGCCAAATATTGTTAACTTTTTTGTTAAATCTTACTAAAATGACTAAATTGCCCTTTAATAACTAGATGGTCTATTTTTTTAATTAATTATATTAGACTAAAATAATTTAAAGTAGTGTTTTTTGTTTTATTTATATTTTTTTATAAAACTAAATGGATTTGAAATTTATTATTTATAAACTTTGGGTATATAAATAATATGCTAGTAGAATTAACTTTTTAACTTGATCTAAATAATAAACCAAGTTAAGATTTATAAAAATAACTAAAACAATTTTCTGATATAGGAATATAACAGTTTTGTAAGTTGAAATAAATATGGAGATTTGGTTTTGTATGATAAAACGGATAAATAGCATGTAATATTTGTACCAGTTTGTGATGTTATGTACAAGAATTGCATCGTCGGAATTCTGGTATGCCAACGCGGCTCCGATCAGTTGTAGAGGTAAAATTGGCAGTGAAATTGTGTGGAAATGAGGTCGCATCGGGTCAAGAGACGCATATTTATACTCGAATTGAAGATATAACGGATCGAGAGGATGATACGAATTTCGGAGTTAAATGGGTTAGCGGATAAGCAAAATTTGCAGGTTATACTTGACACAAACGAGTTGTGAGCTTTGATTATGATGGAGATAAACATTAACGAAAACGAGTTAAATGGAAAATTTTTACGAGTCCGATATGGCCGGAGTTCGGCGACTTTGCCGAAGAAGACCCCCTGAAAGAAGGGCTTTCTTTTTGTTAGATATAAAAAGTTTGATTATTTAACACATGCAGTCCCTGCGGTTTCTAAGTTTTACAAAATAACTAAAAAATTTAATTATTAAAGGGCATTTTCATCATTTAGTAAGATTTAACAAAAAAGTTAACAAGGTTTGGCGTTAGTACTCAACATTGTGACAAGCTTTAGCCTTAGTATTCAACATTGAGACAAATTAGAACGTTAATACCTGATTTTGCAACAAAAATCTATTAGTGCCTGACATTGAAATTTGACAGAAAGCACAAGGACCAACGGTATAATTTTTTTCTTATATATAAATCAAAGTTGAGGGTTTGTTTTTGTCTTAAATGTCTTAAAGATACTTACCATTTATCTTAAAGGTCGTCAGACTGAATTGTAATTCTTCGTCTAGATACTTACCATATATATCGCATCATTATATATATTTTGGTCTTTATTTTTGTTAAACAATATTTAGCTTTTATAGTTTTATGTGTAAGAACGCGTCGTTTGAATAAATGAAAGTTATGTAGTTTTATTTAGAGTTATTATTGTTTGACCCGACCCGAACATATAACCCGAAACATAGCGATAGGAAAAAAAATGGTCACATGACTTTTCGAACTTTTAGTCAAGCTGCGCCACTGCATGGGAGTTCACTAACATGACTATTTCACTTATCAAAAATCACTTATGAGCATCCATCCTTTTGTTCATAAATTTGTACCATAGAGTAGGCATTTACTCCTCCGTAAACTTTCAATATGAACCGACTCGTTTCTTGTAAAAATATCAAAATCAGCTTACATTACATATTGGGGATATCATATAAAGTATTTAAGTTTTATAGATTTTTTATAAGTGTGTTGGTCAATGTTGAAATGGCGTCAAGTGTTGAATGTCAAGTTTAAGGTGAAAACTATTACAAATGACACATTAGGGATCAATGTGTCGATAGGACAAAGATCAGATATTATATGGTGGATTGAGGCAAAACACGTAAATCTCATTGTATCAGAATATATGTGTGTTCTAAAGAGAGTTAGAGCGATGATGAAGAAGAAGAAGAGTGGGCAAAAAATCCATCAAACTAATGAGAGAAATTTGGGTTAACAGTGACTTTACTAAGACCATGTGTATTGGGGCGTTTTTTTTTTAAATTAAAAAAAACGCCCGAAAACGCCCAACGCCATTACATGGGGCGTTATTTTTAAAAATTTTTGGAAAAAATTGTGAACGGCGTTTTATATAAAACGCTCAAGAACAATTGCTTTAGTCTGACATGTTTGACTTGAAGGGGCATTTACCTTGCTTTAGTCTAACATTTTTTGACAAGTGTAAAGTTTCTTTCTTTATTTTTTTTTTATTTTTGCATGTGGCCAATGGGATTTCTCCAATGTTTGACTAGCCTGTTTGCTTTATTTTTTTTTCATTTTTTTTTCAAATGATTGCATGGGCGTTATTGGAATAATGCCCCACTACACCTCTTTTGCTATAATGCCCAACGCTGACTAGGATGTCACGTGTCGAATAATGCCCCATGGTGGGGGCATTATTTTTGTTCACCACTACGGGTGGTCTAAGTGGGTAATGGCCTAATAAGGTTAGAACTCACAAGACTCCATTAGTGGTGTATTTTATGGGGGTTAACTAGTAATCCGGTTGAACCGTCTGGTGCAGCCTGATTCAACCAGTTAAACAATTTCAGAGCCAAACCCGATATGATTTAAAAGTCGGTTTTTAAAACATTAGAAAAAAGTAGTTGCACTGAAAATACAAAAGTTGAATTAAAGTGTCGTGTTTTGCAAAAATCATGTAAAATAACTGTGTAGCTGATTGAGGTGTTTTATATCGTTGGAAAGCTTATCGAGTCTTTTCTCTTATTCTTTTTTTACCATAAGAAACAAACATGAGCAGTAAGGGGATCAGAATAGTTGAGAACAGTAGTTGTGTGGAAAACACAAAAGCTGTATTTTTGGAACAATTTTGGTTCTAAATGGTTGCCGCTTCTATAGTTGTAAAAAAAGGTATGAAAAACTTTATTAGATTTAAAAACCGATGTACAAATCACAACAAAAGGAATTCGCAACTGCGACAAAAAACATTATCGTTGAGACTTGATAATCTCATATTTGCATTTTTCAATACATTTAGTAAGCAGGATTAGATTTCTGAAATCTTTGTGAGTAAAAAGTCAAGTGTTACATAGGTTGAATGTTTACATTGGTATAATCTCATTTACTCTCAAGTAATCCGTTAAACCAAAAAATTGCTTTGATGACGCTAAAATCACCAACATATATGATTTCATTTATTGCCTTAATCATATATGCTACAAAAACCTTACCCTAATAAACGGGTTAGGATAAATGATACACGAGTCTTTTGCAAGTATGCTTGGTACAAATACAGGAGTAAAAGTGTGTGCAATATACGAGTATTCGAATACAGTGTGATGGTCCATCATAAGCATGCAGCATCACCCAAAAAGTCTAATGAATTGCTACCAACTTTAGCAGACATTTTAACATACACACAAAATGATCTCACACTCCAATCAAATATTTTAAAAGTATATTCATAATGTTTTGTGACATCAAGAAAAGCTTACTTTTGGAACGAACCATATTGATTTTGCGAGCCACTAAGGCTAGAAAAGAAATCATCCATGTCGGTTGTTGCTGAAGTTGTGAAACCAGTTGACTTACCGAGCCCAGATCCTGTGCCCATGGCCCGACCCATAAACAACGAATTTGGAAGTCCCTTGTCCTTCTCTTCGGGCCCAGCAGACAGACCGCCAACAATGCCCACATCAGTGAGGTCTACCTTCTTGGCTGCGCGGATATAAAAAATATATGGTTCTATCATGAATGGGTCGATTTGGGACATTCATTGATAATAGGGTTTGACAACAATTCTGGGCCGAACTGTTAACTACAGTTTTAAGAAATAATAAACCAAACCGGCGTTGGGTAGGCCAGACTGGCCAGTTTATCAGGTCTGGCGATATAACAGTTCTTTGTGATAGTCTGGCAGTTTGATATGAATAATACATATATACTACATATTACAAAAAGAGTAAAATGCCATTTTCATCCCTCAAGTTTGGCCAGTTTTGTGACTTCCGTCCAAAGGTTTGATTTTCCGCGTCTGGATCCAAAGGATTTGAAATCTTGCCGTTTTCAACCTGCTCGTTAACTCCATCCAATTTTTTCTGTTAAGTCAAGGGTATTTCCGTCTTTTTTTGTTAACTTAAAGGGCAGTTCGGTCTTTTTCACTTTATGTAAAAAGACAGAATACCCCTGAAAAAGACCAAATTACCCTTTAATTTAACAAAAAAGACAGAAAAACCTCTAACTTAACGGAAGAAAATGGATGGAGTTGACGAGCAGAATGAAAATGGCAAGGTTCAAACCTTTTGGATCCAGATGCGGAAACACAAACCTTTGAACGAAAGTCGCAAACCTCGCCAAACCTCAGGAACGAAAATGGCATTTTACTATTCCAAAAATGAAAAAATTTATATAATAAAAATTTAAAAAGCCGGTTTGGTTTACACGGCCTGTTTCAAGTACCGAACCGAACCATTTTACTATTCCAAAAATGAAAAAATTTATATAATAAAAATTTAAAAAGCTGGTTTGGTTTACACGGCCTGTTTCAAGTACCAAACCGAACCATTAAAACCACCAGACCGTCGAAAGACTCAAAACTACAGCGCTTTGATATCATACAGGCCGAACCAGTCAACTTGCTTCGGTTTAAACAATTCGGTCAGTTTGAATGGTTTATGAACACCGCTAGCAGAAATAAGTCTGGAAAGAAGCAGCGACTTACGTCCAGATATATTGAGATCAATTAGCCCACGGCTCAAAGAATCAGCCCAAACTCCAGATTTGACTTGAAAGCCATCCTTCTTCGATGAAGGTGCTGGGGTTTTAGCGTTTTGATTGTTTGTGTTACTGCTGCTATCCATAAAGCTCTGTGCAGGCTCTGTAGGTACCGAACTAGCATGAGAAGAAAACGAGCCAAAAAAGTCAGAATCATCAAAATTCGTCAATGGAACAGCAGCAAATGGGTCAACTGTCTGAGCTGGCATTGTCTTAGATTCTGGGGGCTTGATCTCAGCTTGCTCAGGAACCGCAAAAAAGTCAACAGCTGCTGAAGGAGCTGCAAAACTTGCTGGTGGAGAGGCAAATAGATCGACTTTATTCTGCAGAAGATGCCAAAACTTTTTAAAATAAGAATCGGTAGTTTGTATTTGATTTTTAAAATGTTAAAAAATGATTCATGGATAATATACATATGCATAACTGCATCATCCAAAAATTAAATGATAAAGGTAAACGGCAGTTCCAAGTAGGGCTGTAAAAGAACCGTGCTTTCAACGAACAGTTCGTGAACCGTTCGACGGGAAGTTCGGTCGTGTTCGTTCGTTTAATAAATTCGTTCAGTTAAATAAACGAACATGAATAGAGGCCGTGTTTGTTCATTTATGTTCGTGAACGTCCGGTAACGTGTTCGTTTATGTTCGATAGTTCATTAGTGTTTTTAACTTTTATATGTTATTTAAATACTTCACAATTCCGACAAATAAAATATTTAATAAGTATCAGTGGTGTTCATGAAAGCTTGTTTGTGTTCACTTGTGTTCATGAACATTCGTTTGCGTTGGGTACCTAATATTAACAAACGAACACGAACATGAACACGTTCATTTCCTTAACAAACGAACACGAACAGATAATTTCGTTCGGTAAGTGTTCATGAACAGTTCGTGAACATATATTTCCTTAACAAACAAACAAGGTCTTGCTCGTGTTCGTTTGGTTCATTTGCAGCCCTACTTCCAAGTTTTTCGTAAACCATAACACCCCAAAATTTAGTAGAATGAATGGTGATGTTAAGAGGGTGTTTGGGATTGCTTATTTAACTCCAAAAGTGCTTTTTGTTAAAAGGGCATATTAACTTATAACTTTTCTAAAAGGAGTTTTTAAAAAAAAAATGTTTGGATTAGCTTTTAAGGTGGGAAAAGCCAATAAGTCAATAAGTTGTTTTTTAAAAAGTGTTTGACTTAAATTATTTACGTAAAATGACCAAAAAGGACATTCTTATATATTTAAAACAATTTAATACTTTTACATATAATATTATATACTAATAATCTTTTTAAACAAAAAATATAATTTAAAAAATTACAAAATATTTAATAAAAATAATCAAGTAGTTATGTCGTATATTTTTATATAATAAAATAACCATATAATGAAATAAATTGTACTAGAAATTCCACCATAAATAGTTCTTCAAGTTATTGCATAATAAAGAATATCATATAAAAAACTCTCTGGGCAACTCTTTCAATTATCTTCCATTTTCATGAATATAATATTGCTCAATTTCTTCTTTGCAAACGACAAAGGTCTAAAACTCGTTACAGTTTTTCAACTTGAGAATTATTAATTCAACCTGATTATTGATTCGTATGCAGTTTCATTGGTTGATTTTAACTTGTTCGATCAACTCCTTGTCTTACGAATGTAGAAAACTGAACCAAGGGTTTTAGGTAAAGAGTGGGGTTGATTGGTAATTTTATGTTTAAAAAGCCAAAAACTATTTGAAAAGCCAGGTTTTTGTGGCTTGTGGAAAACAACTTTTTACCCCTTTCAAAAAGCCAAAATAAAAAGCATTTTTGTCAATTCCAAACACTATTTTAACTTATTGGCTTTTTGAAAAAACCAATAAGTCAATATGTCATTTCCAAACTCAATCCCAAACACCCTCTAATTTGAAATAGTATAATTTGTACGCGAGTTGAAGTTCACCTCAGATCCAGATGTCCCCCCAGCCAAATTTGTCGGCGCTGACACAAACGCAGCATCAGCAAACAAATCAACTTCTTCCGACTTACTAATTCCATTATTATTCTGTGTGGGGCCCGATGTCGGTGCATCCAAAAGGTCACCAATTAAACTCTGTCCAAACAAATCCACTTGTGGAGAGCTTACAGTAGCTGCCTCTGTCAAACACACAAACAAGGTATCGTGTTTAGTATCCACAATAGCATTAATGCAAGTATAAGTATGTAACGTCACAACCACTGCATGAACTATGTGTAAAATATCGTAGTAAAAGACTTACTTGTGGTTGATGTTCCACGAGGGTCGAAATCATCAAAATCATCATCGTTGTTGTTTGATGGTGCACTTGAGGTTTGTGATGGAATTGAGGAATATTTATCAGAAGCGTTCTTTGTTGATGGTTTTGATGCACCACTAGCTGTAGAGTCTTCAATAGTGCTGTGATCACTCTTTCAGTGTTAGTAACAACATAAGCTAGAATGAAAAAAGAAACATTGAACACGTTACAACAACGGTGACACCAAAATTACTAACTATTATCAAATTATAGTACATGTCACCGTGGTTAAGAAAATATGGACGTAAAGATCTTTCACGAGTTGTCACACCTAGGCCTGTAAACGAGCACAAAGGAGCACGAACATAGGTATGTTCGTGTTCGTTCATTTAACTTTAAACGAACACGAACATATAATCGAATAAATTTTTTTGTTCATGTTTCGTTTATTAAGAAAATGAGTATGTTTGTGTTCGTTCGTTTAAAACCTAAACGGACAGAGTATGAACATAAACGAACATAATTGAACAAACAAACACAAATGAACATAATTGAACAAACATAAACGAACATATATTAACATTGTTGAACACAATCAAACAAGTCTAATACATCATAATCCATTCAAAAACACATCTAAAATAGTGGTTTAAATGTAAATGATTCAGTTACGTAGTTTTTTTTATATAAATTGGTGATCAATTACCATACGTTTCATTGGAAAACCCATTTTTTATTACTAAAAATCCCAACTACTAAATATTCATATTTAGAATTTTATAAAGCCCCTTTTTATGTTTGTATTTATATATATGTAGTTAATATCCCGATATATCAGTGATATATCGGCTATCGGTCCCCTACCGAGATATCGGTGCAAAATATCGGTCAGAATATCAGTACCGATAACATCGGCGATATTGACCGATATTTGATCGATATATCACCGATTTTCCCGATATCAGTATCTTTCTTCTTTCTACCATTCGTCTTTCTTCTTATTGCTGCTATTAGTGTTTTAAGTCTTAATTGTTTGTTGTTACTGTTAAATGTTGGTGTTTTAAGTCTTAGTCAGTTCCTACTTGCTACAATTGTTAGTGTTTTGCAAGTTGCAAAAGGTTAATTTGTTAATGGTAGGAGAGTATACTAAATTGTTAGTGTTAAATTGTTATATATAAAAAATTAGCATGATATTAAAATTACAGATATGGGATATCCCACCGCGATAACCAATATCTCAAATATCGGTCCCTGACCGATATCCGATATTTTACCGTATTAACTACTTAGATTTATATAAATCATCATCATCATACTCGGCAAATCCCACCAATAGCAAGCTAAGGTAGGGTCTGGGGAGGGTATAATGTAGACAACCTTACCTCTACCCTGTAGGAATAAAGAGGCTGCTTCTAGTGAGACCCCCGGCTCGATAGTAGTTTTGCATCAAGCCTTGGACATAAGGCACATAACACTCAGCAGTTGGGACAAAAGCCGATTAATGCATGTACCCCCTTGTCTTTCGGCTATCAACGTCACCACATGATGCACGATCAACCATCCCTCGCTTTTTAACGTTATTTTCACGAAATTAGTAAAATAACGTTAAAATTAGTGCACTCACTTTTGCCCCCCGAGGGCCCACGCATATATACATTATATGCGCATACCGCAAGCAGGGCAGGTAGATTTATATAAAATATAACTACTTATGAATTTATTTAAAATTTAAACGAACAAACATAAACGAACAAGCATAAATGTACGTAAATTAACAAGCATAAACGGACGGTCATGAACAAAACATGTGTTCATGTTCGTTCGTTTAATTATATGAACAAAACTTCTTGTTCGTGTTCGTCATTTATTTAAATAACAAACATAAACAAACTTCCCGCCGAACAATATAAGAATTGTTCCTGAACGTTCGGTTCATTTACAGGCCTAGTCACACCCTCAATGAAATTTACTGTGTCTGATCTTTATCTTTCCATTAAAAATTCACATGCTAACTTGTCTAATATCTTTAGTTTACTTATATATCAGATTATCAGGAACACTCAAATATTGTAACATGTGAAAGCTTTGCAATGAATGTAACTTGTAACACAAGAAAAAAGAACCAACCTTCCATAACGAGACGGTCCTTTTTTCGAGGAGCTCCCACTACTAGCCTCTCTGCGTGGCTTATATTTACCTGGTTCAAACCGGTCTTCATTTGATTGATCTCTTTCCTTAAAACTATCTCTATACGTATCACTATCTCTTGAACCACCAAACCCACCATATCGATCACTTTTCTGAAAGTTACTGCTGCTCAGTGATGTTGCTGAGCCTGATTTAAATGTAATTCCAGTTGATGATAATCCAACATACCTAACAATAATCATATAACATAATTTAATCACCTAAGCATATTACAAATTACAGTAAAGAAAAATAGAAATCATTTCGTTTACTTTGGACTGTGACCAATGTTTTCAGGTATGCAGTTAATGCGGTAAAATATGAGATATCAGTCAAGGACTGATATTTGAGATTTAGGTTATCTCGGTGAGAATGTGAGATATCGGTAATTTTAATATGATGCAGAATTTATATATAGAGCAATTTAACACTAACAATTAAGTGATATATCGGTTATATCCGTCAAATTTCAGTGATATATCGGTCAATATTGCCGATAATATCGGTACCGATATTCTGACCGATATTTTACATGGGGACCAATAACCGATATATCACCGATATTAACTGCATAGGTTTTCAGGACAGGAACGGGTTTCTTTACCGGTCCATTGGTCGAGACAGTTGGACCGATCGAACCGGATTAAAAACCGAGTAATGCCGTAAAAATTATAAATATGGTAAAAATTGAATTTTTTTAATAAAAAACCAGTTCAACCGGCCGGTTTTCCAATTTGACCACCAGTTCCCGGTCCAACCAGCCGGTTTGACTCAAAACAGGTCTGTTTGGGTGAACCGGATCGGTCAGACCCCTGGTTCCCGGTCCAGTCTGGTTTTCAAAACATTGACTGTGACTTACTTATCACGGTTTGCAGCAGCTTTGTTTCTAGCTGCTTGAATCTTATCTTTATCATTCAGCAACGCCACTATGTTCTCGACTTTCTTTCTCACATTGATTCCACTATCTTTTCCATTTGGTTCAACGTATTCGAAACATGAGAGCGACTTTATGATTTGCAAGATGAATTAGGGCGGATGACAGTAACAATGTAAAATATGTCATTTCCTAATAAAAATAATCAGAAATTGAAGAACTGAAAGATTCTAGAGTTGAAAAAAGACATACAGAGATCTGGAACGTATGTTCTATGATGTCATCAACAGCCCGTTCAGACCCATTTGCCACCAAATACTCTATCACAGCTAATGCCTGGAATCAAAGCTCAGAACTAGAGGGACTCAGCAAAAGATTAAAAAAATAATATTCAGAATAGATGAAGTTTTTATCTGAAGTCAAAGTAGGGGTGTTTAGTATTTGATTCGCGTTCGAAAAATTCGAATTCGAGTTGATTTGAATTCGATCATCAAGCTTCGAATTCGATTATCAAGCTTCGAATTTGGTTTTCAAATATTCGAGTTCGATTCGATTCGAATTCAAGTCAGGTAATCGAATACGAATTTATGATTTTCAATTCGATTCGAAGTATGATGTATATACATTTTTTTTTAATTTATATATATACACACACACATGGAAAAAAAAATTCTGAATTTGGGCCAAACTCTAAATGCTCGTATAATTAGTTTGTAGTAGTTTTAAAAACAAAGTAATTTATTATTTGGGGTGAATTTGAATTGAATCAAATTTATTCGAATTTGAGTTTCAGATACGAATTGAATTGAATTTTTAATTGGGCATAAATTTCGAATATGAATTCGAATCGAATAATTCATATCTTAATCAAATTCGAATCGAATACTAAGTCAGGTAAAATAAATAAAAGTTCGAAAAATTCGTTATTTGATTCGTTGAACACCCCTAGCAAAAAGGCTAATTTGGTGCACTGAAGTGCAAAAGCAAACAAAGGAGTACCTTGTATACATGACGCCAATTGCGGTCCGTTTCAGTTAATCTGGCCCACAGGACATTCATAACCATTTGACATTCAGAGCTGGAATACATATGGATTGAGTCAAAATTCGTATAATTTAATAATATAATGTGGAAAGGAGAATTTATTATACGTGAATGTAATAAGCATTTACAATTTTTTAGTTGCTTGTGCAATCTCTGCTAATGCGGTACCATGTGGACCCCAAGGCTCGTCATCAGTTGCATCTAACACCTGTGTCAGTATCACTAAAGTTGATGAACAGAGCTACAACAACCATCTAATCATCATTAATATTGGACCTAGGCTAAGGAAAGCTTCAAAGTAAACAAACAGCTTCACTTAATTTTGTAAAACAATGGATAACATGTGTATGAATGAGACGGTGATTTATCAACCAAAATTATAACCGCGAGAATATTATCTTCTTTTTTTTCAGTTTCGACAAACTGCACCAAAACCACTCGCTTACAGATAAGCTTTGGATGAAATCTAATCCACAAAAACAACGAAAAAACACCAATTTTAAAACAACTTAGTCTGCTACTCAGTTAATCCAATGCATAAGATTCCTTGTATCAAACTATATCATGCTATTTTGTCAGATTCATAAAATAGAAGTTGATATTACCACTACCAGTCAACCACCAAGTCAAGAATGGCTCATTATAACAAACAGATTGTTAACATGCATCCATAGCTATGTTTTCAAAAGTGCACCAGGCCGGCGCGCGACTAGGAACAGCAAAGGTAAACCATTGCGCCTGGAAACGCGCTATTTCAGGCGATCAAGCGCAGTTTCAGACCAAAAATGTCTGAAACCCCTAAATAAGCATGGAATCAACCTAAAACAGCCTAAACAACCCCTAAACATGTCTAAGACCCCTGTATTCTTATATTATGCGCCTAGCTTAAAAAAGCTGCCGCTCTTAAGCGCCTAGCCTATGTACCTTGACAACATAGATCCAAAGTATAAAATCCTTAACCTCTAAGCATGTGTTGGATTTACGCTAGCTACTTCCTATTAAAACTAAAGATACATGTCCATGAGTCCATCTTAAAAACTCGATTCGTAAAATCCTTAAACTCAGAATTCACAACAAGTCCTAATTAACAAACCTAATACCTTCTCAAATGCAGAACTAACACCGAATCGGTTAAACCAACACCAATTTTAATCTATTTGCAGTTTGTGCAATATAAATCTCAATCAACTCACAAATCTTATTCACATAATGTTCAAATTCACATCCTAATTAGCCGATTTACAATTACCAGTGGATCAATCATCAATTCAAACCCTAAATCTCCCAATTGCTCATACAACATACGTATACATTCATTTCTATAAACATAAAACCACAAATTCTTAACATTATTACCTTCTGTTCGATCTCAGGAACCTTCAATACTTTCAAATTCACCTCTCTCTTTCTGAAATTGAGAAGAATCAAACGAAAGTTTATTAGAAATTGAAGAAAAATTACATCTAATTCGATGGAAAATGAAAATAGAGCTTACATTTCACGCACTGTCTGATCGATCACCTTCATGAAATCCATGTTTGATTTGCAGAACGATGAATAATGAATGAAGATTTGGGGTTGGTTGATCGAAGGAGAATGGATCTGCGATGAATCGAATATGAGAGAGAGAGAGAGAGAGAGAGAGGAATAGATAGATATAGATCTATATAAAGAATTATTATTTTAAAACATAAAAACCTTTGTAAAATAAATTTATTAATATTCATATGCTCACCAAATAGCCCGGGGACTCCACCGGCAACGGGTGGCTTTCTTTGGAAGAGCTCGTTGGTTGAATTTTTGTTTGTGATAAAACTAGGTTATTACCCGGAATTTTTTCGGGTAGGAAAATTTAATTTACAACAAATAAAAGTATAAAAATAACACTTTAACCTCAAAGGGGCTTCCTCTAGGATCTGCCAATTTATAAAAAAAATTATGCAAATATGTTACAAATCAATCAGTTTCAATTGTTGATCCATGGTTGGATTGTGTATCGTCTAATCCTATATATAATTCTCTCTCACATATTCATTGCAATAAGTTAAAAACTATTTTGAGTCTTATTCTTAGATTAAAAATACTAAATGAAATCACCGAGTGAGTTTCTATTTGACCAACCATGTGTGGAGAGTGACATATGCTCAAAATGAAAGTGTAGTCTTTCTTTCTTTTAGATAACAACCGGCATTTCTCCAAAAAGACCAACATTCATAAACTACAAAACTTATTAAAAACATGGACACAAAATCGCTAGTGGGTCAACTCGACTCAGTCTATCCCACATTAAATTTGCATGTGTTGCTAACCAAACTTGATGACCAAATCCTTGCAAATAAAACTAGGGTTTATGCCCGCCGCGTTGCGACGGTACCTTACTGTTAGCATTCGATTGATATCGGGGTTCGATTCGTTACAATACTGGTACAATACATGCACTTTTTATAGAAATCAACACTTGTTTTACATCGATCGAAATTGATAAAACAAACATAGGTACGGACACCAACATTGTTCCAATGGTGTCGATCGATTGAGATCGTCATCGTATTCATTTTCACTAAAATTTATATCACAATGTTGAAAGAAAATAAAAATAGAATGCAAGTTGCTAAAAAATCAAATATATTGTTGGTTTCAGTTGAGTTTTGTATGATAGTCGAACGATATCTATTTTCAGTAAAATTTATTATACTACAATGTTGAAAATAATAAACATAACTTCGAAGTTACTTTTTTAAAAAAGTTAATAAGCGGAAGTCATAATCAAGTTAAAAAAAATAAGTACTTAGAAAGTTTAATCACTATTCATCATTTAGAGCTTGATAAAACTAATATAATTACAAAAAATATAATTATTTGGAAGATCACTACAGACGAAAATATTCGAGATCACGCCACATTAAAAAACGATAATTTTTTAATAAAATTACATATAAAATTTATGTTATTTTTCATGTCATTTGTAAAATCATATATATAAGTTAATGGGGTTTTTTCGCGCTATCACGACGGGATTTCGGTCGTTATCGGTTCAATTTGCTACACTACAGATACGATATGATACGATGCATGCACTCGGTATAACAATCAACACATGTTTTACATCGATTGAAACCATAAAAATGAACATCGGTACCGATGTTTTTCGGATGATATTGGTTCGGTTCATCATGATATCGGTAAAAATATCGATTTAATTATCGCAGACAAAGTTGTATTGTAATTATCAAAACCCATACCATAAGAAAATATGAGTTTGTTTTTAATGTGTATAGAACAACTAAATATTTACAAACCATATTACATTAATAATTTTAGAAATATCATATTCATAGAATCGTGATGAATTTATAATGGTTTATTATTAAATTTAATTTGATTTATTATTAAATTTAATTTGAATTACTATTCATGACTTTAAATTAATATGTATAATACTATTCATGAAGAATTCAAATTAATATGTATAATAATATAATAATTACTATTCATGACTTCAAATTAATATGTATAATGTAAAATAATTTAATTTAAATTACTATTCATGAAGAATTCAAATTAATATGTATAATATAACCTTTTAATGAGAGAGAACTTTTTAAATGAAAAATATGTTGTTCCATTTTCTACCATGCATGATAAAGGTATATGTAGTAGTATCATAACAAAGTTCTTGCAAGGCATGAATTACCCTAACAAATCCTTTTATGTATTTATTTTTTTTTTTACCTACCAAAAGAAACTTCATTCCTAAAATAAACAACCTTTTAGCCAACAGCAACTAATGAGGGGAGTACAGAACAACTAAGGGGCTGTTTGGTAGCCTCTGAATGGTCATTAAGAGGCTACCTCTTAATGGAACCATTAAGAATTTTATCAATGAGAAGGTAGAAGAATGTGACATGTGATAATTTACCATTCAGAGGTTACCTCTTAACCATTCAGACTTGAGGTTACCTCTTATTCATTCAGAGGTTTTAAACCATTAAGAGGTAGCATCTGAATGGTCATTAAGAGGCTACCAAACAGCCCCTAAGAACCATAACAGAGGCAACATAAGCATACTAAAAATAAATTTAAACAAATCCCAGCCCACTAAACCTCCTCCAGTTCTCCATGCTCCATGTTGAGGCAACTATACTTTTGAATTTCACCCTGTCACCTACTTGATATCTATACAATCATTTCAACATTAAGTAATCAAGTCGTCGTATAGAAAAAATTCAAGAAATTGAAGAAAAATGTAAACATATGGACTAATATTGTAGGAAACAAATGAACCCCCATTGTCTGCTAGTACTTACATAAGATCTTCTGATATCCATTCATGGGGAAGGGCCTCCAAGAAGTCACTTAGTGTCATGCCACTATATCCATCATATATACATGATTATAGTAATTTTATATATAAAACCTATTGTTCAAAAATAAAAAGTTAAATACAAATTTATTACCTGTTATTCCTAACTTCTATAGCAGCCCCAGGATATTTAAGTGTAACAATGATCTATTCAAGATTTTCACGAATCATCTTTGTTGTATCAGCAGCTATATGAAAAGCATTGTTGTCTTTATCATCCTAAAAAAGAATTGACACCAAGCAGCATGCGAGTTAGAGGCATGAAAACAAACAATATTACAATCGTTATGCAACTAAATCTGATTCTTAATTGCTATTTGCCACTAATTTCAACTATAATAGAGAGAGATGGATATCTGCATATTACAATTTGTTCCTGCACATTCCAACACATGATTTGATCCTCTTGCCAATGCCACATGTAGAGGTATTGTGTTTTGCACATTTCTTACATCCACATCAACTCCAGCATCAAGAATTACCTATTCAACCAGTTTTAAAGATTTTTCTATAAATAAACAATGTGAATTTATTTAAGAGGTTGTATGTTTATATATAACAAGTTGGGAGACTTCGATCCATTTCTTTCTTAGCTTATTGTTTTCTTATCTGGTCTATTTGACCCATTTAAAGACAACTCATAACCTGAATCAACCAATTTATTATAAAACAGGTTGGGCCTGCAATCTGGCGTACCTTAACCAACGCAACATCATTGATCATTGCATCAGTATGCAAAGCTATCCGACCATGCTGGGTGTCTTGCACAGTAACATCAACTCCAGCAGCAAGCAGTATCTGCACCAGTTCCCTACCACCTGCATGTCACACCCCGATATTTCCACATAAGACCGGTGGGCCCGACGGGGAGTATCGTGACGTAGTTGATATCATCATAGTCAAATATACACAGATCATTGCACAGCGGAAGTCTTGGTAGAAAATATTATACAAAGCGAAATGTAAAGTACAATAAATTATTATACAGACGGTTGTGAGATAAGATCCACAGGCGGATCTAAAATAAAATATAAAACTTGCCCAACAGATTTAAGGCATATGAACTTGCAAGATTCACTATCTTTGCCCGAAGCACCTAGCCAATTATGGAAAGTACCTGCCACTTAATCTTTTTTAAAATACGTCAGTTTTCACTGGTAAATACAATTAACCGACTCTTTTGAAAACTTTTATAAAAATTGATTTGAATGCACAAGGCACAAAATTCTTTTATAACTTGGGACAATTATCTCAAAAATAATCTTGTATCATATTTACACGTTTGTCCAACATTTAGGGCCGGTATAAATAAACCGAACAAGATTAATCAACACTCCACAAATATAAACTCACGGCGGGTTACCCCAGCAAATGAGTATATCTTTTACATACGCAACTGACGGGTGTATGCCTACACCCCGTGCTTAAGTCGTGGCCATTTACGATTTTTAAATGAGCCAAGGATATCCAGGACACGGTTGTTAACCCCCAATGTTATTTGTTATCAAGCAACACTGATTAAAACGAGATTATGCAATTTAACCATATTCGATTAAAAGGTTTCTACACCCGACCAAGCAGTAATATTTTACCGTATCCCAAGCCCTTATAAGGGAAAATAAGTTAAAAGTATTTACCTGAGCTTAAAAATGCTAGTTTTGTATGCTCAGTCGTATATCCTACTTAGACAAGTGCAAGTAACTTCTATTGGGCTTCTAATCTGGAACGAATGTTATATTAACCTATGAGATTACTAACGGGTCTTATTTTAGTAGTAAACTTAGACCAGTTAGTTTAAGGAAAAGTTTACGGTACGAAATGCAAGATTAAGCGATGACCGGATTGGAATGTAATTTAGACCCGACAAGTATGGAGACTTGTATAAAATGGGTAAACTAAATACATTCTGGATTTTGAAGTAAAAATGATAAGGCTTGACCTGTTTCGGCAAATTTATGCAAACTAGTTACATAAACCGTATCGAACGCGTACATGCATAACGGGTATCCGGATGAGTCATGTACAAGTTCCATAAGTTATTATGCTTCAAATAAGTTATGATATCAATAGGATATCAACAATTATGCCCAAAAAGATTTTAAAACCAATTTAAGTCCCGTAAGGGTATTTTGGTCATTTTAAAGTTTATAAAAGAGGTTTAATAGTAAACTGAGGTTTTGGTCTAAAACCTTCTGTAAAAACATTTAGTTTATGATGTTAAATCAGTAAGATATCATACATATGTGTGGTTTACCATTTATGGCCAAACTATGCACCGTAGAGGCATTTTGGTCATTTCACATATGTTTTTAAAGGCAAAATTGGAAGTCTGAGTTCATGACTTATACCTACTGTAAAAGTATTAATAAAATTAGTAGGTATCAAGTCTTAGGTGCTAAATATGGTTTTAAACCATACTATGCACCTAATTAGCGTAAAAATCGGTAATTGACGATATTTGCGATGTTTATGTGATTCTGAGATTTTGACCAGCCTTGAATGTTTAAAATATTTTATTTTTCATATAAAATCATTAGTAAAAGGTTTGGTATGCTAAACATTTGTAAATCTCATTTTGTTAACAAAAAGGGCATTATCGTCATTTATCGAATTTATATAAGAACTCAATGATATGATCAGTATCAAACCTGACCCAACCTTCCAAAAATCCCTAAAAATATTATCATAACAATAGGTAATGAGTTTGGTGCCAAAAATTCAGTTTAAAAATGTTTTATGCATGAATGCGTAAATTAACTAATAAAAAGTTCTATTTTACGATATTTTGCATAACTTTATTTTGAGACCAGAAAGTGACGTCAGATTAACTTGACATGCTTATATATCAGTAACAAAGCTATTTGTATACTCAGATATCCAAAAAGCTCGTTTTTACATTATGAGGGCATAATAGTCAAATTTAAGCAAATAACGGAAACATGCAAATGAACTCTGATTACTAAGGGACCATGTAGTATAACCTCAGAGGGTTATACTAACATATAATATGGTCACAAAGGAACCTTAAGGTATAAAGATACTAAGCTAATTCGGGTCGGAACTGAAAGTCAAAGCAAAAGTCAACTTTTGCGACTTTCGGTTGCGAACCGAGCCTAAACTCATAATTGTCGGGTTCAACATGCTAAGACATGTTCTATTATTATGTACCAAGTTATTTAGGTGACAAAATATGATTTATAACTTCTACATTATCAGTTTTAATTATTATTTGAAAAATTGACTGTTTTGACTTTTTGACTAGTTGCATTGACCCGACAATTGACTAAGTTAATGTGATAATTAGGAGGTGCCCTTTTGAGGGATTATCACCTACTTAATTACCAACACATAGCCACTTTCGTTTAGAACCGTGGCTGGACCGTTAATGAATAAACTAAAAGTCAAAGCAGAATTACGCTAACTTTGACTTTCGGTCCTTATACTAATAAAAACTTAACTATAGAAGCTAAGAACACTTACAAGGGTCCTTAGCACGAAGATTTAACTTGAGAGAGCTTCATTTATGACCAGGATGCTCCAGAAATAAAGCTTTAGAGAGAACAAGTCTGATTTGAAAATGAGCAAGTGCAACAATGAGAAGAAGGGCCTTTAAATAGAGGAATTGGATGAATTAGGATTGTTCCATGTGTCCTAGATGTTATTTGATGCGCACAAGTGTCCAAATGGTTTTTAAAAACCATCATCATGCAGCTGAATTCGATTACAGGTTGCAGAGAATCAAACAAAGATTGCAGGTTGCATGCTGGGCAGCTGCAAGTAACTGGCTAGAAAACCTCCTCCGTCGCGCCACGCACCAGGGAGAGGAGGACCTGGCGCGCCACGCGAGGTAGCCCAGTCTCAAACATTTTTCAAATGTTGCCATTTCAGTCCCTGCACTTTCATAACTCGTATATCTTTCGTTTCCAGCATGAGGGGCCCATATATTCAGGTTTCAAATGTTCTTGGGAGTGAAACCATGTATTATTAGGTTTCGGATTTATTGAAATGGTCTCTCGGGAGTAGAATTGTCATATTGACACTTTCAACCCTTCTTCTTGGAAATTGCAATTAAATCATATAATTGTACCGAAACTTCATGAAATCATTATCCGCGATTCATGAGAGTATAATAAAACATTACAAAGCCTCGGTATCGTTAAAAGGTCACTCAGAGGTAAGAATTAACATGTTGACACTTTTAACCCCTGTGTTTTGTAAACTTTTGATTTGAAGCACAAACGGCTTCTTGTGTCCGACAATTTACTCATTAAAGTATACGAACATCGTGTGAGGTCAATCAGAGACACAAGTTTGGCATGTTGTCACTTTTAGTCCTTCTACATACATCTTTGCACTGTTTGTCAACTTTAGTCCCTCATAGTTAACTCTTTACATGATTAGGGTTTACGACACGTGTCATCATTATATTAGACATGATTTTGCGAGGTGTTACATCCTCACCCCCTTAAAATAAATCTCGACTTCTAGATTTACTGAAACATATAGGGGTACTTTTGACGCATCGTGGATTCAACTTCCCACGTATATCCTTGGCCCCTACGGGCATCCCATTTTACTTTTACAATTGGTACCTGCTTCCTTCGAAGCTTTTTGACCTGTCGATCCTCGATCGATATGGGTTTTTCAACAAATCTTAAACTTTTATCAATCTGCACGTCGTTATGTGACATTGCTAGTGATTCATCAGCTAGACATTTCTTCAAATTACAGATGTGGAACACATTGTGTATTCCGCTAAGTTCTTCAGGTAGATCTAGCTTGTAGGCCACGCTCACGACACATTCGATAATCTTGAATGGTCCAATATATCTTGGGCTCAACTTGCCCTATTTACCAAATCTTATCACACCCTTCCATGGTGACACTTTTAGTAGTACCTTATCACCTACTTCAAATTTTAGAGGTTTGCGCCTCTTATCAGCGTAGCTCTTCTGCCTATCCCTGGCAGCATTCAACCGGTCACGGATTTAAAAAATCTTATCCGTTGTTTCCAGAACTATTTCTGGTCCTAATAGTTGGGTTTCCCCAACTTCCGCCCAACAAACCGGCGTCCTACACTTCCTTCCATACAAGGCCTCAAAAGGCGCTGCTTGGATACTCGAATGATAATTGTTGTTGTATGAAAATTCAATCAAAGGAAGGTGATCATCCCAACTCCCACCCAAGTCAATAACACAAGCCCGGAGCATGTCTTCCAGTGTTTGAATCGTACGCTCACTTTGCCCATCCGTGTGAGGATGATAAGCAGCACTGAAATTCAAATGAGTGCCTAGAGATTGCTGAAAGCTTTTCCAAAAATGAGATGTGTATCTTGTATCCCTATCAGAGATAATAGATACTAGCACTCCATGGAGAGATACAATCTTATCCACATAAAGCTTAGCTAGTTTATCGGAGCTATGCGTCGCATTGATGGGTATAAAATGAGCTGACTTCGTAAGTCTGTCGACTATAAACCATATTGTATCATTCCCATGTTTCGTCTTTGGTAACTTGGTAATGAAATCCATAGTTACCATTTCCCACTTCCAAGTGGGGAGTTCAGGCTGTTGCAGTAATCCTGATGGCTTTTGATGCTCGGTTTTAACCTGTGCGCTCGTCAAACATTTGGCCACATACGTGGCTATGGATTTCTTCAAACCCATCCACCAATAATTTGCCTTTAGATCCTGGTACATTTTATCGCTGTCCGGATGAACCGAATATTTAGAACTATGAGCTTCTCGGAGGATTTCATTTCTAAGACCTCCATGAATTGGAACCCAGATTCGGCCATTCAATCTAAGGATTCCATCGTTCCCAAGTGACAACTGATTAACAGTTGCACCTAATCTTTTTGCTGGAAAGTTTTCTTCCATTAAGGCTTCTTTCTAAGCAGATAAATTTTTTTTTGTTTAAATTGTTCTTTAGTTCGATGATTTTGGCATTGATCCTTATTGGTTTAACCCTTTCCTTCCTGCTTAAAGCATCAGCGACCACATTTGCTTTGCCAGGATGGTAGCGTATTTCACAGTCATAATCGTTTAATGTTTCCATCCAGCGTCGCTGCCTCATATTGAGATCATTCTGGTTGAACAGGTATTGGAGGCTTTTGTGATCGGAGTAAATCACACACTTGGTTCCATATAAGTAATGCCTCCACAACTTTAGTGTAAATACAACAGCACCCAACTCCAAGTCATGGGTGGTGTAGTTCTTTTCGTGTACCTTTAATTGTCGTGATGCGTAGGCAACCACTTTACCTTTTTGCATAAGCACACAACCCATACCTGTGTGCGATGCGTCGCAATAAACAACAAACTCATCAACTCCTTCAGGTAACGTCAAAACAGGAGCATTGCTTAATTTCTGTTTGAAGGTCTCGAAGGATTCTTGTTGTTTGGGACCCCAGTCGAACTTCACATTTTTGCGGGTTAACGAAGTCAAAGGTGCAGCTATCCTTGAAAAATTTTCGATGAAACGCCTGTAGTAACCTGCCAAACCCAAGAAGTTGCGAATCTCTGTAGGTGTTTTGGGGGCCTCCCAATTCATAATTGCCTCTATCTTAGCGGGATCCACCTGGATACCACGCTCGCTTACCACGTGTCCAAGGAATTGGACTTCTCGAAGCCAAAATTCACATTTGGAGAACTTTGCATAAAGCTTTTCCTGCTGCAGAAGTCTGAGAATACATCGGAGGTGTTCCTCATAATCCGCTTGGCTCTTGGAATAAATGAGTATGTCATCAATAAAAACAATGACAAACTTGTCCAGATATGGCTTGCAGACTCGATTCATGAGATCCATGAATGTTGCAGGCACATTAGTGAGCCCAAACGGCATCACCAAAAACTCGTAGTGACCATATCTTGTTCTGAATGCAGTCTTGTGTACATCTTCCATCCTGACCTTTAGCTGATGGTATCCTGACCTTAGATCAATCTTCGAGAAGAAACTTGCCCCTTGTAGCTGATCGAACAGATCGTCGATCCTGGGCAATGGATATCAGCTCTTGATTGTAACTTTGTTCAGCTCACGATAATCAATGCATAAACGCATTGACCCATCTTTCTTTTTCACAAATAGAATCGGCGCTCCCCAAGGAGACGAGCTTGGTTGAATAAAACCTTTCTCCAATAAATCATCCAGTTGGATCCTTAATTCTTTCATTTTAGTCGGTGTCAATCGATAAGGAGCTCGGGCGACTGGTGCTGTTTCAGGTATAATATCAATTCTGAATTCCACTTGCCTATCAGGAGGCAAACCAGGTAACTCTTTGGGGAAAACGTATGTGAACTCCGAAATAACCGGGATATCTTCAATTTTTGGCTTTGGCGTATCTACAGTCACTTGTGCCATGTAAATGACACAACCGTTCTTTAAGCCTTTGGACGCCTTAAGCATAACTACTTGATCAGACAGTCCATGATGCGTATCACCTTGAACAATAATCGACTCTCCTGATGGGGTCTTAATGATAACTTGCTTCTTGGCACAGGCAATTTGGGCTTGGTTCAAAGATAACCAATCCATACCTATAACTACATCAAAACCTGCCAATTTCATCGGTAACAAAGACAACGGAAAAGAGTGGTTCCTAATGGATATGAAACATCCATCTAGAATTTTTGAGGCAGTTTCTAAGGTACCATCGGCCAATTATACCTCATATTTTATGTCTAGAGTCTTTATAGGCAGATTTAACAGTTTACAAAATTTATTGTCTACAAAGGACTTATCTGCGCCAGAATCAAATAGTACTCTAGTATAAATATCGTTTATGAGGAAAGTACCTGTTATAACATTATCATTCTGCACTGCCTCCCTAGCATTCATCTGGAACACTCGTGTGTTGGTCTTTTTGGTCTCTTCAGGCTTTTTCACATTATTGGGACAATTGGTCCTGATGTGTCCCTTCTCGTTACACCCATAGCAAGTCGCGTTCTTCAATTCCTTGCATTCTAAAGTTTTGTGACCCTTTGTTTTACAAATCTCACAGAGTTTTGCCTGCGGGTCAATTGTGCACTTGCCGAGATGGCGCTTCTTGAAATTCTTACATACGGGTCTGTCACCCGACTGATTTGAGTTTTTCTTAAACTTGAACCCTTTCTTATGCTCAAAATTACCTTCTTCTTCTTCTTCTTCTTATCGGAGCGATGTGAGCTCTCGTCTTCCCTCTTCCTCTTTCCCTCATCAGAAGCCTTAGCATACTTACTCCTAATTGCATCAAGTGTGAGTGATAAGGACAAATCTACCACAGACCTATAAGTGGTAGGCCTGGAAGCCTAGAAATTTCCTTTTATTTCCGGGGCCAGGCCTCCAATGAAGCGCGCTATGCGCTTAGGCTCAGGTGTAACCAAATAGGGAACAAGTCTGGACATAGTGTTGAAACTTGTGACATAAGCTTGGTAATCCAAATTCTTCATGACCAGAGTCAAGAAGTCAGTTTCAATCTTTTCTACCTCGTGCTGAGGGCAAAAGTTTTATTTCATCAGCGCCACAAACTCTGCCCATGACAAGTTATAAAGCGGGATTTTCCCCGTGGCTTGTATTAACGATCTCCACCAAGCTAATGCCTCTCCTTTAAATGAATGCGATACAAATTTCACAATGTCCTGCTCAGCGCATCCACTGATATCCACAACGGTATCCATTTCATCAAGCCATGTCATACAGTCTATAACACCCTTTTCACCTGTAAAATTCCTTGGTTTGCACGAAACAAAGTATTTATAAGAATAAGTCTTTGAGCGCAGTTCCTGATCAAACACAATTTTCTTAGACGGCTGGCTTTTCTGATTCGACGAATGATGCGAATCATTCTTCCTTGATTCATGCGTTTTGGAAGGGGGCTTAGTATGAGCCACAGGTTGGGTCTTTGTGCGAGTAACACTCAGATCGTTAAAAATTCTACCAACGACTTTGGTTACAACATTATCTATCAATGCTTGGAGATCTGCACCAGTTACATTCATTCTGGTATTATCAATCCTTTCGTTTGGATGACTATTGACTTCTTCTGATTCAGCCATGGTGAAGGCCGATTTGCTATAAGACAATTGACAACAACTTGTTTAGTGGTCTAAGAAGGAATCATCATTTTCGGTGATTCGTTAACCATGGTATAAATAGACCATATTGGTTAATTTGATAATTAGATTTATTTAAATTTTTCATTATATTTATTCTTAGTTATTTAAACTTTAAAAGTATTAAGGTGGCACAAAAGGCCTTGTCACAAGGACAGTTTTAAATTTATAAACCATGATCTTCTTGGATCGAGGCATTAAGAGTTGAACGTAGTTCTTCACCTTTCTTGACAGGGAGTCATAGACTACCACTGTCATTTGTTATGTAGTTTGAATCTGTTTGGCCCCGAGGGCAAAATAATGGCATCACATAGTGAATGCTTTAATATAATCATCTTATTTGATGATATCAGCCATGACTTTCTAAATCAATTGGCTATATGAGGAATTGGAAGAATCCAATATTATGATGACTAGGGTGACTTTCTCGAATCACATTTGCCTGGAGTGCTAACACGTTCTTAGGTGTTAGCAAGGATTTGTTATCTTAAAAAGGCTTTACCATTATGGCCATGTCTAAATTGAAATATATGCTAGGTTATACCTTTAAGATTGTCTTTTGAAATTTAAAGGCAGATCAATTATAAATTGAAATGATGATTTAATTTGTGATATAATGTACATGCATATATATAGTGACAATTAAAATTTTAAAATGAAACATTTCATAAATTGTCCTAAGAAGTACAATAGTTGCCCTAAACGGGACTTTTAAACAATTAAACATGTCCACACAAGGATGAAATAAGAAAACATGTCCACGCAGGGACTAAATACTCAAATAAAATGTCCACGTATGGACTTAATTGAAATGAAAAAAATAAATAAATAAGAGTTCTTCAACGGTCTTTCTTCTTTTTCCCCTTGAGGAGGTTTGCTAAACCCTTAAGAAAACTCTTGTGACTCTTATCATGCTCTTCTACCCTACTCTCCACCCGATGCAACCTTTGGAGAATTTTTATGTTGCTGAGGTTGTTGATGTGGAGGTTGCGGTGGCTGTTGCTGCCGTGGCGGTGGAGGTGGTGGGTATTGATACCCATGTGTAGGGTACCCAGTTGGGTACGCGGGCGGAAAGGGAGAGAGGTAAAGAGCATTAAAGTTTGCTGCCTCTAAGAATGGGTCGACAGTAGGTGCATGGTACTGATAATCCGAGTAAGCTTGCTGCTCAAACGGGTTATACCCAGCTGCATCTGGGTAAGCGGGGATCGGGTTTTCATAACCCATAGGTGGTGGTGGTGCAGGTGCGACCGGTGCAGAGTCGACCTCTGACATGGCATTTGAAGGCCCACCCAGTTGTGGGTCCTCAAAGATGGGAGGATAGTTGTTGGAGTGTTGGGGGTGTTGAAATGAAAACCCACACGCACGGACATCCGTGCACTTCTTCTCCGCCTCGATGGTTCTGGAGGCGGCGGCTGCTCCGGCGCTGGTGGTGGCGGTGGTGTAATCGCCTGAAAATGTGGTTCCTCAGAGGGAACCTGCTGGTGAGGAGGTGAGTCATGATGTGGGGGAGTAAACACCCACTTGTATGTGGCCCACCTTTCGGCCCATAGGTCGGGGCCTCTGTATGGCGACCCTGCGAAAGAAGAGCTGCTGGAAATTTCGATAGGATGCGTCAGCATCCCAGACGGTGGCATGGCGGGATCCGGATCGTCATCTAGATCCATATCCTGGTATTCAGGATAGTGGTCTGCGGGTCCCAGTGGGTTAGGACCCACTGGTTCTTCAACTTGGTTCATTGGGTTGAACCGGCTTTGGAAGTAGGGTGTTGGGTTCTGGAAGGAATGGTGAGAGTCGGAACGCTACAAAGGTATGTATGAGTGGTGTGAGTCATGGGGCTCGTCTTCCTGGTGCGGCCCGAAGGAGTTATGGTATGACGGCGAGGAGCTAAGCGAGACAGAGCGCCTCGCGGGTTCGAGGTAGGTCCTCCAGTCTTCATGCGGGCTGGAGCCGAGGGATGTTGAGGGTGTGCACCGGTGTGACGGCCCTGCTTCATGATCATTTCTACCCCTCATCGGGGCTTTTCCTCTGCCTCCACGACCTCGAACTCTCGGCGACATTATCAAATTAACCTGTCAAAACAAAGTACAAACAAAAATGTAAACCAAGTAAGATTAGGATTAATCCTAGGTCATTTTCCTAGACTCGGAAGTCAAGGAAGGTGCTACTGTGTAATTGAGATTAAACACAAAAGGCTAGTGTTTAATTCACTCAATGTTGGCTCTGATACCAACCAGTCACACCCCGATATTTCCACATAAGACCGGTGGGCCCGGCGGGGAGTATCGTGACGTAGTTGATATCATCATAGTCAAATATACACAGATCATTGCACAGCGGAAGTCTTGGTAGAAAATATTATTACAAACCGAAATGTAAAGTACAATAAAATATTATACAGACGATTGTGAGATAAGATCCACAGGCGGATCTAAAATAAAATATAAAACTTGTCCAACAGATTTAAGGCATATGAACTTGCAAGATTCACTATCTTTGCCCGAAGCTCCTAGCCAATTATGGAAAGTACCTGCTACTTAACCTTTTTGAAAATACGTCAGTTTTCACTGGTAAATACAATTAACCGACTCTTTTGAAAACATTTATAAAAATTGATTTGAATGCACAAGGCACAAAATTCTTTAATAACTTGGGACAATTATCACAAAAATAATCTTGTATCAGATTTACACGTTTGTCCAACATTTAGGGCCGGTATAAATAAACCGAACAAGATTAATCAACACACCACAAATATAAACTCACGGAGGGTTACCCCAGCAAATGAGTATATCTTTTACATACGCAACTGACAGGTGTATGCCTACACCTCGTGCTTAAGTCGTGGCCATTTACGATTTTCAAATAAGCCAAGGATATCCAGGACATGGTTGTTAACCCCCAATGTTATTTGTTATCAAGCAACACTTATTAAAACGAGATTATGCAATTTAACCATATTCGATTAAAAGGTTTCTACACCCGACCAAGCAGTAATATTTTACCGTATCCTAAGCCCTTATAAGGAAAAATAAGTTAAAAGTATTTACCTGAGCTTAAAAATGCTAGTTTTGTATGCTCAGTCGTATATCCTACTTAGACAAGTGCAGGTAACTTCTACTGGGCTTGTAATCTGGAACGAAGGTTATATTAACCTATGAGATTACTAACAGGTCTTATTTTAGTAGTAAACTTAGACCGGTTAGTTTAAGGAAAAGTTTACGGTACGAAATGCAAGATTAAGCGATGACCGGATTGGAATGTAATTTAAACCCGACAAGTATGGAGACTTCTATAAAATAGGTAAACTAAATACATTCTGGATTTTGAAGTAAGAATGATAAGGCTTGACCCGATTCGGCTAATTTATGCAAACTAGTTACATAAACCGTACCGAACGCGTATATGCATAACGGGTAGCCGGATGAGTCATGTACAAGTTCCATAAGTTATTATGCTTCAAATAAGTTATGATATTAGTAGGATATCAACCATTATGCCCAAAAAGATTTTAAAACCAATTTAAGTCCCGTAAGGGTATTTTGGTCATTTTAAAGTTTATAAAAGATGTTTAATAGTAAACTGAGTTTCTTGTCTAAAACCTTCTGTAAAAACATTTATTTTATGATGTTAAATCAGTAAGATAGCATACATATGTGTGGTTTACCATTTATGGCCAAACTATGCACCGTAAGGGCATTTTGGTCATTTCACATATGTTTTTAAGGGCAAAATTGGAAGTCTGAGTTCATGACTTATATATACTGTAAAAGTATTAAAATTTATTTATAAAATCAGTAGGTAACAAGTCTTAGGTGCTAAATATGGTTTTAAACCATACTATGCGCCTAATTAGCGTAAAAATCGGTAATTGACGATATTTGCGATGTTTATGTGATTCTGAGATTTTGACCAGCCTTGAATGTTTAAAATATTTTATTTTTCATATAAAATCAGTAGGAAAAGGTTTGGTATGCTAAACATTAGTAAATCTCATTTTATTAACAAAAAGGGCATTATAGTCATTTATCGAATTTATATAAGAACACAATGATATGATCAGTATCAAACCTGACCCAACCTTCCAAAAATCCCTAAAAATATTATCATAATAGTAGGTAATGAGTTTGGTGCCAAAAATTCAGTTTAAACATGTTTTATGCATGAATGCGTAAATTAATAAAAAGTTCTATTTTACGATATCTTGCATAACTTGATTTTGAGACCAGAAAGTGATGTCAAATTAACTTGACATGCTTATATATCAGTAACAAAGCTATTTGCATACTCAGATATCCAAAAATCTCATTTTTACATTATGAAGGCATAATAGTCAAATTTAAGTAAATAACGGAAACATGCAAATGAACTCTGATTACTAAGGGACCATGTAGTATAACCTCAGAGGGTTATACTAACATATAATATGGTCACAAAGGAACCTTAAGACATAAAGATACTAAGCTAATTCGGGTCAGAACTGAAAGGCAAAGCAAAAGTCAACTTTTGCGACTTTCGGTTGTGAACCGAGCCTAAACTCATAATTGTCGGGTTGAACATGCTAAGACATGTTCTATTATTATTTACCAAGTTATTTAGGTGACAAAACATGATTTTTAACTTCTACATTATCAATTTAATTATTATTTGAAAAAATGACAGTTTTGACTTTTTGACTAGCTGCATTGACCAGACAATTGACTGAGTTAATGTGATAATTAGGAGGTGTCCTTTTGAGGGATTATCACCTACTTAATTACCAACACATAGCCACTTTCGTTTAGAACCGTGGCTGGACCGTTAATGAATAAACTAAAAGTCAAAGCAGAAGTACGCCAACTTTGACTTTCGGTCCTTGTACTAATAAAAACTTAACTACAGAAGCTAAGAACACTTACCAGGGTCCTTAGCACGAAGATTTAACTTGAGAGAGCTTCCTTTATAACCAGGATGCGCCAGAAATAAAGCTTTAGAGAGAACAAGTCTGATTTGAAAATGAGCAAGTGCAACAATGAGAAGAAGGGCCTTTAAATAGAGGAATTGGATGAATTAGGATTGCTCCATGTGCCCCAAATGTTATTTGATGCACACAAGTGTCTAAATGGTTTTTAAAAACCATCAACATGCAGCTGAATTCGATTACAGGTTGCAGAGAATCAAACAAAGATTGCAGGTTGCATGCTGGCAGCTGCCAGTAACTGGCTGGAAAACCTCCTTCGTCGCGCCATGCGCCAGCGAGAGGAGGACCTTGGCGGGCCACGCGAGGCATCCCAGTCTCAAACATTTTTCAAATGTTGCCATTTCAGTCCCTGCACTTTCATAACTCGTATATCTTTCGTTTCCAGCATGAGGGGCCCATATATTCAGGTTTTAAATGTTCTTGGGAGTAAAACCATGTATTATTAGGTTTCGGATTTATTGAAATGGTCTCTCGGGAGTAGAATTGTCATATTGACACTTTCAACCCTTCTTTCTTGGAAATTGCAATTAAATCATATAATTGTACCGAAACTTAATGAAATCATTATCCGCGATTCATGAGAGTATAATAAAAAATTACAAATCCTTGGGATCGTTAAAAGGTCACTCAGAGGTAAGAATGAACATGTTGACACTTTTAACCCCTATGTTTTCTAAACTTTTGATTTTAAGCACAAACGGCTTCTTATGTCCGACAATTTACTCATTAAAGTATACGAACATCGTGTGAGGTCAATCAGAGACACAAGTTTGGCATGTTGACACTTTTAGTCCTTCTACATACATTTTTGCACTGTTTGTCAACTTTAGTCCCTCATAGTTAACTCTTTACATGATTAGGGTTTAGGACACGTGTCATCATTATATTGGACATGATTTTGCGAGGTGTTACACTACAATGAAATTAAATAGACACTCTGCTTTTTGTTTACAAAGTATATGCAGTCTAATCAAAAGAAATACGATTAAAACTTACTGGCTTCATGTAACGACTCACACAAAAATGTCCTAAAACGCTCCGCAGGTGAAAACCCGGACCCCTGAAACCCTAATGTACATGAAAAACCAAGAAAACAAGATTTCCATACTTCATGCGGGCCGCGTAAAATATAAACTTCAGCTTACACGGGCCGCGTCAACTTAAAAGAAAAGATATAGGATTTTTGGCTTCATACGGGCCGCGTAAAACGTAAGCTTCAGCTTACGCGGGCCGCGTCAACTTAAAGTTGACCGGATAAGCTTTCCAGGCCACGTGTCGCACACGTGGCGACCCTACTCGTGACACACCAACCCTAGCGGGCTCTCGTGGGCCGCGTAAGAATCAGGTGTGGGTTTACGCGGGTCGTGTAAAACCCAAAAGTTTACTATAAATTGCTGGTGCATGAGCAGTTCATCTGTGTTCGAAATTTCAATCAAAAAACGAAAGAAACTGCTCAAATCCGAATTTCTAAGTAGGGAAATGCTGCTACGAATCCAGGGTATTAACTCGATTACTGCTACGTTTCAAACTGCTCAATTCTTTTCTTTCCTTAAGCTTTTATTATAGTAAATAGTAGCTCGGGATTACACCTTCTAAATCCCGAAACGCTGCCCGTATTAGGGTAATAACTCTAATCACTGGTACGATACTTTATCCGACCGATTAAAACCAATCCAATGGATGTTTAAGTGCTGCCAATATTTGGCTATACTTTGTCATTCGTTGTGAGTTTTGATCTCGTGATTATCGTTAAAGTTGAATTGAGTAATACACTAATACGAGTTCCATTGTAGCTAAAAAATTAGAACTTGTAACCAGGGAACTACTAAGTTAGAATACTTAGCGATTAAGTAAACTTAATAGTTAAGGAAAACTTAGTGGTTAAGTAAACTTAGTAGTTAAGATAACTTAGCGGTTAAGAAACCTTAATAGATAAGTTAAACTTAATCAGCTAAGTAAGATTAATTAATCAGTTAAGTATGATTAATTAATCAGTTAAGCAAGATTAATTAAGCTAAGCGAGATTAATTAAGCTAAGCAAGGTTAATTAAGCTAAGTAAGATTAATTAAGTAAGTAAATTAAACACCTAAATAGATATACATGAAAATAAATATATATGAGATAGATAATATCAAAGGAAGGTGCAAGGAAGGTATAAGAAGATATATATATGGGTAGGAAGCTTCCTAGAAAATGTATAGGTAACTTCCTAGAAAAGCTATATGAAATTTCCTAGAAATTTCATATTTCCTACCTATAAATAGGAAGCTTAGGATTCATTTTTCTTTGCTCATTCCTTCTATTCTTCTCTCTATACGTTGGTGTTCTAACCAATAATCACCAATGCGATGTTCTGTCCGATCGATTCGGGAACCAACTAACGAATGCCAAAGTGCTGTACTTTGTGAATTTCGTTAAACGAATGCCAAAGTGTTGTCTAAACAAGACTGTACTTTGTGAATTTCGTTAAACGAATGCCAAAGTGCTGTCTAAACAAGACTATACTTTGTGAATTTCGTTAAGGTTCGGATCTCGTGACCATCGTTAGGTTTGATGTGGTTTTACACTAATACATATTCCACTCTGTTAAACTAAATGTTTAACTACCCGAAACTCTACACCATACTCTTACAATCAAAATGGATGCTTAATCATCAGAAGGTTCAAAACAATAAAGTATATGCTTAATTATCAGAAGGAGTAGAATCAAGAAGCTTGTTAAATCAATACAGCATGCATATAATGTGAGTCATTCTCTTTTATCAACAATGTTTTACAATACTCCAATTATTTTCAAAAAGTTATAATTACAGGGATTAAGTCGTGGTTATCTTGAATCACTGGCTAGTGGGGTATTGTGCACATTACTAATTTCTCACGGTTAGGTTCATCAACCTAACAGTGATAATCATCACTACTTGGGTGAAAGGACCCAATAGTGGTATGACCATCGTCACAAGGCTGTGACACGGCGCCAGATAAAAAAATAAGATAGTAGCCATTGTAATCGCTCTTATGCTATAATTTATAACAATGTGTCTTTTTGTACAAACTGAATGAACTCACCAGTATTTCCTGCTGACCAAATGTTTTTAAAACGTGTTTCAGGTAATTACAGTAGATCGGAATAAGAGTTGGATACGGCACCAAAAGGCTTACAGAAGTGGCTTAATTTATCAATTAAATTAAATTAAGAAAAGTTGTTTTATGTATTCGGGTTTATCCCATATTAAAGCTACCTTTCAAAACATGGTTTTATCCCATCTATTTAATAAATAAAAATCCGGTGTTTTCTAAACTCTGATATTTTTCCTAACTCACGGTCCTGACGAAATTTCCGCTGCACTACTTTTCAAAATAACCACCGGTACCACTGAATTGGTTCGCGGCTCCCGATTCCGTCCAGGGTGGGGTCGGGGGTCGTGACACTTCATGGTCTGTTTTTAACGCAGCTGCTATACTTAATGCAGTGCCAAAAGGACTTGGTACATCCACGGCATCAACAATATCTTCTGAAGACGCGACTTAAATCAACAACAGTGATTCCTCCTTCATCCTTGAAGGCCACCCGTCTAGCAACCAAGCCAATAACACATAGGGTATATATTTTTTATAAAGAATTTAATGGAAAAAGAATTTATCAGCACTAATAACTATAGTTCATGACTTCATGATATATCAGCTTAAATTCCAATTGTTGTGTGTAATAAAAAAATTGAATAACAAATTTTTTTAAATAAATAAAAAAAAGCGACCAACGGGATGCTGGCCACAAAGTTCGAATTACATCTAATACACCCTTGACATAGAAACACCAAAGTACCTAAAGCAATTGGCACATGCACTTACATGTCTCTTCTTAAAAATCTATAATATATTCAAAACATATAGTATGCACTTATACGTCTCTTCTTAAAAAAACTATAAGATATTCAAAAAAAAAAAATGTTATAAACATATAGCATGTCAAAATCCGCTTGTTAACAAAAAGTTTGCCTAAAACTTTTGACTAATTTCATCATTTAGGGTCAAATTTCTTTTAGCCTAAACATTTCAAACCCGTTGTAAAATCGAAAACCGACCCATACGTAAAACTGAAAAGCGAATTGGGATGTTTGGCAATATAAGAAATCACCTTGAAGAACCTGCTTTCATAGTTTGTGTATTGAGATTTTTGGTTTGTGTATTGAATATTGAGATGGATTCCCTCCCAAAATCACGCTCTAATCCACCATAACATGCCACATAAGAAAAAATGCTCCACCATCACATGCCACATGCATATCTTAATCTGAAAACCATACATATTTTAAATTGGCAAAACCAGCTGCCTTTCTTTGATTTGGACAGTTCTTGTTTGTT
The DNA here is from genome assembly GCA_030545235.1 of Helianthus tuberosus. Lineage (NCBI taxonomy): Eukaryota > Viridiplantae > Streptophyta > Magnoliopsida > Asterales > Asteraceae > Helianthus > Helianthus tuberosus. Next base: position 146,792,476 of record CM060423.1, read on the forward strand.
TATGTAGTTTATAACAGACCTCTACTCCGCAAGTGTAATTACAAATTTAATCTGAAAAAAATCTAAATTATTGACCGAAAAAGTATACCCTCTAGTGTAGATAAATCAGCCGAATGTAGAGACACCTCCCCCTTCTACGTCTAAAAATGAAAAGCAACCATTTCAAACATCGTAATTCACCATATTGGAGCCAAAAATTCATTAAATCGGAAAAAATAATCGCCTAAATCTCCACTTACAAAACCCTATTTTTCCTGAAATCAAGCATTCAGTTGCGAATCAGAAACAAAACCTCATAAAAAAATTTGACCTTCATTCTACTGCACAAAACAACAAAAAATTCGAGCAAACACAACATTTTTACCTAACAAAACCGGATCTACTAATCCTAGCAATGGAATGAAGAAAACGATACCCGTAATCTCTTGAAGAAGACAATCAGTATATGTGCCCAACTTTTTTGATCGAAAGAAATAAAAGTTCACCTTAAGTCAAAATCAGAGCTTTAGGCTGTTTAGGTTTCGTTTGAAGCTATAAATCAATATCCGAAATCAACAATTGTAACTTTTCAATCGAAAACGCAAGAAGTGGAAACCCTAATTATTTGGTTCACTTCAAATCAAACAGAAGGAAGACGAAAGAAGAAAGCGGCGTGAATGAGAAGGTCTAGGATTTGATTGTAGGATGAATCGAATGAAGGAGTGGCGTATATTGTGAAACTATTTTAGCACCTAAACACAATCAATGTGGGTTAAGAGGCTGCCAAGTGCCAGGTGGCAATTAGTGGTACTATGGCAAGAGCCAATGCATCACCTGATATTAAATTACCTATACTCTATCGTCTCGAGTCATGCTTACGATTTCATAAAATGTCTCAGTATAATCTTTACTTTACCATTAATTTTTATTGAGTGTCAAACCTGGTGCCATCAAAATTCATATAAAAGGGCTAGCAATGTAAAACCAACATATAAACCTGCAAACAATATAAAAAATTAACATTTTTTGTCATTTTAAAAGGTTACAATCACATGTTATTATCCATTTCTTTTAATCAACACAACATAGACAACTTTAACGGAAAATGAAAGTGCAGCTAAAGATGGACTTACCGGAGCTTGTGCGAAAGTTCTCCAGAACCCTAGATGAACTCTTTGGCTTTCTGTGTGATGTCGTTATGGTTTCTTAATATATGATAACATCAACCTGGGCAAAAAAATATTAAACCTCAAGTTCATAAACGAAGTGCATACCATAATAGGAAGTATGAGCTCGAATGTGTATAAAATATTAGATTCAAAAACATTACCTGCCCATCAATGTTGAACTCATGTTTCTGTGCACAACCCTTCTTTCTTCAAATATCGAAAGCATCCTTAAAATGAATAAACTGAAATAGAACTTGATTACAAATTTAAGCACCAAAAAAAGTCCTAAAGCTAAAGGAAATCACAAACGCACAATTCTAACTAATTAATTAAACCCACCCCCACTCGTCAATAACACAATTACCTCAAATCGAAATGAAGTCCTTAAAGTAATTTTGCTATCACACTGGTGTTTCACTTGTTACATCTACACAAAAGGTATCGAAGAAGATATAAAAAACACATACCGCTACATCGGAATCATTCCGTAGATCAACTCATCCCTCTTATTATGCTATCCAACCACCAATCCAGCACTTGCCTATGTCTTTTCCAATCAGTAAACGAATCAATAAAATGTCATCAATAATGTTCTGATTTGATGTTAGGGTTTCTCTCGAAATCACGTGCAATCATCTTAGAATCAACAATCGGTCATCAATAATGTCCTGATTTGATGTTAGGGTTTCAATGACTATAAAATTTAAACAAAAAAGATTTTTTTTTCATGTACTCACCTTAGCATCTCATGTGCTTGTGACTATACCAAGTGTTCGGATCTTGTTTCAGGCTGCTCATTTAGTAAAGACATCTGACTATTTTTCAAATGTGTCTAGATAACCTTAAACAAAAAGTATATACACCTTTGAGTCCTTCGCTTTGCTTTGATTGTCATCAATGAGGTTTTTCCAAACCCATGAAGCAGACAAATCTTTGGACTTCACGGTCCTCATTTTTAGGGCACCAGAAGTGTCTGTGTATGTCACTATTATGTCAATATCCCGCATTTCATTACAAAGAACATGGCATCATCATTGATGAGCACTATTAAGATAACGCAAATTGCATTATTACCTTCTCAACTTTATGATTTCCATCTGCCAAAGAGTTTGTGTTAGCTTGTTCCTGCACAATTAACTTCTTACTTAGTAACCGCAACCACTTTCAGACATATAATAAAACGTTTGGCTTTGGAATGTCAATATAAAAGATGATCATGTACCTTCTTATCCATACATTGAGGACAATTAAGCATGGGCCATTTCCCATTAATCTTTCTTCGACTAAAACAAAAAGAAAATGAAGCATGAATATGGTACAGGTATTCGCTATCACTTAAAAGTGATACAAAAACATAAATTTAAATCAATTATCAAGGTCTGTATGTATAAAAGTGCATTTATAATCTAACAACAGAGCAAGATAATTGTAATCTTACATTCTTAAAGAATCAAATGCGTCAGCTCCAACTATCGAAATGTGAACCAAGACCTGTGTATACACATTAATATAAAGACCTTGTGTAAAACTTAAGTATACAATATACAAATAAAACGAACAGTTATATATCTATATAATTAAACAAAACTAAATATCACAACCAGATATACAAAAAATAAACTAAGCTGAGAAACTCTCATATATGCAAGAGACTAACAGATAACTTGAAAATCTTCGTCAGCCGTTTCATCGAACAACATGTATGCACTTTCCTAATCACAAGATTTACAAATCCCTCAGCCCCTATGGCATTCCCATCGATCTAAACACATTTAAATTCTACAAACACATACAAATAAACAAAATTCAAGTATCCGGTTGGGTGTACATTCAAGCAAATAACAATCACCATGATGAAAGGGATGTTAATTCTAGATTATACAGATATGAATCACGCGAATCATTCGAGAAAAACTTGCCTTCATTAAAGATCGAAGAACATGGTGGCGGATTCAACAATCTTGAAACATTAGAAACATCACAGAGTTACAAAGATTGAAGATATCGTACCTGATTCATGAATTGATTGGAGAAGAATATATGATTAGAATGGAAGTGAAAGGATTTCGCTATCGAGGGATTGAATCGATTAACTGCGGAGATTGATGGATTACAAAGAGCGTATGAGTATCCACAAAGCGGCGTGAAGGAGAAGAATGAGAGAGTTAAGTTTCGAGAACAATTATATATGATCCAAATAATGTAGGTCGGTGTGTTTGAAAACCTAATAATCCGACCCGAAAATTGCCGGATCCCACGTCCAACTTCTAATTTGGTTTGTGTATTGAGAATTAAGATGGATTCCCTCCCAAAATCACCCTCTAATCTACCATAACATGTCACATAAGCAAAAATGCTCCACCATCACATGCCACATGGCCCAAATGATCTCATTTATTAATATATATAGATATAGATATAGATGTTATAAGCGAGCTAGGGGTTTTATCATAATGGAACGATATTGATCGAATAACGTTGGTACCGATATCGGTATTCGTTTTTATTGTTTTTTATCGATGTAAAACACATGTTGACATCCTTTTGGTTTATCACGACTTTTTTTCTTTTTATGTTTCGTTTGTTATATCGAGTGTTGGTATCGTATTGCTACCATATTGAACTGAATGAATACTAAACAGACTCCTACCGCTAACGTTACCTTTACCATTGCATCTACTTTTCCATTTAAAAATTGAGTTACTCCACCAACTAGTTATATTATCTACTATGAAATTATAAAACTAAATATACATCTATTTTTAAATTTGTTATATATGTACAATGTTTTTAAAACTTACATTAGAATATCAAAGTTTGAAGTGTAACTAAATTTTTTTAAATGTGTGGCATTTATACATTTCTCTTTAACTTTGTCTTAGGATATTAGAAAACCTATAATGATCATGCTAGTGGAGTGTTTGGGTAATCCGACACTAAACTAAGATAACAACGTAAATGTTAACTGTTTTTAAATAAAAAAAATTATAGTAATATAATACTCAATTTAAATGGAATGAAATGTTAGAATTTATTGTGTAGTTTATGAAGAATATTAACGTATAAAAATATTATGTCTATTTAAAAATTGTGCAAATAGTTAGTTTAAAAATCAACAATATGTTTTAAAAGTTGTATTACTTAAACTTTTATAATTATATAAAATTACTTTTTTTGTTATCGATAATATATACTAACACGGGATAGATATAAAATCTTGAATAATTAAAAAAAGCTTATATTATATTTTTAACTAGATAACTATTATATTATAAAAACTCGAAATCAGTGTATATTAAAAAACCGCCTTTAAAAATTATAGGTCTCTCAAACAGTATCATCATTAAATCATCATAAAGGGTTCTAATTAGGGCTTGTTTGGCTAAGCTTATTAGAGTTAAAAAGTACTTTTGGGAAAATGACTTTTGGGAAAAGGACTTTTTAAAAAGAAGTTTTTAAAAAAAAGTGTTTGGATTAGCTTATGGGGTGGGAAAAGCCAATAAGTCAATAAGTTATTTTTTAAAAAGTGTTTAGCTTAGTTTATTGATGTAAAATGACTAAAATGGACATTCTTTCATAAGGGGTGTTAAAAATAAGGGGTATATTGGTAATTTGTTGGTTGAAAAGCTATAAGCTAAACAAGAAGTCACAATCTCCTGACTTTTCAAAAACTCATTTTCATTCATATCAAAAAGTCATTTTTAAAAGCACTTTTCCATTTGCCAAACACTATAAGGAGCTTATTGGCTTTTTGATAAGTCAATAAGCCAATAAGTTAGTTTGAAAAGCTTAGCCAAACATGCCCTTAATGTCGCACGATATTCTCTTTAGATTTATTAATAATATTATTAATTAATGAATAGTTAATATCTATGTTTTAATTGATTATTAAAAAATCATAGACGACCTTTTAACTTAAAACCTATTATTTTAGTTCTTCTGGAAATGGATAAGCATATAACTTATTATACTTTACCATGTGTAAATCGAATATAAGGATTCCAATTAATGTCACATGACATCTCATTCAGTTTATTAATAATATGAATTATTAACAAACTATAAATTATTATTAACAAACTATAAATTAGGAACATATTTGGGCACATAGGTAGTGTATGTTGGTGCAGTAATGTCTACCGCCTCCGTCAATCCAGTTCGTAGCAGAAAAAGATTAATTCTAGACTTTATATTGTAATATGTAGGAAAAGGTTTCAGAGGGTAATTTGAGTAGGTTAGAGGAGATGTTCGCCCAGATGATGACACAGAATCAGGCGTTCATGAAAAATCAAGATCAAATTAATAAGTGTCACGAACTTCAGCTAAAAAATCAAGAGGCTACTCTTTTAGATCTTAAGAGAACAGTAGGGGATATATCTAGACAGTTGAGAGAATACCCTTCTGGACAGTTTTCAGGTACCACTCACCCAGTTAATCATTCTATGAAAGCTATTACGACCCGCAGTGGGAAGAGTCTGGGAGAGTTTGTGAGAGAGAGAGTTGAGGAAGAGAGTGAGGATGACGTAGATGAGGTGATTGAGATGGAGGCTCCAGGCAAGGTGCACATGAGGCTAGACCCAGCAAGTACCGCACACGCCAAGGAGTCGCCAGTAGAGAAGAAAGTGGAGAAGCAGCCGACGAAGGTTCGGCCACCGCCAGTGATTGATATTTCTCGCCTTCCGTTTCCTGCTCGTGCTAGGCAACAGCTATATTCTAGGGAATACGAGAAATTTCTTGAGATGTTCACCCAGCTGAAAGTGAATCTTCCGTTCATAGAGGCCCTGAGATCCATGCCAAAATACGCCAAGTTCCTTAAGGATTTTCTCAAGCGTAAGGATAGGGTAGGTGAGTGTTCTAGTACTCCATTGAATGGAGAGTGTTCTGCCGTGATTTTGAATAAACTTCCTGAGAAACTTACTGATCCAGGCATTTTCACGATTCTTTGTTTGTTTGGTGGTGATGTTAAAAACCACGCGTTGGCAGACCTTGGTGCTAGTATTAATTTGATGCCATATTCATTTTACGAAAAACTAGGCCTTGGTGATTTGAAGCCAACTCGCATGACCCTCTCGTTAGCAGATAAGACGGTTAAGTACCCTAGGGGGATTGTAGAGAATTTGTTAGTGAAAGTGGATAAGTTTGTCTTTCCGGCTGATTTTGTAGTGCTAGATATGGAGGCCGTTGATAAAGTGTCGTTGATTTTAGGGCGCCCGTTTTTGAACACTGCTAAAGCGCTTATAGATGTCTTCTTAGGTACAATCACACTTAGAGCGGGCGACGAGTCGGTAGTTTTCGAGGTGAATAATGCGAGAGGGTCAAGTGAGAGAGTCGAGGCGATAGCGTCGATGGAGGAGAGTGAGAAGAATGAGAAATATGAGAAAGAGGTGGTGAGTGAGCCGAGTCTAGAAAAGGTGTTAAAACCCAAGTGTGGGGATCCACCCGATAGGAGAATCGAAAGTTTGGAAGAGAGAATGAATAGGTTAGAATCTAAGATAGAGAAACTGAGCAAGGCTCAGTGTGGGGATAGGTATAGAGATGATATGTTTAGATTCACACCACTTGATGTCGAGTCGATGGAGTATGAGAGATGGGGGAGATTTTACGAATGATAGTGCTACGGCCCGTAAGAGTTGGTTTGGAGGGGAGCGCCGATTATTTGATCCTCCGTAAGTGCGTGAATAATTGTGACCTACTTGTAGAGTTTGTATTTTGAGTCGTAGTTCGTATTGTGTCGTTAGTTAGGTTGTTAGTGTCGTTTGCGTCGTTTCGTGTTTTTTGCGTCTTTTGTGTGTCGTAAAAGTTTTTGCAGGTACACGACTCTTCACAAAGGCCGAACTCAGCAGACGAGCATTGCCCAGGTACGTTTACTGTTCAAAACGACGAAATACGGGGCTGGGGGCATTTTGGGTATTAAACAAAAGTCAAAAACAGCAATCTGCTGTTGCTGTCGATCATTCAGTTGCTGTTTGCTGTCCAGGCGGCCCGCGTTAACTATGTGTTAATATTACGCGACCCGTTTAGACTTAAAGGACCGTTTGAAAAGCTTGGACGCGCGCGGCCCGCATCAACTTAACCCACACACTTACGCGGGCCGCGTGGGTCTTGTTTTTCGATGTACAGCAGTCTTGGCCCAAAATTGTTTCACAATTCACCATCCATTCATCCATAAACCATTAACTCACCATTTTCATCATCATCATCATCAACATTTATATCATCACCACCATTGCTGGTTCGAGTCGTATACGGGGTATGTGCTTGCATTATGCTTTTATATTTTGTACCATGCGTCTAAGTTAGAAGTTTTGAGTCTGTCATTTGTGTCGAGTCGGTATTGCTTTGGTATTTTGCTTGTTTTTGTTTTGCAGGTTCGAATATGTACCACCCGTACTCAATCTCCATTCGGGTGAGTTTGGAGCTGTTTATTCAAATTTCGGGCATTTATCAAGCATGCTAGTCAGAGTCAAAGCCGATCGCGAACGAAATGCTATACGATCGAGCTGGATTGGACGAGACTGTTGGAGCATACGCGTTATAAAACCAGCTAAGTCCTTTCCAATTTGCCCTTCGTCTTTTTATTTCTTATTTATTTTAGTCTTTTGAGTCGGTTTCCATCCTACATTGAGGGCAATGTAGAGTTTAAGTGTGGGGACGGAAAACTATCGTTTAGTGTCTAGTTAGTAGAGTCTTGAGTCATATAAAAAAAAAATTATAAAAATTGAAAAAAAAAAAAACCCCCCAGAAAAATGTCTTTTGAAATAAGAAGTTTGCAAAATAAAAACGAAAAATGATAGAAAAGTTGGGTTTTTGTTCGGGTTCAAATAATGATAATATGAGATAATATAATCGTGCTTGTGTCTAGTTTGGGATGCGCGGGTAGGCTCGATTCGGTTCTAGGTTCCTTTGATTTTAAATATACCTAATTGTCGGTCTACTAGTGGGTTCTCATCTAGGGAAAGTGGGGAAATTGAAACCGCCAAAAATAGTATAAGGGGCACCGTTATAAGCTAAGATCGTTAGAGTTTTCAGTCATTATCTCGTTGGAAAAAAAAATAGAATAAAAAGTGAGCTAGAAACTAAATGAAAGTAACACAGGTCTATGTAATCCGAGTTGGGGATAGCGACTCTACAGCCGGAATGCCTCTGGGATGTGTGAAATCGATTTGCCGAATAAAAGTACCAAAACCTAAGTAATCTGTGGTTGGGGATAGCGACTCTACAGCCGGAATACCTCTTGGTTAGGGAAAGCATCGTCTAGACTCACGAAAGAAAAAAAAAAGAGAAAAAAAGCAAAAAAAAAAAAATGAAAAAAAATGGAAAAAGAAAAAAAAATAGATTTGATTTTAAACTCTCTTGATCTTGGTATAAAACGGTTAGGAAATAACCCAGTGGTTGTTCCTTTTGTCCTATAAGCTTGAGGGGGGATTAGGTGGACTTGCAATTCTTAGCGTGAGACCTTAGGTAGATTGACCACACTTAAACTAAAATCACATGATAAGGGCTTTGAACCGGGTTGGGTTTAAGAGGATCATTATACTTGCAATCGCGGCTAACACGAGTTTCGGTTTTAACAAGTAATTTAAGCTTTTGTCCCGAATGATTATCCCGTCTATGATTCCGTTTTGCATAATTCTTTTTCGAGGACGAAAAAAGGTTAAGTGTGGGGATATTTGATGTAGGGTAAAATTCACATATTTGTCCCGTGTAAATTGTATAATTATTGTATAGTTATTTTTTTATTTTTAGTTAGTTTTAGTATTATATTATATTATATTGTGTTTTGGCAGGTCCTGGTGCAAATGGAGTGAAAATGAGTAATATGGAAAAGACCAGCCAGTTGGGCAGAGTAGAGTGCCAGAGACCGAATTAAAATTGCTGCTATTTTCTATCGCATGAAGTTTGGGCTGCTAAAATACACATGATACGAAAGAAGCTGCTATTATTACTATTATTATTATATATTAAAAGAAATATATATCATCTATACGAAAATACAAGGGATCTTTTGAAAAGTATATTATTTGGAAATAAAGATTCATTCTTGAATCTATATCTCTAATAAAGCAAACCATTGGGGGACACATGTCACCCAATGGTGCAAGCCAACTAGGATTCCACATAAGCAATGATGTGGCTAAAGTCTAATGAGAGGACATGTGGCATTGCTCATAAGCCTGGATTGGAGAAGTTTCCTTTGTACGCTCACTCTCATTCTCTCTCATCTCTCCTTATTCATCACGTTTTCTATACTCTCTCCCTCTATCTCTCATTATCTAAAATTGTTCAAATCAGTAATCCGAAACCCTAATCGGCGAATCTGGTTCCTGCGCTCTCAATCGATCCTGTGAACCGAGGTCTATACAATCTTCAAATATTCAACAGTGATTATCATCGACGGTAATGATTCCGATAACTTCTTCATCATCTTATTGATCGATTCTGTTTGAATGCTTTGTTGTACTTTGATTTGTGATGTATTGTCTGTTATGTTATGATGTATTAATTTATTGTACATGATTTGAAGATCGATTAGCTTATTCCTTTTTTCTTAGGGTTTTAAAACCCGATATAATGTTGTTTGTTTATGTGATTTGAATATCGATTTCTTATACGGATTTGCTGGTATGTTAGGGTTTATAATCCCCGATTTTTAAGTACGTGTATATATGTTTTGTGTATTAGGGTTTTTCATTCGAATATGTTTATTTTTCAATTCTGTTCCTCAGATTACCAAGATTTTATATTATGTTAATTTGTAACCGTTTGATATGTTTGCAGTTTTATTCGATGAAGTTTGATGTATTTTTTTAGTTTTTATGTTCGTGAAAATTTTTGATCTACTGTTATTTAAGTGATTAAGTTATTGTACGTTTTAAGTTTTTTGTGTATTAGGGTTCTAATTACTGTTTTCGTCTACTGTTATTTGTTGTTTGCCACCTGCTGAATTCATCTATTTGATGTTGAATTTATGAAAACCTTGCTGATAAATTGTACGTTTTAAGTTTTTTGTGTATTAGGGTTCTAATTACTGTTTTCATCTACTGTTATTTGTTGTTTGCCATCTGCTGAATACATCAAATAGATGTTGAATTTATGAAAACATTGCTGATAAATTGTACGTTTTAAGTTTTTTGTGTATTAGGGTTCTAATTACTTTTTTCATCTACTGTTATTTGTTGTTTACCATCTGCTGAATTCATCTATTTGATGTTGAATTTTTCAACACCTTGCTGATAAATATAGTCATACGATCCATAGTTAGAAAATTGCTTAGTAATTGAAAATATGTAACATGATCCCAGCACTTCATACCTTATCAATGTATATTGATGAATAGGTACGTTTTGGTTTTTCAAATCGGATTGTTAAATATGTGATTTGATTATTATAGTGCACATTCTATTTCAAGCCTCTTATTTGAACTCTATATTTGTTACATGTACCTGTTATGATATACAATTTGGGGATGTGAAAGACAACAACTTTGGAAACGATATGGTGTACGGATTCGCAGCGCGTGTGTGGAAGTGCGACAGAAAATCGTTGGTGAGTGTTGAAGTTTTAATCATTTAAAGAAAAAAAAATTAAGATGTTTTAATATAACACTTTGTGATAACTGTTATTATAATTGCATTTAACGATAATTATATTTTCCGTTGTAGAAACTTCCTGCTCACTATGGTGACTGGATTAAGAAGTTTGGCTATCCAGAGAAAAATGCAATCATCAGGACCCTTGATGGGAGTACTTTCCAAGTCAAAGTGTTCAAACTTGCAGGCGACTTTTTTTTTACAATGGCTGGTTTGATGTTGTCACATCTTTGAAATTACCGGACGATTCGTGGGTTGTTTTTCAGTATGACGAAGCTTTATCTTTGTTCCGCCTATTCCACTTCTATCAAGACATTTCTCTAGCACCATCTAACTACTTCTACTACAAACCTAAAAATGATTTTAAAGACCGAGACGACTGCATGGTAATTGAACTTATACGTTTTTAATTATTTTATTTTTTCGTTCGTTCATTTTTTTCTATTTCGGCTATACCATTGATCCTGATATTGTTGTATTCTTTGTGTAGTATATGAACAGGTTGTTTGTTCATCACTCTATGCTGAATATCTGTCCTTCAAATCCGGTTTTGATTCGTTATGCTGGAAATCGTAAATGGGTTGTTCAAATGGAAATTTTAGACCATAACATTTACATTACCACAGGTTGGAGTCGGATCAAGGAGGATATGTCGATAACTGATGATCATTTGTTGGTATTTGAAATGATTGATCGTAATACGTTTGATTTGAGTGTTTTTTGTTGTAAGCCTGCCCTTCTAACTTACCCGCCTGAGATTTCTGTTATCAACAAACAACCAAGTGATGGCGTTATTGAAGTGTCTGATGATGAGGTGGCTGATGCCGTTGCTGCACCTGTATCTGAAGAGCGTGTTGATGACGAAGTACTGGTTACTTTTGTTGTTGACAATCATTACGTAAGTTTGTATTATTCACTTCTTAATACCATTAATGTATGTTAAGTGAATCCAGTTTAAATCATTAGTTGTAGGAAAAGCAGTTTTAATGGTATGTATTATTAACATTTTTATTATCATCTGTAGCGTTTGAAGAAGAAGTGGGCTCAAACTCATGGTTTAGATCGAAAAATGGATTTGATCATCAAGGACAGCGCTGGTAGAACTTGGGATGTAGCTATTGGTAAGGAGTTGTCGCAAGGCTGTCCGCGATTCAATGTGACCGGTATGAGGGAGTTTATTAGAGACAAACGGTTGGTATACGGTTCTTCGTTTCATATGGTATTTGTTAAAAGTAAAGGTATGTTGCTTTATAACTGAGTTGGTGAAGGTACATGGTATGTTTTGGTAGTATTTTCAAGGTGTGGCGTTAGTATACATTTAATGGTAGTTTTTTGTTGTGGTTGTTACGTTAAACATATGTGATGGTAGTTGTTGCTGACACTTTTTTTGGGTCCTTTAGATGTGTGGCCGAATAACTTAGTCCTTGAACATATTTGATTATAGATTGTTAGACGTTAATGTTATTGGTATTGTTACATGTTTGTGGTTAGTATTATATCTTTTTGTGAAATAATTAGTGCTTCATAATTGTATGTATCTTAATTTAGGAATCAAGTTAAGTATTCATCATATTAAACATCATTTAAGTACATTGTTTGATTAGTGCGAAATTTATTATTTTAACATTAAAAATTATTATAAAAAACCGTCAGTTTTTTAAAGATTTACGTTAAACAAAAATTTAATATGATTTTGTTTCCTTTTTTAAATTGTATAACTGACTATAATTAATTTTTTAATAAAACCGTTCCATTTTAATCAATTTAGAGTTTTCCTAATCTTCATTGAATATCTACACTTGGAAATTTTATTTTAAAAATGGTACTATCTTCATTGAATAAACTAAAGTTTGTTCACTGAAATAATTGAAATCTTTTTTAACATACATTGGAAATTTTATTTTAAAAATGGTACTATCTTCATTGAATAAACTAAAGTTTGTTCACTGAAATAATTGAAATCTTTTTTAACATACATTTTAATTAATTATTTATATCAAATTCGTTTTTTTATAATAATGAACATTATTAACGTTTTTTTATTTAAATTTGGAAAATAAAAACAAATTTTCAATATTATATATATAAAATTTTTAACATCGTTGATGACATATAATATTTTGTATTTAAACAATTACGTTTATTAAAAAAAATCATAAATTAACTACATATATATTACCAAAAAAATAAACAAACGTATGCTAAATTATATGTCATTTTTTTATTTACTTTGGTTGGTCAAAAACCTGAATTTTCTTTGTTTTACATTTTGAGATTACCTTTTTAATATGTGTAACATGTGGTAATTTTTTAGGGTGGTATTTCATTTTGTGTTGTTATTTATGCATTCCTTTTAAATATACGAAAAAGTTGGTGCCTAATCTATTTGACATTTATATTTTTTGTAGAAATGTCAATCCGTTTCTAAAAATAGTAATTTGTTAACTTAGGTAACATATTTTTATATTAGTCAACTGATATTTCAGTTTGAAAAAAATAATTAAACGAAATTTGTAAATATATTCACTTAATTCATTCAATTTATTCACTTATAAATCATTTTTTTATTTCAATCATCTATAGTTGGTTTTGAATCTTTTGAATGAGTGATATCTTGAATTAGGCCTGAATGTGGCTATTTAGTGCCTTTTTGCCCAGATATGTTTTCTATAACTTTATTACATTTTTGTAATAATTTGTTAATTTTAGAAATTACAGAACTAATTCGTGTATTTTTATTAAATGTAGTGTTTTCAGAATCTATACTATCTATTAAGGGAGATTACAAGATGACCTCTATTTGCCTACGTGTCATGTTTTTAGCTATTAATGAAGAGAGGAAGACACAAAGTATGTGTCAAAGACAGTTTAGATGATACATGTTCAAGGTAATAAGGAGAAACCCTCTGTTGAAGAAGCAACCAGTGAGAGTATTTTGCTTGAAACATGGAGGCGTCGGTGATGTTGTCGAGGAGTGTCAGGAAATGCTAAGTGATAGCATTTCCTTACACTCCTCGACAATGTCACCGACCCCCTTTTTAAAAATTCCACCAAAACTCTATCACTGGTTGCTTCTACAACAGAGTGTTTCTTTTTGTTACCTGAACCTGTATCATCTCAACTGTGTTTTGACTGACCCTGTATTTGTTGTTACATCAATATTCAATTAGGATTTACTCATCTGAGGCTAAGTTTTGAAAATTGATCTGTTCATTTTTTATCAGGTCAGATGTTTTTGTAATCGATGTTTGGTTGATGATAATTAGATCGATGTCACCTAAGGGATATTTAGTCAATGATGTTGATGAGATGCTTCTCACCTGAGACTAAAACTATGATTAAGCAGACGTCTATCCGAATAAGTGAGGTTTGACATTGAGAAATCATTTGAAATACTTGAACAAATCATTTAGTGTTGACTGTGAAGGTGAATAAAAATGAATTGAAAGTGCTTTGGACATGTCCTTTGAACATAAGGCTATGATGATTTTGTATATTTGAGTAAAAATTGAATGAAGATAGCATTATGGTATGGCAAGGTTGTAGGATGGCAGTTGTTCATGCAACCTCTCTTGCAGCCATGGTGTTGTCATCTTTTTTCATAATCTGAGCCTGACAGTCTGACAATATAAATGTTTTGCAACTTCAACATGAATATAGAAGAAAGAGAGAGTTGGATCTTTGTGATATTGAATAGAGAAGAAAGAGAGACTTGGATGGATATATGAATACTTATGGATGGAGATATGATTTTTGTTTGAAACAAAATAAAGTTTTTGATTTTTATTGATTTTTGTAGATCCGAACATATTTATCACAGTTACTAATTTTTGTTGATTTTTTTTTCATGTGAATCTCTTACTCCGTCATAACGAGCGGAATCCCTCCATTCGTCAAGCAACAGAGGTTAGTTAAATCTTATACTTTTATTTATTTTTTTAATGTTTATCATATATAATTTTATTTATGCTTTTTGTTCACTTTTTTACTTAATAATATATTCTGAATGTTTTTTTTCAAACAAAATCAAGTTTTTTATTTTTATTGATTTTTGTAGTTACGACCATATTTATTGCAGTTTACTTAATTTATGACATTTAATTTATTTTTAAAAACGTTTTTTTTCTATAAAAAGAGTAATGTTTTTATGCTTAATTTATCAATTTGATATTATAAGTATGTTTCCGTAATTATACATTTTTTCTATAATTAGGTTGCCGTTATATTTTTAAAAAAATGTAGTTACTTCTTTGTAGTTGTGGTTCAAAACTTTGAATTCAACTTCACTCCAATCTTCTTCCAAGAATACCTTTGGTTTCCATATAAGAATAAACTTCTTCAGTGGATCTACATATATAGATTTTTTTACATTCTTCACCGTGTTCATCTACATCTACTTTTTCTTGAATCGATTTCTGAATTTCACATATCCCTCTACAAATCTGTAAGTTGTTTTTTTTTTAAATTCCTTCTTTAATCATTATTCATGTGTTTTTCCTTTTATTTAATGTGTTTAATTTTTTTTATTTAACCCTAAATCCAATTGGTATTTAAAAATATGTTCATTTTTTGTGTTTTAAGATTATGGTTTTCTTAACGAATACATTGTTTCTGCAAAACCAAAAACCGATTTTCATTCAGAATACTTTTTATTTATAATGTATATTTATTCTACAAAGTTTACCCGCAACCCATGATCCGATTGTTATGAATATCTTTCATAAGTTCTATTTGAAGTTATGTGAAATACCTTTTATTGGCTTGGAATTGTTAATAAGTTTGTGAATGTCATTGAAAAGCATAAATCCCATTGGCATTTTAAAATATGTTGATTAAGGGGTTTTAAGATTATGGTTTTCTTTTACAATATTATGTTTATGCGAAACCCTAAAACCGATTTTGATGCAGATTATGATGTATATAGGAAACCCTGATTCGTATTGTTATTGAATATTTTTTGTTTATGATTTTTTTATATGATTCCGTTTATATGATTTTTTTAGTCTGATTTATTGATTAAAGTTTATGTTATACAAAGCCTGATTCTGATTGTCATGGAAATTATTATGATTTTGTTTTTATATCACATGTTTAGGTAATATATTAACTTTTGAGGTCACTGTATCTATTTTTGATTATAGGGTAATAGTTATATATATTTTAAGGGGTTTTAAATTTTCTTAATTGTCAGTGTAAATTATTTGGCTACACGTTTTGTTATTATGATGTATCATAATGGTTATATTATCGGTTGCATCCATTGATTATAGATTTTGGAATAACAGATACTTTTGATGAGGTTTGTTATATATGAATTGTTATTATAACATGTCGTTCACATTGTGTTTTATGTTATTTATAATTTTGTTAATAATTGATCTGATGTGGTTTGTTTATGTAACCTGTTTTTGTAGGTATTTCATATGGCAGAAAGTTCATCAAGGTATTTTTTGTTAATTTTGTTAGTATATTTTACATTTCATATGTAGTATCTGTGTTATTTTTTTTCATGTTTTTGTTTTTTTTTTCTCACACTAACATTAACATTTTACACTTTATTAATATCGAAATTTTTAAATCAGGTTCAGAGGACCCTGGTTCTGTAGGCTAATGAATGTAGCAGATGAAGTTATTCTGGTAAATGATAAATTATTACATAAGTTATTTTTGTTCTTTTATTTTCTTAGTATTAAATACAGTTTATTATTATTGCATACTTTATATATTTTCACTGTAATTATAATAAATTTTGCAATTGTTTGTTTTATTAGTCCATTCCAGATGACGCTGCGGTCAAACTATGGGGTGTAGATAAAGGCCTTACAGATGTTATTATACACATTGAAGATGGCCGACAATTTAATGTTTCTTTAAGCGCTGATAAAGGAAAGTTATTCTTTTTTCATGGTTGGTCCAATGTTGTACAACATTTGCAACTAACCAAAGGCTGTTTGGTAGTATTTAATCCTGTAGATTCTACTACGTTTAAATTAACATATTTCATTGATGGGGTTAGTCGTGGCTCTTTCTGGACGTATCTGCTCCCTCCATCATCTCATTTTTATGTAAGATAAATTCTATTTTTTATTTTTGTTAATGTGTTGATGTATTAGTTTACTTATATTAAAACTAATTTGTTTTTTTTTTCTTTTTTTATCATTCCCACAGGTCATTCCTGAATGTATCCTACCAAAAATTTATGATTATTCATCAAATGATGTAATCTGTACTGTACTTATAGATAACAAAACGTTTAACGTTGCCATTGAAACCTCTGACGGTAAAGTCGGTTTTACCGTTGGTATTGACGTAATTGTCAGTCAGTTGCAGTTGAAGGCTGGTTGTTTTTTGTTATTTACAAAAGCTTTTGGTAATTTTTTCCATTTAAAATTTTTTGGAAAAAACGGTGTTGAAATCAATTTTCCTGATGAAGATGTCGATCAGGTAAGTTACATTTTGGTACTTAAATATATAATTTATATATGTTAATGGAATACATTTTATATATTTAATTTGCAGTCTGACGTTGCACCTATCGATGCTGAAAATGAAGTTGATGAACAAATACCTGGTGGTGTTCGTCGTTTTGTTCGTATGGCTTGTGAACGTTATTTTGTAAGTTTAATATTATTTTACAAACCGCTAAAAAACAAGTGTTACAATTTTTTGTTACTTAATAAACATTCTTCTTTTAGTTTCATATTTATTATTAATTGAATTTTAACAACAATACAGAGGATTCCTGATCCTGTATCACGGATGGCTAGACTTGATGAAGGTTTAAAAGATATCACCGTTAGGCTTATGCATCTAGATCCCCCACGACAATTTACTAACGGTATCATACGTGAAAAAAAAAGCGACGGAGGTTATCGATACGCGTTAACCAGGTGGAAGAAGTTTATGAAAGCAGCTCGAATTAACGACCGTGACAGGGTTCATTATTCTTTTGATGAGAATGACCAGGTGTTGAGTGTTGAACTGGTTGTACCTTACGTTAGGCGTAGTCATTAGTTATATGACATTTAGGTCATGTTTTTTGTCTTTCATATGGTAGATATTAACTTTTTATATGGTTTTGTTGGTTTTTGACAATCGTTATGGTTTTCAATTTCAAGTTATTACATTTTTTTTGCATTAGATGACGTTATTTCCGGCATTTGATAAGTTGTCTGTTTTTTCTTCCAATGTATGTATTTGTACACAACATTTGTATTCAAAGTAAATAATATGGTTTTGGTGGAAGCCCGCGTATTACGCGGGCATTAACCTAGTTTAGTATACATCAAGAAGTGATATCATATGGAATTAAAAGAAGGGAGGCGGCTATTGTGGTTATTTTCGAAAACAAACAACAGTAGGAAAGTCATTGGGCTTTGTAGGCTCACTAAGGGACGAAGAAGCATATTGGGCTTTGGGGGGCGGCCATTATTGATTGGTGTTCGATAACAGTAAGGGGGGATCCCTATTATATTCGAAAGATTTTTTGGGGGATAAGAACATCACGAAACAGAGAGACACAATTCAGCAGCCGCACATAGATAATATTGGACGCATCAACAGGAGACGACATCAGACGGACGAAGACAACATTGAGGGACAGTTCGGGTTGCTAGGAATCGTCGGGTAACATTCATGAGCGTTCGGAAGTGAAGTCTACGGGTTCTATCTCTTAGATTCTTCGTTTTTCGTTTGATTCTTATTGTTGCATGATGAATTCAGATTTGATTATGTTTGATACTTTGTTTCTGATCATGTTTCTTGGCTAAACTTCATAAACTACCTAGGCTAATGACAATAATTTAAAATAAAGTTTGATTCTTTATTCGATTTTTGGCGTGGTTGTGGATTTTTCTTGTACTGTAAAAGCTATGGGAATTTAACTTGGTACGTATGCGTGCTTGTGATTATTTTATTATTGTTTATTGCTTCGTTTGATTCTTGGTGACGGTCTTTATCACGGAATAGAGTCGAGCTAGGGTTTTAGGTTTTGGTGAGTGTCCATATCACATAATAAATCTTTGATCCTTTAGGGTGAAATTACGTAACTAACCTTAGAAGTAATAATCGGTAATTAAATAAAATCAAGTGTTCTGCTAGACTCGTCGCTGAAAGGCTCGAGGATATTAACAGGTCTCGGTTTGGTTATAAGGACTTAACATTCCATTGTCTATTAAGCCAAGATTAAAACCCATTGTCGCTTTAGACGTTCGCGCTGAAAGGTAGAGCGTCTTACATAAGCACTTTCAAGAAACTAGAGGACGGAAAAGAAATCTAGAAAACCGGTGAGCGTAATAGCCTAGGTAGTGCCACAAGAATCGCCTTGAGAGTGTTTGAGGGGCTTAGTGGTGTCTTAATAGGTTTAGTATCCAAAGATCCCGGTTCCACACCACAAAATCATCGAGTAGAGATCCATTCTGAGTTTAGCTTGCGTCTAGCCTAGGTAGTCTTCATTCATCTCTGGTCAAAGTCTTCGTTCGAGTTCGTGTTAGTTATTTAGCTAATTTAGTTTTTCATTACTTGCATTCTTAGGATTTTTAGAAACCCCCCCAATCAATAAACAAATAGTTGAGTCGTGTCAGTCTTAGTCTTTATAGAGTCTTAGCGTAATCCTTAGAGTCTCGTGGGTTCGATACTCGGACTTGCTTTAGCTTTACTACATTGATCGGTACACTTGCCGGTTGTGTGGTTTAGGGTTTAGATTGAGTCTTAGTTTATAAATTTAAAGCTTAGAGTGTCTAAATTAGGGTTAATTTTAGTTGTTTTTGTTAAACCACTTTGTGCACATAAAGTTTTTGGCGCCGTTGCCGGGGATTCTTTGGCGATTGCGTTGATTACTTTGTTTGGACTTAGTTGACATATTACGTGCTATTTGTGTTTATTGAGTCTTAGGAGTCTAAAAATTAAAAAAAAATCCAAAAATATTTGCTTTAGTGTATTCTCTAGATTAGTGAGTCGTTGTTAGAGTCTTCTTACTTGTTCGTATTTGGTTTTTGCAGTTGATGCCCCATACGCGTTCGCAGGGACCTCCGCCGAATCCGTTTACGATCAAGTCTTCCTTCTCGTCTTCTGCGTCCGAAGTTAGTTCTTCTAGCTCTTCTTCGTTCTCGCAGTCCACCCTCGCTTTCGATTTCACACCGAAGCAATCACCACACGTTTCCCCACCATCCTCCCGTTCTCGTACATCTAGTCCTCCACCCGTAGTTCAAATGGAGAACCGTACAGTTTACCAGCAGGCGACAACCGGTTTCACTGGCGCTACTTCACCTATCACCCTTCCCGCCATTGCAAATGATAGGTCCTGGCAGATTCCTTCTTACATCATGACGACCATTACCAATTCGTGTCAGTTCCATGGTCGAGACGACGAGGATGCTCCCGCCCACATAAATCGCATGACTCGTCTTTGTGGCACCTACTCCATCGAGGGTGTCAATCTAGATGCTAGGTACCTTCAGGTTTTCCCATTCTCACTCGCTGGACGCGCAGCCGTCTGGTTCGATTCTCAGCCCGCAGGCACTTTCACTACTTGGGCAGGTCTTCGTGATGCTTTCATAGCCAAGTACTTTCCCCCAGCCAAGGCATCTCGCCTTCGTGATCAGATTCACTCCTTCCGTATGGAGCCTGATGAGCCATACCACTTAGCATGGGAGCGTTTTTAGACGCTTCTCTCTCGTTGTTCGCAGCACGGTTTGTCTGATTGGGCGTTAGTTGAAAAGTTTTACAATGGTCTTACTCCTGAGATTAGAGCTCGTTTCGATACTTCAGCAGGAGGGCAGCTTATGGGAAAGAAGACGGTGATTGAGTGCAATGATTTGTTTGAGAGTTTCGCACATTCAGATATGGATTACAGCACTGCCAGCAGGACTTCCATTCCTGCTCCTACCACCTCGGCCGGTCGAGGGGTAAACCAAGTTAGCTTGAATCCATCGGTAGCTGCTGTAGTCGAGAATTTGAGGAAAGAGATGAGGAAAGAGTTGGATGAGATTAAGAAGAAGGTTGATAGGTGTGAGCTTTGTAGGGGAGGCCATGACACACTCGAGTGTCCCACACTTACACTTGAGCAGGTAGAATACATAGCCGGTCAGTCTAGGGGTCCCACGAATCTATTCAATTCCAATTACAACTCCAGCTGGCAGGGTAGTGGCAACAATAGTGGATATCGCCCTTCTGGCAATCCCCCTGGGTTCCCATCTAGTCAGTATCAAAATAGGGGGCCGGGTCTTTACACGAGTAGTGGTTCGGGTCAGAGTGGTCAGTATAGTAGTTCAGGAGGTCAGTTTGCTAGTGGGGGGTCGAATCAAGAGGGTCAAGGTAGTGGAAAGGTTTCAGAGGGTAATTTGAGTAGGTTAGGGAAGATGTTCGCCCAGATGATGACACAGAATCAGGCGTTCATGAAAAATCAAGATCAAATTAATAAGAGTCACGAACTTCAGCTAAAAAATCAAGAGGCTACTCTTTTAGATCTTAAGAGAACAGTAGGGGATATATCTAGACAGTTGAGAGAATACCCTTCTGGACAGTTTTCAGGTACCACTCACCCAGTTAATCATTATGTGAAAGCTATTACGACCCGCAGTGGGAAGAGTCTGGGAGAGTTTGTGAGAGAGAGAGTTGAGGAAGAGAGTGAGGATGACGTAGATGAGGTGATTGAGATGGAGGCTCCAGGCAAGGTGCACATGAGGCTAGACCCAGCAAGTACCGCACACGCCAAGGAGTCGCCAGTAGAGAAGAAAGTGGAGAAGCAGCCGACGAAGGTTCGGCCACCGCCAGTGATTGATATTTCTCGCCTTCCGTTTCCCGCTCGTGCTAGGCAACAGCTATATTCTAGGGAATACGAGAAATTTCTTGAGATGTTCACCCAGCTGAAAGTGAATCTTCCGTTCATAGAGGCCCTGAGATCCATGCCAAAATACGCCAAGTTCCTTAAGGATTTTCTCAAGCGTAAGGATAGGGTAGGTGAGTGTTCTAGTACTCCATTGAATGGAGAGTGTTCTGCCGTGATTTTGAATAAACTTCCTGAGAAACTTACTGATCCAGGCATTTTCACGATTCTTTGTTTGTTTGGTGGTGATGTTAAAAACCACGCGTTGGCAGACCTTGGTGCTAGTATTAATTTGATGCCATATTCATTTTACGAAAAACTAGGCCTTGGTTTTTTGAAGCCAACTCGCATGACCCTTTCGTTAGCAGATAAGACGGTTAAGTACCCTAGGGGGATTGTAGAGAATTTGTTAGTGAAAGTGGATAAGTTTGTCTTTCCGGCTGATTTTGTAGTGCTAGATATGGAGGCCGTTGATAAAGTGCCGTTGATTTTAGGGCGCCCGTTTTTGAACACTGCTAAAGTGCTTATAGATGTCTTCTTAGGTACAATCACACTTAGAGCGGGCGACGAGTCGGTAGTTTTCGAGGTGAATAATGCGAGAGGGTCAAGTGAGAGAGTCGAGGCGATAGCGTCGATGGAGGAGAGTGAGAAGAATGAGAAATATGAGAAAGAGGTGGTGAGTGAGCCGAGTCTAGAAAAGGTGTTAAAACCCAAGTGTGGGGATCCACCCGATAGGAGAATCGAAAGTTTGGAAGAGAGAATGAATAGGTTAGAATCTAAGATAGAGAAACTGAGCAAGGCTCAGTGTGGGGATAGGTATAGAGATGATATGTTTAGATTCACACCGCTTGATGTCGAGTCGATGGAGTATGAGAGATTTATGAGAGATGGGGGAGATTTTACGAATGATAGTGCTACGGCCCGTAAGAGTTGGTTTGGAGGGGTGCGCCGATTATTTGATCCTCCGTAAGTGCGTGAATAATTGTGACCTACTTGTAGAGTTTGTATTTTGAGTCGTAGTTCGTATTGTGTCGTTAGTTAGGTTGTTAGTGTCGTTTGCGTCGTTTCGTGTTTTTTGCGTCTTTTGTGTGTCGTAAAAGTTTTTGCAGGTACACACCTCTTCACAAAGGCCGAACTCAGCAGACGAGCATTGCCCAGGTACGTTTACTGTTCAAAACGACGGAATACGGGGCTGGGGGCATTTTGGGTATTAAACAAAAGTCAAAAACAACAATCTGCTGTTGCTGTCGATCATTCAGTTGCTGTTTGCTGTCCAGGCGGCCCGCGTTAACTATGTTTTAATATTACGCGGCCCGTTTGGACTTAAAGGACCGTTTGAAAAGCTTGGACGCGCGCGACCCGCATCAACTTAACCCACACACTTACGCGGGCCGCGTGGGTCTTGTTTTTCGATGTACAGCAGTCTTGGCCCAAAATTGTTTCACAATTCACCATCCATTCATCCATAAACCATTAACTCACCATTTTCATCATCATCATCATCATTTATATCATCACCACCATTGCTGGTTCGAGTCGTATACGGGGTATGTGCTTGCATTATGCTTTTATATTTTGTACCATGCGTCTAAGTTAGAAGTTTTGAGTCTGTCATTTGTGTCGAGTCGGTATTGCTTTGGTATTTTGCTTGTTTTTGTTTTGCAGGTTCGAATATGTACCACCCATACTCAATCTCCATTCGGGTGAGTTTGGAGCTGTTTATTCAAATTTCGGGCATTTATCAAGCATGCTAGTCAGAGTTAAAGCCGATCGCGAACGAAATGCTATACGATCGAGCTGGATTGGACGAGACTGTTGGAGCATACGCATTATAAAACCAGCTAAGTCCTTTCCAATTTGCCCTTCGTCTTTTTATTTCTTATTTATTTTAGTCTTTTGAGTCGGTTTCCATCCTACATTGAGGGCAATGTAGAGTTTAAGTGTGGGGATGGGAAACTATCGTTTAGTGTCTAGTTAGTAGAGTCTTGAGTCATATAAAAAAAAATTATAAAAATTGAAAAAAAAAATCAGAAAAATGTCTTTTGAAATAAGAAGTTTGCAAAATAAAAACGGAAAATGATAGAAAAGTTGGGTTTTTGTTCGGGTTCAAATAATGATAATATGAGATAATATAATCGTGCTTGTGTCTAGTTTGGGATGCGCGGGTAGGCTCGATTCGGTTCTAGGTTCCTTTGATTTTAAATATACCTAATTGTCGGTCTACTAGTGGGTTCTCATCTAGGGAAAGTGGGGAAATTGAAACCGCCAAAAATAGTATAAGGGGCACCGTTATAAGCTAAGATTGTTAGAGTTTTCAGTCATTATCTCGTTGGAAAAAAAATAGAATAAAAAGTGAGCTAGAAACTAAATGAAAGTAACACAGGTCTATGTAATCCGAGTTGGGGATAGCGACTCTATAGCCGGAATGCCTCTGGGATGTGTGAAATCGATTTGCCGAATAAAAGTACCGAAACCTAAGTAATCTGTGGTTGGGGATAGCGACTCTACAGCCGGAATACCTCTTGGTTAGGGAAAGCATCGTCTAGACTCACGAAAGAAAAAAAAAAAGAGAAAAAAAGCAAAAAAAAAAAAATATGAAAAAAAAATGGAAAAAGAAAAAAAAATAGATTTGATTTTCAACTCTCTTGATCTTGGTATAAAACGGTTAGGAAATAACCCAGTGGTTGTTCCTTTTGTCCTATAAGCTTGAGGGGGGATTAGGTGGACTTGCAATTTTTAGCGTGAGACCTTAGGTAGATTGACCACACTTGAACTAAAATCACATGATAAGGGCTTGGAACCGGGTTGGGTTTAAGAGGATCATTATACTTGCAATCGCGGCTAACACTAGTTTCGGTTTTAACAAGTAATTTAAGCTTTTGTCCCGAACGATTATCCCGTCTATGATTCCGTTTTGCATAATTCTTTTTCGAGGACGAAAAAAGGTTAAGTGTGGGGATATTTGATGTAGGGTAAAATTCACATATTTGTCCCGTGTAAATTGTATAATTATTGTATAGTTATTTATTTTTTTAGTTAGTTTTAGTATTATATTATATTATATTGTGTTTTGGCAGGTCCTGGTGCAAATGGAGCGAAAATGAGTAATATGGAAAAGACCAGCCAGTTGGGCAGAGTAGAGTGCCAAAGACCGAATTAAAATTGCTGCTATTTTCTGTCGCATGAAGTTTGGGCTGCTAAAATACACATGATACGAAAGAAGCTGCTATTATTACTATTATTATTATATATTAAAAGAAATATATATCATCTATACGAAAATACAAGGGATCTTTTGAAAAGTATATTATTTGGAAATAAAGATTCATTCTTGAATTTAGTATACATCAAGAAGTGATATCATATGGAATTAAAAGAAGGGAGGCGGCTATTGTGGTTATTTTCGAAAACAAACAACGGTAGGAAAGTCATTGGGCTTTGTAGGCTCACTAAGGGACGAAGAAGCATATTGGGCTTTGGGGGGCGGCCATTATTGATTGGTGTTCGATAACAGTAAGGGGGGATCCCTATTATATTCGAAAGATTTTTTGGGGGATAAGAACATCACGAAACAGAGAACAGAGAGACACAATTCAGCAGCCGCACATAGATAATATTGGACGCATCAACAGGAGACGACATCAGACGGACGAAGACAACATTGAGGGACAGTTCGGGTTGCTAGGAATCGTCGGGTAACATTCATGAGCGTTCGGAAGTGAAGTCTACGGGTTCTATCTCTTAGATTCTTCGTTTTTCGTTTGATTCTTATTGTTGCATGATGAATTCAGATTTGATTATGTTTGATACTTTGTTTCTGATCATGTTTCTTGGCTAAACTTCATAAACTACCTAGGCTAATGACAATAATTTAAAATAAAGTTTGATTCTTTATTCGATTTTTGGCGTGGTTGTGGATTTTTCTTGTACTGTAAAAGCTATGGGAATTTAACTTGGTGCGTATGCGTGCTTGTGATTATTTTATTATTGTTTATTGCTTCGTTTGATTCTTGGTGACGGTCTTTATCACGGAATAGAGTCGAGCTAGGGTTTTAGGTTTTGGTGAGTGTCTATATCACATAATAAATCTTTGATCCTTTAGGGTGAAATTACGTAACTAACCTTAGAAGTAATAATCGGTAATTAAATAAAATCAAGTGTTCTGCTAGACTCGTCGCTGAAAGGCTCGAGGATATTAATAGGTATCGGTTTGGTTATAAGGACTTAACATTCCATTGTCTATTAAGCCAAGATTAAAACCCATTGTCGCTTTAGACGTTCACGCTGAAAGGTAGAGCGTCTTACATAAGAACTTTCAAGAAACTAGAGGACGGAAAAGAAATCTAGAAAACCGGTGAGCGTAACAGCCTAGGTAGTGCCACAAGAATCGCCTTGAGAGTGTTTGAGGGGCTTAGTGGTGTCTTAATAGGTTTAGTATCCAAAGATCCCGGTTCCACACCACAAAATCATCGAGTAGAGATCCATTCTGAGTTTAGCTTGCGTCTAGCCTAGGTAGTCTTCATTCATCTCTGGTCAAAGTCTTCGTTCGAGTTCGTGTTAGTTATTTAGCTAATTTAGTTTTTCATTACTTGCATTCTTAGGATTTTTAGAAACCCCCCCCAATCAATAAACAAATAGTTGAGTCGTGTCAGTCTTAGTCTTTATAGAGTCTTAGCGTAATCCTTAGAGTCTCGTGGGTTCGATACTCGGACTTGCTTTAGCTTTACTACATTGATCGGTACACTTGCCGGTTGTGTGGTTTAGGGTTTAGATTGAGTCTTAGTTTATAAATTTAAAGCTTAGAGTGTCTAAATTAGGGTTAATTTTAGTTGTTTTTGTTAAACCACTTTGTGCACATCAGCCACATTTGAGACTTGGAGAGCTAGAGGCTAGAGAGAGAAAGTGGCAAGGTGATTCACGGTTCTTTGTACGGTTTCATATCATTCAATAGAATCACAGATTTAGTACGTCTTGTGTTCGGTCTCGTTCGTGTACGGATTCTGCACGTCACACGTTCGGTTCGCAATCGTTACGGAGTCGAAAACCGGTCCTACAGTGTACTTAAAGCTTTAAGAGTTTTTTTTTAAAAAAAGGTTGATATTACAATTATAACCCAAATCTATTTGGCCTTTCACATTTAACCTAAAAGTTTTCATCTGTTGCAATTTAACCTCAAAACTTTTTTACTTTCAACTTTGGTCCACCACACTTTTCATATTTCGCAAATATTTCGTTTCGTTTTAAATTTTGCGAGTTAACACGGCGTAACGTGTGTGTGGTTCAACGTTTTAACATTTCGTTTTACGCTTCATACTAGATTTTGCGAGTTAACACGGCTCAACACGTGTGTTTGGTTCAACCTTTTCATGTCATCTATTTTTCTCCGTTTGACAGGTTCAGTACAACACGCGGGGTCCTAAATCGACATAATTACTATTTTCTATGTTTTACGTCACAGTCTTGTCACACCCCAACCGATGGCGGAAACATCGGGGTGCGAGCACTAGGCGTTCAGATTGCTCATGAGATTTCCACAACACTAATGTTTCATATAGATTAATAGATTTCATGCAAAACTGTCTAACAATACAACCATAACAAAATAACCACACGTTCCATCAATCATCGAGTACTAAACATTGTTCATAAATTAAATTTAACTAGGTGAGTTTCTAAGCTTCGTCCTAGCTTGTTCCATGTTTTCAGCATCCTATCAGCCTGCAACATGTATTAAAATAGGGTCAGTACAAAAAAATGTACTGGCGAGTATACAAGTTTAGATAATAGCATAATAGATTAAAACAACTCATATCCACAGTGTAAGAATAAAAATAGTTTCGGCCGTGCTAGTGTCGCAGTCCACGCAGTGATAGCCCAAGTATCCCGATGCTTTAGTGTTTACCCAAGACTCAAGGTAAATTAGAATCCTCCTAACAATACCCCCCCCGAGAATAATGGGAGAGGTGCACCTCCTATAGCGCTACTATTGTTAAGGCGGAACTACACACCCTGGATTAAACGTCACATAGCACAAATAGAATACTAGAATGCACAAGTTTTCACATACACGTAGGATAGAGTTTAGCTTGCAAAAGTATTAAGTTTCGTAGTTTGTAGAATACATGTTACACGCCAAAGTTTAAAGCAAAAAGGGATCGAGTATACTCACAGTGATTGCTTATGTTATTGGATCAAAGGGAGCTCTTTTAGAGTTAGCCTGATAGATTACAACAGATAAGAATCGGGCAGAATAATGAGAGTACGCAAAGAGTCAGAACAAACACTGGATCGGATGGCTGTCCGATCGGATGGCTATCTGATCGGATTGCCAGTCGATCGAGTGGCTAATGTGAGAGGGAACGGATGACTGCCCGATCGGATGGCTGTCCGTTCGGGTGGTCACTCGATCCAAGTATTAAATTTAGTGTGTTGGTCACCTCGATCGGGTGGCATCGATCGGATGGCTATCCGATCGGGTTGCCACTCGATTGAGATTTCCAAAGTTCCAAGTTTTCTGAAAAAGTTTCTTAGTATCAAAGTTTGCTAGACAACTGTTACCCGATCGAGTGGCTGTCCGATCGGATGGTCATCCGATCAGATCGTCACTCGATCGAGTGATCCTTGTTCCGTTTGTAACTTTGTAAAAATTTGTAAGTTTCTAGATTAACGATGACGGCTCAGGATGTCACACCCCGACCACGTAAAACAACAAAGCGTGGCGGAAAACGTCGGGGAGTGTTGTAACAGAATCATTGTTTCACAACCATGGATCAAAAAATTTTGTTTTATTAAATAATTAAAGTCTTTGTTCTATTACAAATCAGCTAAATACAAATATTATCTTTCCAAGTTTTAAAGTCGCTAAGGCATGAGTCCATCCTAAGTGTGGCTTGTATCAACAACCATTACAAAGCAGCACCTGAAATATGTGTAAAAATAGGTACGTCAGCATAAAAATGCCTGTGAGATATATAGGTTTTATTGTATTTAGAATTCATGACTTATGAGTTTAAAGAAAAATGTTTTAAGAAAAGTAGTCATGATCCTTGAAAAAAAGTTTTCTTTTATAAATCATTTATAAGAAATCAGATGATATAAGATAATAATACATAGGAAATTAAATAAGTTAGTAGAATAAGTTTGTATAAAAATATATTGTTTGAAAAACAATATTTTGATAAAAAGATTCATAGTATATATAAAAATATACTTTGGTTTTAAGAAAGTCGAATAAGCAATATATTGAAATATATTTCCGTTCCAAAACCGTTAACCCAAGTGTACTAAATAACGCCACGGTATGTAATGCTATGAAAACACTTATATATAAGAAGTATCAGCGGCGTATCTACCATGTTTTCATCACATTACCCCCGTCCCGTTATCTAAACACTAACCCAAAAACCAGTCGTTAAGTTGACAGTATATTAAATATACTTTAGTTGTTAAAATAAATAAATTTTCAGTAGTATATCAAAAGCATACTTTGGATTTATAAATATCATATTAAACTATGCTTTAGATTACAAATAACATATTAAACCATGTTTTAGATTTTTAACAAAATATATGTTGGTTTTGTACGATATCACATATGAGAGCATATCAAACTATACTTTTGGGAGTATAACTTAATATATAAAAATAATGTGACTTAAGAATTCATTCAGACCTAGTGCATCAAAATACACATTTGAGACTATAGAAATACCACAAAGGCAATCCCTATTTGGATGGAGAAACAAATTGGTTTCAGACATTCCATGACAACAGGAATGGGGTGTCAAATCCTATAGCGCTATATCATACTACCAACCGGTCTGGTGAACATAAAATAAGTACTATCCAACAATTAATTTTATAATCTTTGAAAAATTAGAGTTTAAACCATAAATAATCATTCAGTTTATCAAAAGATAAGTACTAATATGTATAATCAATTATACTTTTGAAAACATGAAAATAACAGATAGGTACACATGCTTCACCCCAAAACAGTTTGAAAACAGTAAAAGAGGGGACTATGTACTCACTTGAGGGTGCTTAGGAGTCTTTAACAACTACCAAGCAAGCTAGAGGGAGCATGGAATCAAATTGCACCTAATATTGATAACTACATAAATAAACCGGACCTAAATCGGAAGATCGGATAGGATGAGGTCTCGTAAACCAAATGAGTGTGGGATCTCATATTATATGGTTTAACAAGGCCTACATACCAAAATGAAACCTAACCTAAGTGCTTGTGACCCATTACGACCCATTTAGGTAGCTTATGCTAATTTAACGCGTCGTTCGCGTAAAACGCGTTCGGACCGCCTAACTAGTCCTATGATAAGTATTATATGCCTAAACATGTTTAATTATGTTGCATAATTAGTTAAGTGACAAAAGTTTGGGTTACATATGCTTAAACATCAATTATGCATAAAAAGGGTATTTTGGTAATTTTCCTAAGGCATATAAACTACCTATCATACAACTACTTAAACGAAGTGACCATAAGGTATAACCTCGGAAGGTTATTCCCTATACAACTATGGTCACCTAATGTGTTTGGTCGGATCCTAAAGATCGGCCAAACGGGTCTAGTTCGTAAGTCTAAGCGGTTGTTTAGACCGCTTGACTTACGACTCTACATAAGCACTAAACCTAAAGTGACGAGCTAAACATGCTAAAACATGTTTAGTTAAGTTAGAAAACAGGTTTGGTATCAAAACAAACGGTTTTGATACCTAAAAGTAGTTTGGTTACAAAATACGCAAGAATGCGCATTTTGGCCGAAACTACGACTCGTCACTACACCTAGATAACGTGGTAATCAGTAGGTATAGTCACTAGGGACTATAACCATCGTGATTATGCTCACGTTATGAAGTTCAAACGAACTTCGCATTGACCATAAACTGGTCAATGCAGAAAGTCAAACGCAGTTTGACTTTCAAACTTGAAAAGCGATAAAAGAACGAAAGAATACTTATAAAAGGTCCCCACAAGCTATGATCCGATTTACTCTCAGGTATGAAGCATAAACTTCAACTTAGAGAGCAGAAATCAGATCATTTGTGCTTTGGGAGTGAAATGGAGGTGGGTATATATAGGAAATCTAGAGCCGTTAGGATCGTTTATCAAATAACGTGCTTCGATCTCGTCCGTCCACTTGGGCCCATTGTTTCCTAATACCATTGGAGTCCCTGGTATGGCCCATAGACTTCAAAATACCATTTGCAAGTGGAAAATATGGCTGGAATGAGCTGTAAGCAGCTGGAAACAACATTCTGCACATCTGATGTGCTTACACGGCCCGTGTAAGGGGACAGGCAGGCCTTACGCGCCCCGCCTGGGGGTCACAGATCAGCAACAACTTTGCAGAATTACAGTTTCAGACCCTGTTAGTGTTTTAGCTCATTTCCGACACTTCTAAGGCCCGTTAAGCCAACTTTAAGGCCCTAAAATGATGCTTAAACATTTTGGACATGAAACATGCTCAAAAATATGCCGGAGGTCGGCTCGTTTGGTCGTATGGTCGCATTGTTCGGTTAATTACGACGGAAGTCGTAACGAAAGCAAAAACGATCCAAATTACGCGACGAATGGAATTTTATCATGCCAAACACTAAAATAAAATATTTTAATGCTTACATAAATTTTTGGATGTCCGGATGTATTCAGAACGTAAGATATGCGCGAAAATGCAAACTTGTGCACTTTTTGACGCTTTTAGTCCCTATTGATCAATAAAGTTTATTTTAGCACACCAAACACCTCAAAGCCTATTTCTAAGCTATGTGAAGGATATTTAGGGCATATTTAACTTATCATCAAGTTCCAGAATGTTCGTTACTATACAAATTGGTATAGTTTCGCAGTTTGTCGAATTTAGTCCCTGTATGCGAATAAACTTGATTTCGGCATACCAAACCATTCAAAACTTATTTCTAAGTTATGTAAAGGTTATTTAAGGTATGTTAAGCCTATTTCACTATTTCAGAGTGTTTGTTGCATTAAACTGGTTATACTTACGCATCAGTGCGCGTATAACCTTCCAGAAAGCGATTTAAAGCTTGAAATCGAACAAGAATTGCTATGTGCAAACGATACACAAATTTTTACAAATCACAAGTATGAAATACAATATTTCATTGGTTTGGCATTTGTTTGATGGTTGAAGTGACACAGGTGTCACACAAGACGTACTGCGACAACGGTAAACTCACCATCTTACAGCCGTTCTGATCAGATGGGAACCACCCCTGTCCGTTCAGTCGTCCGTTTACAGCGGTTTATGTCGGGATCCGTCCCATGGTCATCTTCTCCGGCAACAATCCGTTTCCAACCTACTCTAGACTACCCATCGAGTCTACAGTCCGATTATGCCCGGATTTTACCGTCTTTAAATGAAAGATTGAAGAAAAGATGAAGAAAGCTTAAGTTTCATTATAAAAATCCTAGATCTAGCTTAGATTTGGTGCAAAATACCTGAAATTCCTTAGATCTGAGCCAGATCTTGTTAGGAGTGACATCATATGACAGTTTGTACAAACCACCATGATGACATCATCCTCAAGAGCTTAGATCCGAGAGATTCCACGGTGAAAAGTGTGATTTTAAAGGTGAATCTTGTAGAGAATGAAGTGTAGATCAAGAAAGTACAAGAATCTAGTGTAAAACGTACCGACATCGCAAGAAAATGAAGAAAAGTGGTGTGCGTGCGTCTGCTCGAGTAAGGCTGTCACATTAGTGAGAATGGTGATGTGACAGGCCTATTTATAGTGTGTGAGGGTGTAGAGGTGGTGTGGCACGGATCGGATGGCAGGCCGATTGAGTGGTCGTCCGATCGGGTGGCTATCCGATCGGGTGGCTATCCGATCGGGTGGCTATCTGATCGGACGATCATCCGATCGGGTTGCTTCTTGGTCGATCCCATCCTTTCCGCGTTCCCGTCTTCGATTTGTTTCACGATTTAGATTAAGCATTGCACATTATTTGGTAATAGCATAACTATATTACATCAAAAGTTTTTCCAAGATTAATTGATTCTTCCAGTGACAAGTCCCCAGTCTCTCATTCCACCAAGAATCAAGCTTCACGAGTCTCAAGAGTCAAGCACCAAATAGATTTAGACATTCCATTAGGCATTCCAAACATAGATTTAGACATTCCAAGCATATAGATTTAGGCCTTCCAAACATAGATTTAGACATTCCAAGCATATAGATTTAGGCATTTCAAACATAGATTTAGACATTCCAAGCATATAGATTTACCAAGATATCAAAATACCATACATCATATAGTACAGGGGCTAGACTTGCCAATTGGGTAAAGTTCAGGGACTAGATCTGTCAAAAGTCTAAAGTTTAGGGACGCTGGGCGTTACAGCCTCCCCTCCTTTAGGAGATTTCGTCCCCGAAATCTTGGAAGAAGACTACCCGAAGAGCCGCGGGTACTTGGCCTTCATATCACTTTTCAACTCCCAAATGAATTCGGCGCCACGCTTCCCTTCCCATCGAACCTTAACAATGGGAATTTTGCTACACCTCAGACGCTTGACAACCTGATCCATGATTTTGACCGGTTTCTCCATAAATTGTACAACTTCATTTATTTGCAAGTCCTCAAGGCGAACCTGAAAGTTCCTCGTCAGCAAGGCATTTATGTAGGTTAGATACGTGGAACACTGGATGTACATTGTTTAGTTCTTGTGGCAAGTCGAGTCTGTACGCCACCTTGCCAGTCCTTTCGAGTATCTTGAAAGGACCCACATAGCGAGGAACGAGCTTTCCCTTCTTTCCAAAACGAACTACCCCCTTCCAGGGAGATACCTTGAGAAGAACTCGGTTACCAACATCAAAATCCAGAGGCCTACGCCTATCATCAGCATAGCTCTTTTGTCTGCTCCTAGCCTTGATCAAGTTATCACGGATCTGAAGAATCTTATTCGTTGTCTCTTGAATGATCTCAGGGCCAGTAAACTGCTTGTCACCAATCTCACGCCAGCTGAGAGGAGATCGGCACTTGCGGCCATACAAAGCTTCGAAAGGAGCCATCTGAATACTGGAATGATAGCTGTTGTTGTACGAGAATTCAATCAATGGCAAATGTACATCCCAGTTACCACCAAAGTCGATGACACAAGAACAAAACATATCCTCTAGGGTTTGAATGGTACGCTCGGTCTGTCCATCCGTCTGAGGATGGAAGGTCGTGCTAAGATTCAAGTGCGAACCCATAGCGGACTGAAACGTTTGCCAAAGACGCGAAGTAAAACGACCATCACGGTCAGAAAGTATGTCAAGAGGTATTCCATGACGGCATATAATCTCATCAGTATAGATTCGAGCAAGTTTCTCCACTTTATAATCTTCACGAATAGGAAGGAAGTGGGCATATTTGGTCAAACGATTAACAATCACCCAGATACTGTCGTGACCAAAAGGTGTTCGAGGTAGCTTGGTAATAAAGTCCATAGCGATGCTATCCCATTTCCAAACTGAGATTTCGGGTTGTTCTAGGAGTCATGAGGGACGTTGATGTTCAGCCTTAACTTTCGTACAAGTAAGGCATTTAGAAACATACACAACAATGTCCCTCTTCATGCCAGGCCACCAATAAGTTGTACGCAAATCATGGTATATCTTATCGGCACCCGGATGAATGGAGTAATGGGATTTGTGGGCCTCCTTCATAATAAGCTCACGGAGATTATCGCGATCCGGTACCCAGATGCGATTGAGGTAATATTGTAGCCCATTAGGTTTAGTTTCAAGCTGATCAATCCTGGCACCGTGGATTTCTTCTTCTAGACTTCCTTCATTTGCTTATGAATACTGGGCGTCACGAAAACATGCATGGAGATCATTAGAAATACAAACAACATTCACATGAGTTTTACGACTAAGAGCATCGGCCACTACATTCGCTTTGCCAGGGTGGTAGCGAATTTCGCAGTAGTAGTCGTTAAGTAATTCCACCCAACGTCTCTGTCGCATGTTCAGCTCTTTTTGGTCGAAGATATGTTGAAGACTTCTAT
The DNA here is from genome assembly GCA_030545235.1 of Helianthus tuberosus. Classification (NCBI taxonomy): domain Eukaryota; kingdom Viridiplantae; phylum Streptophyta; class Magnoliopsida; order Asterales; family Asteraceae; genus Helianthus; species Helianthus tuberosus. Next base: position 146,827,072 of record CM060423.1, read on the forward strand.
GGTCAGTGAAAACCACACACTTAGTACCATACAAGTAGTGTCGCCATATCTTCAACGCAAAAACAACTGCACCAAGCTCTAGATCGTTAGTAGTATAGTTTTTCTCATGTACCTTGAGTTGTGGGGAAGCATAAGCGATAACCTTATCCCGCTGCATGAGCACACAGCCCAATCCACGGTTTGAGGCATCACAATATACCACGAAATCGTCATTCCCATCGGGTAGAGTAAGTATAGGTGCGTTACACAAGAGGGTCTTAAGAGTCTAAAAAGATTCCTCTTGCTCGGGACCCCAAGCAAAAGGTTTCTCTTATAGGGTCAGCGTAATAAGAGGTACAACAATCTTAGAAAAGTCCGAAATGAACCGGCGGTAATAACCAGCCAATCCTAGAAAGGAACGAATTTTGGATGCGGATTTAGGCGTACTCCAATTCTTCATGGCTTCGATTTTAGATGGGTCAACATGAATACCTTGCTTACTAACGACACGACCAAGGAATTGTACTTCATCAATCCAAAACTCACACTTAGAAAATTTAGCATACAGACGTTCACCACGTAAGAGTTCAAGCATGAGACGCAAATGACGAGCATGATCAGCCTTAGACTTAGAAGAAATAAGAATATCATCAATAAAGATGTCACACCCCAACCGATGGCGGAATCATCGGGGCATGGCACTGAGCGAAACAGATTGTCCAGAAGTTTCCATAACAACTATCATTACCATTCGATTTAAAATAACATGTCCCATACCATGTCTCAAATAGCGAACAAATTATTACAGATAAAATCTAGGCAAAAATTCTGTTCCGACAACTCAGATTTATACATAGATAGTTTATTTATTGGTTTCTAGGACCTCTTTTCCTAGCTTCGATTTCATCACTGCGCAGAGAGCATCCTAGACCTTTCCTAGCCTTGATTTCACAGTGAGCTAGGCATACAAACAACCTAAGCACCTGTCACATACATTAAAATAAAGTCAATACATAAAATGTAAAGGTGAGCATACAAGTTTGATAATAGCATATAGAGTTCGAATTCGTTTATGCATAACCAACACGTACACATAGTGAAATAAAGCACGTTAGTTATCGACATAGATCCATCGATACCAATGACTACGAGTTGACTGCCTGGGGCAGTTCGCAATACATGATTACCACCGTAATCCATGCAAGTAATTGTCCTTAACAACCCCCGTGTGAACGAGTGCTGAGTCCAAACTATAGTACTATCATTGCTAAGGCAGGTAGACAACATTCCATGTGTAAACATAACAAACAAGCATTCATAAGCCACGTATAACATGCATTAGCGGTTAGTGTTCAAATAGTATTGAGTAGTGTGTTTGATGTGTTTTGAATAGTTGTAACATATGTAACACCCAAAAGTGCATAAAGCAAAAAGGGATCGAGTATACTTAGGGCTGGCATATCGTGTATACCCGTACACGATAAGACACGACACGATAAGACACGATACACGAAATCCCATACACGAACACGACACGATAACTTATCGTGTCCTTTTTTTCAAACACGAACACGAACACGACACGATATACACGAAAATTACCTGTTAATACCTGTTAACATGACTGTTCGACTGTTATACACGAAAATTACCTGTTAATACCTGTTAACACTAACAAAAACACGAACACGGCATGCTATCTGAGAGTTACAGAGGGAGTTTAGGGTTTTAATTTTTTTGAATTGAATGAGGAATGAAAATAGAAAGAAATTAAGGAACCCACATGCACATGACTGATGAGTTTTATTTAATTTAATTTCTTATCGTGTACTAACGGGTATTAGCAGGTAAACAGGTATTTAACCTTTTATACACGAAAATTAACAGGTAATCTCGTGTCTACCTGTTTGGTACACGATACCTGTTAAGGCCATACACGATACCTGTTAAGGTCATGTAGGTTCGTGTCGTGTATTCGTGTAAAATTGCCAGCCCTAAGTATACTCACAGCGGTTGATGGATTGAAGGGAGCACTTAGCGAGTAAGGTTAGCCTGAAGAGTTCGATAGCATAACGATAAGTGACGCGAAAAAAGGTACAAAATGGAAGTGGGTCGGACAGCAGTTCGATCGGATGGTAATCTGGTCGGACAGCAATCCGTGCGGATAACAATTTGTTCGGATGGTCATCCGGTCGGATGGTAGTCCGGTCGGATGACTATTCGAGTGGATTGTTTCTTCCTATAAGATGAAAGTGTTTGTGTACGATGGCTTGTCTTTTGAAGTTTTCATTGTAGCATTTTGAAAACATCGAAGTATCTCTATCCTTCAAGTCGGTCGAGCGAACAGTCAATCGTGCAGACAACAATCCGTTCGGATGGTCATTCGGTCGGACGGTAGTCCGGTCAGACAACGACCTTAGTGATGAGGTTACTTAATGGAAACAATTCATAGCAGGAGTGTCACTCGGTCAGATGTTTATTCGACCGGGTGGCAATCCTGTTGATGAACATGTTGAAAATTGTTTAAGTCTTTAAAGTCTTAGTATCTCATGATCCGAAGAGTAATCCGGTCGGATGGTAATTCGATCGGATGGCAATTCGTTCAATACTCAAACTTCAGATGGAGTTGACTAAGTGTGGGACCCAAAGTGTGATCCGTTCGGGTAATCTATCCGGTCGGACAGCAATTCGTTCGGACAACAATCCGTTTGTCTTACACTTGGTCATTTTGTTTGTTGTTTTATTGAGACATTTTGATGACGCTTTAACCAACGGAACCCCATCTCGACCCAAGTGACTAAACCGACCAGGAATCACCCTAGTTCAGTCAGTTAACTGGTTCAAGACGGTTGTTCTTGTTTAATCCCGAAATCGGTGGTCTCGTGGATAGAATCCCGATCTGAGCTAGCACAACACTAAGAATGAGTAGGAGACTAGATCAGGGTCGGATCCTATCGGTTTTAAGTGTACTGAGTGTAAAAGAGTTGAAAGAAAGTTAGAAACCATCTTGCAATCCTCTTTCATTATATTTAAGCTTAGATCTACGAGAGATCTTTGTGTATTTGTGTGGAAATCTATCAGATCTAAGTTGTTCTTGGGGGATTGAGGCCAAAACAAGAAGTTCTTCAAGAACTCATGTCGACATCATCCTATAACACCTCAAATCTAGTGATTTCACGGTTAAAAGTTAAGATTCAAAAGATAGAAAGGTGTAGGAGTGCGTGTAGATCAAGAAAGTACAAGATTTAGGACGAGATCTTACCTGGATTGAGAGAAATCGAAGAAAAGGTGGAGAACATGAATGGTACGGACAGAAGATTTCCAAAAGTGGAAATGATGACAATGACAGGGGTATTTATAGGATTCCAAAAGAGGAAAGGGCTGTCTGGTCGGATAGCACACCGCCCGGATGACTGTCCGGTCGGGTGACATCTCGGTCGGATGGCACCTGACACCCATGACCAATTGGCTATCCGGTCGGATGGCACTTGGTTTGTGTGTTTGACGCGACGATTTTTGCTGATTCGATTTCGGTTGCGATCGATGCGATACGATAGAGTTTCCTATTCAAATTACTTTTAGTCCCAACCACTCATATCTCGCACTATCTCTTCTCCACTAATTATCATAGTTCGATTGTGATTCGATTTGATGTTGATTGGATTAGCATAGTTTGATTATCGTTTCGTTAACTTTATCGCATTGTTACTTCCTATAGTTCACAGTCATAAGTCGATTGAATAGCGATTAACATACGTCGATTTATTATAATTATTGACACTTACTCCACATAATACAACTAAATTAAACACATAAAAGAAATTCTCTACAAGTCAAGTTGCGCGAAATCGGTCGTTGACTTTGACCTTGACTTTGACTTTGATTTCTCGAAAACACGGGGTGTTACAGCCTCCCCTTGTTTAGGGAATTTCGTCCCGAAATTAAGCTGCAAGTTGTATACCACCGTGAATCACTTTTCTCTCTCTAGACTTTCTCCTTAAATAATTGCGGGTACTTCGCCTTCATGTCGCTTTCGAGTTCCCAAGTGAACTCTGCGCCTCGTTTGCCTTCCCATCGGACTTTCATGATAGGAATGCGCGAGCGTCTGAGCTGCTTGGTTTGGCGATCCATGATTTCGACAGGCTTTTCCACGAAGTGTTGTGTTTCGTTTGCTTAAAGTTCGTCGAGAGGTACAATTAAATCATGCTCAGCCAGACACTTTCGGAGGTTCGAAACGTGGAAAGTCGGGTGGACGTTACTAAGTTCCTCCGGTAGTTCGAGTCTGTAGGCGACTTTTCCGATCCTTTCCAGAATCTTAAAAGGTCCAACATATCGAGGCGCGAGCTTTCCTTTCTTGCCGAATCGGACTACACCCTTCCAAGGTGATACCTTTAGGAGTACGTAGTCACCAACGTCAAATTCAAGGGGCATAACTTTTCTGTCGATTTCGAGCTTTAACCAGGTTGTCTCGAATTTGGAAAATTCTGTCTGTCGTTTCTTGTAGTAGCTCAGGACCGGTTAATTGCGAATGACCGATCTCGTGCCACACAATGGGCGATCGACATCTTCTTCCGTATAAAGCCTCGAATGGTGCCATTTGGATGCTTGCATGATATATGTTGTTATGTTGGGATCGAACCCTATCAGAGGAACAGATAATTAAAGCCAAAACTGGATCAGAGCAGTGGATCCAGAATAAGTAGATGTTTACATACAAGTCTCTCCCCTTGAAAGTGATTTCAACATCTGCTGACCTCCTATCTGCTGATCTTGCAAACTGCTGACCTACAACTGCTGCTCAAGTAAATAACTGATGAAAGACTAAAGCCCTGCTGGTTCAATCTACTGCCTTGAGTCAAGCACTGCTGATCCGGACAAGTACTGCTGGGTTCACAGCAGTGGAAGGTTGCAGCAGCTGATCTATAGTCTGTTTTGTAATGTAATGTAATGTAATAGCAGTAGTTAACATAGCAGTGTTTGTATAGATCAGAGGTTAGAGTTTGTTAGGAGGTTAGATGTCACTTTCATGGTGACGTCAGCTAAGATGCTCAGTGGTTTGCAAGTGCCTATAAATAGTTCAGTACTTTGTACTGTTCTATTAGCTCTTTTGCATCATCGTCTTCTTTGCACGAACAAACAACTGAGCTCTGGCTGAGGGGGAGTTTGCATTCATTCATCAATCATTGTAATCGTTATTGAAATAAATTCAATCTTCCGATTCATTGTGAAAAGATGTTTGATCAAAGTATTACTCTCGTTTGATTGTATGCAAAGTTTGTTTTCATCATAATTCCGCTGCACACTCATCCATCTTCATTTTAATTACAAACACAAATTACAATCAGAATCAAACTCAGATCCAACAATTGGTATCAGAGCTTGGACAGTCAAATTTGATTTAACAATCATTTTGACGTAAATAGTTCAGCTCATAACAGTTGATACTGATCGTTTGTTCGTTTGTTGAAAAACAGAGCAAGGATTAATCACCATTAAAGTTGATTTCTCAGTGTCTGTAAAACAACAAGAATGACGTCACAATCTCAGGATGATAAAAACAACATCGGCTCACTTTTTAAACCACTTATGCTAAAAAGAAATGAGTACAACATCTGGCAGAGGAGGATGGGTCACATCCTCGCTCAACAAAGCACAGGTTGTTGGAGGTCTGTCGTCTTTGGTCCCCATGTTCCCACAGTGCCAAGCGCTGAAGATGCTAAAAAGTTCGTTCCAAAACCAGTTGAAAATTATACCGAAACCGACTATCAAAAGTTCGAACTAGATGCTAAAGCGTTTAGCATCATAGCATCAGCGCTGCCCAATGAAATATATGCTGGACTGTTACACTGTAACAGTGCTAAAGAGTTATGGGACGCGCTTAAGGAACAATTTAGGGGAACTGAAGAAGTCATAGAAAACAATAGGGAAATCCTGAACCAACAGTATGAAACATTTTGTCATGTTAGAGGTGAATCACTGACGCAACAATTTGAGCGTTTCAGTTGTCTCATCAGTGAACCGAGGCTTGTTAATACCACTTTTACAAACTCAACTCAAAATAGCAGGTTCCTCAGGTCACTGCCAGAAAAATGGGACACCATAGCTTTTGTCACCCGAAATTCACCTGAGTTCAAGGATCTGACCTTGACCCAACTCCATGGTCGACTCCTGACCTACGAAAGGGAGTTGAACCAGAAAAGGAAGTTACAAGAGTCAGGAAAAGCCGTTGATGATTATACATTCGGTAACACTGCTCTTCTGGGTCAAGAAGAATCTGGGAGTAGTGGTAAGGATCAGGGTTATGATCACTTCATTGACATAACCGCTGGTGCAAATTTTAACAACCCTGATCCTCACTCTGCAAGTTATGCATTCACCGCAAACGAAAACCAGATGTCAGACAATCTAAGCTTTGAACTCAATGATCTACAGCATTTTGATCCCACTGACTTAGAGGAAATGGACATCCTGCACCAACTGGCCTTGCTAAGTGTTAGAACTAGCAAATTTTACAAAAGAACAAGGCGAAAATTCCCAGGTTTGCATGGGAATCTAAGGGTTGGGTTGGATAAATCGAAAATCAAGTGCTACAAGTGTAATAGGTTGGGACACTTCGCTAGGGAATGTAGGAGTCAAACTACTGGTCCCATAATCACTCATCCTAGCTCAAATCCTAGACCTCAAGATCAAGGCACTGTGCACTATGCCCAATATGCCCCAGCAGCTCAAGTGAACACTGCTCACTATGCTGCTGCCCCTGTGCCAGTGCACTATGTCCAAACTACTGTTCCACAGATCCAATATGTTCAAACCCCTGTTCCCCAGGCACAAGTGCAACCTGCACCTCAAACCACTGCTCCAGCAGCAGTACAACCAGATCAACAAAGCTTTTTCACTCAAGGGTTTGTTGACTGGAGCAGTATGCCTGAAGACCTTAGTGATGAAAATTTTGCACTCTATGCTTCTAATGATTCTTCTCATAATGAATTTTGTTTGATGGCATTAGAGTTAATACAGGAGGGGGTTGAAACTGAAGAGGAACAGCTGAGTATTGAAACAGTGGATGAGGTGACTGAAGCAGTGGTTACTGCTGTGGCTGGTGAACTGACAGACCCATGGTTCGAAGAGAACAAGGAAGAAAAGAAAGAAGAAAAAGCAGGTGAGAAAGAAGAAAGAGCTGAAGATGAAGAAAATCCTCAATGTGATTGTGCAATGATGGCTGCTGCCAAGGTATCACCTCAAGTTCTTGAAAAACTGTGTTCTGACAATTGCATTATTGCTTTTGCTAAAATCAAAGAGGTGAACGAAAACCTTCGGGATAAAATCTTAACTGATGAAGTCAAATTTGAAAGATCTCTAAAAGAACTTAAAAACAAATTGGCCGAAAAAGAGAAAGAGATTAGCAGCATGAAAGAAGAGCAGAGCATAACCAAAACCCAACTCCAAACTATGGTAGAAAAATACCAAGTTTGAAAAAAGGAGTTAGAGTCCACCCAGATCACGTGTGAGAGATGGGTGGAATCATGCAAAGGGTATGAGGTTATGCTTGAAAAACAGATAAAAAGCAATGTGAAATTTGGGGTTGGTTATAGAAAACATGATGATGAAACCACTGCTTTTGGAAAATATGTTCAAACCACTGATGTAACCACTGAGTTCATCCCCACGAACAAGAATGGCCAAGAAGTGAAAATCACTGACAAACTTGGTAACAAAATCACACTTGACAGACCAATGGGATCCTCTACTTTTGAGGAGCTTGAAGATTATCAGTTTAAACCAAAATGGTCCGATGAGTGTGATATTCTTGAAAATTTCAAGCCAATGGACTTTACATCAACTGATGGTGTTAAGGCTCCAAAAGCTAAAGTCATACCTCTCAAGGACATCCCAGCAGTGGTTAAAACCTCTGCTGCAAAGGAGTCTGAAAAGAGAAAGAAGAAAGAAAAAATTGATAACTTATTTTGTGAATTCTGTGAGAAAAGGAATCATCTAACAAAAGACTGTTTCCACTTAAAAGCTTATGACATAAACAGAACAAGTGTCATTGTTTCAGCTGAAAGTTGCATTGTTTGTGGTAAAACAAACCACAAAACTCAGGCATGTGTGTATCTTAAAAATTTTGATGTGAAAAAGAATGAGTACATTGCTAAAACATCCTTGAGTCCATCATCATCAGCAACATCTGTCAAATTCACCAAGAAACTACCACTGTTTGTGCCAGTTCAAACAGCTGTCACAAAACAGCTGAACCAAACATCTGTCAAAAGAGATGTTCAGGTTACTGATGCACCCCCTGCCAATCAGTTCAGAAAAGGCAAGGAAAAACAATCCTACCAAAGGATTCCACACGTTTATGAGGCCTACAAAAGGCCCTCTAAACCTAGAGTGAATAGGCATCCTTTTGGTTACCAACAGGTGATTGGTTAAGACCCCCAACAGTGGTTAGCAAGAAACAGTACTAAAACTGTCCAAACCCCTGACCTAACCACTGTCCATCATTCTGCATCCATCCCAGACACTGTTGAGACCCCATCCAAAGCCCTGCTGGCTTTGGAGACCCTAATGAACTAATCCTTTTACTTCATGTGCAGGGAGCTTCTGCATGCTTTGATAGTCTTTGGTATGTAGATAGTGGAGGCTCCGGGCACATGACAGGATGTAAAGCCCTCCTCAAAGACTTTAAAATCCATGGAGGGGGTGATATATCCTTTGGTAATAATAGTAAAGGGAAAGTTTTGGGGTCTGGTACAGTGCAGTCTGGAAATGTAAAATTTGAAAATGTCAATCTGATAGACAATCTAAAATTCAACCTTTTGAGTGTGTCCCAAATGAGTGAGAAAGGGTTTGGGTCATTCTTCACAAAAGATTGTTGTAGGATTGTTGGACCAGAAATGGTCAAAAAGATTGAAGCAATAATCAAAACTGGTCAAACTAAACTTGTTGCTCAAAGAAGTGGCAATGTTTATGTTGTTGATATGTCAAAAGAGTGTCCCAGAGCTGATGCCTGTCTGTTCTCAGCTGACTCTAACAAAGAGATAGAACTTTGGCACAGAAGGCTGGGGCACACAAATCTTAAGACAATCACTGAAATTTCAAAAAATGGCTTGGTGAGAGGCCTACCACAAAAATTGTTTTCATGTCCTGAACATTGCATTTCCTGCCTAAAAGGAAAACAACATAAAAGTTCTTACAAGTCCATTGAAGAGTCCAAAACCACCCAGTGTTTGCAAATGCTACACATGGATTTGTTTGGCCCAGTTCAAGTCATGAGCCTCAAAAAGAAAAGATATTGTTTGGTTATTGTTGATGACTTTTCTAGGTTTACATGGACTTTCTTTTTACACTCAAAAGATGAGACTGCAGGCATTTTGCAAGACTTTGTGACACAGGTTGAAAAGCAATTTGACCTTCCAGTGAAAAGCTTCAGGAGTGACAATGGCACAGAATTTAAAAATAAGGAGTTGGATGCCTTCTGTGTGAAGAAAGGGATTGTAAGGCAGTACAGCATCCCTAGGACACCAGAGCAAAATGGGGTTGTTGAAAGAAAGAACAGAACTTTGATTGAGGCTGCCAGAACTATGCTTGCAGATTCAGGTTTGCCATTAACTTTCTGGGCAGAGGCAGTAAACACTGCTTGCTATGTCCAAAACAGAGTTTTAATAAACCCCAAGCACAAAAAGACTGCTTATGAAATTCTGTATAAAATCAAACCACTGATCTCATATTTCAAGGTGTTTGGCTGCCCATGCTTTATTTTGAACTTAAAAGATTCCATTTCAAAATTTGCAGCCAAAATTGATTGTGGTTATCATCTGGGATACTCAACCACTGCCAAGGCCTACAAAGTGTTCAATACACGGACCAAGGCAGTGGAGGAGACTTTGAATGTTAAGTTCAATGAACTTTCATCAATGAAAATCCCAGCAAATCCTGCAGATTTGTTTGATCTTGAAAAATTTACTTTTGAAAATACTGCTGTCAAGACTAACAGTGCAGGTCCATCAGAGGATACAACACCAGACTATGGGTATGAAATCATCATCCCTCAAAGGTCTGCCTCAAAGGGAAAAGCATCAGCTGTTCAAAACAGTTGTCAAAGCTCAACCACTGCTACCTCAACAGTTGTTGACCAAAGTAGCCCATCAACCACTGCTTCCACATCCTCAAACACTGCTGACAAAAGTCCCCAAACAGTGGATAAAAGTCAGCAGGTGTCCACTTCATTACCTCCTATTCCACCACCTTTTGAAGCCACTGCTGGATCATCAAAGTCCCTAGCAGTGGTTAGCTCAGATGACACACATTTGCTGCCTTCCGCAACAAATGCCATCATACCATACCAAGGAGATTTAATCTTCTTGAGATCTCATCCACCTGATCAAATCATTGGCAACATCAAAAGGTTGTCAAGTGTTGAAGGAAGAAGACCCCAGTACCAAGAAAAAAGGGGCATCAGTGGTTAGTGTTTGGAGTACACTCCCTACCTCAACCACTGATAAAACCACTGCTAGTGGGAAATCAGATGATCCCATTAAATTGGGTGATGATTTAAAATATCAGGATTTGACGGAACGAATTGAAAAGTTGGATACATCTGTTGCAGATCTTAAAAACATGCTACAGCAGGTGTTGAAAACTCAAAAGATGCAATCCACTGCTGTTCCACCTCAAGAACCTGCTCCACAATAGTCACCTACTACAAATGAGCTCTGGAATCTATTTCAACCTTTTCTCCATCAACAAGCACAAATAGCAGATCAGCAACATGAAAAACATGTTCAACTGCTGAGAAATGCAATGGAGTCAAGGTTCAAGAACACTCAGGCTGATCTAAAGGTTCTCAAAACTCAGATCCTGCACACCACAGACACTGCTCCTCCAACAGTTCTCTTCATTGATCAACTTCCCCCAGATAATGCCAAAAAGGGGGAGAAAATTCAGGAGTGGAAAAAGAAGGGAATAGAGGATGGTCTCTACATTGAACCAGAAAATGCAAACATGACCAAACAGATCCCTTTGCCAGATGGAAGCAAGAAAATTGATGTGACCACAAATGCACTGGCAGAAGCAGTTGCAAGTGTAAAAAGGGATAGAGAGGCCAAAAGGAAAGCCAGGGTGGATTATCCGGATCAGGGTACTTCAGGGTCAAAAGATGATGAAAATCTTGTTGATGAAAAGAAGAAGCCTACAAGAAGAGTAAGGCTACCCAAATCCATTCCAACCAGACGTTCAAAGTCTGTTCCAAAACCACCACCTAAAACAGCTGTTGTAACTCCTGTTGTACCCACTACTGTTGGTACTTCAATGGTTTCAACATCTGCTCCCACTTCAACACACACCACTTCAACACACACTACATTCACTGCCTTATCACCATCACCATCAAAAACAAAATCACCTCCTGCCAAAAGGCAGAAGACAGCAGTTGTTACAACATCTGCTGTAAAGACAACAGTGGTTGGAACACCAGTTGTTTCAACAACTGTTAGTCAATCACAAATCACTGCCACTACATCCACCACCACTGTTCCATACAAAACATCATCAGCCCCTCCTCAAACAAAGAGGAGAAGGCTAATTCTCAAAGATGATGACACTTCACCATCTCAAACATCTTCAAAATCTTTAGCTCTTGTCACAATACCAAAACCAGTTCCTCTCTCTTCAGTTCGAATGCACAAGCCATTACCTCCTGCAGGTGTTCAATTTCCTCTTGAACTAGCAGCTGTTAGAGAAGAAATAAAATCTTTTTACTATGAGGATGACCCTGCCAAAAGGAGTTTGCCATCAATAATAGGATATCCCTGGCCTAAAAATGTTGATGAATATTTGAAGATCAAGGCCAAGCAAGCAGAGGATATCTCAAAAAGAAACACACAAGGGAAATCTGACAAAGAAATTTCTAGAAACTATCAATATCTGCTCACACAAGTCAGATCCCTAGAACAATTTGCAAAAAAATGCCAGTCAACAAATTTCAGAAAGAGCAGCTGAAACTTTGAAGAAAGACTACATTGAAAACATCATGGCTCATAAGAAGTACAAAGGAGAGAGATACATGTACAAAGAATGGACTGTTCCTGAGCTTGAAAATGAAGCAGCAAGAATTCAAGACATGATAAAGAGGAAAGTCACTCACACTCCTCCTGACTGGGCAAAGTTTAGAAAGAATGTACCTGACAAACAGGTAGAACTGAAAAGAATGAAAGAAGAACTGGTTGCTGCTGAATATGGAAACAAAAGACAAAGTGCTAGATGGAAAGAAGATGTGGTCAGGATCACCTACAAAAGGTTGGAGGAATTAAGAAAGAAAGATCCAAAAGTTCCTCAAAAGCCTGACTATCCTGAAGCAGAGGTTTCAAAAAGACCATCAAAGCTGCAAATCAGGAGAGCCACTGCTCCGACTAGTGCTGCCATCTATAAAAGAAGGACACACAAACAGTTGGGAGGTGAAACCATCCAAGAGATGATAAAAGGAGATGACCTTGTAAAAGAAGGCATAAAGAAAACGATCATAGAAACTCTTGGTTTGGACCAAACTGCAAATACTGCTCAGCCAGTTATGAATAGGCCAGCCTCACCAAATACCTCTGCAAATAAACATCTACCAAGAAACCCACCAGGCTCAAAAATACAAAAGTGGGAAACTGACAAATAGACCTGCGTATTGACTTTGCTCAGGTCTGGTGGAGAAGTGGAGAAAATATCAAGAGAACAAGCTCTTGGCCTGAGTCTTGAAGATTTGCAGGATCTCCTTGATCTTCCACTTAGCAGGGATGATGAAGACACAGATGCCCTAGACTTTGAACTACAATTTAAAGGTCAGATAAGGGAACTGTTGATGAGGCAATAAAGAATTCCACAATAATGAAGAGTTTTGGCATTATCTGTTCCAGGGGGAGATTGTTGGGATCGAACCCTATCAGAGGAACAGATAATTAAAGCCAAAACTGGATCAGAGCAGTGGATCCAGAATAAGCAGATGTTTACATACAAGTCTCTCCCCTTGAAAGTGATTTCAACATCTGCTGACCTCCTATCTGCTGATCTTGCAAACTGCTGACCTACAACTGCTGCTCAAGTAAAGAACTGATGAAAGACTAAAGCCCTGCTGGTTCAATCTACTGCCTTGAGTCAAGCACTGCTGATCCGGACAAGTACTGCTGGGTTCACAGCAGTGGAAGGTTGCAGCAGCTGATCTATAGTCTGTTTTGTAATGTAATGTAATAGCAGTAGTTAACATAGCAGTGTTTGTATAGATCAGAGGTTAGAGTTTGTTAGGAGGTTAGATGTCACTTTCATGGTGACGTCAGCTAAGATGCTCAGTGGTTTGCAAGTGCCTATAAATAGTTCAGTACTTTGTACTGTTCTATTAGCTCTTTTGCATCATCGTCTTCTTTGCACAAACAAACAACTGAGCTCTGGCTGAGGGGGAGTTTGCATTCATTCATCAATCATTGTAATTGTTATTGAAATAAATTCAATCTTCCGATTCATTGTGAAAATATGTTTGATCAAAGTATTACTCTCGTTTGATTGTATGCAAAGTTTGTTTTCATCATAATTCCGCTGCACACTCATCCATCTTCATTTTAATTACAAACACAAAATACAATCAGAATCAAACTCAGATCCAACATGTTATACGAGAATTTGAATAACGGCAGATATTTGTCCCAATTACCACCGAAGTCTATGACACACGAACGGAGCATGTCTTCAAGAGTACGAATCGCTCTTTCAGTCTGGCCGTCGGTTTGAGGGTGGAAAGTGGTACTTAGATTAAGCGACGTACCGAGTGGCGTTTGAAACGTTTCCCACAGTCGCGAGATAAACCGAGCATCACGATCAGAGATGATGTCGCGAGGCGTACCATGATTACAAATGATCTCGTCGGTGTAGATTCGGGCTAATCGTTCTACCTTGTAGTCTTCCCGTATTGGTAAAAAGTGAGCTGATTTAGTCAATCGGTCAACCACAACCCAAATGCTGTCGTGACCTGATGACGTGTGTGGTAGCTTTGTTATAAAGTCCATAGCTGTACTTTCCCACTTCCACATAGGGATCGGTGGTTGTTCGAGTAAGCCAGAGGGTCTTTGATGTTCAGCCTTGACTCTTGTACATGTCAGACATTTTCCAACATAAAGGGCAATATCCCTTTTCATGCTGGGCCACCAGTACTTGTAGCGAAGATCCTGGTACATTTTGTCGGCACCACGATGAATAGAATACCGAGATTTGTGGGCTTCGTCCATCAAGATTTTTCGTAAATCAGTTCGTTTAGGAATCCAAATTCGGTCCAGAAAGTGGAATATCCCATTCGATTTGTTCACAAGTTGGGCTCCATCGTGGGAGATTCTTTCCTTCTTCAGTGTGCGTTCATTAAAACATGCATGCTGGGCTTCGCGAATGAGGGTTTCGAGATCGTGTTGGGCTTGAACATTACGAGTGCTAAGCAGATCGCTCCGTCTGCTGAGCGCGTCAGCAACAACATTTGCTTTGCCTGGGTGATAACGAATCTCACAGTCATAATCGTTGAGAAGTTCTACCCATCGGCGTTGACGCATATTAAGTTCCTTCTGATTAAAGATATGTTGTAGGCTCCTATGATCGGTGAAGATCGTACACTTAGTACCGTGCAGGTAGTGTCGCCAAATCTTTAACGCAAAAACAACTGCGCCTAGCTCGAGATCATGAGTTGTATAGTTCTTCTCATGGATTTTGAGCTGACGAGATGCGTACGCTATAACCTTGTGTCGCTGCATAAGGACACAAGCAAGACCAAGGTTGGAAGCATTACAATAGACAATGAAATCATTGTTTCCATCGGGTAATGTGAGAACAGGAGCATTGCAGAGCTTATGCTTGAGGGTTCGAAAGGCAGACTCTTGTTCAGTTCCCCAAACAAAAGGCTTGTCTTTATGCGTAAGAGCGGTAAGTGCTACAGCGATCTTTGAGAATCCTTCGATAAATCGTCGGTAATAGCCCGCTAGTCCGAGAAATGAACGAACTTCAGACGGGTTCTTAGGCGTAATCCAACTCTTAACAGCTTCAATCTTCGCAGGATCGACGTGAATACCTTGACTATTAACAATGTGACCCAGAAACTGAACTTTCTCCAACCAAAATTCACACTTGGAGAACTTGGCATAGAGTTGGTTCCCCTAGAGTAGCTCGAGAACCAAACGTAGATGTTGCACGTGTTCGGCTTTCGATTTGGAATAGATCAAGACATCGTCGATGAACACGATGACGAAACGGTCGAGATATGGTTTACACACGCGATTCATCAGATCCATGAAAACCGCTGGTGCGTTGGTTAAACCAAAGGGCATAACAACGAATTCGTAGTGGCCGTATCGAGTGCGAAACGCAGTTTTGGGTATATCCTCCTCTTGAATACGTAGTTGGTGATAGCCTGAACGTAGATCGATCTTCGAGAAGCACGTAGCACCTTGTAGCTGATCAAACAAATCATCAATGCGGGGTAGGGGATAGCGGTTCTTGATAGTTAGCTTATTAAACTCCCTATAGTCGATACACATCCCGAACGACCCATCCTTCTTTTTGACGAAGAGGACTGGCGCGCCCCAAGGAGAGGTGCTCGGGCGAATGAAACCTTTCTCAAGTAATTCCTGGAGTTGATTTGAGAGTTCGCACATTTCGAATGGCGCGAGTCGGTAGGGAGCTTTGGCAATAGGGTTGGCTCCTGGGATGAGGTCAATACGAAAGTCAATATCACGACTTGGCGGTAGTCCGGGAAGATCCTCTGGAAAAACATTAGGAAATTCTCGAACCACAGGAACGTCTGTTACTTCCTTCTTCTCTTTCTTTTCCTTCTCCGCTACTACAACGTTAGCCAAGTAAGCCCTGTATTCCTTGCGGAGATACTTGCTAGCTTGGACACATGACATGAGCTTGAGACCTTTCAGAGTAGTATCACCGTAAACACACAATAAATCACCGTTTGCAAGCGAGAATCGAATCATCTTGTCGAAGCACACAACTTCGGCATGGTTTTCACGAAGAAAGTCTATACCTACTATGACATCAAAACTTCCGAGTTGCATCGGAATAAGGTCGATTGGGAAGATGTGATTGTTGAGCTCAAGAGTACAATCACGAAGTACATAATTAACGGAGATGGTTCTTCTGGTAGCGACTTCAACATCGAATGTCGAGGAGAGATGAGAGCGTTTACGACTAAGGAGTTTCTCGAATTCGAACGACACAAAGCAATTATCGGCTCCAGTATCAAACAAACATGAAGCATAAATACCATTCACAAGGAACGTACCATTGACCACGTTGTTGTCGGCTTGAGCTTGACGCACGTTGATGTTGAAAGTTCGTGCGCGTGCTGCTTGTTGCTGATGCTGGTGTTGCTGCTGCTGAGGCTGCTGCTGCTGGGGCTCTTGTTTCACAACCCTGTTTGGGCACATGTTGGCGAAATGGTTAGGATCGCCACATGCGAAGCAGGCTCTGGCGTTGACCGCGGGTGCCGGAGGATCTTGTTGACCCTGAGGGGCAGTGAGTAGAGCTTGATGAGCAGGAGCTTGTCGAATACGGCAGTTGGTAGTGAAATGGCCGTATATATTGCAATGAGCACAAAAACGGCAAGCAATGGCAGTCGGTGATGGTAGGTACAAGTAGGGCAGAGCGGGTGTGGCCCAGTGTATGCACGCTTTGCAGGAGGTGCATTTGCCACAGGCGCCGCTACTTGACACTGTTGGGCTGGTACAGCTTGAATTGGTGCAGCAGTGATCGCACAGGTCTTGTTGCTGGAGCTGTTCTTTCGCTTGTTCTTCCTCTTGTTGCTCGATGAGGTGGTGGTTTCAGTAGTTGGTGCGACGTTGGTAGCTTGATGCAGGTTCTTCGAAGTTTTATCCCAGACACCAGCCTTGACCCGCTTGTCATTGATTTCAGCGGCCAGTAGATAAGTCTCTTCGATCGTCGTAGTCTTAGCCGCTTGCACGAAATCGACAACACAGTCAGGCAGGGCTCAGATGTACTTCTTGATCGCCATGTCTGGAGTCTTGACCTGATCGGGACAAATGATGCTGAGCTGCTTGAAGCGAGCAGTGAGTGCAGCATTTTCACCATCCTTTTGCTGTATGTGCCAAAATTCATCCTCTAGCTTTTGACGTTCATGAGGAGGGCATAATTCTTCCAGCATGACTTCCTTGAGTTCGTACCATGACAGACCGTAGGCTGCATCGTTCCCTCGCTTGTTCCTCTCGGCCGTCCACCGGTCTAGTGCACGGGACTGGAAAACGCCGGTAGCATTCAGAGTTCGGAGGTCATCGGGGCAACCACTCTACCGTAGAGTGACCTCAATGGAATCAAACCATTGGAATAGTGCAGTAGGACCTCCTTCGCCAGTGAATTCTTTTGGCCCACACGACTTGAATTGCTTGAAATTGAAGGCTTTGGTGACAGCTTTAGGAGCTTCGGTTCTCGACTCCTCAGATGATTTGCTGGCATTCTCATAAACATCACTCACGGCCTTTGCTACACTTTTAGCGATGATGGCAGCAAGACGTCTGTCTCTCTTTTCTTGACGAGAAAGTGAGGAATGATGGGATCCAGATGACATTGTCTGCAACAGACATCGTCACAGGACTCAACACATTGTATTCGAATCTCACCTCACACGTCCACTACTTACTAAAGCTTAGGAACACGCAATGTAACATGTATCACATAACCACATAGGCACAAAATCACAGATCCATATAAACACAGAAGCACATAGGGCACAGAATCACCGAAGTACCTAACCATGTAGTCATATGAGGTAGTCAGAATACAGAAACCTATCATTTACAGTTCGCGAGCGTTCGAATATAGCGGTTGTGTTTAGTATATCGAATAGCGTAGTATAAGCGTATATCGTAGCATAAGGTCGGCCATAATTCAACGACTTATTAGCGTTTCGAGATAGAATTGCAGTGCGAGTCGTACGTGTCGATCGAAGTGAAAGCAAAAATCGAGTAAATCTCCAAAAATTTAAACACATATATAAGCACATAAAATCGACGAATCATCAGAGTCGCCAGTTGCGGGCTCAGAATCAAAACACATAAAATTCGAGATGTAGATTGTCCGTGGCTAGTAGACTTCGACTAACCAAAGTGATTCAACTATTCGCAAGGATCCGTTGTGCACATTTAACCTTTAGGACTACGTCCTTGCCTCGATTCTTGGGCGTTTGGCACACATCCCGTTGGTCATATTGTGACTTCAGGTCGTTGGAGTCCGTTGAGACTTTGGTGAGAGTTTTGTTTAAAAGCGGAACAAGTCGTCAAGGTTAGGGTTTCACCCCTAGCTTAACAACTTCATTCCTGTTTTTAATAAAACAGAGGAGATTATTCATCAAAATATGGATTTCACTCCTAATTTGGCATAATTCTCCCCGTTCGTAGATAAAATGCGGGTTGACTAAGCAACTTTAGTCGAGAGTTTGCGGTTTCACACCTATTCTCGGCCTAGTTACTCTTTCATAGTTGAAAATTCGAGTGCAGTGATAGTGTAGCATAAGCGAGAATAGTGAGGAATAAGCTCGCACATAGTCCTTACTGGATATGCACAAGTCGGTCTGTTGGTTCCTAACTATAGACTAGGTATCTAAGACATCGACCCGGACTAGGTCGTGTCTTGCCTAATTCCCTATAGTTATGGCTCTGATACCAATCTGTCACACCCCAACAGATGGCGGAATCATCGGGGCATGGCACTGAGCGAAACAGATTGTCCAGAAGTTTCCATAACAACTATCATTACCATTCGATTTAAAATAACATGTCCAATACCATGTCTCAAATAGCGAACAAATTATTACAGATAAAATCTAGGCAAAAATTCTGTTCCGACAACTCAGATTTATACATAGATAGTTTATTTATTGGTTTCTAGGACCTCTTTTCCTAGCTTCGATTTCATCACTGCGCAGAGAGCATCCTAGACCTTTCCTAGCCTCGATTTCACAGTGAGCTAGGCATACAAACAACCTAAGCACCTGTCACATACGTTAAAATAAAGTCAATACATAAAATGTAAAGGTGAGCATACAAGTTTGATAATAGCATATAGAGTTCGAATTCGTTTACGCATAACCAGCACGTACACATAGTGAAATGAAGCACGTTAGTTATCAACATAGATCCATCGATACCAATGACTACGAGTTGACTGCCCGGGGCAGTTCGCAATACATGATTACCACCGTAATCCATGCAAGTAATTGTCCTTAACAACCCCCGTGTGAACGGGTGCTGAGTCCAAACTATAGTACTATCGTTGCTAAGGCAGGTAGACAGCATTCCATGTGTAAACATAACAAACAAGCATTCATAAGCCACGTATAACATGCATTAGCGGTTAGCATTCAAATTGTATTGAGTAGTGTGTTTGATGTGTTTTGAATAGTTGTAACGTATGTAACACCCAAAAGTGCATAAAGCAAAAAGGGATCGAGTATACTCACAGCGGTTGATGGATTGAAGGGAGCGCTTAGCGAGTAAGGTTAGCCTAAATAGTTCGATAGCATAACGATAAGTGACGCGAAAAAGGTACAAAAATGGAAGTGGGTCGGACAGCAGTTCGATCGGATGGTAATCTGGTCGGACAGCAATCCATGCGGATAACAATTTGTTCGGATGGTCATCTGGTCGGATGGTAGTCCGGTCGGATGACTATTCGAGTGGATTGTTTCTTCCTATAAGATGAAAGTGTTTGTGTACGATGGCTTGTCTTTTGAAGTTTTCGTTGTAGCATTTTGAAAACATCGAAGTATCTCTATCCTTCAAGTCGGTTGAGCGGACAGTCAATCGTGCGGACAACAATCCGTTCGGATGGTCATTCATTCGGTCGGACGGTAGTCCGGTCAGACAGCGACCTTAATGATGAGGTTACTTAATGGAAACAATTCATAGCAGGAGTGTCACTCGGTCGGATGTTCATTCGACCGGGTGGCAATCCTGTTGATGAACATGTTGAAAATTGTTTAAGTCTTTAAAGTCTTAGTATCTCATGACCCGAAGAGTAATCCGGTCGGATGGTAATTCGATCGGATGGCAATTCGTTCAATACTCAAACTTCAGATGGAGTTGACTAAGTGTGGGACCCAAAGTGTGATCCGTTCGGATGGCAATCCGTTCGGGTAATCTATCCGGTCGGACAGCAATTCGTTTGGACAGCAATCCGTTCGTCTTACACTTGGTCGTTTTGTTTGTTGTTTTATCGAGACATTTTGATAACGCTTTAACCAACGGAACCCCATCTCGACCCAAGTGACTAAACCGACCAGGAATCACCCTAGTTCAGTCAGTTAACCGGTTCAAGACGGTTGTTCTTGTTTAATCCCGAAATCGGTGGTCTCGTGGATAGAATCCCGATCTGAGCTAGCACAACACTAAGAATGAGTAGGAGACTAGATCAGGGTCGGATCCTATCGGTTTTAAGTGTATTGAGTGTAAAAGAGTTGAAAGAAAGTTAGAAACCATCTTGCAATCCTCTTTCATTATGTTTAAGCTTAGATCTATGAGAGATCTTTGTGTATTTGTGTGGAAATCTATCAGATCTAAGTTGTTCTTGGGGGATTGAGGCCAAAACAAGAAGTTCTTCAAGAACTCATGATGACATCATCCTAGAACACCTCAAATCTAGTGATTTCATGGTTAAAAGTTAAGATTCAAAAGATAGAAAGGTGTAGGAGTGCGTGTAGATCAAGAAAGTACAAGATTTAGGATGAGATCTTACTTGGATTGAGAGAAATCGAAGAAAAGGTGGAGAGCACGAATGGTTCGGACAGAAGATTTCCAAAAGTGGAAATGATGACAATGACAGGGGTATTTATAGGATTCCAAAAGAGGAAAGGGCTGTCCGGTCGGATAGCACACCGCCCGGATGACTGTCCGGTCGGGTGATATCTCGGTCGGATGGCACCTGACACCCATGACCAATTGGCTATCCGGTCGGATGGCTATCCGGCCGGATGGCACTTGGTTTGTGTGTTTGACGCGACGATTTTTGCTGATTCGATTTCGGTTGCGATCGATGCGATACGATAGAGTTTCCTATTCAAATTACTTTTAGTCCCAACGACTCATATCTCGCACTATCTCTTCTCCACTAATTATCATAGTTCGATTGTGATTCGATTCGATGTCGATTGAGTTCGATTGCATTTCGAGTTCGATTTCGATTCCACACATAACATAAATGAACATGAACAACTAACACATAAGGCACATACACACGTATAACAATAATTAAAATACGCAGTTCGAGTCGTGATTCGATTTAATGTCGATTGGATTAGCATAGTTTGATTATCGTTTCGTTAACTTTATCGCATTGTTACTTCCTATAGTTCACAGTCGTAAGTCGATTGAATAGCGATTAACATACGTCGATTTATTATAATTATTGACACTTACTCCACATAATACAGCTAAATTAAACACATAAAAGAAATTCTCTACAAGTCAAGTTGCGCGAAATCGGTCGTTGACTTTGACCTTGACTTTGACTTTGATTTCTCGAAAACACGGGGTGTTACAAAAGACTATAACAAAACGATCCAAATAGGGTTTACACACACGATTCATGAGGTCCATGAACACGGCGGGTGCGTTGGTTAGTCTAAAAGGCATAACCACGAACTCGTAGTGTCCATAACGAGTGCGAAATGCGGTTTTACTAATATCATCTTCGAGAACACGCAACTGATGATATCCAGATCAAAGATCGATCTTAGAGAAGCAGGACGCGCCTTGTATTTGACCAAACAGGTCGTCAATACGAGGTAGAGGGTAACGATTCTTCACGTTAAGCTTATTAAGTTCACGGTAGTCGATACACATACGAAATGAACCATCCTTCTTCTTGACAAATAAAACAGGAGCACCCCATGGAGAGGCACTTGGACGAATGAAACCTTTGTCAAGCAGTTCCTGTAGCTGACTGGATAATTCTTGCATCTCAGAAGGTACAAGACGGTAAGGGGCCTTGGCGACAGGAGTCGCACCAGGTATGAGATCAATGCGAAAGTCGACGGACCTAGGAGGAGGAAGTCCGGGAAGATATTCAGGAAAGACATCAGTGAAGTCACACACCACTGGAACGTCACTTATGTTCTTCCCCTTGCCCTTTTGTTCCACCACGTGGGCCAAGAAGGCAAAGTTCTGTTTACGTAAGCATCTGCTCGCTTGTGTGCATGACATCAACCTCAGTCCTTTTGAAGGTCGGTCTCCATAGACGTTCAAAGTATCACCAGGCGGAAGAGGAAGGCGAACAAGCTTATCATGACAAACAATCTCGGCATGGTTCTTGCGCAACCAATCCATACCGATAATGACATCAAAACTATCCAAACGTATGGGTATGAGATCAATAGGGAACACGTGATCGTTAAGATTCAGGGAACAATCACACGCAATAGAATTAACAAGAATCGACTTACCATTAGCGACCTCAACAGAGAACGACTCAGGTAACTTAGAGCGTGTACAGTTTATCAAAGACTCAAATTCCATGGATACAAAGCTTTTATCGGCACCAGTATCAAATAGGATCGAAGCGTAAAGATTATTAACGAGAAACATACCATTCACCACATCATTGTTGTTGCGAGCCTGATTAGCATTGAGATTGAATGCTTGTCCATGAGCGGCTGCTTATTGTTCTTGGTTCAGCTGGGGGCAATGATTACGAAGGTGAGTAGTATCTCCACATTGAAAGCATGCTAAAAACGGCATTGACTGGACCTGGATTCTGCAGAGGTGCTGGAGGTGCTGGTAGAGCTGCCTGGGCTGGGGCTTGCGGAGCTTGCTGAGCTGGGCTAGCTTGGCGACAATAAGGAGTTGTGTGACCATAGCGATTACAGTTGGTACACAGACGACATGCAGAAGTAGTAAGGTGATGAAAATTGCAAGTTGTACACTTGGGGTAAGACCTAGTGTACTGTTTCTTAACTTTTGGAACAACAGGGTTAGCAGCAGCAGTAGCAGGAGCAGGTTTAGCAGCAGGGTTTGCAGCAGGAATAATAGCATTGCATCCTGAACCCTGAGATTTCCTTTTCTTGTTCTTGCTGCCACTTGACTGCTGGGTGACTTGATTTGCAGACTTGGAGGTAGCAGGAGTAGCAAACTACTTATCACGCACACGGTTGTTGTTCAAACTTGCTGCCAAACGATAGACTTCTTCAATAGTGTCGAGTTGAGCTGCTTCGATTGAATTACGCATAGCAAGAGGTAGACCATTGATGTACTTGGTTATCATTCGCTTAGGAGTAGAAACCAAGTGAGGAACGATCAAGCTCAGCTGCTTGAATCGGGTAGTATAAGCCAGATTATCATCACCAACCTGCTTCAAATGCCAAAACTCTTCTTCAAGCTTCAGTTGTTCATGAGGAGGGCATGACTCGAGCATCATGAGTTCTCGCAGCTCAGCCCATGGAAGAGCATAGGCTTCTTCATTAGAACGAATGTTTCTCTCATTCGACCACCACTCCAACGCTCTGCCTTGGAACATTCCAGTCGCATTCCTAGTCTTCAGATGATCTGGGCATTCACTGTTAATGATGGTAACTTCGATGCTGTCGAACCACTCGAGCATAGCAGTCACCCCATCATTGCCCGTGAAAGGCTTAGGGTTGCAAGAGATGAAATGTTTATAGTTGAACTTAGTAGACTTTTGCTTTTCGGCCTTTGAGTCCACAGAGGATGGAGGAGTGTTTGATCCTTGGAGCTTAGAGACGATCTTTGGCACGACTCGAGCAATCTGGTCAGCCATGAAAGACATCATCTTTTTCTGAGATTTCTCCCTAGATCTCTTGAGAGTGTCGGATAACTTTCGAGAAGACATCTAAAAGATCAACAAAAGGATAATATAAGCCTAGATTAACGTAGAATAGACTAAGACTCAAGATTCACAAGATTCATATAGATACCGCAACCACGACCTTCGCATGGCACATTGTACCAAGTTTGGTAATGTGTCAGAACTGCTTATATATAGGAAGTACCAGCGGCGTATCCACCACGTTTCGGGCACAATCGCTTCTGCCTCGTACTCGGTGTCATGTTGCGTGTCGCAAAACACACTTATCATGGCTATCATAGGTTCACATAGACTTCAATAGATTACGATAGTTTTCAAATAGTCTTCAATAAACTCAATAGACTTCAATAGGTTTTAATAGATTTCAATAGCTTAAATAGGCTTTAATAGACTTCAATACACTAGTATTAACAATCAACCAACGAACTCTCACATGGCACGTACTACGAAAGTTCAGCAACATGACAGAAGCACTTATATATAGGAAGTACCAATGACGTATCCACCATGCTTCGATCATGCCACGTCCATCTCGTCATCGGTGTCATGCTATGTTAACCACAACATTAGAATTTACCACGAGATTTCCACATAGATTGACCAAATAGATCCAACAACATAGATTTAAATCAAATAGATTTCACAACATCAACCCGAGTCTACAAAACTACGAACTTCGCTTAGCGCGTGGTACGAAGGTTCGGTAACATGCCATAAACACTTATATATAGGAAGTACCAACGGCGTATCCACCATGCTTCGGACATGCTACTTCCTCCTCGTCTTCGGCGCTAGGCTATGTTTCGTATTTTGTTTCTCAATCCACACATACGTAGTTTACATTTAGATTTTACTAGAGTACATGACAGATTTCACATAGGCTTCACATAGAGTACACAATAGTCCCTCTGTAGTTTGTAGAATTCGACAACATCATTACCGATACACAGACACTAAGTTTCGCATGGCACTTGGTACGGAGGTTGGCAACATGTCAGAAACACTTATATATAGGAAGTACCACCGGCGTCTCCACCATGCTTCTGATACTTCACTTTTCCCTCGTATTCCATGCCATGTTACATCTAGTGTCTTATATTCACAACATCACCTAGATTGATCAGATAGTTTAACATCGTAAATAAGCCTTTTTAAATTTAGTTTGATCATGAAGGATTAATCGTTTTAGATTGCAGACATACGTGCGATTCGTGTAAAAGTATACCAAAACAATTGCAGAATCGAGTTTAAAACCACATACATAAAATCAGAATAACACAAAATATAGGCTTATAAAACATAGGATTGTTCCGGGTAGAGGAACGGCGACTAACCAAAGTGATTCGAACCCCTTTCGAATTGAGGTAATGTGTCCTGACATACAAGACCTACTAGAATAATATGGAGATTTTCCCATCAAGGTTCGGATGTCACTCCTGACTTGAGGGCAATCTCGTGCAAGATGCAAACACCGATTAACAACGTTTTCAAAGTATAAAATGTATATTATGTTAGCCATTGGAAAGGCATGTAAGTTTAACAGGAATATATGCTGCTAGGAAGCAGATACGGTAGAATGCATAAGTCTTAAACAATAAGTAAGAAGCAAGATTTCCTAGAACTATAGACTAGGGCAAGTATTCCTACTCATCCTAATTCCCTATAGTTATGGCTCTGATACCAATCTGTCACACCCCAACCGATGGCGGAAACAGCGGGGTGCGAGCACTAGGCGTTCAGATTGCTCATGAGATTTCCACAACACTAATGTTTCAATATAGATTAATTGATTTCATGCAAAACTGTCTAACAATACAACCATAACAAAATAACCACACGTTCCATCAATCATCGAGTACCAAACATTGTTCATAAATTAAATTTAACTAGGTGAGTTTCTAAGCTTCATCATAGCTTGTTCCATGTTATCAGAATCCCATCAGCCTGCAACATGTATTAAAATAGGGTCAGTATAAAAAAATGTACCGGCGAGTATACAAGTTTAGATAATAGCATAATAGATTAAAACAACTCATATCCACAGTGTAAGAATAAAAATAGTTTCGGTCGTGCTAGTGTCGCAGTCCACGCAGTGATAGCCCAAGTATCCTGATGCTTTAGTGTTTACCCAAGACTCAAGGTAAACTAGAATCCTCCTAACAATACCCCCCCCCCCCCCCCCCCCGAGAATAATGGGAGAGGTGCACCTCCTATAGCGCTTGATGTGTGAAATGTATATTAATTAAATTCAACAAGTTTTAAAAATTGGAAAAACCCATAAACCACACACTACCGGCAAGTGTACCGGTCGTAAGTAGTAAAACAAGTAAGTCCGAGTATCGAACCGTGGACACAATCTAGCGACTCTTGATACTAAACCTCTATCGACCCCTAGCCTAATAATTTGGTTTTGTTTTGAGAAAAATATTTTTAAACTAAAAAGCAATTTAACTAAATAGACGACCAAACAGCAGCAAGCGCAGGCGACTAAAGACTGGACTGAAACACAAGTACGAGAAAAATAGGTTACCTAGGCAAGAATCCCTAGACTTATGAATAAAATCCTAACCTTGGTTCTGAATGAAGACTCTGCCTAACCCGATAAACCCCTAGAAGGTAAACCAAACCTGACAGTATGACAAGTGATGAAGTGCTAAAATGGACTGACTCGAGTTATCGACCACCAAGTCCCACAACTATCAGGTATAAAGTAATTTATTCACTAAAACCCTCAAATTATGAAGCAGAAATAACTAAGAACACCGAGACCCTAGGAAACTCTAGACGCGAATAAACAGATGAACCCGAGTTATCGGCCACCCAAACTGCCAAACAACGCCCAGCTAATAACCTAGCAATTCTAGATTAGATTTCTCACCTCTAGAAAAGATTGCACGTTTTAATTAATTGGTTTTAATAATTATTTTCAAGGTCTAGACTAAAAGATTACAACCTAGACTGACTCCCGGCTCTAAAGTATATTTCTAAGTATCTAGAGCAATGGAACTAACAAATAAATTATTAAACCAATCAAAACCAACACACAAATAATTAGAATAGGGTTCAAAAATTATAACTTATAAATCATCACATTCATTCAAAACCAAAAGTTAATCATTCAAACAATCATCTAGTTCATCAACCCTAGGCACCCATAAAAAGTTTAGCTACTCATATTAATCAAAAGCATAACAAACTTGTTCTAAAAATCAAGCAAAACATGGTTCAATACAAAAGATTAGAAAAATAAGCGTAAATTCGAACCCGCAATGCGCCAAAAACCACTGCCCTCTTTTCTTTTTCTGTTGTGCTATCTCAACTGCTTGTTGATGTTGTCGAATAAAAATAATAGCAATCCTTTTTAATTCCTTCCTTGTTGCCGTCCACTTGCTGTTGTTTCGAAAAAAAATAATGTCAAAACCCTCCATCAAGTCCACTATATATCCATATATCTCCTTTAGGGTATTCTCTATATTCGATCCACTTAATTGATGCCAAAGCTCAATATGAAACAAACAATACCCCGAACTGATGATGTTCGTGAACAGCATGGCAGTTGTTCTTTTGCGGCCCACAATTCTAATGTTCACAACCCATGCTTCTTTGATTTTGTTCTTCTTTGGTCAGCCACTTTTTAGAATCTTATATAATATAGTACGGTCATAACAAATAATAAAATTATATATGCCTTCAATAGAGATAGCGGGCTCTGCCCACTCGAGAAAAATAGCGGCAATTTTACTTGTGTCACTGGCGCCCCACTCTACCCAATTGACTGGTTATTTACTTATTACTCATTTTCATTCCATTTGCACCAGGACCTAGCAAAACACAAAATAATATAATACAACTGTATAAAGACTAAAAATGACTCAAAAACTATAAAAATAAAATACAAAATACACGGGTAAATGACGGTGTTTTTCAACACATCAAATATCCCCACACTTAAACCTTTTTCGTCCCGGAACAGTCACTGGATCGGATGGCTGTCCGATCGGATTGCCAGTCGATCGAGTGGCTAATGTGAGAGGGAACGGATGGCTGCCCGATCGGATGGCTGTCCGATCGGGTGGTCACTCGATCCAAGTATTAAATTTAGTGTGTTGGTCACCTCGATCGGGTGACAGCTCGATCGGATGACTATCCGATCGGGTTGCCACTCGATTGAGATTTCCAAAGTTCCAAGTTTTCTGAAAAAGTTTCTAAGTATCAAAGTTTGCTAGACAACTGTTACCCGATCGAGTGGCTGTCCGATCGGATGGTCATCTGATCGGATCGTTACTCGATCGAGTGATCCTTGTTCCGTTTGTAACTTTGTAAAAATTTGTAAGTTTCTAGATTAACGATGATGGCTCAGGACGTACTGCGACAACGGTAAACTCACCATCTTACAGCCGTTCTGATCGGATGGGAACCACCCCTGTCTGGTCAGTCGTCCGTTTACAGCGGTTTATGTCGGGATCAGTCCCATGGTCATCTTCTCCTGCAACAATCCGTTTCCAACCTACTCTAGACTACCCATCGAGTCTACAGTCCGATTATGCCCGAATTTCATCGTCTTTAAATGAAAGATTGAAGAAAAGATGAAGAAAGCTTAAGTTTCATTATAAAAATCCTAGATCTAGCTTAGATTTGGTGCAAAACACCTGAAATTCCTTAGATCTGAGCCAGATCTTGTTAGGAGTGACATCATATGACAGTTTGTACAAACCACCATGATGACATCATCCTCAAGAGCTTAGATCCGAGAGATTCCACGGTGAAAAGTGTGATTTTAAAGGTGAATCTTGTAGAGAATGAAGTGTAGATCAAGAAAGTACAAGAATCTAGTGTAAAACGTACCGAAATCGCCAAGAAAATGAAGAAAAGTGGTGTGTGTGCGTCTGCTCGAGTAAGGCTGTCACATCAGTGAGAATGGTGATGTGACTGGCCTATTTATAGTGTGTGAGGGTGTAGAGGTGGTGTGGCACGGATCGGATGGCAGGCCGATCGAGTGGTCGTCCGATCGGGTGGCTATCCGATCGGGTGGCTATCCGATCGGACGGTCATCCGATCGGGTTGCCACTTGGTCGATCCCATCCTTTCCGCGTTCCCGTCTTCGATTTGTTTCACGATTTGGATTAAGCGTTGCGCATTATTTGGTAATAGCATAACTATATTACATCAAAAGTTTTTCCAAGATTAATAGATTCCGCCAGTGACAAGTCCCCAGTCTCTCGTTCCACCAAGAATCAAGCTTCACGAATCTCAAGAGTCAAGCACCAAATAGATTTAGACATTCCATTAGGCATTCCAAACATAGATTTAGACATTCCAAGCATATAGATTTAGGCATTTCAAACATAGATTTAGACATTCCAAGCATATAGATTTACCAAGATATCAAAATACCATACATCATATAGTACAGGGGCTAGACTTGCCAATTGGGTAAAGTTCAGGGACTAGATCTGTCAAAAGTCTAAAGTTTAGGGACGCTGGGCGTTACAAGTCTAACTTCAGTATTGGTTGGCGCTGGCGGTGATGTAGCATTGGTGTTATTCGACATGGTTTTACGCCTCCGCCGCATTGCGACGGATAGTAAATCTAGTTATTAATTAATTAATAACTAATATCTAATTCTAATTTATTGTTAAAAAAATGCATAGATGATCTATAAATTAAAACCTATTGTTTTTAATACTTCTTGATGTATTTTGTATAGTTTTGTAATTAATTAGAGTCATTTTTATTAGTGTTATTGTATATTTTATTATTTTATATTGTTATAGGTCCCGGTGCGATAAAGGAATCGAAACGAGCTTAAACGGTTAATAAACGAAGAACCGCGAGTTAATAAGATCAAGGGACTAAAATGCAAAAAGCTGAAAGTCGTTTTAAAAATAGTCCATATGACTCAAGGGACTAAATTGCAAAATCAATGAAACTTGAATAATGTCCATGCACATTAATTTTGCTCCACGACAAAAGAAGAAAAAAGAATGAAAATTGTGAATTGTGATGGGTTATCAACTCTTGACTGAGTTAATATATGGACTGCCCGCCAGCCTGTGATCCAAATCGTCTAAGGGTCCAGGTGGAGAAAATTACATCCTACAACAATTAGGATGAAATTAGTATATATACGATTATATATAGAGGATTGTTGGAGAGGTAGCTATTATTTTTTTTAGGGAAAGACCCACTGTTTACGAAAGAATATATTTTTGGGCTCGCTGTTGATGACAAGACGCATACGCAGTATCAAAGGGTGATTTTTGAATGAGAAGGTGAATGGTTCAAGATTCAAGCTTCACGGTTCAAGATTAGAGTTCGGGTTCGTAACGAGTTAGTGTTCGGTTTCAATTTACTTTGTGTTTATTGACTTTATGAACATGATTTGTTATTTATTTGACTTGTTTATTGTTCTTGATAATGATTTTTGCCTAGACTTCTTACACTGCTGTTGATGCAACAAATAATAGACCAAGGATAGTAGCTGGCCTGGTTAGGCAAAAGGGTTGAAGGGTTCAACTTTGCCTAACGTAGGTCGTGGGGTCCCCCCACGTTTGCAAGACGTGGAGAGAGGTTCACTAGATTATTTTTGTTGTTTGCTAAAGATCCTCTTCTGAAAGGTATTCAGATTCGGATATGTAAGCAAAAGGAATGTGTGTGTTGAATGTGAAAGAAAGTATCTTGCATGAAGCAAGTGCTCGAGATGAATGACCAGAGATTTCAGGAATCAGGGCTGGCCATGAATGTCTTGCTTAGTAAATGAAGTGTCTAATTTATAGGAGAAGACATCACTCAAAGTGAATGTATTTGACTAGTGACCATGCTTGCAGTGGGGGTTTTGCCCTTTTTGGGGGTTGAAGGCTTTGACCTGCGTGTAAAAGGGTGTGTTCTGTGGATCCGTGTTGCTTTTGTGGCTGGTGAGTTGGTGAGGCAATCCGGAGATGTGACCATTTACTGTTCCCGTATTGCTTTACTTCATCTCCCCAACTTTTCAACCTTTGAACCGTTTAACCTTTTAAGCATTCATGTATTTAAATCATTTTATTTGGTATTGGGCTACCCCCGTCATCAGCCCCCCAAGTCAGAGGTTTTTGGGGAATGAGCTCAAAGACTTCTGACTTTTATACATGTATTTTGCTTGCCTAAAGGCTTCAAGGGTTCAAGGCTTGAAGGGTTGAAAACGGTTGAGTTTTCAAATTTGAAAAAACTGACAACTGATTTGATTGATGTGTGTCAGTTAATAGGTCGGCAGTTTCAGAGAGTGGTTTAATAACTATCATAATTTTTTATTTTGATCCTTATCTCTTTTCATTTGAAGATTCACAATAGTTTTTCCATTTTCTCTTCAAGTTCTCTCCTGCCTTTTCTTTCCGTTTTCAGGTTAGTTCCGGTTTTTACCCTATTTCCTTGCTTTCTTCTTATTTTCTTCAAAATGGGTGCTCGTAAGGATTTGGCAAAAACCTTTTCTCGATTAACCCAGGAAGAAGTAGAGTTGTTTTGTATGGAATATGGTATTGGGACCAAGTTTAAACCGGTTGCACCGGCTTGTGATAAGTCTATCGATCAATGTCCCCCTAGTTCGATTGCTTTGTATTGTCGACATTTCGAGTTTTCAAATCTTCGTCATCCGTTTTCAAACTTTGTTTTGAACATCTTGGAATATTATCGCATATCTTTTGGTCAAGTTCACCCAAAGGGCATGGCTAGGGTTTTACATTTCGAAGTTTTATGCCGTGCCCTTGGTTATGATCCTTCACTTTTGCTTTTTCGCCGATTTTTCCGATTGGCCAAAAACAGTGATTGGTTCACCTTTGAAACGTCCAAGGTTGATGCTTGTCTTATTTCTTCCATGGTTACCACCCTTGGTGCCTAGAAGGATCGTTTTTTCTGGGTGTCCGATTCTATTGTCCCTTTCAAAATGGTGTGGAGGCACCCGGATGCTGTTCTCAATGAACCGGAACCCCCTGAATCCGATTTGAATGACGCTTTTCTCAAAGCCATCCGGGAGTGCCCATCAAGGGTTCGTCCCTTTCCTGAACATTTGCTAGTCTTGTTAGGGGTTAGTAAAGTGTGGGAAAAGGCCAATCGGGATCCGGTTCTGATGAGGAATGGCACGGGTATGCTTTTTTCTTCTTTAATCCCTTTGTATTTCCCTTAATTTATGGTTTATGTGCTTTCTGTTTTGTTTTTATTTGCAGTCATGTCTGCCCTAGATTTCATCAAGAGTGACGACACTTCTGATGTTGCGTTTGAAGATGTTCCAGTTATTCCTGATAAGAATGTTGTAGTTAAGGGTGCTGAGCAAAGGTTTAAGGGTGCTGGGTATGTTAGTGTCTCCAATGTGAAGGGTTTTTCTAAGTCTATTGCCCCAAGGCTTCAACCCGTCGATCTGCTCGCCGTTTACTCAAGGGTGCTCCTCAATCCACTTCTACTGAACCAGTGGAGTTGAGTGATGATATTGAAGCTTCTGGAGATCAAGGTGTTGAAGTGGGTGTTGAGAACGAAAAGAAGTTGGTTATTCATGGGAAGAAGAAGACCCCGGCCCAGAAGGTTATCTCTACTCCTGTTCAAGGTTCTTCGAGCAGGGACGTTGAAGGGTTTGATCCGGATGAGGTGTATGTACCTAGTTGGTCGGTGAAGGTTGATGATAGCTTCAAGGATGCTGCTGTTTGCGAAGATGTGTTGAGCCACATTGCTCCTCCTTCGGTTCATGACACCATTGCTGAGATGGATGATGATATGATGCTGTCCCGCATGATTTTGAGCACCTGTAACCTTGCTGCCATGCTTCCTCAGGGAATTGCTCGTTTTCATAAGAGGATGCATGAATATGAAGAGTTTTCTAAAAAGAAAGATAAAATGAAATCTTCAATGGCTGCAATGAAGAATGAGATTGGTGGTTTTGCTGAGAAGGAGGAGGCTTGGGCTAAAAAGGTTGATGAACTGACTAGAAGGCATGAGATTGAAATGGGTGATCTTAAGAAAAGCTTCGAGGCTGATCGGTTGAAGCTTAAGGCTGATAGGGAAGCTTTGTCTGTTCAACAAAAGGCTTTTGATGCAGAGAAGGAAGGGCTTAAGGCTTCGGTTGCTCAAGCCACCGGTGATAACCAATGGTTGATTGAGCAAGGTTTCCAACAGGTTGTTACCTACCTTCTCCATTCCAAGGAGTTCAATTCCGCTCTTGGTGAAGTCTACACTAAATTGTTCAACTTGGGGAAACATCAACGCCTCATTGCTGGTTATAAGCTCCATGAATCTGGCCATCCTTTGGAGAAGTCTCCCTTGTTTCGTCCTGAGGCTTCCGATGTTTTCAAGGGTAATGTTGAAAAAATGGAGAGGCTGACCTATCCGTATATTCATCAAGTTTCTACTTGTTTTGGTAAGCCTCTTACTGTATTGCAGGATTTGAAACCGGAGGGCCTTAATGAAAAAGTCTGTGCTGAAGTCTTGGGTTCTCTTTCAAGGAAGAGATCCTTCTCGGGAGATAGTGATGACACCCTTTCAGGTGGGCCAAATGCTTCGAAGGATGCAAGCTTGGAGGCTTCAGCGGTAGGTGGTGATGGTGGTGTAAAAGCTAAGAAGTCGAAGAAAGCAAAGAAGGTCAAGGGTGAAGGTTCCGGGGTTTCCAAGCCTTCTGCTGATGCTTAATGGATATTCGTAGCTTTCTTAGCACTCTTGAAAACAATTCATGGTTTGTATGTTAACTTTAAACAATATTAGGTTTTGCAGGAACCCTTAAGGTTCCTGTTATGTGGTTGTGTTTTAGGCCTGTATGGCCTTTTGAACAATTTCTGAACTTACAAGTCACTAGGACTTGTCTTAACTTGTGTTTGGATGGTTGAAAGTCTTTCGAGGCTTTCTTTGCTATGATACTATGTTTAACTATTTTCTTTGTGTTGTGTTTTTTATACTTGTGCCTATTTTGCTGAGGCAGTTTGCTTGGTTTCAATCCTTCAAGCTTTTCGGCTATCCCGTCTGTAGGTTGAAGCCTTTAAGGCTTTGAGTTGTCACGTATGTAGCATGGAGCCTTGAAGGCTTCTAGGTTTTGTGACTTAGCTTGGTTTGTATCTTAAAAAAATCTTTATAACTTAAGTTGTTGCATTATTCCTTTCTGTTTTTTGTAGCTTTGTCTTTGTCAAGTTTGTGTTGTCTTTATGTTTTTTATACCTTAAAGGGTTCAGTGCTGCAGTCACTTAGCCTTGGCATTTTTAACAAGAAGACATAGCACCTATCCTATTTATTTTCTTGTTTTTGTTTGATTTCGTAAGCCTGTTTGTTGATTGTTTTTCTAAGGCTTAAGGAACATTTGGTGTAGGCTGTTCAAACCCGTCTATGAGACAACTTTGTTTTCAATAATAAGTCTCATGGAGTTGTATTGATTTAGGAACTCACCCCATATATAGGTTCATTCAACCCTTGAACCTATTGAGCGATGTGGCCTGGGAGCTCATCCCCTTACATGGCCCTTGCCATGGAGTTTTTTGCTAGGTTCTCAACCTGATCTTAGGCTAGAAAGACAAATTTGATAAAACAACTTCATTCATTCAAGAGATACTTGTTTTTACAAAAGGTGTTTGTAGTGCCATTCTTGAATTACAACTTGTGAAATACAAACCAATCTTTCCTATTTAGACATGGAACCTTTTCAAGGTTTTTCCATTCCAATGCCTTGGAAGCCTTTTACCCTTTGAGTCTGCTAGTTTGTAAGATCCACCCTGATGTGCTTCGAGGATGGTATATGGGCCCTCCCATTTCGGGCCAAGCTTCCCTTGATTCTCTTTTTTGCTAGCTTCATTGTTTCTAAGGACCAGATCTCCTGGCTTGAAACGTTCGTTCTTGACTCTCTTGTTGTAGTAGGCTTCCATTCGTTGCTTATATTTGGCTTCTTGAATTGCAGCTTGGTCTCGTGCTTCCTCTAGGAGTTGTAAGTTCAACATGGTCTCTTTTTAGTTTGTTTCGGGATCCATGTTGACAATTCGTTGTGTTACAACTCCTACTTCAGCGGGATTACGGCTTCGGACCCGAATACCAAGCTATAGGGTGTTCTTTTATGGCTTGTTTTTTCGGTTGTCCTTATGGCCCATAGAACACTAGGTGATTCTTCAAGCCAGTTGCTTTCGTACCTTCCCAATCTTGTTTTGATACCTTCCACTATGCTTCGATTCGTCCTTTCAACTTGACCGTTTGATTGTGGGTAAGCCACTGAGCTGAAAACCTGTTTGATTCTGTATTCTTTGCACCAAACGCTGAAAGG
Organism: Helianthus tuberosus; assembly: GCA_030545235.1. Taxonomy (NCBI): domain Eukaryota; kingdom Viridiplantae; phylum Streptophyta; class Magnoliopsida; order Asterales; family Asteraceae; genus Helianthus; species Helianthus tuberosus. The sequence goes on from CM060423.1 coordinate 146,862,149, forward strand.
CTTCTCAGCAAATTGCTTTCCATTGTCAGTGATAAGTACTCCCGGCAATCCATAACGGTAAATAATGTTCTCCCAAACAAAGTCAATGACCTGTTTGCCTGTGATCTTTTCGAGTGGTTTAACCTCGGGCCACTTGGTGAAATAATCTATAGCTACCAACAAGGACTTCACTCCACCTTTGCTTGGGGGGAACAGACCGACAAGGTCCATTCCCCATTTATAGAATGGCCATGCTGAGGTTATTGGGACCAGATCATGCTTGGGACTTTTTGGGATTGGTGCATGAATTTGGCAGGCATCACATTTCCTTAATTGCTCCACGGTATCCCGGTGCATTGAGGGCCAAAAATACCCGAGGTTCATAAGTTTTGCAACCACCGACCTAGCTCCAAAATGAGCTCCGCATATACCATCGTGAATTTCTCTGATCAAGTATTGACTCTGCTCGGGAGATTTATTGGGACCAGATCATGCTTGGGACTTTTTGGGATTGGTGCATGAATTTGGCAGGCATCACATTTCCTTAATTGCTCCACGGTATCCCGGTGCATTGAGGGCCAAAAATACCCGAGGTTCATAAGTTTTGCAACCACCAACCTAGCTCCAAAATGAGCTCCGCATATACCTTCGTGAATTTCTCTGATCAAGTATTGACTCTGCTCGGGACCCACACATCTTAGCAAGGGTGCAAGATAACCCTTTTTGTAAAGGGTTTCACCTTGTAGTACATACTGCCTTGCCTTGATCTTAACCCTTTCAGCTTCTATTTGATCACTTGGCAATTCACCGTTTTAAGGAATTTCTTGATTGGAGTCATCCAATTTGGATCTTCCTCGGCGACTACGTCTTGAACTTCCAACTCATCGATTGATGGAGCCTTTAATACTTCTACCAACACCTTCTTGGTAAGGTGGGCAAAAGTGAGAGATGCAAGCTTACTCAAGGAATCCGCTTTTTTGTTTTGGGACCTGGGAATTTGCTTGATGTTGCATGTTTGGAAGGTATTCATCAGCTCCTTGGATTTTTCTTTGTATTTTTTCATGTTGGGCTCCTTTGCAACGTAGCTATCATTCACTTGGCTCGAGACCAGCAACGAATCTGTGAACACTTCAAGCTTTTGGACCTTCATTTCTTTAGCCAGTCTTAAGCCGGCGATCAGTGCCTCGTATTCAGCCTCGTTGTTAGTGGTCTGAAAATCAAAACGAAGAGCATATGTGAACTCCAACCCTTCTGGGTTAATCAAAATGAGCCCAGCCCCCGACCCTTCAACGCTTGAAGCCCCATCCGTGAAAAGCTTCCAGGCTTCAAGGTTTGAGGGTTCAGTGGTGGCGGTGTTCACCTCAGTGACTGTTTTCTTTGGGACTTCTATAATGAAATCAACCAAGACTTGGGCTTTGATAGCTTTTCTTGGGACGTAGGTGATGTTATGCTCACCTAGTTCTACTGCCCATTTGGCTAGTCGTCCCGAGTTTTCTGGTTTTTCAAGCACACTCTTAATAGGTTGGTCGGTGACCACTTGTATAGGGTGTGCTTGGAAATACCTTCGAAGCCTTCTAGCTATTTGAACTAGGGCTAGGGCAAGTTTTTCAAGAGGAGGATATTTGGTTTCAGCCAATTTTAGAGTTTTGCTGAAGAAATAAACGGGTACCTGAACCTTGTCTCACTCAATGGTGAGGACCGCGCTTATGGCCTCTTCAGCAACCGATAGGTACACCGAGATTAACTCTCCCGTTTCTGGGGACTGCAATGTCAGGTAAGGAAGTGAGATGTTGTTTCATCTGGTTGAAGGCCTCTTCAGCCTCCTCAGTCCATTTGAAGTCCTTCTTATCGGAGCAGCTCTTGAGCGTTTTGTAAAAGGGTAAAGACCTTTCAGCCAACTTGGAGGTAAAACTCTTCAAGGCTGCAAGCTTCCCATTTAAGCTCTCAACCTCCTTCTTCCTTCTCGGTGGTTTGGTTTCAAGAACAACTTTCACCTTATTTGGATTGGCTTTAATGCTTTGTTTTCCCACAATATGCCCAAGGAATTTACCTTCCTCAAATCCAAAAGAGCATTTCTCGGGATTGAGTTTCATGTTGACCTTCCTTAGGTTCTTGAAGGTTTCTTGGATGTCATCGAGCATTTGATACTCCGTCTTGCTCTTAATCACCAAGTTATCGACATATGCCTCCATGTTTCTTCCGATTTGACTTGAAAAGGCCCTGTCAACTAGTCGTTGGTAGGTTGCTCCAGCGTTTTTGAGGCCAAAAGGCATCTTTTGATAACAAAAGATCCCTTTGTCTGTGTGAAAGGCGGTCTTTTCCTCGTCCTCTTCCTTCATGAGGATTTGATGATAGCCTTTGTAGGCATCAAGAAAACATTTGAACGGGTAACCGGTGAGGGAGTCCACCTTGTGTGACAACCCGCACAAAACCAGGTATCCGTACAACTTAATTAATGATTAATTTTTACTTGATTACTGTGCTTGATTGAAACTAGCTGATAAACTGCTACCTGCATACTGATACATGCACTTACTTGCATCATACTTTATTTGCTGTCACTACATTATTTACGTGCTGAACCCTAGTGACAAACATGATGCACAAAAAGCACAGTAGCACCAAACGGATACACAGTGGACATGCTGAAATAGCCAGCATCAGGCAAATACTGCCTCAAGGCCTGTTAAGAGCCTCATATATTTTGGCTACACTGGTAGTGAGTGTAGGATATAAGGGTTGTGTTACCGCGTCTCTAGGGGATAAGATACACTGATTCGGATGTGCCAAAAAAAAACGTACTTTAAATACCAAACACAGCACTTTAAATAATTTAACCAGCTTCTAGCTGACTAGTAAAGTGCCAAAAATGAGAAAATATCACTAGACACTTTCTAAAGTGTCGGGGAAATCAAACTGTGTCACTAAAAATGTAATAACGACACTTTAAAGTCTTTTGTAACACTTTAACGGATTACTATCCAACCGGACACCCGGACTTTACCCGGAATATGAAAACTATACTATTTTTATTATTACTCTTTTTCTGAGCCAGTTAGGGTCCCTGATTACCCTAACACCCGTCATAACGAGTTACACGTAACTAACAGAGTTTAAACCTAAACTAACTTACTTAACCTTAACTAAACCCCCTAACTAGTAATTAAAATCGAACCATGGGCACCCACCCCCCAACCGATCGGTTACATAGGGAGCCCCACATTGTACTTAAGATCTTGGATGATCATGTTGTCTAGTACTTATGTGACATAGTGACCAATGGACCTTGAACTTGCCTATATATACACACTAACCACAAGAGATTATTCACAAATCACCACAACTCACTTCTCTCTTGCTCTTCTTGTGGCTCTCGGCCGAAACCACCATCACCTACACACCCACCTTCGGCTCTTGTCTTCATCATTCCAACACCATACAATCATCACAAGTCACGTATTAGAAGGTTTGGTGCAAGCGGAACGCGAAGGACCTCAACCGTTTGCTTTTATCCACGCGATTTTCGTCACAACTCTTCCCTAGCCTTGAGCTAGAGGTATAACCTTTAAATCTTGTTTTTAAGCACATCTAAGGTGGTTAAAAGAAGTTTCGTCGGATAAATATCGTTAACACACGTTTTGAATCTTTAAAGTCTACTAAAAATCACTAAAACGGAGGTTAATAGCATATGGCTTGTGTAAAAGTCATAGGACTTGAAATTTGTGCTTATTGTTACCCGATCTATAATGTGGTAGCTCGAAACTTCGTTTAACCCGACTTTGTAAAATCACGTATCACCACATAAGCTTGTTTTTGAAAGATACAAGGGTTAAAAGTGAAACACTACCACATTTTAGAGACATGAACTTGTAGAGAAATATTTTACTTGTGTAAAAGTATTTTAACCGGTAAAATGGTGTTTAAAACTAGCGGATCTACGTATCCGCAAGTGGTATTTTTGAAAGACCACACTTTGAAGAAATCATGTTTTCCTAAAAGATAGATCTTGCACTAATAAATATGATTTTGTAAACCACGAGTGTATAGACACTTGAAAAATAAAGAGATCCGACAAAGAAGTGTATTTGTCACTTATTACTAGAAGTTGTAAAGACGGTTTTCTCTAAACACGAGGCTTTCACAAGGTTAAAGTTATTTTTTTATAAAGATCTACACATATAAAGGGTGTTTACATTATTAATGCGGAAAAACTGCAAGTTCATGCGAATATGCAAACTTACATATTTATTTACTAGTTTGATGTGTCGGAAATTGTTTGATTGAATAAAGAAGTTGATTGAGTTGATTTGTTAAAAGAAAATGATACGCTTGAAAGCGTGGCCACCTCCAGTTACAGAGGAAACTCTGGCGAAATTTTCTAAAAACCTAACACTTAGACTTTTTACACAACAAGTGTTACAACTATTTTGGACATACCTTCGAAACATAAATTTCGCCAGCACTATATTTTACTAAACATTCGGAGGTGGGATTTTCACAAAGATTAACGTGATAAATATATTTGTCACAACACTGTTTATGATTATTTTGTGAAGTACATAAATATTATTTTAGGGTAAAAATAATATTTACAAGCGTTATGATTCCAAAACTTTGCGAACGCTTCCATTAACATATAAGTTACACCGGTAATTACATTACCACAAGTTTGATAAAACGTAACTTACGCACATGTATTGTATCCCCCATCCTTGGGAAGAAGAAGAATAACTATCAAGCACATACAAAATGTAACACGAAATAGTTGTCTAACTATTTCCCGCAAACATAAACTGTAAAGCTAAAGCACGGCCGTCCGTCTAATAGAATTAGCACTTGTAGGTCGTTGCACAGATTACAGTATCAGGAGACGCTTGGTAGAGTTACGCATCCACTGTGAGTTCATGTCCCCCTTTTCTCTAACTGTTTTCAGTTTACTTAACTGCGGGGGTGAAATACATGTTACTTTGTTTACAAGTACTTTATACACGGTATGAATAACGTAAGGAGGTTTAGATCATGTGAATGGGTAGTTAGAACCCCGAGGGACTCGAGCGGTAGATCTATTTGGGTGTAGCGAGCCCAGCTCCCGGTCCAACAGAACAGGCCTCTCGAAGGACTAACAGAACGGATCCGGAGTGACTTGGTACCCAACGCAAAATATGCTAGGGTTGTTTCTTACTTACTTGCATTTCACGACATGCTAATGGCCTTGCAAACCATTGGTGATCACAAGTCCTCTTACACTGCTACATACCAGGAAACTTTTATACTTACAAGTGTTTTACTTACTCACTTGCACATGAACTCGCTCAACATTATTGTTGATTTTTCAACTCACATGTATTTCAGGAAATTAACGGATTCTGGCACGGTATGAACGTTTTCCGCTGCAACCCTTCATGAAGTCATCTGGGTTTAGGGTTGTGCCTCTTTCCTGGACAAGGCATAATCCCTAAATCACGTTTATGTTTATTTTAAGTTGTAATGTTATTGAACAAGGTTATGGATACTAGAGTATGTCCGCGTTGAACAATGGTATTGTATGTTGATTTCTAAACTTAATGATGACTTGCATGGTTTTTAAATTCATATAGCTTTGTTATGATTAAGCTATGGTATTAAGAAGTCACACCAAAACTAACCACGCTTCCGCAAAGCCAGGGTGTGACAGCTTGGTATCAGAGCTCTGATCATAGCGAACTAGGATTCTGTCTCGAGTCTAGACTATGATCACTAGGGCTCTCACGAAAACATTTTTCTGCATACCACTTAAGTCCAGATCCACACTTTTTACAAACAAATGTTGAGCACATTTTATTAATTATAAGTTCAGCTTGGAGGGCTGAGGATCGATCTGGAGGATCGAGATGGTTAAGGTAGTTGAGCACGTTGGTTTGTTATAAGGTTCGATCTGGAGGATCGAGGTGAATAAGGTAGTTGAGCACGTTGAATTGTTATAAGGTTCGATCTGGAGGATCGAGGTTTGGTTTAAGTGAAGGATAGAACAGTCTTGTAGACTAGATGGGTTTGGCTAGTAAGACTAGGAGAAATTATGTGAATGCCTACTTGGTGACTTATGTGATTATCTGATTATGTGATTGACTGTTTGTGCATACTTGTGTTTATGTTACAGATACATGGATCCGGCTGATTCAGGTGGTTCAGACATCACCAACCCCTGGCGTGTTGTGTCAGATGATTTAGAGTCCTCGGAGCACGAGGTGTACACGTCAGACTTTACCAGTACCGACGATGACGACTTCCAGCCATTCGCCCTACCTGATGGCGACGATGAGCTCCCTATTGATATTCCGGCCGGGGATTTGCCACTAGCGGTGATCCCTGCTCCCATACCCCTCGCTTCTTACCCTGTTCAGGAGTTACCATTCGACGGCGACGAGGACGACGTCGACTTATTCGAGGTGGAGCCTATGGAGGACGTTCAGGGCGAGGCCCTACCCGCTGTTGCCCCTCTACTGATTGCAGATGCTCCGGCTGCGGAGGCACCTGCACTTTCCCCAGCCCAGGACTCCTCTGAGTCTGTGGCTTCTGCACCGACACATACCCTTAGTGCGCAGCACTACTCTCACGAGTCAGATTCTGATCATGCATCTTCTGTCGCCCCCACCCCCAGTCCCACTTTTGACCACGAGGACGTGGAGGATTCCGACCCTATGTTTCCCCCAGGGTTCGACCCTGATCGTGATTTGGAGTTTGTCCCTATGGACGAGATGATGGAGGATCCTGCTGATCCTATTGATCCTTTCGACCCGATCGATCCTGATTTTGACTTTGATATGGCATTCGATGACTTGGAGCCTGCCCTTGCCCCTGAGCAGGCAGCTGCTCTTGATGTGTTACCAGAGCATGACCCTATGCATGCAGATATACCCCTTGAGCCCATTGCTGTTGATCCCATTGATCCTCTACCCCTTGTTGCTGTACCTGTTGACCCACCATTTGAGCACTTGGCACCTGTCGACCCTGTTATAGCCCCTTTATTTGATCCCGTTCCCATAGAGCCCGGACATGCACCGTTCGCGGCACAGATGGACCCTCCGGACGAGCCGGCACAGCACGGGTGGATCCCGGCTGATGAGGACGTCCCACCGTTACCCCCTCAGATCCCTGTCACTCAGCACGTTGATATTCCGTTTCATGTTCCCATGTACATACCTCCAGCGGGGCCTGGAGAGGGCTCTTCAGCCCACCCATCAGGGCACGTACCTATGCCCATGCCTTTCTTACCACAGATGCCTTTTGTTCCACCTACTACTGCTCCTTTTGGTGTAGCACCCTTCGATCCCACACGAGATCCACTGCTTTGGTCTCCGTTTTCCCCTATGCCACCCACAGATCCATACCACAGGTTCCATGTGGGCCACACTATCGAGGATGTACTGATGTCTTTTGTTTACCAGCATGAGTCGCACGAGCAGCGACTACAGGAGCTCGAGAGAGCTCGGCCATGTCAGTGCCATGGTCCGGCACCCTCTCCGTTACAGCCGTTTCGATCATTACCCCCTGATTATGCTGCTCGCCTTGCTACTTTGGAGCAGCAGATTGCCTCCGTTATTCGCACGCAGCAGGCGATGGAGGCAGATTGTTTAGAGATGCGCCGTTTGTTTTATACCCGTTTTCCCCCTCCTCCTCCACCACCATCTGCTTGAGCTCATCAGTGCCACAGGGTAGGCGAGGTGAGAAGTCAGCGATTGCTTATACTTGCACAGCATTTTGGAGAGACTACACTATGATTTGACTTTTGTTATGTACTTGATGTTGTATTGATACTGATGTAGCTTTTGACAGGGGTGATGTAGCCCCAGTGATGGATGATTGTATGTATACACTTACGATGTGGTCTCATTATTATGGCAATCGCAGTTTTCTCACCATATTTTGGATTTGCTTGATTACTGGTTTGTACTATATGACATGGAATGTTGTGTGATTAACATTTGTGATATGTGATAACATGAGATGCTATGTGATTATACTATTACCGTTATATACGTACGCTATATTACGAACTGATTTACGTATTATAACATCGGAGCCTTCTATGGCCTAACCAACTTAAACCATCTTTTAGAAAGATGCCGCCAAGACGACAGCAACAGCCTATGCCTACTACTCAGGAAGAGCTACAACAAGTCATTGCTGCTGCCATAGCGCAGTACGCAGCTTCTCAGCCAGGAGGAAGCGGAAGTGTTAATCAAGGCAATAACAACCCACCTCACGGTAATACCACGCCATTCGAACCTACCATGTCCTAGCTGGACATCTTTAGCGATGATGCTAATGCCAAACACATGTTTTAACATACGTGCAGGATGCACCTACAAGCAGTTCTTAGACTGCAAACCAGTTAACTTCAATGGCACAGGAGGTGCAGTTGCCTTTACCCGCTGGGCTGAGAAAACCGATTCCGTCTTACGCATGAGCAAGTGTGCTGAGGACCAACAAGTCACATACATTTCAGGGCTATTTCTCGACGGAGCCCTATCTTGGTGGAACTTACAAGTCCAAACCTTAGGCGAAGCTGCCGCCTACGCCCTGACTTGGGCCGAATTGAAAGAACTGATGCGCCGAAAGTACTGTTCACGCGCAGAAATTCAAAGGTTGGAGACTGAATTTTGGCACCTAAAGATGGATGGTCCGAAAGTAGCAGAATACGTTCAGAGGTTTCATGACCTATCTCAAGTGGTTCCTTACATGGTTACGCCGGAATACAAGCGTATTGAGCGCTTCATTTGGGGTTTGGCTCCCCAAATCATTAGCATGGTAACCTCCTCCAAACCAGCAACTATCACAGAAGCCATTGATTTGAGCGTGGCTCTCACAGAAGAGGCGATTCGTCTAAACAAGTTTGGTGATGCTAAGGCAAAGGAGAAAGAGACGCATGTCGAGTCGTCCGGAAATAACAAAAGAAAGTTTTCGAACTTCAAACAAAGTGTTAGCGGTGATGGTAAGAGAGGAGCACCTAGCACGCCAGCTCAGGGTGCAGCTGGCAGTGGAAGGAGAGGAAAGGGATATATGGGCACCCATCCCAGGTGTAGTGCCTGCCAGCGACATCATTCTGGTCATTGTGGGCTAAAAGTGTGTGAAGCATGTGGGAAACGTGGTCACTCTAAGGACACCTGTTGGGTTGGCACTGGCCGTGGAGGCCAGGGAGGATATGGAAATAGGAATGATAACCGTGGTGGAAATGGGAATCGCCAGCAAGGAAATTTCGGAGGAAACAGAAACCGAAGCAACAATGCAAACCAGGCTGGCAATGCCAACCAGAACAACACCCCAGCTGGAAATGGGGATGGTAATGGGCAGAGGCTCGGATGCTACAATTGCGGGGAAATCGGGCATTTTAAGAAGAATTGCCCAACATTGAATCAAGCCCGTGGTAGAGTGTTTCAACTTGAAGCTAGAGAAGCACGTCAAGATCCAAACGTTGTTACCGGTACGTTCCCTATCAATCAACGCTATGCATCCGTTTTATTTGATACTGGTGCCGATTATAGTTTCGTATCGCTAGAATTTAAGAATATGCTTGGGCTAGCTGCTAATAAGTTAGACATACCCTACTCGATCGAATTAGCTAATGGAAGGTTAGTTGGAGCCGACGAAGTAATCAGAGGTTGTGTGATAGAATTGGGAGAGCGCGAGTTTACTCTGGATCTACTACCGGTCCCATTGGGAAGCTTCGACGTGGTAGTAGGAATGGATTGGTTATCCAGGAACAAGGCGGAGATAGTATGTCACGAGAAAGTTGTTCGTATCCCAACTGACGATGGTGAGACAATTGTGGTTCGCGGTGAGAAGCGTGACACACCACTAAGATTCATCAGCTGCTTGAAGGCAAGGAAGTGTTTACGGAAAGGATGTGTTGCTTTTCTGGCACACATCGTAGACAAGAAGGCTGCCGAGCCAACAATCGAAGACATCCCTGTCGTAAGGGAGTATCCAGAAGTCTTCCCAGAAGACTTACCTGGACTGCCACCTCAGAGGCAAGTGGAGTTTCACATTGACTTAGTTCCAGGCGCCGCGCCTGTGGCTAAGGCACCATACAGACTTGCTCCATCAGTGATGCAGGAATTGTCAACACAGCTTCAGGAGCTGTTAGATAAAGGTTTTATCCGACCAAGCTTCTCGCCTTGGGGAGCTCCGGTCTTGTTTGTCAAGAAGAAAGACGGAAGTTTCCGTATGTGTATTGACTACAGAGAATTGAACCAGCTGACGATAAAGAACAGGTATCCACTGCCAAGGATCGACGATCTGTTCGATCAACTTCAAGGTTCAAGCTGTTATTCTAAGATCGATCTTCGATCTGGATACCATCAATTAAGGATACAGGAGGAAAGTATCCCGAAAACAGCCTTCCGAACTCGTTATGGACACTACGAGTTCCTCGTGATGCCATTTGGTTTAACCAATGCGCCTGCAGTGTTTATGGACTTGATGAATAGAGTTTGCAAGCCATACTTAGACAAGTTCGTGATTGTATTCATCGACGACATCCTGATCTACTCAAAGACGAAGGCTGAACACGAACAACATCTTAGAACCATTTTGGAGCTGCTAAAGAAGGAACAACTGTACGCCAAACTCTCCAAGTGCGAGTTTTGGCTACGCGAAGTCCAGTTTCTTGGACATGTGGTTAATGGAGATGGAATTCATGTTGATCCCACAAAGATCGAGGCGATCAAGAATTGGGAGACGCCTACAACGCCAACCGAGATTCGACAATTCTTGGGTTTGGCTGGCTACTATCGAAGGTTCATCGAGGATTTTTCGAAAATCGCTCAACCGTTGACGCTCCTGACCCAGAAGGATAAGACGTTTGATTGGGGAATCAAACAGGACGAAGCGTTTCAGATATTGAAAGATAAGCTCTGCAACGCGCCAATCTTAGCTCTACCGGAAGGTACCGACGATTTTGTGGTATACTGCGACGCATCGCGTCAGGGATTGGGTTGTGTGTTGATGCAACGCCAGAAGGTCATTGCTTACGCATCACGCCAACTGAAAGTACACGAAAAGAACTATACCACCCACGATTTAGAGCTTGGCGCAGTGGTTTTCGCTTTAAAGATCTGGAGACACTACCTGTATGGTACGAAATGCACAATCTTCACAGATCACAAGAGCTTGCAACACATATTCAACCAGAAAGAGCTGAATATGAGACAGAGACGATGGGTTGAGTTACTAAACGACTACGACTGCGAGATCAAGTATCACCCAGGGAAGGCGAATGTGGTCGCCGATGCCCTAAGTCGTAAAGAAAGAATCAAGCCCATAAGGGTTAGGGCTTTGGAAATGATCATACGAACCGATCTTCCCTCGCGCATTCGTGCTGCACAAAAGGAAGTTCTCAAGGAGGGAAATCTTGAGGAAGAATATCTCCGGGGAATGGAGAAGCTGTTGATACCAAACGAGGAAGGAACGTTATGTTTTGAGAAAAGGATTTGGGTTCCTCTGTTTGGTGGATTAAGGGAAGTTATTTTCAACGAAGCGCACAAGTCACGGTACTCTATCCACCCTGGATCGGATAAGATGTACCAAGATCTCAAAAATTACTATTGGTGGCCTAGGATGAAAGGCGACGTTGCTGTTTACGTGAGCAAATGTTTAACGTGCGCTAAAGTCAAGGCGGAATACCAGAAGCCTTCGGGACTTCTGCAACAACCTGAGATTCCCAAATGGAAATGGGAACAAATCTCAATGGATTTTGTTACAAAACTGCCAAGAACGCCAAGAGGCCATGATATGATTTGGGTGATTGTAGACCGCCTAACAAAGTCCGCACATTTTCTGCCAATCAGGGAGAAAGACAGTACTAGCAAACTTGCGGAAATTTACATGAGAGAGATCGTAGCACGACATGGAGTACCACTCTCGATCATCTCTGATAGAGACGGAAGATTTGTGTCAAGAATATGGCAATCTTTCCAAGAATCTTTTGGCTCACAATTGAATCTGAGCACTGCATTCCATCCGCAAACCGATGGCCAGAGCGAGCGAACAATACAAACGTTGGAAGACAGGCTGAGGGCATGTGTTATGGATTTAGGAGGTAGCTGGGATAAACACTTACCCTTGGTCGAATTCTCATACAACAACAGCTACCACACCAGTATTGGTGTTGCGCCTTTTGAGGCCCTATACGGACGCAAGTGCCGATCCCCACTATGTTGGTTTGACGCAGGTGATAGGCAGCTTGCTGGTCCCGAGATCGTCCAAGAGACGACAGATAAGATCGCGCAAATACTCAAACGCATCGAAGCCGCTCGCCACAGGCAAAAGGCCTACGCGGATCCAAACCGGAAGCATGTGGACTTCCAAGTCGGAGAGATGGTATTATTGAAGGTTTCACCCTGGAAAGGGGTAGCGCGCTTTGGAAAGCGAGGAAAGTTGAATCCACGCTACATTGGTCCCTTTAGAATTCTAGAAAGAATCGGGACGGTAGCATACAAGTTGGACCTACCTGCTGAACTAAATGGTGTTCACGATACATTTCATGTATCCAATTTAAAGAAAAGTCCAACTCAAGTTGACGTTGCCATTCCTATCGACGAGATTCATGTTGACGACACGCTCCACTTCGTTGAAGAACCTGTCGAGGTCACGGATTGGAAAGTTAACAAGACCCGCCGGAGCAGTGTCAAACTCGTCAAGGTACGTTGGAATGCCAGACATGGTCCTGAATTCACATGGGAACGTGAGGACCGGATGAAAGAGAAATACCCCCACTTATTTCCCAAGAACACTGCATCTACAAGCAGAACTTAAAATTTCGGGACGAAATTTATTTAACGGGGGGAGAATGTGACAACCCGCACAAAACCAGGTATCCGTACAACTTAATTAATGATTAATTTTTACTTGATTACTGTGCTTGATTGAAACTAGCTGATAAACTGCTACCTGCATACTGATACATGCACTTACTTGCATCATACTTTATTTGCTGTCACTACATTATTTACGTGCTGAACCCTAGTGACAAACATGATGCACAAAAAGCACAGTAGCACCAAACGGATACACAGTGGACATGCTGAAATAGCCAGCATCAGGCAAATACTGCCTCAAGGCCTGTTAAGAGCCTCATATATTTTGGCTACACTGGTAGTGAGTGTAGGATATAAGGGTTGTGTTACCGCGTCTCTAGGGGATAAGATACACTGATTCGGATGTGCCAAAAAAAAACGTACTTTAAATACCAAACACAGCACTTTAAATAATTTAACCAGCTTCTAGCTGACTAGTAAAGTGCCAAAAATGAGAAAATATCACTAGACACTTTCTAAAGTGTCGGGGAAATCAAACTGTGTCACTAAAAATGTAATAACGACACTTTAAAGTCTTTTGTAACACTTTAACGGATTACTATCCAACCGGACACCCGGACTTTACCCGGAATATGAAAACTATACTATTTTTATTATTACTCTTTTTCTGAGCCAGTTAGGGTCCCTGATTACCCTAACACCCGTCATAACGAGTTACACGTAACTAACGGAGTTTAAACCTAAACTAACTTACTTAACCTTAACTAAACCCCCTAACTAGTAATTAAAATCGAACCATGGGCACCCACCCCCCAACCGATCGGTTACATAGGGAGCCCCACATTGTACTTAAGATCTTGGATGATCATGTTGTCTAGTACTTATGTGACATAGTGACCAATGGACCTTGAACTTGCCTATATATACACACTAACCACAAGAGATTATTCACAAATCACCACAACTCACTTCTCTCTTGCTCTTCTTGTGGCTCTCGGCCGAAACCACCATCACCTACACACCCACCTTCGGCTCTTGTCTTCATCATTCCAACACCATACAATCATCACAAGTCACGTATTAGAAGGTTTGGTGCAAGCGGAACGCGAAGGACCTCAACCGTTTGCTTTTATCCACGCGATTTTCGTCACAACTCTTCCCTAGCCTTGAGCTAGAGGTATAACCTTTAAATCTTGTTTTTAAGCACATCTAAGGTGGTTAAAAGAAGTTTCGTCGGATAAATATCGTTAACACACGTTTTGAATCTTTAAAGTCTACTAAAAATCACTAAAACGGAGGTTAATAGCATATGGCTTGTGTAAAAGTCATAGGACTTGAAATTTGTGCTTATTGTTACCCGATCTATAATGTGGTAGCTCGAAACTTCGTTTAACCCGACTTTGTAAAATCACGTATCACCACATAAGCTTGTTTTTGAAAGATACAAGGGTTAAAAGTGAAACACTACCACATTTTAGAGACATGAACTTGTAGAGAAATATTTTACTTGTGTAAAAGTATTTTAACCGGTAAAATGGTGTTTAAAACTAGCGGATCTACGTATCCGCAAGTGGTATTTTTGAAAGACCACACTTTGAAGAAATCATGTTTTCCTAAAAGATAGATCTTGCACTAATAAATATGATTTTGTAAACCACGAGTGTATAGACACTTGAAAAATAAAGAGATCCGACAAAGAAGTGTATTTGTCACTTATTACTAGAAGTTGTAAAGACGGTTTTCTCTAAACACGAGGCTTTCACAAGGTTAAAGTTATTTTTTTATAAAGATCTACACATATAAAGGGTGTTTACATTATTAATGCGGAAAAACTGCAAGTTCATGCGAATATGCAAACTTACATATTTATTTACTAGTTTGATGTGTCGGAAATTGTTTGATTGAATAAAGAAGTTGATTGAGTTGATTTGTTAAAAGAAAATGATACGCTTGAAAGCGTGGCCACCTCCAGTTACAGAGGAAACTCTGGCGAAATTTTCTAAAAACCTAACACTTAGACTTTTTACACAACAAGTGTTACAACTATTTTGGACATACCTTCGAAACATAAATTTCGCCAGCACTATATTTTACTAAACATTCGGAGGTGGGATTTTCACAAAGATTAACGTGATAAATATATTTGTCACAACACTGTTTATGATTATTTTGTGAAGTACATAAATATTATTTTAGGGTAAAAATAATATTTACAAGCGTTATGATTCCAAAACTTTGCGAACGCTTCCATTAACATATAAGTTACACCGGTAATTACATTACCACAAGTTTGATAAAACGTAACTTACGCACATGTATTGTATCCCCCATCCTTGGGAAGAAGAAGAATAACTATCAAGCACATACAAAATGTAACACGAAATAGTTGTCTAACTATTTCCCGCAAACATAAACTGTAAAGCTAAAGCACGGCCGTCCGTCTAATAGAATTAGCACTTGTAGGTCGTTGCACAGATTACAGTATCAGGAGACGCTTGGTAGAGTTACGCATCCACTGTGAGTTCATGTCCCCCTTTTCTCTAACTGTTTTCAGTTTACTTAACTGCGGGGGTGAAATACATGTTACTTTGTTTACAAGTACTTTATACACGGTATGAATAACGTAAGGAGGTTTAGATCATGTGAATGGGTAGTTAGAACCCCGAGGGACTCGAGCGGTAGATCTATTTGGGTGTAGCGAGCCCAGCTCCCGGTCCAACAGAACAGGCCTCTCGAAGGACTAACAGAACGGATCCGGAGTGACTTGGTACCCAACGCAAAATATGCTAGGGTTGTTTCTTACTTACTTGCATTTCACGACATGCTAATGGCCTTGCAAACCATTGGTGATCACAAGTCCTCTTACACTGCTACATACCAGGAAACTTTTATACTTACAAGTGTTTTACTTACTCACTTGCACATGAACTCGCTCAACATTATTGTTGATTTTTCAACTCACATGTATTTCAGGAAATTAACGGATTCTGGCACGGTATGAACGTTTTCCGCTGCAACCCTTCATGAAGTCATCTGGGTTTAGGGTTGTGCCTCTTTCCTGGACAAGGCATAATCCCTAAATCACGTTTATGTTTATTTTAAGTTGTAATGTTATTGAACAAGGTTATGGATACTAGAGTATGTCCGCGTTGAACAATGGTATTGTATGTTGATTTCTAAACTTAATGATGACTTGCATGGTTTTTAAATTCATATAGCTTTGTTATGATTAAGCTATGGTATTAAGAAGTCACACCAAAACTAACCACGCTTCCGCAAAGCCAGGGTGTGACACCTTGAGATCAATTTCAGGTAACGGGTAGCAGTCTTTGGGACAAGCCTTGTTAAGATCCTTGAAGTCTATGCACATTCTCCAAGAATTGTCCGGCTTTCGAACCATGACCGGGTTTGCAACCCAGGATTGATACTTGACTTCTCGGAGAATGCCGGTTGACACAAGCTTTTCAACCTCTTGGCATGCAGCCAAGCTTCTTTCGGGTGCTAGACTTCGTTTCTTTTGGACCACAGGCTTGACATGAGATGGTATTTTCAACTCGTGCTCAGCAATGCTTCGAGGGATGCCTGTCATATCTTCCGGGCACCAAGCGAAGACATCACTATAACGTGCCAACAGTTTTTCAAGGTATGAGAGGGTTTCTTGTGAAAGGCTAGGATTGACCCTTATCTTCTGCTCGGGGTACTTAGGATTTACAATTAGCCTTTGCTTGTCTTCCTCAGTTTTGGAGCTTTCACCTTCAACCATGTAGGCCTCCTGGGAAGGTTGAAGGGTTGCTATTCCCCTCTCGGTGGGAAATTTGACAGTGCCATGGCCAACAGACACAACCATATAAAATGCACACTGTCCCGGCCTCCCGATGATCACATCATAGCTTGAAGGTATATTGATAACAACAAAGGTGAGTGGTTGGACTCTCTCCTTCTGACCTTCACTGAAATGAACATCAAGTGTCAGTTGCCCTAAAGGCTTGAGGGGTATATCGGCAATACCTTTTATGGAGGTTCTGGAGGGTTGAAGCCTTAAACGTTCTTCATTGCTTAGACGGTTAAAGAACTTCTCAACCATGATTTCAGTGGCAGCACCAGTGTCTATGTAAGCTTTACTTGTTTGCAATGTCCCCACAGTAGCCTCAACCACAAGAGGGCTGGAAAGAGGGTCCTTCTCAGTCGGGGGGAAACAAACACACTGAAGCTCCTAAGCTTCCAACCGCTGCCTTTTGTGTGGAACCCTTCCATCGAAATCTACAATATTCTCTTCCTTGCCTTTTCCTTTAGCCATTTTGTCCCTTACTCCCTTTACCAAGTGAGCATGTTCCCCGGACTTGACGGCTTCTTCGATCCTCTTTTTAAGTTGGAAGCAATCATTGGTATGGGGTCCCTTTTCCTCATGAAATTCACAGTATTGTGTGGAATTTTCATTTTTTCTGCTTTTGGGGAGAGGTCTAGGAGGCCGAAAGTTCTGCTTGACTTCTTCCGTTGCAAGGATTTATTGAGGAATCTTTGTGAGGGGTGTGAAACTTATGCCTTTCTCCCTGGTGGAAGGGTTTCGACCTTTAAGCCTTCGATGGTCTGAACCCTTTTGACGTCTGTCATAGGAGTTAAAGTTCCCCCTTTTCCTGGCTGGGCTGTTGCTTCGCCAACTGGATCCTCTTTTCCTTTGCTCTTTAATATCTACTACCTCTTCTCCCCGGATATGGGCTTCAGCTCTTTCGAGAGCTTCTTCTAAGGTCTTGGGCAGGGATTTGTTGAAATCTCTTGTGAGATATTTTGAGGTGATAGCATTCATAAAACCAGCCACCCTCATTTTTTCGTCTGCCCCTACATATGTTAGACTTTCCTTCTTGTATCGTTCGATAAACTCTCGAAGACTTTCATCATCACGTTGTTTTATCTGAAAGATCACTGTTGCATCTTTGACATATCGCCTTTGTTGGGAGAAATTGGCCAGGAATCCCTTGCTGAGGTCGTCGAAGCTTCGAATGCTTCGAGCAGGTAAAACATTGAACCAAATTCTGGTTAATCCGATAAGAGTTTGCATGAACATTAGACAACATTCAGCGTTTGACCATTTCTCAATCCTTGCTGCACCAGTGAAGATCTGAAGATGGTCCTCAGGATCTTCAGTCCCATCGTATGTTTTGATGTGGGATGGCATCTTGATCTTCGTTTGAAAATCATAATCGGCTATTTGCTGTGAAAAGCATGAGAGGTTACTCGGCTTGTAAGGTTTGGCCAAATCTTCTTCAGCCCTTGCACTCTTGTTGTTGCTGTTGTTGTTGTTCCCTTGAGTGGCCAGCACCTGATTGATAAAGTGCTGCCACGGGAAGCTGGCCATCATCTGGGTCATTATATGGGGCATGAGGTTGAAGCCTTGAAGGCTTCCGGGTGCTATTGGGCAACTAACTCCCAAAGGGGTGCTCATAGCAGCACTTCGTGCCAAGGGGAGCACGGACAAAGCTTGTTCCCATGAAGTTGTTGTTGAGGGTTGAAGGCTTGTTACTGGGGATTGCAGGAGCTAGTCAAGGGTCAGCTCATGGCCCAAAGGAGCACCACTTGTAGCTGGTTGAGATGAGAAGAGAGGATATGCTGTAGGATTCGGCCTTGTGGACAGATACGGGTTAGGGTTTGGAGGATTACTGGGACCAGCCTCATCCCTAGATGCAAAGGGAGGGATAGGAGGCCCAGGAGATAGTGTTGGTTCTGGCTCATCATAGTCTAAACGAATCCTTACTCCCTTGTCCCTTTCCCTACTCACATATTGGTTGAGAAGAGACCTCAACTCAAGAAAATTGTTGGCAACCCCTTCAGGGGTAAGTTCAACACGTGGTGGGGTGCCAGAGACACCAACATTAGGGGAAGGGACTCTGGATCTGGACGGAGTCGGAGTGTTGAAAGTGAGAAACTCGGGAGTGCTCCCCGGAGTTGAGAAAGAAGTTGGTATAGCCACATGAGTTTGGCTAGTACCCGGGGTAGAGGTGTTTGGAACCCGATTTACTTCTCCCGGGGATCCACTTTTTGACATGTTAGTTTCAAGAGAATGGAGCTACACTACTAGGTCTTTTGAAGTAAAATAGTGGCGTAGCCCCACGGTGGGCGCCAACTTGTTGATGCAACAAATAATAGACCGAGGATAGTAGCTGGGCTGGTTAGGCAAAAGGGTTGAAGGGTTCAACTTTGCCTAACGCAGGTCGTGGGGTCCCCCCACGTTTGCAAGACGTGGAGAGAGGTTCACTAGATTAATTTTGTTGTTTGCTAAAGATCCTCTTCTGAAAGGTATTTAGATTCGGATATGTAAGCAAAAGGAATGTGTGTGTTGAATGTGAAAGAAAGTATCTTGCATGAAGCAAGTGCTCGAGATGAATGACCAGAGATTTCAGGAATCAGGGCTGGCCAGGAATGTCTTGCTTAGTAAATGAAGTGTCTAATTTATAGGAGAAGACATCACTCAAAGAGGAATGTATTTGACTAGTGACCATGCTTGCAGTGGGGGTTTTTGCCCTTTTTGGGGTTTGAAGGCTTTGACCTGCGGGTAAAAGGGTGTGTTATGTGGATCCATGTTGCTTTTGCGGCTGGTGAGTTGGTGAAGCAATCCGGAGATGTGACCATTTATTGACTTTATGAACATGATTTGTTATTTATTTGAGACTTGTTTATTGTTCTTGATAATGATTTTTGCCTAGACTTCTTACACTGCCTAGGTTATGATGAACATCATGTTATGATTCTGTTTTTATTTGGTTTTGGACTTATTATGTGGATTTATGTAACAACCCGACCTTTCGGGTCATTACTCAGATCTGTCATTTATTGCTTAATTGACTTGTACTCTCGAGATCTCGATTATCGCAAAAAGGGTTTAAACGATATTTTAAAACTATGTTCTACAACGCGTTCACAACGCTTATTCAAAACACAATTATCGCATTTAACACAGTTTACAACGCTTACTACTTAACATATTTTATCGCATATTACATCGCTTGTTTATACTAAACGCTATCGCAACGCAATCACAACGCAACTCGAAACGCAGATTTACTTTTATGCAATTATGTGTTATGTGTATTATTTGTGTTATTACTTGTTTAATGTTATGTGATTATCTCAACGCAATGCATACTCGCAACTCGCTTAAACGCAACGCAACGCTTATCGCACAAAACGAAAGTCGGAAAACTAACTCGCACAACTCGGTCGATCGAATGACCACTCGATCGAATGGACATTCGTCCGGATGACCATCTGATCGGATGGCCATCCGACGGACATCCATCCGACCCATACACCACTTACTTGCACCGCCTTATCTCCCCTCTCAGCCTATAAATAGTGTCGTACACGCTATTGTTCACTGATGTGACAACTCTATCCGACCAAATCGCTCCTAGGTCATTCTCAAGCACTTTTCTCTCGATTCAAGGCTATTTCGTAAGTTTTTCTACCTAAATCTTGTACTCCCATCATCACTACACACTTCTCCATCATCTTCTCCATCAAAATCACTGGTTTTCATCTTGGAATCACCTGATTTGGACCCCTTGAAGGTAACATCATCTCAGTTGCTTATGCAATCGGTTGCGTGACGTCATCTTATCAAGAATGGTTCAGATCTAAAGGATTTCCACACTATTCAACACAAATCTCAACTAGATTTCATCATTTTCCAACTGTTTTCAACATTTCTTAAAATTTCTTCAACATTTTACACAAAACCGATGGAATCCTTGCTCATTCAGACTCTCCACTCATTCTCTAGTTGAGAGCCGGCTTGAAAATGGATTTCCACCGGAGAGATGACCGATTAATGGGTTAAACATGAGACTTCATCAAAAGAACAGTGAGTACGATCGTATGGGGTGGTTCCCATCCGATCGAATGAGCTGGACTTGGTGTGGTTTCCGTTGTTCGACACGTCATCACGCCGTCTCCGTTAAATCGCAAACTTTTTAACTTAGAAAAAATTCAAGTTTTCAAAACAACAGGTTGCCCACTCGAGTGGCCATCCGATCGAATGACCATTCGACAGGTGACTTGTCCTTTATACTATTTCTTGTTCAAAACGATTGACCAAGACTTCAAAATACCAAACTCTCGATCGAATAGCCATCAGATCGAATGGTCATCCGTCCGGATGACCATCCGACCGGATGACTTGTTTGAATACTACAACGAAAACTTCAAAAGTTTCAAAACACTTTACAAACACCCACACTCATTCGAATGGATATCCGTTCGAATGGTCATCCGTCCGGATGACCATCCGATCGAATGGGTTATCCAACACTCAACATATTCGACTCTCTGTTACCTCGCTGTTCAACACTTATGCTACTGTTCTATGCTCAGGCTAATTCCAACGCGCTCCCTTCAATCCAATTCAAGGTTGTGTTTATTTATTAAACACATACTGTGAGTATACTCGAACCCTTTTTCGCTTAACGCACTTTTGGGTGTTACATACGTTCTATATCAAAACACAACGCACCCAATGTTTAAACTCTTTTATACACGCTAACCGCTCTCGCATGCTATACGTGATTCGATGAATGCTTGTATGTTATGTTTACACAGTGACTGTTTGCCTGACACCTTAGCAACGATAGTACTATAGTTTGGACTCAGCACCTGTTTATTCAGGGGTTGTTAAGGGTCTTACTTCACATGGTCACAGTGGTGATAATGTGTTGCGTATTCTACAACTTGCAGTCATGTCGGTTGCATGCGTCATTGTCGATAGCTTACTTGATCCACATTTCTACGTGTTACATGTTGGTTATGCGTAAACGCTTTCGCTATACTATATACTATGCAAACTTGTATACTCACATTTACATTATATGTATTGACTTTATTTTAATTTATGTAACAGGTTGTTAGGATGCTTTGCTTGCTGTGATGAAACGAAGTAGGAAGTCTAGAAACCCACAATAAAATCTGAGTTGTCGGAACAATGTTTTGTTTTTGAGACTTATGTCTGTTTTTGCTTTATATGTTAATGGTTTAGGACATTAATGTTAAATATATTGTCATTAATAGTTGTTATGGATTCTCTTGGACAATCTGTTTCGCTCAGTGCCACGCCCTGATGTTTCCGCCATCGGTTAGGGTGTGACAATTTAATATTAAAGTAAAAGACTTTGGTTTGAATGTTAGTCGTATATGCGTATTTAATCTTATTTAAATTTCATTACATGTTTCACTTGCCTTTTACGGATGACTTCCATGTATGAATGCCAGTTAGGTCATGGACTGTGTGTTAGCGATTAGTTTGCGGATAATAGGTTAATTTACTGTAGGAACTGTGATTAAGTTTTGAATAGGGTTAAGTATTCTACCAATCTCGATTGTTGTGAGGTGAGAGGTTGTCGGTCTATCTTTAGTGTTAGATTGCTAGGGTTAGATACTTTGTGAGAAGATCCCCTTAGTTGCCCTTTCACTATTTGCTTATCGAGTCTAATCATAAAACCATAGGTACCTGTGACTTTCATGCTGTGAGGTAGATTGTCTAGATGGTACTTTATTATTACAATAGGAAAGCCTGTGAGGGAATCCTCTAAACCGGTATTAGAACAACTTAATAGGTTGCCATAGGTGTCTTCTCAAGAAAGGTTAAGGGTCCTGTTCGGTTATCCTTTAAGATTAGCATCTTAAGATCTCGGTTTCCACATTAGTTCCATAACTGATAGAAGGTGTCAAGCATGTGTAGGATTCTAGCCTAGGTAGTGCGTTTCCCATCATCTGAATTCGTCCTTAGTCTTAGTTCGCGTCTCCGTCCGCTTTAGTTAATTTAGTTAATTTTAATAAATTGCATTAGGTTATTAGAACCCCCCCCCCCCAAAACATAAAAACAATTAAGTCGAGTCAGTTTTAGATAAGTTAGTCGAGCCTAGTAAAAGTAATTAGATAGTCTCGTGGGTTCAATACTCGAACTTACTTAGGCTATACTGCATTGATCGACACACTTGCTCGTTTAGGTTTTAGAGAGTCTTAGTTTATAAATTTAAAACTTAGAGTGTTTAGTTTAGGGTTAAAATTAGTTAGTTTTTATAGACCGCTTTTAGCACATCACTTCTTAAAATGGATAAGCATATAGTTTGATTTATTTTACCCCTATAAGTTAAAACCTATTATTTTAATACTTCTAAAAATGGAGAAGCATATTGTTAAAAGAGATGGTCCATCTTTTCTCTTCGTCGGAAAGGTCCATCTTGCACACGTGTTAGTAAAATAACCCAAATCGTATTAACCATACAACTCGAGACAGAATTCCAATGACTGTGTCAGGCAGAGCCTTGAGATGCATTACAGAATCCTAGATCAATCGGGTGTAACACGAGACAGAACTCCAACGATTGAGTCAGGCAGAGCCCTGACATGCGTTACTGAGCCCTAAATCGATCGTGTAGGATAACAGCAGGGTTATAATACTTACAACGAGGCAGAGCTTCGCTTTATAGAGGGGTATTATGCCCGAGTATAATAATTGCCTACAGAGATTGAGAGAGAATTTTGATTTCTGAACGAATTGTAAATGAACTGATCGACCCTATTTATAGGCTTTTCGTATGGCAGCTCACGGCCCGCGACACACTAAAGGTCTTCGCGGCCCACGAAAAGCGTAGGTTTGGCCATAGGCTTGACCAGTCAGCGTATCTAGACCTGCCACGTGTCGACACGTGGCGGCCTGGGTGTTTGGCAAGCAATCAGTGCTCGCGCCCTGCGAAAGACCAAGGGGGTCTTGGTCGCGCCCCACGACAACCCTATAATTTTTGTTTTTCTTGTTTTTTATAAGTATAAGGGTATTTCGGGCTCGTTTCTCGCATACGGGGTATGTAAGGAACGTTTTAGGGTCACATTAAGGGTTATAGGAAGGTTGTTATATCCTTCTCACCTTTTTTTAGATCTCGTCCTCGAGGTCACCTGGAACAGTGTGGGTATTTCCTTTTCATCTCGGACTCGAGTTCCCAAGTGTATTTTGGTCCTCTCTTGGAATCCCATTTAACTTTGACCAGAACTAGTCTCTTGTGTTTGAGATTCTTGATCTTTCTATCTTCAATCTGAATGGGTTTCTTGATAAACTTAAGTTTCTCATTTACCTTTATGTCCTTAAGAGGTATCACTAATGATTCGTCTGCTAAGCATTTCTTGAGATTACAAACATGAAACACATCATGTATTCCTGTCATTTCCTCTAGCAGTTGTAACTGATAAGCTACAGGTCATATTCTTCTAATTATCTCAAAAGGTCCAACATACCTGGGGCTTAGCTTTCATCTTTTAACGAATCCACTACTCCTTTCCATGGAGAAACTTTTAATAATACATTATCTCCTACTTGAAATTCTAAAGGTTTTCGTCTGTTATCTGCATAACTCTTTTGACGATCTCATGCTGCTTTTAGTCTTTCCTTGAATTGAATTATCTTATCTGTTGTTTCTTGCACTATCTCTGGTCCAGATAATTGCTTTTCTCCAATTTCTGCCCAACAGACTGGAGTTCTGCACTTTCGTCCATTAAGTGCTTCAAAAGGTGCAGCATTAATGCTAGTATGATAGCTGTTATTGTAGGAAAATTCTATTAATGGTAAATGGTCATCCCAATTTCCTCCGGAATCAATTACACAGGCTCAAAGCATATCATCCTTCGTTTGTATTGTCCTTTCGCGTTGTCCGTCCGTTTGTGGATGATATGTTGTGCTTAGATTTAACCTGGTTCCCATTGCTTTTTGGAAACTTGTCCAAAAATGAGAAGTAAAACGGCTATCTCTATCAGATACAATAGATAAAGGAATTCCATGTAATGGAACTATTTCATTTACATATAGCCTGGCTAACTGTTCCATACTGAAAGGTTCCTTCATTGGTAAGAAATGAGTAGATTTAGTTAATCTGTCAACAATTACCCAGATTGTGTCTTGGGTAATTCGGTAACAAAGTCCATTGTTATCAATTCCCATTTCCATATTGGCATTTCTAACTGTTGTAATAACCCTGAGGGTTTCTGATGCTCAGCTTTAACTTGTGAACAAGTTAAACATTTAGCAACATAAGTTGTTATATCCTTTTTCATTCCTATCCACCAAAAATTCTTTCTTAGGTCTTGATACATCTTATAACTTCCAGGATGTATCGTATACTTAGACTTATGAGCTTCTTCTAGAATATTGTGGCGTAGGTTTCCTTGTTTAGGTATCCACATCCTTTTCTTATGGAACTTCCAAATTCCATCTGTTCCTTGTTCTAATTCCTTAATCATTCCTTTTAAACTTTTAGCATCGTCCTTGATTGTTGTTTCCTGTACTTCTCTAATTTGATCATTTAAATCTACTTGTAGATTTAATATGAGAGAACGTACTCGTTTCAGCTTTTCATGATATTTTCGACTTAAAGCATCAACTACTACATTAGCTTTCCCAGCATGATACTGGATATCACAATCATAATCACTAAGAACTTCCATCCAGCGTCTCTGTCTCATATTTAATTCTTTTTGCCCAAATCTTAAGGGCAAAAACTATGGCTCCTAACTTTAGATCATGGGTTGTGTAATGCTCTTCATGTTTCTTAAGTTGTCTAGAGGCATAAGCTATAACCTTTTGACTTTGCATCAACACACATCCATATCCTAACTTAGACACATCACAATAGACTACAAATTCTTCAGTTCCTTCTGGTAATGCGAGTATGGATATGTTGGTTAACGTTTGCTTAAGAATCTTAAAAGCTTCTTCCTGTCTTGGTCCCCATTCAAACTTAACTGATTTACAAGTCAGTTTGGTTAATGGAATGGCTATTCTAGAGAAATCTTGGATAAACCGTCTATAATATCCTGCCAGTCCAAGAAAACTTCTTACTTCTGTTGGTGATTCATGGACTTTCCATTTAGTAATCGCCTCGATCTTTGTGGGATCCACATGAATTCCTTCATGATTAATCAGGTGTCCAAGAAATTGCACTTCTTGTAACCAAAATTCACATTTTGAGAATTTAGCATAAATCTTCTCTTTTCTCAACAATGTTAGAAGTGTATGCAGATGCGCTGCATGTTCCTCTTTACTCTTAGAGTAAATTAGAATATCATCTATAAAGACAATTATGAGTTTATCCAGGTATGGTTTACATATCTTGTTCATCATGTCCATAAATGCAGCTGGGGCATTGGTTAAACCAAATGGCATGACGGTAAATTCATAATGACCGTACCTTGTTCTGAAAGCAGTTTTAGGAATGTCCTCTTCCTGTACTTTCAGTTGATGATATCCTGTGTGACAACCCGAATTCTCGAGGTTTGTGTTACCTGATTTCAAGGCTTGTACGGTTATGTCTTATGTCCCACTTCATATAAATCCAGTGTACGATACCTAAACATGTGATGGTTTTATGTAATAGTGTTATGAGAAGGCATCTAGTTATGTTTTGTAAGTTGTTACACCCTACTCGAGGGTCCGCTAAATCCAGTCACACACTACCTCAGGTTCTCGGCCCAGCTCCCGTGAAGCCCACCATGTTATGGCCCAAGATCAGGCCCGATTCGATTAAGGGCACATGTATAGTTTTTTTGTCAAATGTCAAGCTCGACGAAACTAGGATTTTTCATCATCACTTCCTTTGGCGAAGCTTAGTCTTTCGTCGGTAAGATTCGCCGCCGCACTAGGGCTCTCGGCCCAGTTCCAATCAGAACTTAAGTGGGTTCGGCCCACTAGTGATCACACAAAATGGCACCAGGCTCTCATTTATCCTGCACGCAACACCTAGAAACAAAACCCTAGTGCCAGTCTTTTCCTCTCAAGTGTGTGACGGCAACAAGTACTATCGGTGCTCTCTCCTCCATTCGCTCGCATCTCTCCCGCAATCGGTACATAATCGTTGCTTGAGTCAAGTTCCTGTTAATATTTGGTTATGTGTATGATCGTTGGATGATGATTATTGCATGAGAATAAGGAGTTTCGTTGTAATCATAATTACGTATGTGGCTTGACTAGCATGTTGATGATTGTATTAATTTTGTATGTTAGTGGGCTATGTTAACTTTAATATGATGATGTGAACCGATGAGCTAGGGTTTGTTTGCAAAACTAAATTGTGTGTGAGAACTGGTAAGAGGTTGTGTCAGATTAGGAGTAGGTATGTTAGGATTGGCAAACTTAAAGGATAAGGAATTACTGATGTATGTCGATTATTGTTGCAAACTGTTAGGATATGTGTCCATGATCATGAGTTATATGAAATCATATTCCTTGATTTGAACGTGAAAAGGGATCAACATGATAATACACTGTTTGATCTAAAACGGAAACGAAACTGTCGATGATTGATGTTTGCAAAAATTAGGGAGTAAAGGATAGAAACTTGTAATTGAATAAACAATTGAAACTGTTTCATCACCTATAGAGGGGGCGACGAAACTTATGGTCTTTCGCCACACATAGAACGTGACGAAACTTATAGTCTTTCGTTGTCACACCCCCAAAATCCACACGCGGAGTATCACTGCTTGGAGGCGTGACCGACCAGGATCAAACCACTAATCATATTGAACAAGCAAGTAATTAATTGTAAAAGTCCAACCAACATAATTAGTGTCCAAAACAACGATAGTTTAAGTTATGAGCGGAAGCATAATGTTTGAAACCAAATCATAAGTTCAAATATCCAAATGTTTAACATGGCACACAGCTGCCCATGTCCCACAACGACTCTTCCTTGTGCAAGCTCCAGCTAAGAACCTATTGACCTGCAAAGCATGTAGTAACGAGTCAACAATAATGTTGAGCGAGTTCACATTTGGGTGTTTGTTTTAAGTTGTTCCAAAAACAGTTCCTTTAACTGGCATCCCTGCCGTGGGGGTTACCCCATAGTTGAAAACGTGATTTGTTTAACCCATTAACTCTGGCAATCCAGCCGTGGGGGCTACCCCATGATAGTTATCTGGCATTTCGGCCGTGGGGGCTACCCCATGTATACACTAGACTCGTTACCATATCGACTGCTGACTGTAGTCATGTTTAAGTGCCCTGAACTGTCAATGTCTATCATCATTGACGTGCCCAGATCCATTAGTTCACGCCCGTCCTCTGCAGCACGGTGTGAGGCTTGTCAGACCTAAATAGCGCTATCTAACTAATGACCCGCTCGCCATTGGCCCGGCGATTAAGTCGATATAAAAAGGAGGGACTTCGTGATAGAGTTTTGGTCTAGTAAAAGTTATCTGTCCGTAAGGACGAGGAATTACATTCCTGAACCAGTACTGTCCTTCCCAAGAAAGGACGAGGAATCCATGTTCCTTAACCCCATTCCCAACCCCTGGGAATCCCATGCTTTGTAGAGTGTGAACTCACCTTAGGTTAGCTCGGCAGACACACGAAAAGGTTGCTTGAGCTATAAGTGGTCAACCACGTCCTAACATGGTTACCATATAAGTCAGGTCTAGGTTCAAATAATGCACGTATGTTTACACAGAGATAGCAAGTTACGAACACATGGTATACACGACATACACGTAAAGCAACATCAGATAGGTAAATAGTAAAGCCCAATAAATAGGCGGCCCAACCTGTTGTGCGTTCAGCACCATCTTGTGCGACCCACAACGGGTTACGCGATTCGGAATATACCCGGCCCAAAATATGCAACCCAATACTCCTACGGCCCAAACAATAAAACGCATTTAACTTGTGCGGTCCGGTTCAGCTTGTGCGACTGGACAAACTTGTGCGATTAGTTACATGTTTTCCGTAAATCATGCAATCAGTTACACCATACCATTTCTCGATCAGACTAACCGATCAACCCTTTAATTTGCATTGGTTTGTATGAACCTCAATTACCCTAATTATCAGTTAATCAATCAATCACATTCTAACTTAGTCAATAAGCAATGATTATGCCACACAACATTCATCATAGATCCATTCACAGCACTGTTTCATCGATGACTCAATCAAAACCCTAATATTCATGCAATTCTAATTATATAATTAAACAACAATCCTCGGTTATAGACATTATTCTACTTGATCAAATCTCTTGTGTGTAAGAACCTTAATTCACTATTCGATCATCATGACAATAAACAATACAGCATCGTTTAAATCAGTTTTTATTTTCATAGTCATACTAATGATTCCATCGTTAAATAATCCTATATCATCGACTAACAATCATCCATTTAACAAAACACATATTAGAAATCAAGCAATCATTCGGTTCATGTGTAAAATCAAGACATCATTTAATTCTCATCTCATGATAACTTTGACTATTCTGACAACACACATGGGCTGCCCATTTGCTTGTTCAAAGTTATCCCCTTTGACTAAACAAACATTCTATTGGACTGATCACTGCATTTAATAATATAACAAGGAACCCTAATCGATATTCAAGCAGTTGACGTCATGATCCATTCATTCAATATTAAAAGGATTCACATCGGATCATATATCAATTCATAACCACAAGATTGTTTCCATGACAGTCATACACTACCTCATTTAATTGAATCATGATAACAAAACAAACCCATCAACATAATCTTAAATAGTAACAGAAGATTTCACATTAACAAGAATACAACATCGGCATGTGTCAACATATATATATATATATATGATTTATTAAACCCAATCGCACATAATAAAATTATCAAATAGGAATCCGTTCAAAGGTGATTTCACTAACCGAATTGATGGATCCGATAGCAGAAGGCCTCGAGGAGGGGGTGTGTTCCACTGCCGCATATGGAAGTTAGGTAGGTAGGCTTTATTGTCGCTTGGTATTGGAATAATGTGATGAATGTGGAGAGGGTCACGTAACTTCCGATTATAATTCCAAATGTATAAGTGGGCCGGTCCTAATACTCATTTTGTTACCACAAGTGGGCTCGGTTCTTGTTAGTTTGGGCCGAAGTGATGTGTAACACAAGGGTCACTAATGTGGCCCAATGACTTGCAGCCCAGACATACGGCGTAATGTCTAACGAGGTTATAACGTGCGCTTAAGTTTAACATGATATAATAGCATAACATTTCATTAAATCAACATATCAGATAATCACACCAAGTTCACATACGTTACATTAAGCACATAAATAGGTTCTGAAATACGAGTTGTCACATTATCCCCAAGTTGAAAGAAATTTCGTCCCGAAATTTAGCACGTACTCACTGAGGAAGCTAGTTAAGTTGCATGGTTTTCCTGGGGTGTCACATCCTCCCCCCGTTGATCTGGAATTTCGTCCCGAAATTCCGTAGCTTCAGCCTCAGTAGTGGTTGTACCGTTTGCAAATAGTTGGGGATACTTTTGTTTCATCTGATCTTCGCGTTCCCAGGTGAACTCTGGGCCGCGACGTGAGTTCCAACGAACTCGAACGAGAGGGATTCTAGTGTGTTTGAGGACCTTAACATCCCGGTCCGTGATTTCAACTGGTTCCTTGACGAATCGTAACTGCTCGTCGATAGTGAGCTCCTTCAAAGGAACTATGTGGGTCTCATCTGACAGACACTTCTTCAGATTTGACACGTGGAAAACATTGTGAACTACACTGAGTTCTGCTGGTAAGTTCAGTTTGTAGGCCAGCTTGCCTATTTTCTCCATGACTTCGAACGGTCCAACGTATCGTGGGTTAAGTTTGCCTCGTTTACCAAAACGAACCACACCCTTCCAGGGTGAAACTTTGAGTAGCACTCGCTCCCCAACCTGGAGCTCTAGTGGTTTCCTGCCCTTATCGGCGTAGACTTTCCGACGGTCACGAGCTGCCGCCATTCGTTTTCGTATCTGAGCAATTCGTTCTGTTGTGTCTACCACAAGTTCTGGACCAGTAATCTGACTATCCCCCACCTCTGCCTAACAAAGAGGTGACTGGCATTTACGCCTGTACAATGCCTCAAACGGAGCAGCTTTAATGCTGGTGTGGTAGCTGTTATTGTACGAAAATTCCACAAGTGGCAGATGCTTTTCCCAGCCGTTGCCAAAGTCAATTACACATGCCCTAAGCATGTTTTCAAGGGTCTGGATGGTGCGTTCAGACTGCCCATCCGTTTACGGGTGATAAGCTGTGCTCATATCTAATCATGAGCCAAAGGACTTGTGCATTGCTTGCCACAGTTATGAAGTAAAACGTGCATCTCGATCTGAGATAATAGAGGTGGGCACTCCGTGCCTCGAGACAACTTCCTTAAGATATACGTCTGCTAGTGTGGTGAACTTATCCGTTTCCTTGATAGCCAAGAAGTGAGCAGACTTTGTGAGTCGATCCACGATCACCCAAATAGTATCGTTACCACGTTGAGATCTAGGCAGGCCATTGACAAAATCCATGGAAATTTGCTCCCATTTCCATTGTGGTATCTCTGGTTGTTGGAGTAGGCCTGAGGGTTTCTGGTATTCGACCTTGACTCTCGCACAAGTCAAGCACTTGCTAACGTAAGTTGCTATGTGGGCCTTCATGCTAGGCCACCAATACGTAGTTTTGATATCGTGGTACATTTTATCCGAACCCGGATGTACTTCGTAGCGAGACTTGTGTGCCTCATCCATCACAAGCTCTCGCAGGTTGCCATAAAGTGGGACCCAAATGCGTCCTGTTACGTAGTAAGCACCGTCTTCCTTCTGTTCTAAGCGTTTCCTTGAGCCGCGTAGGGCTTCAGCCCTAATGTTTTCTGGTTTTAATGCTTCTACCTGAGCATCTCGTATCTGAGAAGGAAGACTAGACTGTTTAGTGAGGTGTAAAGCTCGTACGCGCTTGGGCGCAGTGTCCTTTCGACTGAGGGCGTCAGCCACAACATTGGCTTTTCCTGGGTGGTACCTGATCGAGCATTCGTAGTCATTCAGTAGCTCGACCCATCGTCGTTGTCGCATATTCAGTTCCTTCTGTTTGAAGATATGCTCGAGGCTCCTGTGGTCGGTGTAGATGGCGCACTTGGTACCGTACAGGTAATGTCGCCATATCTTAAGTGCAAAAACAACAGCTCCCAGCTCTAAGTCGTGTGTAGTGTAGTTTCTTTCATGAACTTTGAGTTGGCGTGAGGCGTAGGCTATAACCTTATCCCGTTGCATCTGTACACAACCAAGACCCTGAATTGATGCGTCGCAGTAAACCACGAAGTCATCTGTGCCCTCTGGCAATGAAAGGATAGGCGCACTGCAAAGTCTATCCTTTAAGTGCTGAAATGCTAATTCCTGTGCATTTCCCCATCGATAAACAACGCCTTTCTGCGTTAGTGAGGTGAGAGGTTGTGCAATCTTGAAAAAATCCTTAATGAACCTCCTATAGTAACCTGCCAAGCCCAAAAATTGGCGAATTTCCGTTGGTGTACGAGGCGCAGGCCAGTTCTTAATCGAGTCTACCTTGGATGGATCAACGTGAATCCCATCCTTGTTTACAACATGGCCTAAGAAATGGACTTCACGAAGCCAGAAGTCACATTTTGAAAACTTGGCGTACAGCTGTTCTGTTCGAAGGAGTTCCAAAATGAGTCGTAGATGCTGCTCGTGTTCCTCCTGACTCTTCGAATAGATCAGGATGTCGTCGATGAAAACTATAACGAACTTGTCCAGGTAAGGCTTGCACACTCGATTCATCAAGTCCATGAAGGCCGCAGGTGCGTTTGTCAGCCCAAAAGGCATGACAAAAAATTCATGATGTCCATAATGGGTTCTAAAGGCTGTTTTACAGACGTCCTCTTCTCGGACTCTCAGCTGGTGATATCCTGATCTCAAATCAATCTTTGAATAATAGCTCGACCCTTGCAGCTGGTCGAACAAGTCGTCAATGCGTGGAAGAGGATAGCGATTCTTCACGGTCACCTTGTTGAGTTCACGGTAGTCGATACACATACGGAAGGTACCGTCTTTCTTCTTCACGAATAGCACTGGAGCTCCCCAGGGCGAAGAGCTAGGACGAATAAAACCCTTATACAAGAGTTCTTGTAGTTGCGTAGAGAGTTCCTTCAACTCTAATGGAGCTAGGCGATACAGTGCACGAGCTATAGGTGCTGCTCCAGGAGCTAGCTCGATCTGAAATTCGACCTGGCGATGAGGCGGAAGACCAGGTAGTTCCTCAGGGTATACCTCAGGATAGTCGCGTACAATTGGAAAATCTTCTATCTTCTTCTCTTTCTTCGAGGTGTCAGTAATGAGAGCCAGAATGGCAGTGTGGCCCTTACGCAAACACTTTTGGGCCTTAAGGAAAGAGATGATGCCCACTACAGCACCACTCTTGTCGCCTTGAATTTCTAGAGGTTCTCTGCCAGAACGAGGAATACGAACAATCTTCTCTTTGCATAGTATCTCTGCTTGTTGTTGGGATAACCAATCCATCCTAATGACGATGTTGAAACAATCACAACGTTGGGGTCATTCCTAGCATCACCCCGACCAATCACGAACACTCGACCCCTGGCACCATTGCCGTCGTTATTACCCCCGTTGTTATTCCCATTGCCCTGATTATTGTTGTTGTTGGTTCTGATTCGCAGGTCGCGAGCTCCTGCAATTCCTTAGCTTCATGACCCATCTAGAGACACCTCTGGCAATGACCCCTGTTGCACTGACCACTGTGGTGCCTGTTGCATCTGTTGCACTTCGGGAGGTTTCCTCGATATCCACCCTGCCCTTGAATACCAGAAGATTGTTGACCAGGGCTCTGGTAGTCATCAATCTTTCCCTGCTGTGCCTGGGACTGAACTAAAGTCAAACCCTTGCTGGAGGTTCCATCCCACTTTCGTTTATTGTCACTGGTTGTAGCAGCAGTAGTAGTAGTAGCAGTAGCACTTACACGCTTAGGCAGTCTGTTCTGTTCCACTGCCTGGTCCGTGAGACGATGAGCAAGACGAGTAACATCCTGGATGGTAGCAAGGTTGGCAGAAGTCACATGACTTTGAATCTCTGGTACTAAGCCTTTGAGGTACAGCTCAATGCGTTTGATGGGATGATCCACCATAATTGGACATAACACTGCCAGTTCCTTAGATCGTTTAGCGTACGCTTCTATCTCTGACCCCGTCATCTTCAGGTTAAAGAACTCCACTTCCAACTAGTGGATGTCATCACGACTACAGTATTCACGTTTGATTCAGTTCCTTAGTATCACTTCTTGGGGTGGCATTAGCAGCCGCCAGCCCCAGTATCTGAACTTGCGCGTTCCACCAAGTTAGCGCAGTGCCTTCGAGAGTACCAGTGGCATATTGCTCCCTACGAGCCTCGGGGTATTCACACATTTCAAAGATCGATTTCGAGCTTCTCGAACCAGTGGAGGAGTCCAACAGCTCCTTCAGTGCCGCTGAAAGTAGTAGATCGGCAGTCCATGAATGTCTTAAATGTGCATACCGGCGGCTGAGCATTTTGACCTTGTTGCGCGAGGAAGAATAGACTGGGTTAAGCGCGAGAGTTGGGTCATGAGAGTAGGATCTAACATCCTAGGATAGGTTCGTAACAGCAGGTTATACCTCCTGCCTGAGCGGCTGCGAGTGCTACCGTAACTTGTTTGTTGATAAGAGCCGTCAGCTGGGCTTGAGTTAGGTTCACACGTTCCCTCATGATCTTCACATCGAAGGAAGCACAAATAGGAAATGTGTCGCGAATGTGTGTAAGTGTGGAGTGACAGAAGGAAGCAAGCACACATGTGTTTTCAAACTATAGTTGCTACGTTTATCTAAGCATACCATGAGCATAGTTCTATGTAATCTAGAAAGTAGGCAATAAAACATAAACCATATCACCTAGAATGTCGAGCCTTGCACGTGGAGTGAAGCGTCGTTGTGGATCGTAGAGCACTATACAGGTTATAGTCTGGTTTTAACAAAAATAATTTTCCCTTATTAAAACCAAGTTCTCTATAACCAATGGCTCTGATACCAATCTGTCACACCCCCAAAATCCACACGCGGAGTATCACCGCTTGGAGGCGTGACCGACCAGGATCAAAGCACTAATCATATTGAACAAGCAAGTAATTAATTGTAAAAGTCCAACCAACATAATTAGTGTCCAAAACAACCATAGTTTAAGTTATGAGCGGAAGCATAATGTTTAAAACCCAATCATAAGTTCAAATATCCAAATGTTTAACATGGCACACAGCTGTCCATGTCCCACAACGACTCTTCCTTGTGCAAGCTCCAGCTAAGAACCTATTGACCTGCAAAGCATGTAGTAATGAGTCAACAATAATGTTGAGCGAGTTCACAGTTGGGTGTTTGTTTTAAGTTGTTCCAAAAACAGTTCCTTTAACTGGCATCCCTGCCGTGGGGGTTACCCCATAGTTGAAAACGTGATTTGTTTAACCCATTAACTCTGGCAATCCAGCCGTGGGGGCTACCCCATGATAGTTATCTGGCATTTCAGCCGTGGGGGCTACCCCATGTATACACTAGACTCGTTACCATATCGACTGCTGACTGTAGTCATGTTTAAGTGCCCTGAACTGTCAATGTCTATCATCATTGACGTGCCCAGATCCATTAGTTCACGCCCGTCCTCTGCGGCACGGTGTGAGGCTTGTCAGACCTAAATAGCGCTATCTAACTAATGACCCGCTCGCCATTGGCCCGACGATTAAGTCGGTATAAAAAGGAGGGACTTCGTGATAGAGTTTTGGTCTAGTAAAAGTTATCTGTCCGTAAGGACGAGGAATTACATTCCTGAACCAGTACTGTCCTACCCAAGAAAGGACGAGGAATCCATGTTCCTTAACCCCATTCCCAACCCTTGGGAATCCCATGCTTTGTAGAGTGTGAACTCACCTTAGGTTAGCTCGGCAGACACACGAAAAGGTTGCTTGAGCTATAAGTGGTCAACCACGTCCTAACATGGTTACCATATAAGTCAGGTCTAGGTTCAAATAATGCACGTATGTTTACACAGAGATAGCAAGTTACGAACACATGGTATACACGACATACACGTAAAGCAACATCAGATAGGTAAATAGTAAAGCCCAATAAACAGGCGGCCCAACCTGTTGTGCGTTCAACACCATCTTATGCGACCCACAACGGGTTATGCGATTCGGAATATACCCGGCCCAAAATATGCAACCCAATATGTTGGTACACGATGTCTAAAGCCTACGTCTTAGTCTAGGGGTCTAAATATGTCAAGTTTGTATAGTACAGGGGTCTAGATGAAAGTTTAAGCTTATATGTTAGAGATTTCGCTTGAAAGCATGTTATGTTAATCTCAAGCGAAATCACATGTTAAGGTTTCGCTTGAGACATGTTCAAGCGAAATCTGAAGGTTATATATAGGTGTGTTGTTTTCTCATTTGGTACACATTCCGAAAAGTTGTACCGAAGTGCTGCCGGTTTGTCAAGTGAATGTTTTAATGAGAAACGAGTATTAAAGTGATATTCTTCTGTTTTCTACTCCGTTCTATCTGATTCTAAACTGTTTAGGTGTTTCCGCCACTTAAATAGTGTGTATTCACTCAAATTGACTCATTTGATCGGTCAAATCGATCCTACAATTGGTATCAGAGCCAGTTATGAGTAAATACACCTGAATCAGTTAGTTTTTCAACACAAAATTTGATTTCTGAACTTTGACACGGACAAAATGGACTGAGTTTTTTACAGTATATGTAAAAGTGAGTTTTAACAAATCCTTGAGAGTATCAGCTTAAAATTCAGACTAAAACAGATAAAATTGACCTGAAAACCAGTTTTCGCTTGAACGAGCAATTACATTTTGCTTGAAAGTGTTGGTATTTTGAAGCGAAATTGTGGATTTCGCTTGAAATAATCTGATTTAGCTTGAAAAGTCGTTGTTGGTTGAAGCGAAATAGTATTTTTGCTTGAAAAAGGGATTTCACTTGAGTTTATTGGTGATTTCGCTTGAAGTGTACAACTGATTTCGCTTGAGTATTTTGAGAAGTCCATAGTGTTCGTGATTTTGTTCGATCGTCTGATTTTGTGAAAAGTGTGTGTTTGAAAAACTTAAAATCTATTTGGTAAATTTCTAAAAATGGAAAATCAAGATTTTTACAACTTCTTCTCGGGCAGTGGTATGGTAGCAGGACAAACCTCGGGTAGTGTTATGCAAAACGTCAACATGGAGAACGAATTGGGAACGATGCAAAAGCCCCCTAAACTCATGAACATCGACGAATATTCGAGTTGGGCAGGAAGATTTAAAACTTGGGTTCAAGCTAATCATTTTGAGAGCTGGTTGAAGATTGATACAAAATATGTACCTCCTGTAGATGGTATGGGTCATGCGAAAGTAATTGGAAGTTTGACTCAAATGGAACAAGCAGACTTTAAGGCTGAAAAGAAAATGATGAGCATCCTTCAACAAGCAATTAAGGAGGATATCTTGGTACTGTTACAACACGAAGATAATTCAAAATCTCTTTGGGATAAATTGTTGACAAAGTTTGAAGGAAGTGGAGAGATGATGAAAAGCAAGAAGGCATTGATAAACAAGCAGTTTGACATTTTCACGGGAATGAAAGGGGAAACCACAAAGCAATTGATTGAACGATACTGCCATTTGGTTTTGGAGATGGGAAGATTGAAGATAACCAAGACAAACGAAGAGTGGATCGACAAATTAGCAGACGCATTACCTTATGATGAGTGGGGAACGTATCTGATGGTGTTAAAGAACAATACAAGTTTTGCTAGTATGAATCTGAGTGGTTTCATTGAGAAAATTGAGGCACAT
The DNA here is from genome assembly GCA_030545235.1 of Helianthus tuberosus. NCBI lineage: Eukaryota > Viridiplantae > Streptophyta > Magnoliopsida > Asterales > Asteraceae > Helianthus > Helianthus tuberosus. The sequence goes on from CM060423.1 coordinate 146,899,602, forward strand.
GAATTGGAACTAACGAAGATTAAACAAATGAATTCAGCAAATGTGCAGCAAGACATATCTCTGTATTACAAAGGAGGTATTTCTATAGCAACAAATCAAAGTCCAAAGATACAGACGAGTTTTAGTGCTGATGCAAATTCAGGTGGTTCCACAAACACACCACAATCAAACAAGCCTTCACCATTTGTGAACTATGATCCAAACTTCAAAGCTCAAGAGCAGTCTTCACCTCAAAGCTCTACAAGTTCAAATAATCAGGCTTATGTTTCTGGGGTACAGTGCAACATCGCGGTGAATATTAAGAATGGAAATGAAATTACTGAAACTGCCGCAAGACAACACATTGCGGTACTTGCTTCCGTTCTAGAGGCTTATGAAGGCTTAGTGGCGGGTAGGATTGGTAATCCTGATATAACAAAAGAGGATTACGATCAGATCGATCCGGAAGAGCTTGAGTTGATCGATATAAAATGGGGGATGGCAAGTTTGGTTAGAAGGGCACAACGTTTCATGGAAATTACAGGTCGGAACAGTTTATCAGGCCCCGATCAGAAGTTAGGGTTCGACAAATCGAAAGTTACGTGTTTCAAGTGTAAAGAACGTGGTCATTTCAAGAGAGAATGCCCGAATCATGAAGTAAACAATCATCAAAACCCGTTCACCAACGACTACTAAAACAAGCGATCTATCACCGACCAAATCAACATCAAACTATTCAATTGCCACAAATTGAAAATAAACTGGAAAAAGCAATGATCGTGAATCAAGACGATGAGAAGGTAGCTACAGGTTTCAGCTGGGATAAATATATTCCCGGTAGCGATGGACAGGCAATGATGGCTGAAGTTGTTGAAATTTCTGAGATGGTGTTTGAACCAGAAACAGTTACTGAAGATGTTTCTGTGGTTGTTGAAGAGGTTTCTGCTGAAAATGTGGACAATTTGGAAGAAATAGCTGCTGAAGTTTATTACTCTCAATCTGAGCAGGAGGTATTAGCTAGTTCGTTGAGATCTATCATACCTCCTAAAATTTTTGAATCTTTTGCAGGTTTCTTTGAAGAACCGAAGACTGGATTGTGTCCAAGGTTTGAAGATAAGGAAGAATTTGTTGAAGAAATGATCGATGTAACAAAGGAAATGACTGAAGACACATTGAAAGAAATTGCTGACAAGGCTCTCATGGCGAAACTGAGAGAGGTAGATTCAGAATCCGAGGTGTCTAAGTTTGTCGGTAATGAGTCTGTCAAACAAGAGGAATCTGGAGTTCAGGGAAACGAATCAGTCAAAGTGTCTGAGTTTGAATTGGAAAATGTCGGTAAACAAGATGTGAAAACTGTGTGTCATGAACAGGTTATTGAGAAAGTCGTTTCAATTCCTGAAACACCATGCCAGAAGTGTTTACAACCGTGCATGGAGTGTCTTGAGAAAGACACTAAGTATCAGGAAATGAAACATCATGCAGACATGCTAAAATTTGATCTGAGCGAAGTAAAACAAGCATATGACAAATTGGCTAACTCTATTAAAATGATTCAAGATGAAAGTCTTGAAAATGACAAAGCCACTAAATTGCTAAAATCAACTGGTATGGATAAACAAAAAGAAATCAATTTTCATCTGGACACCATTGCTTCATTAAAAAGGGAACTAGAGTTAACAAAAATTGAAAATGAAAGAATTGATAAGAAATTGATGAGTTATGTTTCATCTTCATATGTGATTGAACAGATTGTCCCGAGACAGCCTGATGAAACACCAGTCTTTAAGAGCGTTCCACCCCCAATGTGGAATCATTATACACAGAAATATCCAGATGGGGTGGAAGCTGCTTTGAATCTCAAATTGAGATCAATTGAAGATGAATTGCCTGAGAGCATTGATGTTACATTCTCTGCATCCGACACAGACAACGAGTCACAGGTCATCAAGACTGTTGTTGATCAGGTGTTCGATGAAGAGAGTGATAACTCTGAGGTTGAAGTTATGAAATCTCATTTTGAGAAGTCTGTTACTGATTCTGAAAAAGAGGATAATTTTTTAGATTATTTCATACCGAAATCAGACAAGAGTACGAATGATGATCCGTTTATGGTGGTTTACACTATGATTGGAACGGACAAGCTTTATTCTGATTTCAAGTATCCTCTTCAGAATGTGAAAATTGAGAATGTTGAGAAAGTTTTTAGGTTGGTTGAAATGAACATTGATGAGGTTAATAAGAAAGAATTCTTTTCAAAACCTAAAAAATCATTCGTTTCAACACGTGTCAACAACTCGGAGAAAAAGGAATGGAAAGGTAATGATAACAAGAAAAATGGTAACAACTTTAAAAACAAAGGAATTGGTTTTGAGAAAAAGATGGCTAAGAAGGTTGTCAAGACAAAAGATAAAATGAATGATGTTTTTGTTGTTGGACCAAGTGTGGATGATGAGAAGAAATACATTTTTAGTCAAAAAGCAGTTGATGATTTTAATGCGGCTAAGAAACTGAAAGTAGAGTCATTCAAGTCAACTTTTGTCGAGTATGACAAGAGAGTTTGTTATTGCTGCAATGAAATCGGGCACATGGCAAAACAATGCAAGAAAGTTTTCGAAAAACCTGTCATTAAACCTGTTGTTCAAAAACCTCTACCTAAGTCACTAGATGACAAAAAGGGTAAAAAACCAATGGTTTCACAAATCCGCATCTTGAAGAGGGATGAATCGTTGAAGTCGGAAGATAAGCCGAAATCGACATTCGAAATTGGCGAATCTTCAAATTCTCAAAAGACTTCAAAGATTTATCCAAAAACAAAAATTTTTGAAAATCAATTATGGGTTGCAAAGTCGAAACCATCGGTCGAGGAGAAAAGGATGGAAAATATTTTGAAGAATGAAACAAAAGTTGTTGAAAATCAGTCATTGATGGTTAAACCAAAACAATCAGTTGAGGTAAAGAAAATGGAGAACGAGTTAAAGTTTGATTCAAAAACCTTTAACCCCACTATTCAAAATATTTTTGGAAAAATGGTTGACAGAAAAGTCAAAGGGGTAAAGGAATTTTATGAATTAAAGGTGGGTGTTAATGATAATCATAAATTTGAGTTTGAACTTGACAAGTTTCTTGCAGATTTTGAGTCAGAATTTCCACCAATCAAAAATGAAGTAAAACCAAAAGCTAAAACTGATGTTCCGAATGTCACATTTAACTTTCCTAAAACTGATGAGAAGTGTGATGTAGTATTTGGAAGTGTTTCAACAGTTAAGAAGTCATGGAGTTCATTGTTTGAATAAATTTGTTATGATGTTTGCAGGGGCTGCCCAAGTCTATATTGTCAAAATGGATCATGGATAGTGGTGCTTTAAGACATATGACTGGGACGCTAGCTCTTCTCTACGATGTTAAATCTGTAAATGGAAGCTATGTTGGATTTGCTGGGAATCAAGGTGGAAGGATCGTTGGTCAAGGAACGCTGTCAAATGGCGTGATTTCATTCGACAAAGTGAACTACATAATAGAGTTAACCAACAATTTACTTAGTATTTCACAAATCTGTGATAAAGAGTTTAGTGTACATTTTACAAAAACTGAATGTGTGGTTTTGAAACCAGGGTTTAAAATCCCTGATGAGATGGTGCTGTTGCGTGCTCCGCGGGAATATGATCTTTATTATCTTGATATGAACATCGCAACACCAACATCTCATCAGAAACAGTGTTTTGTGTCAAAGACTAAAGCGACAGAAAAAGATTCGATAATGTGGCATCGTAAGATGGGTCACATTCATGTTCGGAAAATGAACTTTTTGGTACATAATGATTTAGTTGATGGTGTAAATTTGAAGAATTTTCACTTAAATGATGATTGTGTAGCGTGTAAGAAAGGAAAGCAAACTCGGAAGTCACACCCTTTGAAGATCATGAACACGATCAGGTTACCTCTTGAGAGATTGCACATGGATCTCTTCGGGTCTGTCAACGTAAAGAGCATCAGCGGAGACTTATATTGCTTGGTGGTGACTGATGACTTTACGAGATTTTCTTGGGTAGTGTGTTTGGAAAGAAAAGATCAAACTTTTGAGTCTTTGATGGTGCTTTTCAAGAAGATGGAAACGGTGTATAAACTGCCAATCCGGAGGATTCGGAGCGATAACGGAACGGAATTCAAGAACAACAAGATGTACGAGTTTTGCAATGAGAAGGGAATTCTTCATGAATTCAGTGCGCCGTATACACCACAGCAAAACGGCGTAGCTGAACGAAAGAATCGGACCCTAATTGAGACAGCACGTACAATGTTAGCCGATTCCAAGCTGCCAATTTTTTTCTGGAGCGAAGCAGTATCAGCAGCCTGTTACACTTTGAATAGAGTTCTCACTGTCAAGAAGTACAAAAAGACTTGCTTTGAGTTGCTGCACCGTTATAAGCCAAATCTTGAATTTTTGGAGCCTTTCGGTTCTCCTTGCACTTTTATTGATGAAAACGGTAAATTTGGTGCTAAAGCTAATGAAGGTTTCTTTGTAGGTTACGCTAGCCCACTCAAGAGGGTGTTCGTACCATGCCTGGGTAAGGTGATTCAAGTCCAACATGTGGATTGTCAGAAGCACACTCCATCATCACAACTTCCCGGACAAAGATTCCTGTTCAACTACGATAAGCTCTGGGAGTCGTTCGATCTGCCGGTCGAGCCGAGTGATGAGGAACTAGCTCTTATGTACCTATATCAGCAAACAATGTCAGAGGAGCAAATGACTAGACCACTAGAAGTTTCTCAACCCACCGTGGGTACTCACGATGATGAAGCAGGACCGAGTGGAACAGCTCACGAATCACTAGATGAACCAGTTCCATCGTTTGATGAATCTGACGACTCAGAAGCGGAACCCGCTCCGACTTTTGACGAGGATCCAACGGAAGCTGAGGATCAAACCATTGATCTTGACATATCGAGTTTGGAATCGGAAGTGAATGTGCCTGATAATGCTATGCCACGGACATTGTCTTATCATCCCTCAGAACAGATCATTGGTGACCTGCAAAGTGGTGTCAAAACCCGACATCAAATAGATCAAGCTCTTACATGTTTCTATTCATTTATTGCTGATATGCAGAAAGAAGTCTCATTAAAATGTTTTATTTCACAGATAGAGCCCAGAACTTACAAAGAGGCATTGACCGAGGATAGCTGGGTGAATGCAATGCAGGAGGAGCTGCAACAGGTCGAAAAGTTGGGCGTCTGGAGACTTGTCGATCTACCTGAGAATCAAAAGTTGATCAAAACGAAATGGGTTTTTAAGTGCAAACGAGATGACAGAGGTGTAGTGGTGAGAAATAAAGCACGACTTGTGGTTCAAGGCTTCAGCCAACAGGAAGGAATAGATTATGATGAAGTTTACGCACCAGTTGCCAGACTTGAGGCAATTCGGATTTTTCTAGCCTTCGCGTCATGGAAAGATTTCAAAGTATATCAACTTGACGTCAAATCAGCCTTTCTTTATGGAACTATCAGAGAAGAAGTGTATGTGGGGCAACCGCCGGGGTTCTCAGACCCACAACACAAAAACAAGGTGTTTCTACTGGACAAAGCGCTCTATGGACTTCACCAGGCCCCGAGAGCCTGGTATGAGACGCTTTCGACATACTTGTTGGAGAATGGGTTCACAAGAGGTACAGTAGACAGCACTTTGTTCACCAAGGAAGAGGCAAGCCACTTGTTGATCGTGCAGATATATGTTGACGATATCATTATTGGATCCACCAACGACGACATGTGCAAAGAATTTGAAAAGGTGATGAAGAAAAAGTTTGAGATGAGTTCAATGGGGGAGATGAAGTTCTTCATCGGGCTGCAAGTGGAACAAATGTCCGACGGAATCTTCATTCACCAAACGAAGTATGTGAAGGATGTGCTCGATAAGTTCGACATGACAGATTGCAGTCCTGCATCCACCCCCTCGCACAGAATCATGGAATTTGTCCAGACGAGAATGGTGTGAAGATGGACGAGACATTGTACCGATCAATCATTGGATCTCTGATGTATCTCACGGCTTCCCGTCCAGACATCATGTACCCGACGTGCCTCTGTGCCAGATATCCGTCAAATCCAAAGCAGTCACACCTGACCATAGTGAAACGTATCTTACGGTATTTGAAAGGCTGCCCAAGCATCGGCTTGTGGTATCCTCGATCGGGTGACTTTACTTTATCTGGTTTTGCTGATTCTGATTTTGGGAGTTGCAAGCAAAATGCAAAGTCCACCACTGCTGGGTGTCAGTTCTTCGGAACTCGACTTGTTACTTGGCAGTGTAAGAAACAAACCGCAGTAGCGCTCTCTACTTGTGAGGCTGAATACGTTTCAGCCTCCAGCTGTTGTTCGCAGATCCTTTGGATTCAACAGCAGATGCGAGACTTCGGTTTGCAATTCTTAGATACTCCGATCTATGTGGACAATGAAGCGGCCATTAACATCACTAAAAATCTGGTTCACCATTCTAAAACAAAACACATTGAGATCCGTCACCATTTTATTCGTGATTGTCACGAGAAAAAGTTAATTCGGATTGAACACGTGCACACCGATGATCAGAAAGCGGATTTCTATACTAAACCATTTGACAAAAAGAGATTTTATTATCTTTTGAAATTAAATGGGATGAAAAATCTGCAATCTGGGAGGGTTATTGAATGTGAAGCCGATTTGGGCGGCGATCTGACGTGAACCATGTCGTGTTGTCAAATTTGTTTGTACAGTTTATTTTCTGCTTTTCGATAAAAACAAAAACAAAAAAATATGTTTTCGTTTTAGGGGGAGAAATTCGCAGAAAAATACAAAAAGATGATAAAATCTAAAAAAAACCAAAAACATTTGAAAAAGTAAAAAAAGAGTTGTGTAGAATAGGGGAAATGATAGTACATCAGCTAGACGGACACAGTACGCTAAAGAATTGTAATGTATAAAATGCAATTAAACAGTCTCGCTAAAGATGTGCCGATAGGTTTTCACAAAATCAGTAGATCAGTTTGGGATATAAACATAAATTTACTTGCGTCTACGTGGGGAACACCTCCAGGATATATAGGTAACCCCTGAAATCCTGTTTGAAGGGTCCCATATTCTGAGATACTAGGTCTTTATGCTTAGTGATATCTGGGGTATTATCCCGGGACTTCTGATTTTGCGGAAGCAATGGCCTAGTCCCTGGAGAATACTTTACGCTGCTTTGAAATATAAGCCTCCCCTCAGCATAAAAAATGATAACACATTGCAAAATGGTTAATCATGTGCTGTTGAAAAGAAGATCCCCAAAGGGGACCCACCAAAAGTCGAAGCCATCATCTCTCTGCGTATCGAAAGATCGACCTGAGCTCTCACGGCCCTCGCAATTAACCTCTTACAGATATCATCTAGGTATACTCACCTGTAAGACTGAATACTGAGATCTGGATACGGGAGTATATACTGAGGTGGGACACATGTAGATGTTTAAGTCCTAAAACACTAATTCTGTATCCCGAGCAGATTGAAAGTTCTGTGAGAATTTAAGAGGATTAGTATATCGGCAATCTACGTGAATTGTTTAATGCTTAAAATGAAATAACAGCTTAACGGTGCTTGTATCTAGTCGGCAGCTGATATGATCCCCTAACACACACACAAAAAGATTGTGTGTACATAGTTTTTAGTATATATTGTTAAAATCCAAAAAGATTTTTGTTTCTCATTTTATTTTCGACAACTGACATTGGGAATCGGAAAATCAAAGCTTTGTGCAGATCATATCTATATTTGATGAGGGCTGGGTAAGCTGGTGATGCAGTACAATGATTGGTACAGTGTTTGTCTGTTAAAATGTGTTTGAAAGATCAAAATGTTCGTTCATTAATTTGAACTTGTTTTTTTTCAGAAATTCAGTATATTCATAATTTGATCAACCAAGGTCATTAACTTGGACTTGGTGGACCAAGAAGTTGACCAAGGTCATTGACTTGGACTTGGTTGACTGGGTGTGACGGTGTTTAATCAGAAAAGTGTTAAAAATCAAATTTTTGAAAGTGTTAGGTTTAGTTGTTTGGATTCTTTATATAGTCAAATCTTTATAGTATTGTGAAAAAACCAGATCATCAATTCTGGACATTTAAAATGTCTATTCTTATAAATGTTTGAGATTTGCAGGTGAAAGTTCCAGATTAAGATCCCTATAGCAGAGTCTTTGGGAGAGTCTGAAGACGAGCTTGATGAAAAAGGAAGCTTGTTGCTGGTAATCCAGGTGTTGATCCCAAAAGCAAGGAAGATTGATGAAAGGGGGAGCCTGAAGGAAGAGAACGAGAAGCTTAGGAAGCTGCTGAACAGAAGAAAATAGTAGACGAGAATGAGAAGCTTAGAAAAATGTTACTGAAAAAGCCTAAGCCTCATGAAGAGAAGTTCAAGTCCCTGTAATGTTTGAAGACCAAGACAGAAGACTCCGGCTGTATCCAAGGGGGAGTTTGTTGGTACACGATGTCTAAAGCCTACGTCTTAGTCTAGGGGTCTAAATATGTCAAGTTTGTATAGTACAGGGGTCTAGATGAAAGTTTAAGCTTATATGTTAGAGATTTCGCTTGAAAGAATGTTATGTTAATCTTAAGCGAAATCACATGTTAAGGTTTCGCTTGAGACATGTTCAAGCGAAATCTGAAGGTTATATATAGGTGTGTTGTTTTCTCATTTGGTACACATTCCGAAAAGTTGTACCGAAGTGCTGCCGGTTTGTCAAGTGAATGTTTTAATGAGAAACGAGTATTAAAGTGATATTCTTCTGTTTTCTACTCCGTTCTATCTGATTCTAAACTGTTTAGGTGTTTCCGCCACTTAAATAGTGTGTATTCACTCAAATTGACTCATTTGATCGGTCAAATCGATCCTACACAATACTCCTACGGCCCAAACAATAAAACACATTTAATTTGTGCGGTCCGGTTCAGCTTGTGCGACTGGACAAACTTGTGCGATTAGTTACATATTTTCCGTAAATCATGCAATCAGTTACACCATACCATTTCTCGATCAGACTAACCGATCAACCCTTTAATTTGCATTGGTTTGTATGAACCTCAATTACCGTAATTATCAGTTAATCAATCAATCACATTCTAACTTAGTCAATAAGCAATGATTATGCCACACAACATTCATCATAGATCCATTCACAGCACTGTTTCATCGATGACTCAATCAAAATCCTAATATTCATGCAATTCTAATTATATAATTAAACAACAATCCTCGGTTATAGACATTATTCAACTTGATCAAATCTCTTGTGTGTAAGAACCTTAATTCACTATTCGATCATCATGACAATAAACAATACAGCATCGTTTAAATCAGTTTTTATTTTCATAGTCATACTAATGATTCCATCATTAAATAATCCTATATCATCGACTAACAATCATCCATTTAACAAAACACATATTAGAAATCAAGCAATCATTCGGTTCATGTGTAAAATCAAGACATCATTTAATTCTCATCTCATGATAACTTTGACTATTCTGACAACACACATGGGCTGCCCATTTGCTTGTTCAAAGTTATCCCCTTTGACTAAACAAACATTCTATTGGACTGATCACTGCATTTAATAATATAACAAGGAACCCTAATCGATATTCAAGCAGTTGACGTCATGATCCATTCATTCAATATTAAAAGGATTCACATCGGATCATATATCAATTCACAACCACAAGATTGTTTCCATGACAGTCATACACTACCTCATTTAATTCAATCATGATAACAAAACAAACCCATCAACATAATCTTAAATAGTAACAGAAGGTTTCACATTAACAAGAATACAACATCGGCATGTGTCAACATATATATATATGATTTATTAAACCCAATCGCACATAATAAAATTATCAAATAGGAATCCGTTCAAAGGTGATTTCACTAACCGAATTGATGGATCTGATAGCAGAAGGCCTCGAGGAGGGGGTGTGTTCCACTGCCGCATATGGAAGTTAGGTAGGTAGGGTTTATTGTCGCTTGGTATTGGAATAATGTGATGAATGTGGAGAGGGTCACGTAACTTCCGATTATAATTCCAAATCTATAAGTGGGCCGGTCCTAATACTCATTTTGTTACCACAAGTGGGCTCGGTTCTTGTTAGTTTGGGCCGAAGTGATGTGTAACACAAGGGTCACTAATGTGTCCCAATGACTTGCGGCCCAGACATACGGCGTAATGTCTAACGAGGTTATAACGTGCGCTTAAGTTTAACATGATATAATAGCATAACATTTCATTAAATCAACATATCAGATAATCACACCAAGTTCACATACGTTACATTAAGCACATAAATAGGTTCTGAAATACGAGTTGTCACATTATCCCCAAGTTGAAAGAAATTTCATCCCGAAATTTAGCACGTACTCACTGAGGAAGCTAGTTAAGTTGCATGGTTTTCCTGGGGTGTCACATTCGTCACCTCCATAACTCGACGAAGCATATGGTCTTTCGTCGCTAGGAGTGTTTCGTCGTAAAGATAAATAAGCTGAACAGTAGGTGCCTGTGATAATGATATATGTGTGTGTGTATACGAATCCTTGTTGCATGTTAATGAGAATAACAGATTTGGTTCGGTCAGTTGGTATAGCAATCTCACCTGTTATGCTATGTGCTTCCTTGTAACATTTACATGAGAAGTGAACTTGGATAAGGAAATGTGTATTTGTTGTATATTATACTGTGACCTTATGATAGATGCAAACCATGTGAGTAATTAACTGATGATTTATTGTAAAACTGACGATGATGGTAACCACTGTGGGAAACATGAACTTGTGTTATAAACATGCATGAGATCTAAATGCTTGCTATGTGATAAGTGATAACTGTATTACGTGTGGCTTGTTGCATATGCAAATTGGATATGTGTTTACGAAAACTGACTGTTCTTGGTAACCACGGTAGGGTATGGTTGACTAACTTGGTACGGGTAACGTGATGTAACATACCGAGCAATCTAAGGTGAGTTCACTGCTCTTTTTCCAAGCATGCATTCCGGGGAGGAATGTCGGGTAATGGGTTTGACTGGAATGTTAAACCGGGGTTGTTGGTTAATACACGTATATCTATCACTCAAGTCCCTCCTACCGATTGTTGCCGGGAAGGCAACGGGGTATTAGTTAATAGCGCTATTTAGGTTTGGCACCCTCACACCGCACCGAGGAGGTCGGGAGTGAACTAATGACCCCATCATGACCATTTCTTTGATAGAGTGTCACGGCCCCCGACCCGGTTTGACCCGTTTCAGGAGCCGCGAGACAGAAATCCCGTGGTATTTATTTAACAGCGGAAGTTTTCTTCAGGATCTTTTAAAAACTACAATTTCCCGATTATTTTATTTCACAACTCGGGATAAAATCCCGGTAATTTACAATCATAAGATTTCCCGGAGAAATCTTTTATTTTACGAAACATGTTTCTTTATTTTATATTGAGCCACTTCCTTAAGCTTGTAGTGCTTCTCGGCACTTTTCCTGGCTCACAACAGATCACCTGAAACATCTTTGAAAAAGGTTTTGTCAGTGGGAAATACTGGTGAATCATTCATTTTTCTAAAACGACTCGTTTGTTATAATTTACAGTATTAAGAGCGATTACAATGTTTCTGATATCAAACCAACTACCCACGGTATTTTGTCACTCGACCCATTGGCCCTCCATTTACAGTATAGGTTCTGGGTCAAATTGAGGAAGAAAGGAATAAGGACTGTTAAGCAGGTTTTGAAACTGCCAATCATTCGTCCACCATTCGTCCATTCCCAGAGGTTGGGTGTGGATTATAGGTTCTGGGATTGCTGGTTCTAAGTTTATAGGGAGTTGAGTTTCAATAGGACGAGTAAAAACATTTTCATTGACAGGCTGAATAGTATCACAGCTTGCCAATATAAAATCTAGCTCTTCCTGCAATGTCATTTCCTGGGTTTGTTTAGAGCTTTCTCCAATTTCTATCTGGGTTTGTTTAGAACCTCCTCCAATCTCCATTTCTATTTGCTTTGAATATTCTTCAAACTGTATTCCCATTTGCCTAGATTCTTCCCCGACGTCAATTCCCTTCCCTCTGTCTAAAAGATTTTCTATTTTGGGAATCTTTCTAGTGACGGGTTTCCTCCTACGCACACGCCTCCATCCCACAAATCTTCTCCTTTTCTTGGGCTTGGGTTTCTCTGGAGGTGGAGCATTGAATTCAATAGGTTCTTCTATATCTGGTATATACCTATTGAAATCTCTGGAAATTTCTATTCTTACCGGATAGAGATTTAAATTCTGAAGGGGGTCAGACAAGTCACTCATGCTGTTTAGCACACATGCAAAATACACACAAATACTAAGTTAAAATTTTATAACAAAATTTCATAAATAACCTTTAAATATTATTTCATACCGTGTAACTACAAAACAACTGAAATTTTTAAAACATACTAGGGTTTCCTTATTTATTTACTGGATTGGTAGGTGATAAAGGTACTAAAAACTTTGGTCAGATTATTTAAAGATTTGCATTTACTGCTACAGTAGCTAGCATATAAAGATCTGCCCATTTTTCATCTAACTTGTCCTCCCAAGGTGATTTACTGGTTAATTCCTGGGTTTCCTGTTTAATCTTCTTTTCTCGAAATTTCTTTATTTTCTCCTGACTTTTCTTAAAAATCAAACTTCTTTTATTAGGAGAAAGTGGTTCCTCATATTGTGCCTTTCGCACAAATATTCCTTCTTCAGGAATTACAGAGTGATTTGAGGATTTGGTTTGGGATGAACTTCCTTTCTCGTTGGATGACCTATCTAATTTAAGATAGATGTTTGACAACTTTTGCTTACCCATACTGTACACAAATATTTAATTAATAAAACACATAATCACATAATTGATAAACAGTAAAAATTAAGTATTTCTAAATACTTAATTGACTTAAATCAGTGGCTCTGATATCACCTTTTTCTGTCACGGCCCCCGACCCGGTTTGACCCGTTTCAGGAGCCGCGGGACAGAAATCCCGTGGTATTTATTTAACAGCGGAAGTTTTCTTCAGGATCTTTTAAAAACTGCAATTTCCCGATTATTTTATTTCACAACTCGGGATAAAATCCCGGTAATTTACAATCATAAGATTTCCCGGAGAAATCTTTTATTTTACGAAACATGTTTCTTTATTTTATATTGAGCCACTTCCTTAAGCTTGTAGTGCTTCTCGGCACTTTTCCTGGCTCACAACAGATCACCTGAAACATGTTTGAAAAAGGTTTTGTAAGTGGGAAATACTGGTGAATCATTCATTTTGCTAAAACGACTCGTTTGTTATAATTTACAGTATTAAGAGCGATTACAATGTTTCTGATATCAAACCAACTACCCACGGTATTTTGTCACTCGACCCATTGGCCCTCCCGTTGTCCAATGGTGTCTGTGACTATGGTCATATCACCCCTTGGCTGCCCCAATGGTGAAGATTATCAAGTAATGTATACAAAACCCCACATACCGGCTGTAATATGGTGACTACAAAGACTTAATCCCTGTAATTATAACTTTGAAAATAAACATGCTTTTGTAAACAAATTTGATAAAAAGAGAATGACTCACATTGCAGATTTATTTGAGCAGAGCCTAGTCTACTGATTAGCCTTTTAACCTAAATTAATATCATGCACACAACTCGGTTAGTAACTTAATACAGCATTTACGATAACTCACGAGATTAAAACCTTCAAAAGGAATGACAAAGTGCGATACTTAAACATCCATTGAATTAACAACGAATGACAAAGCATAAACCCTAATGTGGGCAGCACTTAAACATCCATTGGATAGTTTAATCGATCGGACATTGAATCGTATCAGCGATCGAGTTATTACCCTGTATTACGGCAACGATTTGTGATTCGTGTGTGTTTTGATAGTAAACAGAGCGTAACTCAGTGTACGTAGTGAAATTTTACGTCGTTTTAACTCCAGAATTCATGTCCCAAAGTCCACTATTTATACACAAAGTTTTGACCCCCTCGCGTGACGCGAGGGGTACCCCTCTGGGCGTCGCGTGGCGCGAGGGGTCACCTATTTCCATAGGGTAGCCACGTCCCTAACTAGGCTTGCTGAGTTGACGAAATCGTAAAATTCGTTTTTGACAGCGTTTTATGTGGATAATCGTAACTAGGGTTTACCCCCCCCCCCCCTGAGTTTTAGGGGCCCTGATCTTGATTCCGATTGTTCTGAAAATTTTAGGGTTTGTGCAGAATCACTTGGGTGTCTGAATTAGGGTTTCCTTTTGGTCAAAATAAAATAATAATTAGGACTTTTGATACGAGTTATTACATAGAGGCATTGGGGTTTAGGGCAAATAATCTGGAGCCATCGGCGCTAAGCGTGTGATTAACAACAATGAATCTGTGAAACGTTTTAAACTGGAAACTGGTAACTAAATGCGTTAACAAAACTTTGAACTCACCAACGTCGTCTGACACACTTGTCTGCATGCTTGCAGGTCTGTAGGGTTATAGCATTGGGAACTTGCTGTCTGGAAGGCTGGAGTGGTCATGGGTCGAGATACATGGAATCTCAATACAAGTCTAATGGTTTCTACATGTGGTTTATAAAATACTTAACAACTGAGTTATGCTTCCGCTGTATACAATGATTTGTATGTAAGGTTTGTAACACTTTATGATAATGAATGAAAGTTTTATTTAAATATATTTATGAGTTCAATGTGATTGGTGGCTAAGATCCTGGTACGTCACACGCCCCACGGTGTTTCCGCAAGTGGTATTTTGGGGGTGTGACAGTTTGGTATCAGAGCCACTGGTTATAGTGAACTTGGTTTTAAAAATGTTTTTATAAAACCAGACTATAACTGAACAGTTCTGAATACGTGAATATGACCATGACACTCAGCTCCAGATTGCAAGGTTCGTCTCTTGTTTACTCATTATACTGCATAATTAGCGAACACTTACATATGATATTGCATTTGATTGTACTTTTAGCACAACAGTATGGATTCATGTGTTACTTGCATGTGTTAAGTGGTTGATAGTGTGGTGTTACCCTAGACATTCGTGACTTATGATTTGTGATGTTCTTTGTTTGATATTCGAGTCTGAGGGACTATTTAACACGAGTTAGGAGGAGCTGAGATGAGCATGCAAATCATGTTATTATTATGGGTGCACACATAATAATAATAATAATAATAATAATGTGGGGTACATGTGAGTCCCAACGAGGCCTAGCAAGTGTGAAAGGGGTTCCATTCCATTATTCGACCAAATGTGAAACACAACGATCCATAGGGGTCATAGCAATGACTGTCTCCTGTTTAAACGTGGTCTTTTCATTTCCCTCCGAACCCTTACGAATCTCGATGCTATCGAGTGTTACCTGAATACTCGTCTGAACGCCTAGAGAACTGTGTAGAATGTTAGGTGTTTGTACGAGCGTCTCTGTGTTGGATGTCGCAGCGTCGAATGATTGGCCTATACCTTTCTCACCTTTCTTCGTTTGCTGGAACTTAATGTACTAGCGTATTAGATCCCGAAGTGCGATCACTTCTGCAACACTCTGGAAACGTACCGTGTATTACTCAATCAACTTGCAAGAACAATGGAGAGGAGAATGAGCGTAGTGCCTTACCAACCTCAGTATTAGAACGACCCTGACTACCAGCAACGAACCCCAACAATTTGACTCCAATCGAATCTTTAACCCTAGTCAGCGACTTACGGGAGTCAACTCTTACGAGTTCATCGGGATATAAGCAATGACAATTGACTATAGTATGGTATGTGTAACTGCCAGCACAATGAGTAGCGCATTAGGACGTGGCGCCGAATGTGAAAAGATGGACTTTGACGGTGAAAAATCGTTGGGCTCCGTTTCAAGCGACGACCTTAGGGGTAACAGTTACGGCAACATCAAGATACTCGTAATTGTAGCCAACAGTATGGAAATGGAGGTACCCACGACATGGATTGGCCATTGTTAAATCAAGACGACAACAATCAAGGGAATGATGTCAGTACTGGAAATCCTCGTAACGATAACACCACTGGTAGTGGTGCTCGTGGAAGGACATTTAGGAATTGACATGGGCGACGCCAGGATTATAGCAACATGGTGGCCTGCACGTTTTTGGTAACAAACCGTCTTGTCCCTGTTCTGTTCAACCCTGATACTTCTTGAAACTGAACTTGATGTGGAATCGACTGATGGCAAGACAATGGAAACCTCATATGTTCATTGGGACGCAAGCTCGACCTTGTGGGACAAGTGTTCGACCTCGACCTTCCTTCTGATATCGTTGATAGCCTCGATGCAATAGTTAGTGTGGATTGGTTATCCAGATATCACGCGGATATACCCTATGAGAAGAAAATTTTGCGTCGCTATATGCTCTAAAGCGTCAGAGTGGTGTAGAGGATAACATCATTTCAGCATTAAAAGCCCAGAAGTGTCTACGGAGGGATTACCCCGCTATGTCAGCACTCACTACTGATGTTAAGGCTAAGGAAAAGAGGATCGAGGATCCACCAATTGTTCATGATTCCTCCGGTGTGTTGCTCGACGAACTATCAGGTTTACTTCCACAACTATTAGACAGACTCTCAGTTTGATCTCACGCCAGAGGCAGCCCTGATTCTTCGTACTTCTTACCGTCTTGCACCAGGAGGGTTGCGAGAATTGTCAAATCAACTACAGGGACTGTTGGACAGGAGTTTTGACGGACCTAGTTTTCGCTTTGGGGAGCCCCAGTTATATCCGGGAAGATAAGTTGTATTGTTGGACATGTGTACTGATTATCAAAAAAACTCATCAAGGTGACAGTCAAGAACCGTTTGTCTCAACCATTGTACTGACAACCTGTTGACCAGTTGCGAGGGTCAAGCTCCCATTCGAGGATTGGCTAACGAACGAGCTCTAGTCAGAGGGAAGTCCAAGGGGAGGATGTTCCTAAAACGGCATATCAAACGTAATGCGGCCATTGCGACTTTGTATACCATGACCTATGGGGTTAACCAACACACTGGGAGCTTTATGGATCACATGAATTGACCGTGTATATTGAAGACGTTTTGAATCATTACCAGGAGAAAGGAGCAACATGGGCGGCACTTATATTTTATTTTAGAGCACCTGAGGGAGGAGCCACTCCGCGCGAAGTTTTGTTTAATGTGACTACTGGATTTGAGAGGTACATTTTTGGTCATGTAACCAACGAAGTGGGAATATACGTTGATCTCGCTAAGATTCATTTTGTTAAAATAGAACGACATCAAAGATTCCTTCGAGGATACAACAATTTTTTTTGGTTTCGTTAGATACTATCACAGATTCATCGCGGGATTTTCAAAGATTGCGCCGCTGCAACCTCTTTAGCACAACAGGGTGTTGTGAATTCAGGGGAGGCAAAACAAGAGGACGTCTTTTCAGGTTTTGAAACCCAACTCTGCAATGCACTGAGCATCGCTTTTATCCAAGGGTATTGATGATCTAGTGGTATGCCATGATAATTCGAATCAGAGTCCCAGTTGCGCACCGATGCAACACGAGAAGGTGATAACTTACGTAATGGAGTTACGAAGAGGACTGCACGACACACAACCTGCGGTGGAAACCGTGGTCTTTGGATGTAGATTGGAGGCATTACTTGGACGGTACCAAATGCACCACCTAGACCGATCACAAGAGCCTCCTGTGTACCCTGGCTTTGAAAGAGCTAAATTAGTTAATGGCATCGCTGGATGGAACTTTTGGATGAGTACGGCTATGAAACTTGAACGTGCACGAGTTTTGCAGCTCACTATCGACTCTAACTTATCTGATCAGACTCGCTCTGTTCAAACTGGAGAACTGAAGGAAGAGGATCCTCAAGTTGAACCCATGCGGGGCATGGAAAAACGACCTTTGGCAGGTCGGATGATATTCGCTACCCCAAGGAATGAGTGTAGGTCTCATTATACGGCAACTTTAGGGAACTTGTGTTGAGCAAAGCACACCGGCTTCGATATTCTAGTCGTCTGGACTTTGGATGAGAGATATTAGGATCTATAATCTTGTACCGGTGATCGGGCATGAAGACCCACCTGGCAATGTATGTGAATGATGTTTGACTTGTGGGAAAGTCAAGGTGGAGTATTAGCATCAAGAAACATCGAAATAGAAACAACATCACCTGGGTGATCGTTGATTGTCTAACGTAACCAGCAAACTCTCTTGCAATCAAGGAAACTAACGAGTCTTCACAAGTTATGAATATTTCTCCGAGAGAGGCGGTTCTTAGGCACGAGGTGCCAACATCTATTACTTCTAATTTTGATCTATACCTGATTTATGGCGGACAATGCACAACACCCTTGGCTCACCTCTAGGCATGAACATTGTTTATCACCGTAGGATACACGGACTGTCACACCCCCAAAATACCACATGCGGAATCACCGCGGGACGTGTGACGTACCAGGATCCAAGCCACCAATCACATTGAACTACGCATAATATTTAGATAAAACAATCCATTCATTTTAAAATATAAATTCAAGTCATAAGTTTAAACCAAAGTAAATATTCAGCGGAAGCATAATGTAATCAGTAATTCAATTGTTTCAAAACATGTGTTCATAATCAATGAAGCGAGTATCCAAGAGTCTTGACCCATGACCACTCCAGCACTCCCAGATAGCAAGTCCATAATAAGAACCTAACGACCTGCAAGCATGCAGACAAGTGTGTCAGACAACGCTGGTGAGTTCAAAGTTTTGGTTAACGCGTTTAGTTACCAGTTGTGTGTATAAAACAGTTCAATGATTTGTTTTGATGTTGTTATTAACTCGATTACCGCAAATGGCTACAAGATGTATTTGCCCAACCCCAATACCTCTATCAAAGCATTGGTCAAGTGGTCAAGGTAATTAGTTCACGCCCGTCCTCCCCGGTACGGTGTGAGGGTGCCAATCCTAATAGCGCTATCAACTAATAACCTCGTTGCCTCCCCGGCAACTATCGGTAGATGTAAGGGGTCTTATATGATAGAAATGAGTGTAATAACCAACATCCCAATAACCCGACGTTCCTCCTTGGAACAATTACCAGATATTCCTCCCCGGGATGCATGCTTGGAAAAAGATCAGTGAACTCACCTTAGATTTGCTCGGTATGTTTAGTTATATTACCCGTTCCAAGTGTCACACCCTGTCTTTTGCGAAAGCGTATGATGTGTGACTGGTTTGCTATCATTGCATTCAATCATAATAAAAAACTACATGCTTTAAAACGATGTTCATCCATTCAGAAAATTTGAGTGTTACAAACACTTGATACTTAAGTTGTTAAAAACACAACCTTTGACTATTTTACAAACCAACCAAAGTGGATGACATCTAAACTTGAAATTTACTCCTAGTTATGACACTCGCGCCCAAGATCCATCCTGTCACCTGAAATACATGTAATTTTGGAAAACATCAACAAAAAGTTGAGAGAGTTCATGCGTTTTGTATACCTTGTATGAAACATGGTATGTATCTTGTATAAATAAAGCATTCCTGTGAAATAACGTATTCTTGTAAAATAAAGTATTCTTGTGGTACAAATCTTGTACCAATAAAGTATCCTTGTAAATCTTTGAGAGACTTTAAGGCATGTGAGGACATGGGGAGTACTTGTTATGACTCCTTGACTGTGTCGATTACCCTCGACTGTGTCGATTTCCCTCGACTGTGTCGATTACCCTCGACTGTGTCGATTAACCTCGACTGGGACTCCGAAGCACTACTCGGTACTAGTTGTGACCATGAGTGGGGTTCGGCCGTACCCGTTAGATCTAACCCTTGTCCCTAATTAATGAATGTTTTTAAAGGCTTGGTACTAGTTTTCACCAAGACTTTATGGCATTTTTAGCATTTCTTGGCACTAGTTTTCACCAATAGTTTATGGCATTTTTAGTATTAAGTCTATGCTCACATGATCTAGTATTTCATAGGCATTTCATACCGTTTAAGTATTTGTACATGTATTTCACCCCCGAGAGTTATAAAACCAAAAACAGTTAAAGAAAAGAGGGAGCATGAACTCACAACTTTGCGTTCCTGCGTTGTAAACTTCACCGGATTTGCTTATCTAGCGTCGTGACCTAAACGTGTTTATTAGTGTTAGTCACTAGACTTGTATCGCACAAGTACAAGTCACTATTTTTTGTATATGTGTTCTTGTGTAAAAATAATTTATATTTTTAACTATGGGTCTTACTTATATTATTTTCTCAAAAATAAATATAAGTTTCTTGTATTTTGCACCCGATTTATGTATTTTGTCCAAGCAATATATTTTCATAAATATATCTTCTTGTATGTGTCTAAGCATGTTGTATGTGTATTTTTGTATTCTTACTCTTATGAGTTTTTAGTGTATTCTCAAGTCCTAATACACTATTCATGTATAATACATACTACATACACTTAGCACAAAATTTAGTGATCAATAAATACATGTATTTTTCCTCAAAAATATACATACTTAATATCGATTTTAATCTTAAAGTTTTCATAAAAATTGGGAAACCTTGGTAAATATTTTTAGGGAATAAGTTTCACCAAAACTTATATTTTTTCTAAGTGTCAAAATTTATAGAAATTTTGACAGAGTTTCCCCTAAAAACGGAGGTTTCCCATGTTTTCAGAACATGTGTTTATTTTCTTTTAAATTCATCATCAATATCATCAACACAATCAAGTCTTACCATATGCCTAAATCATGTAATTCACACTACATCATGAACTTGAAGTTCTTGTAAAATCTTGTAGTAACTTACCATGTTATTTAGTAGGTCTAGTTACCCTTAAAAACATGATTATTTATTTGTAAATCACTTTCTTGAAAGATCTAGTCTTTTACAACTTGTAATCTCATTTCACAAAATATTTATTTATAACATCTTCTTGTTTCTCTAGTGTTTTTACACTTATTTCTTTGCCAAAAATAGTGTAAGTTTAGTAAAAATCATGATCTTTCAAAAATCATATTTTCAACTTGGTTTTTCTTGGAAAATTATTTATAGATCTTGGATCTACAAGCTTACTAGTTTACTTTGTTTATTATTTTCCAAGAAATCATTTATTCATCAAGTTCATGTTTATACATGAGGATGATCTTCTTGTGTTAACACATAATCATCCTCTAACTTGTTAGATCATGTGTTTAATCACAATCTAACAAGCTTCATGTATTGATTAACATCAATATTTCTAGTATTCACAAGCAAACATTACACATCTACTAAAATATTATTTCATCCATTTTTCATCATGTGCAAGCTTATATTCTTTAGTGTTCTTGTCATTTACATCATGTTACATCTTTTAACCAAGCAAAATAGAAGTAAACAAGGGTTTAGATGATCTTACTACTAGCTTAAAGCTAGGGAAGAAACAATGAGGAATATGGAGTGGATAATAGCACACGAGAGAGGTCCTTCAAGATCCGTTGCTTGCAACCTTCGTAATTAGGCCCGAGACACCTTAGAATCACCATAGATTGCTTGGGAATTAGCTAGAAAAATTATGGTAGTGTGGGGGTGTTTGGGCCGTAAGCTTCAAGGGAGGGAGAGGAAGAAGAAAGTTGCTTGAATGGAGGTGATGGTCATGGGTTATGGTCTTTCGGTTATAAGGAGATTACTTCCACCATTAAGGAAAGCATATGGCATCTTGTTGGTATATTCCTAGACACAATCTAATAAAATATATCAAAGAAATCAAATGTGGGAACTATGTCCCCTAACCGGTCATCAAAGTGGGGGGGGGGGGGGGGCTAGTTGGATCTTGATGGTTAGTTACTTGGTTAAGTTGAAATGTAAGGGTAATAGTTAGTGTTTTAGTGTTTAGTGATTTTTAAGATGTAATATAGTGTTTAGGGTCCATAACTAGCTTCATAACACTAAAACAATGCTTCTAGTGAAATTTTGGTGTTCCGGGTAATGTTCGGTTGTTCGGTTAAATACCGGTTCGTTTAAGTGCTAAATTGCATCGTTTAGTGTCTTTTATGTACCCCTTTTGTACCGTTCCAATTCCCGACACTCAGGAAAATATTTTGGATCAATTTGTCATATTTTTGCATGAAACAATCTTGTTACAATGTTGAATTTTTGCTGAATTGTATGAATTTCAGCATTTAAAGTGTGTTTCGGGTGCTTTTTAGTGCGTATTTTAGCTTTCGGAAAGTATATATATATAAACCCTTGTATGTACTCTTGGGTTTTAATGATTTCTTGTCGTTGGACCTACACCTAGGCTCCAATTCTATTGTCTAACTGCTTTCTGCAGAATTGTCGACACAATGTGTCTTATCGGTGAGTTTACTAGTACTTTTGACGCAACGCAGTTCATTAATGCATAGCGTAATTCTTGCAGTATAAAACGTGCATGAATTTCACTTATATAGAAATCAGAAATTTATTTGTCTTGTGAACTGGATCATGTACGTTCATTAAAGCACAGATCACTGTTCATTTAGTGTACGGAATGTACGGAAAAGTGACGGTTGTCACACCAAGTTGATCATACCCTACCGTGGTTACCAAAGACAGTCAGTTTCATGAACACATAAATCACGTATTTCACATTCACATTACACAAGTAGCGTACACGTATGACACACATCTCATAATGCTAATCTCAATAGTTTATCTTGCTCATATTAGTTCATGATCATCATATCGTATGTATTCAAGTCAAACACTAAATCCACATTACCAGTTCACGTTTTTATGAAACACATAGCAGCTAATTAAATGCTCACAAGGATGTATGACCCAATTACAAGATTGCGGTCCAGTTTACAACCAGATCTGTGTACGGCCCAATTCCTATGTGTGGCCCATATATTATGTGCAATTCTAGTGTAACAAAGCCCAACAGCTTGTGCGATCCTCTATGACTTGTGCGACTGGTTTCAGCTTGTGTGACTACAAATGTTGTGCGATTCATTTTATCTGTGTGACCCACATATTGCCCGACCCAACATCATTCCACAGCCCAAGTTAATTTTGCGACCCGATATCCCTTGTGCGACCCGGTATCCCTTGTGCGACCATGTCTCACTTGTGCGATTCAAGTGTATGTGGTTCTATGCAAGCATTTATAATGTGCAATTTATAATTAATCTATTCCTAAAATCATGGCTTTCATTTACAAATCACCTTTTCTAGAATTAACCGTTACCAAAACACCATAATCGTATGCATTTACTCATTAACAATTTACTCAATACTAGAACATGCATTCAAAACGTTTCCAGATTATCATATGCGCATTACCCGAATTAGACCACTAATTATCACAACCTTCTTAACAAAGTTACAACCAACATTCGTTTGGATTAAATCAGATCAACACAATAAACAAAACTATTTCGTTGGTTATTCATCATCATCAACCGATCCACTAATTCTTTATCATCATACAAAACAATGTCCTCCATCCACATCAGTTGTATATACAATTAGATTTAACGGTGATTTATAACAGATAAATCAATGATTCTATAAGCATACAACCCTAGGATCGCTTCATCATGCAAAAACACAATTTAACATATCATCATGTATCAATACACTTATAATCCTAAACAACCATCACAAAGAGACTCAAGTAAATCAATCATTATTCACTAATCGTGGGATGTAAGATCGAGGAGGGTTATGGAGAAGGATGCTAGCACAAGAGATGATGCCACGAGAGGAAAGAGTTGCTATCGATCTTTAAAGGGCGAAAAGAGATGCTAGGGTTTGCTATACTGTTGAGTTTTCAAGGATGTCAAAACTATCCTAACTCCCATGTGCATAAAACACTTGAAACGAGTGGGCCGAGCCCAACTTGGATTCAGTTCGGACATGCAAGGAATTGGGCCGATGAACAGCCCAACTAAAAGGAGGTGTGCGATTGTGTGCAACTTCACTAATCACATAAATACATTATACATACTATCTCGAAACCCATAGACTCGTAATCATCATTTAGTTAAACCCAACTATAAGAGTTTCACACAATAGTCACATCATCACAACGTATGACGAATATAGATAGAAGTGATGCAAATATAATAAACCTCGGGAATTCAGGTTGTCACATCATCCCCAACTTGAAAGAAATTTCATCCCGAAATTTGATAAGCAGTCTCATGAAAATGAAGTGACAGGATAAGATGATTGTGGATCTCCTTGGGTGTAACATCATCCCCAACTTGAAAGGGAATTTAGTCCCGAAATTCACTAGTTGCATCAGGATTCAATTCAACAGTGCCAAACAGGTTAGGGTGCTTGAGCTTCATCTGATCTTCATGTTCCCACGTGAACTCCGGTCCACGTCTTGAGTTCCAACGAACTCTCGCGATTGGGATTCGACCACGTTAGCTAACCTTGGTTTCCCGGTCCATGTTTTCGATAGGTTCCTCTACAACCGCAACTTGTCGTTAACTTTAGGCTCTAACAAGGGTATCACAAGTGTTTCATCGGGCAAACACTGTCTTGGATTCGAGGCATAAATGTCATTGCAAACATTATCCAATTCGCTAGGTAACTCAAGTTTGTGAGTCACATCACCGATTCTTTCTAGAATTCTGAATGTCCCAACATATCCTAATTAAGCTTGCCACGTTTCCCAGAGCGTACCGCACCCTCCCAAGGTGAGACTTTCAACATGACACGTTCACCTACAACGAACTTCCGGTGTTTCCTAAGTTTACTAACCTTCCTGGTGGTCACGTCCTGGAACTGTGATTAGGTTTCATGTACAAGTCCTGGAACTATGAACTGGAACACATTCACCTGCCGCCATATGATTTCCGATCTAAACAATCTTCTCAAAGGTTTCATGTACAAGTCCTGGAACTGTGATTAGGTCGCCACTCACCTTAATCCAACAAGGAGATTAGCGTTACTGTCCATGCAATATCTCAAACAGAGCTGTCTGAATACTAGAATGGTGACTGCTACGGTAGAACTCAGCTAAAGGTATGTGTCCTTTCAAATTTTCACTAAGTCAATCCCACACATGCTCGCAGCATGTCTTCGAGTGTTAGGGGGGTTCGTTTACTCTAACCATTTGCCCAATGATGATAAGTAATGCTCATATCTAGACGTGTGCCAAGAGTGTTGTGTAGTGACAGTCATAAATCAGGTATAGATTAAAATCAGAGATACAGGAGTTGGCACCTCGTGCCTAAATAGCCGCCTCTCTCAGAGGATTATCCACAAGCTGTGAAGACTCGTAAGTTTCCTAGATTGTAAGAGGGTGTACTGGTTACATGAGACAACCAATGATCACCCAGGTGATATTGTTTCCGTTTCGAGTTGGAAGTAGACTAGCGACAAAATCCATGGTAGTCTGTTCTCATTTCCATAAGGGTGTTTCTGGTTGCTGATACTCCACCTTGTGACACCTGTGCCTCCTCGGCCATCAAACAAATACCAAACCAATGAAATATTGTATTTCATACTTGGGACTTGTATAAATATGTGTACCTTTTGCACATATCAATTCTTGTTCAATTTCGGGCTCTAAATCGCTGTCTAGAAGGTTATAGACGCACTGATGCGTAAATATAACAAGTTTAATGTAACAAACACTCCAGAATAGTGACATAGGCTTAACATACCTTATATAACCTATACATAACTTAGAAATAAGTTTTGGAAGGTTTGGTGTGCCGAAATCAAGTTTATTCGCTTGTAGGGACTAAATTCGACAAACTGCGAAAGTATGCCGATTCGTACTGTAACGGACATTCTGGAACATGATAATAAGTTAAACATACCCTAAATATCCTTTACATAGCCTAGAAATAGGCTTTTAGGAGTTCGGTGTGCTAAAATAAACTTTTTGGTCATTCAGGGACTAAAAGCGTAAAAAATGCATAAGTTTGCATTTTCGCGCATATCTTACGTTCTGAATACATCTGGACATCCAAAAATTTATGTAAGCATTAAAATATTTTATTTTAGTGTTTGGCATGATAAAATTTCATTCGTCGCGTAATTTGGATCGTTTTTCGCGTCCATTCGTGTTTCGTCATAATTAACCGAACAACGCAATCGTACGACCAAACGAACCGAAATCCGAGATATTTTTGAGCATGTTTCATGTTCCCTATATTTTAACTTCATTTTAGAGCCTTGAAATGGGATTAACGGGGCTTAAACGTGTCAAAAATGCATCAAAAACCATGTTTTGCACATTCAGGGACCAAAATTGACAATCTGCCATAGTTATCTTAGGAAGGGACCAAAGTTGAAAATCTAATTTCCAGCTTTTTCCAGCTGTTCCCCTCATTTGCACATGGTTTTTATGATACTATGGGCCATTTTTGAGGTGCCCATGGTTTTACAAAACCATGGGTGTACATGTAAGGTTGAGATCAAAGCTCGGTTTTCGAGGAACGATCCTAACGGTCCTAGAAATCCTATAAATACCCATGCCTTTTCATTGTTGCAACACACAAATCTGATCTATTTGCTCTAAGTTGGGGATTGGCACCTCATACCTGAGCAAGTTGGATCTAGATTTCCATTCTTGGACCCTTTGTAAGTCCTCTTTCGTTCTTTTACGCGTTTTAAGCGTTTAAGTCAAACTTTGTTTGACTTTCTGCATTGACCAGTTTATGGTCAACACGAAGTTCGTTGAACTTCATAACGTGAGCATAATCACGATGGTTATAGTCTCTTATGACTATACCTACTGATTACCACGTTATCTAGGCATAGTGGCGAGTCGTAGTTTCGGCCAAAATACGTATTCTTGCGTATTTTGTAACCAAACTACTTTTAGGTATCAAAACCGTTTATTTTGATACCAAACCTATTTTCAAACCTGGTTAAACATGTTTTAACATGTTTAGCTCGTCACTTTAGGTCTAGTGCTTATGTAGGGTCGTAAGGTAAGCGGTCTAAACAACCGCTTATACTTTCGAACCCGACCCATTTGGTCGATCATTAGGATCCGACCAAGCACATTAGGTGACCATAGTTGTATAGGGAATAACCTTCCAAGGTTATACCTTATGATCACTTCGTTTAAGTAGTTGTATGATAGGTAATTTATATGCCTTAGATAAATGACCAAAATACCCTTTTTACGCATAAATTCATTTTAAGCATATGTAACCTAAATTTTCACATCTAAACTGATTAGGTAACATTATTAGACATGTTAAGGCATATAATACTTGTCATAGGACTAGTTAGGCGTTCCGAATGCGTTTTACGCGAACGACGCATTAAAGTAGCGTAAGCTACCTAAACGAGTCGTAATGGGTCGTAAGCACTTAGGTTAGGTTTCATTTTAGTATGTAGGGTTTATTAAACCATATCATATGAGTTCCAATACTCATTTGGTTTACGAAACCTCATACTATCCGATCTTCCGAGTTAGGTCCGGTTATTAATGTAGTTACCTATATTAGGTGCCGTTTGATTTCCGTGATCCCTCTAGCTTTGCTTGGTTGTTGTTCAAGACTTCTAAGCACCCTTAAGTGAGTACATAGGCCCCTCTTTTACTGTTTTTCAAACCTTTTGGGGTGAAACACATGTGCCTACTTGTTACTTTCATGCTTTCCATGTTTTTCATATCATATACTTGCTATGTTCATTAGTACACTATTAGTACATGATTTCATTATGTTTTTGCTATGTATGTCCATTTAGTGCATACTTAGTACATCGTTTTACATTACCTTTCATGCTATGTATGTCCATTTAGTGCATATTTAGTACATTATTTTACATTTCATTTTATGCTATGTATGTCCATTTAGTGCATACTTAGTACATTATTTTACATTACATTTCATGCTATGTATGTCCATTTAGTGCATACTTACTACATTATTTTAGATTTCATTTCATGCTATGTATGTCCATTTAGTGCATACTTAGTACATTATTTTACATTACATTTCATGCTATGTATGTCCATTTAGTGCATACTTAGTACATTATTTTACATTACATTTCATGCTATGTATGTCCATTTAGTGCATACTTAGTACATTATTTTACATTTCATTTCATGCTATGTATGTCCATTTGTTGCATACTTAGTACATTATTTTCATAAAACATGCTTACATTTTGGTATGACATTTGGTTTGTTTAAATGGCTCAAAAATACATTCATTAACATTAGCTACCCCGTTCGTTAGTAGGTAGTGGTACCATAGGAATTGACAACTCCCGTTCCTGACATCCTAGGTATGTTTGGATGGAAGGAATGACCGATTTCGATAAACATAACTCAGATAAATCTTTAATTCGTTTAAGGGTTTATCACCACAGTCTCAAGGCTTGAATGAATGCATTTTCATAATACCGCATAGATGTTTGTATCAGTAAAGCATGCATTATTTTACAAAACATAAATTTTGATTATAATTTATCAAATGCATTGTTTTATACATTTCTTTCTTATAGGGTCGAGTAAATGCTTTTAATCAATAAAGGCTTTTTATTCACTCTACATTACATTGTTTACACAATAACATTTCAACATTTGTTTAAACATTACATTTAGTTATACATAAACATTTTTACATTGGTGGTTTATTTGGTAAGTGATTTAAGTAACGAGGCGTGTGTAATATGATACAAGCATGGTGGATACGCCGCTGGTACTTCCTATATATAAGTGCGTGTATGATATTACATATCGTAGCGTTATTTAAATCATTTCAATTTTGACATATTACATTTTACACAAATTAACATATCTTTACAAAACATTGTTTTACAAACAACACATTTTATACAAATTCATTTTACTTGGTTATTTATTTAACCATACATATTTCTTTTATATCATCTGTTTCCTTATTGATTTTTATATGATTTATAAAACAAAAACATTTTACAAGGATCATGACTGACTTTTGTTAAACAACTTTTTTCTAAACTTATAAGTCATGAATCCTAAATCAATAAAACCTATGTATCTCACAGGCATTTTTATGCTGACGTACCTATTTTCACATGTGTTTCAGGAAATGATGCATAGGATTGATCAAGTTACACATAGGCAGACTCGGGCCTTAGTGACAATAAAAGATGCAAGACTAGTTAATTATGCTATGCTTCCTTGTTGTTAAGACATTGTAATTACTTTGAATCAATAAAACAACATTTAAATTTCCATGTGTTATGAAGCAATGATTCTGTTACAACACTCCCCGACGATTCCGCCATGATTTGTTGTTTTACGTGGTTGGGGTGTGACACACCTTGACTTTCCCACAAGTCTAACATCATTCACATATATTGCCAGGTGGGCCTTCGTGCCCGATCACCAGTACAGGATTTATAGATCCTAAAATCCAGACGACTAGAGTATCAAGGGTGGTGAGTTTTGCTCAACACAAGTTCCCTACAGTTTCCGTATATTGAGATCCACACTCATCCCATGGAGTAGCGAATATCATTCAACTTGAACAAAAGTTGCTCTTCCAAGCTCCACATGGACCCCACTTGAAATTCCTCTTCCTTTAATGCTTCAGTTTGAGCAGGGCAAATCTGATCAGGTAGGTTAAAGTCGATGGTGTGCTACGAGGCTCGTACATGTCTAGGTTTCACAGTTGAAATCATTAAAAGGTTCCATCCAGCGATGTCATCACATGTTTTAGCTCCTTCGAAACAACGGTACACGGGAGGCCCTTGTGATCAGTCTAGGTAGCGCATCTGGTACCGTCCAAGTAATGCCTCCTACTTAATTCCAAAGACCATGGTTTCCATCGCAGGTTGTGATTCATGCAACTCTTCTTGTAATTCCACTACGTAAGCCATCACTTTCTCGCATTGTATCGGCGTGTAACTGGAACTCTGATTCGAATCATCATGGTATACTACTAGATCACCCGTACCCTCGGGTGAAGACGATGCTCAGTGCATTGTAGTACTGGGTCTCAAAAGCTGAAAAGACGCTCTCCTGTTTTGTCCCCCACGAATGCACAACACCTTGCTGTGCTAAAGAGATTAAAGCTGCGCGATCTTCGAAAATCCCTCGATGAATTTGCGGTAGTATCTAGCGAGACCAAGAAATTGTTGTGTCCTCGAAGGGATCTTTGGTGTCGATCAGTTTCTAACAAAATGGATCCTAGCGAGACCCACATGTATTCTCACATCGCTGTTTATATGACCAAAAATGTACCTCTCGAAACCAGAAGTTACCTTCAACAAAACTTCGTGCGGAGTGGCTCCTCCCTAAGGAGCTCTAAAATAGGATACATATGCCACCCATGTTATCCCTTTCCCCTGGTAAGGATTCAAAGCGTCATCAACAAACACGGTCGATTCTTGTGGTCCATAAAGCTGCTGGTGTGTTAATTAACTCGATGATCATGGTGTACAAAGTCGCAATGGCCGCATTGCGTTCGATATGCCGTTCTAAGAGCATTCTCCCCTTGGACTTCCATCTGCTGATAGCTCGTTCATTAGTCAATCCTCGAATGGGAGCCTGACCCTAACATCTGGTTGACAGGTTGTCAATACATAGTCGAGGCAAACGGTTCTTGACTGTCGCCTTGTTAAGTTCTAGATAATACATACGAAATGGCTTCTCTTCACGGATATAACTGAGGCTCCCCAAAGCGAAAAGCTAGGTCCAATAAAACTCCTGTCCAACAGTTCCTGAAGTTGATTAGACGGTTCCTGCAACTTTCCTGATGTGAGACAATAAGGAGTACTAGTAATAAGGGCTGTTTCTGGCATGATACCGATCTGATATTCCACCTGACAATGTGAAGGTAAACCTAATAGTTCTTCTGGTAGCACATAGGGAGAAATCACGAACAATTGGTGGATCATCGATCCTCTTTTCCTTAGCCTTGATATCAGTAACGAGTGCTAACATAGCGGGGTAATCCTTCCATGGACACTTCTGGCCTTCACTGCTGAATTGATGCTAACCTCTGCACCACTCGGATACCTTATGACAGACGACAACTTTCCCCTCACAGGGTATAACTGTGCGATATCTGATTAACCAATCCATACTGACTACTGCATCAAAACCATCGTGGATAGTGGAAGGAAGGTTGATGTCGAACACTTATCCCACAAGGTCGAGTTTGCATCCCAACGAATATATGAGGGTTCATTTGTCTTGCCATCAGCCGATTCCACAACAGGTTCGGTCTCAATAAGCATCAGGGTTAAACAGAACAGAGTTGATGCATTTAGCTACCCATACAAGCTACCATGTTGCTATAATCCTGGCGTCGCACATGCCAATATTAAATGCCCTTCCACGAGCATCATTTCCAGTGTCGTTATTGTCACCGTTCCCTTGGTTGTTGTCGTCTTTATTCTAACTCGGCCAGTCCATGTCGTAGGTAACTTCATTTAGATACTGTCGGCCATGGTTACAAATACCTTGATGTCGCCGTGACTGCTGTTTCTAACGTTGTTGCTTTAAACAGAACCCTACGATCTTTCACCAACCAAGTCCATCTTTTCACATTCTGCGCCACGTCCTATCGTGCTTCTCACTGTGCTGGTAGTCACACATTCCACACTATAATCTGTTGTCATCGCTTATGTCCTGATTGATTCGTAAAGGTTGACTCCCATCCTCGCTGACTAGGGTTAGGGATTTGATTGCAGCCACTTTGCTGGTGTTCGTTGCCGGTAACCAGAGTCATCCTAATACTGAGGTTGGTAAGGCACTACACTCATCCTCTTGTCCATCGTTCTTGCAAGTTTTTTGAGTACTACACGGTCTGATGCGAGAGTGTTGCAGAAGTGATCATGCTTGGAGATTTAAGACGTCAATACATGTGTTCCAGCAAACAAATAGGAATGAGAGAGGTACATACCAATCATTGACGCTGCGACATCCAACCCAGGGACGTTCGTACAAGCACCTAACATTCTACACGATTCGCTAGGCATTCAGATGGGTGTTCAGGTTTTACTCGATAGCATCGAGATTTCGAAAGGATTCAATGAGAAGTGAAAAGATCATGTTCGAGTAGGAGACAATCACTGCTATGACTCCTATAGACTGTTGTGTTTCATATCGATCAAATAACGGAACAGAACCCCTTTTCACTCGTTAAGCCTCACTGGGACTCGCATGCACCCCACATTATTATTATGTGTGCACCCACAATAATTTTGTGATTTGCATGCTCATCTCCGTTCCTCCTAACTCATGTCAAGTGGTTCCTCAAACTCGAGTGCTAAACAGAGGTTATCAAAACGATAAGATCACAGAAATCCCAAGACTATGGCATACTACCAAAGCATCATAATGTAAGCAAGCAATTCATGTAATCATATGCTATAGTGACAAGTGTGTGTCCGTACGCTACATCATAAACAAATGTGTACTAGCCATGTAATGTATGCAACAAGTGAAAAAGACGAACCTTGCAATCTGGAGCTGGGTGTAATGGTCGTATTCTTGTTTTTAGAACTGTTCGGTTATAGTCTGGTTTTATAAAAACGTTTTTAAAACCAAGTTCACTATAACCAGTGGCTCTGATACCAAACTGTCACACCCCCAAAATACCACATGCGGAATCACCGCGGGACGTGTGATGTACCAGGATCCAAGCCACCAATCACATTGAACTACGCATAATATTTAGATAAAACAATCCATTCATTTTAAAATATAAGTTCAAGTCATAAGTTTAAACCAAAGTAAATATTCAGCGGAAGCATAATGTAATCAGTAATTCAATTGTTTCAAAACATGTGTTCATAATCAATGAAGCGAGTATCCAAGAGTCTTGACCCATGACCACTCCAGCACTCCCAGATAGCAAGTCCGTAATAAGAACCTAACGACCTGTAAGCATGCAGACAAGTGTGTCAGACGACGCTGGTGAGTTCAAAGTTTTTGTAACGCGTTTAGTTACCACTTGTGTGTATAAAACAGTTCAATGATTTGTTTTGATGTTGTTATTAACTCGATTACCGCAAATGGCTACAAGATGTATTTGCCCAACCCCAATGCCTCTATCAAAGCATTGGTCAAGTGGTCAAGGTAATTAGTTCATGCCCGTCCTCCCCGGTACGGTGTGAGGGTGCCAATCCTAATAGCGCTATCAACTAATAACCTCGTTGCCTCCCCGGCAACTATCGGTAGATGTAAGGGTTCTTATATGATAGAAATGAGTGTAATAACCAACATCCTAATAACCCGACGTTCCTCCTTGGAACAATTACCAGATATCCCTCCCCGGGATGCATGCTTGGAAAAAGTGCAGTGAACTTACCTTAGATTTGCTCGGTATGTTTAGTTATATTACCCGTTCCAAGTTGACCATACCCTACCGTGGTTACCAAAGACAGTCAGTTTCATGAACACATAAATCACGTATTTCACATTCACATTACACAAGTAACGTACACGTATAACACACATCTCATAATGCTAATCTCAACCGTTTATCTTGCTCATATTAGTTCATGATCATCATATCGTATTTATTCAAGTCAAACTCTAAATCCACATTACCAGTTCATGTTTTTATGAAACACATAGCAGCTAATTAAATGCTCACAAGGATGTGCGACCCAATTACAAGATTGCGGTCCAGTTTACAACTAGATCTGTGTGCGGCCCAATTCCTATGTGTGGCCCATATATTATGTGCAATTCTAGTGTAACAAAGCCCAACAGCTTGTTTGATCCTCTATGGCTTGTGTGACTGGTTTCAGCTTATGCGACTACAAATGTTGTGCGATTCATTTTATCTGTGTGACCCACATATTGCCCGTCCCAACATCATTCCACAGCCCAAGTTAATTGTGCGACCCGATATCCCTTGTGCGACCCGGTATCCCTTGTGCGACCATGTCTCACTTGTGCGATTCAAGGGTATGTGGTTCTATGTAAGCATTTATAATGTGCAATTTATAACTAATCTATTCCTAAAATCATGGCTTTCGGTTACAAATCACCTTTTCCAGAATTAACCGTTACCAAAACACCATAATCCTATGCATTTACTCATTAACAATTTACACAATACTAGAACATGCATTCAAAACGTTTCCAGATTATCATATGCGCATTACCCGAATTAGACCACTAATTATCACAACCTTCTTAACAAAGTTACAACCAACATTCGTTTGGATTAAGTCAGATCAACACAATAAACAAAACTATTTCGTTGGTTATTCATCATCATCAACCGATCCACTAATTCTTTATCATCATACGAAACAATGTCCTCTATCCACATCAGTTGTATATACGATTAGATTTAACGGTGATTTATAACATATAAATCAATGATTCTATAAGCATACAACCCTAGGTTCGCTTCATCATGCAAAAACACAATTTAACATATCATCATGTATCAATACACTTATAATCCTAAACAACCATCACAAAGAGACTCCAGTAAATCAATCATTATTCACTAACCGTGGGATGTAAGATCGAGGAGGGTTATGGAGAAGGATGCTAGCACAAGAGATGATGCCACGAGAGGAAAGAGTTGCCATCGGTCTTCAAGGGGGAGAAAAGAGATGCTAGGGTTTGCTATACTGTTGAGTTTTCATGGATATCAAAACTATCCTAACTCCCATGTGCATAAAACACTTGAAATGAGTGGGCCGAGCCCAGCTTGGATTCAGTCGGACATGCAAGGAATTGGGCCGATGAACAGCCCAACTAAAAGGAGGTGTGCGATTGTGTGCAGCTTCACTAATCACATAAATACATTATACATACTATCTCGAAACCCATAGACTCATAATCATCATTTAGTTAAACCCAACTATAACAGTTTCACACAATAGTCACATCATCACAACGTATGACGAATATAGATAGAAGTGATGCAA
The DNA here is from genome assembly GCA_030545235.1 of Helianthus tuberosus. Taxonomy (NCBI): domain Eukaryota; kingdom Viridiplantae; phylum Streptophyta; class Magnoliopsida; order Asterales; family Asteraceae; genus Helianthus; species Helianthus tuberosus. The sequence continues at coordinate 146,934,477 of CM060423.1, forward strand.
ATATAATAAACCTCGGGAATTCGGGTTGTCACACGGACTATCCTGACACTCGAGGATATGCTACGAGCATGTGAGAGATTGACCTTGGTAAAATTGGAAGGATACTTACCCATGGTGGAGTTCTACTATAGCAGTTATCATTCTTGTATTTAGGCAGCTCTGTTTAAGGCATTGCATAGACGATAATGCCAACCTCCTTGTTGGACTAAGGTAATTGACAACCTAATCACGGGTCCAGGACTTGTACTCGAAACTCTTGGGAAGATTGCTTGGATCAGAAAATCGTTTGGTGGCAACGCGTGACCATCAGAAAAGCTGATAAACTTAGGAACATTGGGAGTTCGCTATAGGCGATCGTATGTTGTTGAAAGTCTCACCCTGGGAGGGTGTGGTACGCTTGGGAAGCGTGGTAAGTTTAATTTACGTTACGTTGAGTCATTCTGAATTCTGGAAAGAATCGGTCACATGGCCTACAAACTCGAGTTACCCGACATATTGGGTAACGTGCACAATGTCATTTGCGTCTCGAATATAAGGCAGCGTTTGATGAAACATTTGTAATACCCTTATTAGACAAGTTGCAGTCGTTGAAGAGCCAATCAAATACATAGACAAGGAAGTAAGGTTCGTTGTCATAGTCGAATTCCTATCGAGAGAGTTTGTTGGAACTCAAGACGTGGACTGGAGTTCACGTGGGAACGTAAGGATCTGTTTAAGCTCTTGTATCCTTAATTGTTCAGGTGATTGTGTCAGCTGTTGCTTTCATTGGCGAATTTCGGGACGAAATTCCCTTTCAAGTTGGGGATGATGTGGTACCCAAGGAAAATCCACTGCCATCCTGATCTAACTTGTTGCTGCTTGGGATTACTTATCAAATTTTGGGACGAAATTTCTTTCAAGTTGGGGATGATGTGACAACCCGAACTCTCGAGGTTTGTGTTACCTGATTTCAAGGCTTGTACGGTTATGTCTTATGTCCCACTGCATATAAATCCAGTGTACGATACGTAAACATGTGATGGTTTTATGTAATAGTGTTATGAGAAGGCATCTAGTTATGTTTTGTAAGTTGTTACACCCTACTCGAGGGTCCGCTAAATCCAGTTACACACTACCTCATGTTCTCGGCCCAGCTCCCATGAAGCCCACCATGTTATGGCCCAAGATTAGGCCCGGTTCGATTAAGGGCACATGTATAGTTTTTCGTCAAATGTCAAGCTCGACGAAACTAGGATTTTTCGTCATCACTTCCTTCGGCGAAGCTTAGTCTTTCGTCGGTAAGATTCGCCGCCGCATTAGGGCTCTCGGCCCAGTTCCAATCAGAACTTAAGTGGGTTCGGCCCACTAGTGATCACACAAAATGGCACCAGGCTCCCATTTATCCTGCACGCAAAACCTAGAAACAAAACCCTAGTGCCAGTCTTTTCCTCTCAAGTGTGTGACGGCAACAAGTACTATCGGTGCTCTCGCCTCCATTCGCTCGCGTCTCTCCCGCAATCGGTACGTAATCATTGCTTGAGTCAAGTTCCTGTTAATATTTGGTTATGTGTATGATCGTTGGATGATGATTATTGCATGAGAATAAGGAGTTTCGTTGTAATCATAATTACGTATGTGGCTTGACTAGCATGCTGATGATTGTATTAATTTTGTATGTTAGTGGGCTATGTTGACTTTAATATGATGATGTGAACTGATGAGCTAGGGTTTGTTTGCAAAACTAAATTGTGTGTGAGAACTGGTAAGAGGTTGTGTCAGATTAGGAGTAGGTATGTTAGGATGGGCAAACTTAAAGGATAAGGAATTACTGATGTATGTCGATTATTGTTGCAAACTGTTAGGATATGTGTCCATGATCATGAGTTATGTGAAATCATATTCCTTGATTTGAACGTGAAAAGGGATCAACATGATAATACACTGTTTGATCTAAAACGGAAACGAAACTGTCGATGATTGATGTTTGCGAAAATTAGGGAGTAAAGGAAAGAAATTTGTAACTGAATAAACAATTGAAACTGTTTCATCACCTGTAGAGGGGGCGATGAAACTTATGGTCTTTCGCCACACATAGAACGCGACGAAACTTATAGTCTTTCGTCACCTCCTTAACTCGATGAAGCATATGGTCTTTTGTCGCTAGGAGTGTTTCGTCGTAAAGATAAATAAGCTGAACAGTGGGTGCCTGTGATAATGATATATGTGTGTGTGTGTGTACGAATCCTTGTTGCATGTTAATGAGAATAACAGATTTGGTTCGGTCAGTTGGTATAGCAATCTCACCTGTTATGCTATGTGCTTCCTGGTAACATTTACATGAGAAGTGAACTTGGATAAGGAAATGTGTATTTGTTGTATATTATACTGTGACCTTGTGATAGATGCAAACTGTGTGAGTAATTAACTGATGATTTATTGTAAAACTGACGATGATGGTAACCACTGTGGGAAACATGAACTTGTGTTATAAACATGCATGAGATCTAAATGCTTGCTATGTGATATGTGATAACGGTATTACGTGTGGCTTGTTGCATACGCAAATTGGATATGTGTTTACGAAAACTGACTGTTCTTGGTAACCACGGTAGGGTATGGTTGACTAACTTGGTATGGGTAACGTGATTTAACATACCGAGCAATCTAAGGTGAGTTCACTGCTCTTTTTCCAAGCATGCATTCAGGGGAGGAATGTCGGGTAATGGGTTTGACTGGAATGTTAAACCTGGGTTGTTGGTTAATACACGTATATCTATCACTCAAGTCCCTCCTACCGATTGTTGCCGGGAAGGCAACGGGGTATTAGTTAATAGCGCTATTTAGGTTTGGCACCCTCACACCGCACCGAGGAGGTCGGGAGTGAACTAATGACCCCCATCTTGACCATTGCTTTGATAGAGGCATTGGGGTTTAAGGCAAATAATCTGGAGCCATCAGCGGTAAGCGTGTGATTAACAACAATGAATCTGTGAAACGTTTTAAACTGGAAACTGGTAACTAAACGCGTTAACAAAACTTTGAACTCACCAGCGTCGTCTGACACACTTGTCTGCATGCTTGCAGGTCTGTAGGGTTATAGCATTGGGAACTTGCTGTCTGGAAGGCTGGAGTGGTCATGGGTCGAGATACATGGAATCGCAAAACAAGTCTAATGGTTTCTACATGTGGTTTATAAAATACTTAACAACTGAGTTATGCTTCCGCTGTATACAATGATTTGTATGCAACGTTTGTAACACTTTATGATAATGAATGAAAGTTTTATTTAAATATATTTATGAGTTCAATGTTATTGGTGGCTAAGATCCTGGTACGTCACACGCCCCGCGGTGTTTCCGCAAGTGGTATTTTGGGGGTGTGACATACTGAGCGTAAATCGATCTTAGAAAAGAATCGAGCTCCTTGAAGTTGATCGAACAGGTCATCGATTCTTGGTAGTAGGTACCGATTCTTAATCGTAATCTTGTTTAATTCTCGGTAATCAATGCACATACACATTGATCCGTCTTTCTTCTTAACAAACAATACTGGTGCTCCCCACGGTGATGAACTTGGTTGTATAAAACCTTTGTCAATAAGTTCGTTCAATTGTTTCTTCAGTTCCTACATCTCCGTTGGTGCTAATCGATATGGTGCTCTAGCAATCGGTGTCATTCCTGGTATTAGGTGAATCCTAAATTCAACCTCTCTATCAGACGGTAATCCAGGTAACTTTTCTGGAAAGACGTCTGAAAATTTAGATATTACAGGAATATCTTTTAATTCTTTTCTTTTAGTATTAATGATTACGGAAATCATATATACTCCTCCTCCTTTCCTTTCATAACTTGCGGCTTTCATCACAGAATGAACTTTACCAATCTGGTTGGCTTATCTCCTTTAATTGTGATCTTTTCACCACTTGGTGTATTTACTTTTACTGACTTTTGATCACATAAAATACTGGTACGATTGGCTACCAACCAATCCATTCCTAATACAACATCGAATCCGACTAGATTCATTGGATAACGGTTAGCAAAGAAATGATGGTTCAGGATTTCTATTCTTGCTCCTTGCAAGATTTCACTTATCTTAACGGATTCTCCGTTTGCTATCTCTACCAAACAATCTTGTTGAAGTTTGGCTAAGGGTTGGTCAAGAAATTTGTAGAAAGAAGTATTGATAAAACTTTGGTTTGTACCATAGTCAAATAATACTTTGGCAAAAATATTATTAACTAAGAACGTACCGGCGATCACATCTGGAATCATCTTGGCTTCCTCAACTGTCAGAACAAACGCTATGGCATTTTTCTTAGGTCCTTCAGTTGTCTTAGCTTTGTTGGTTGTGGCTAGAGCTAGTTTCGGATAGTTCGGTTTGATGTGCCCAGTTTCTCCATAATTGAAGCATATCCTATTACTAGGTTTCTTCCTAAAGTTTTCTTCCTTGTGTCTAGATATTTTGCAAAAGTTGCAGTATACAGAGCATCTTCTAGAATGCTTTCTCTTGCAATACTTACAATAGGGTGAAGAGGAAGAACCTGTACCTTTCCCACGGTTGGAATTACCGTAGCGAAATTCCTGAGTAAGCTTTTGAGCTAGGTTCTTTCTCTGGTTTTCCTCTTGTGTACACACCAATTCATCAGTCAAGGAATTGGCTAGTTCTACTGCTTCTTCTATGGTTTGCGGTCTAGCTGCCTTGACTACGTGTCTAATCTCACTAATTAATCCCAAAATATAACGAGAGATTTACACTGGTTTGGTTGAGGCTAAGGTTGGCCCTATCCTAGTATATCCGAAGAATATGGTAGTGTAACCTTTGCAGTCTATCCCAGTCATTTTAAGATTTAGGAACTTATTGGTGATTTGTTCCTTTTCATTAGGAGGACAAAATTTTCTTTCAACTATTTCTTTAAAGTTGATCCATTCCATATTATAAACTCTGTCACTTCCCCAGTTCCCCCTAGACTAGAGAATAGTATTCCACCATTCTATGGCTGCATTTTTGAAAAGATTATAAGCAAACATAATCTTATCTTCGCCAGCACATTTACTTATCTTTATAACTGCTTCTGTCTTTTCTATCCAACGTAAGGCTACAATGGCTCCTTCATTGCCTGATAATTCTATTGGTTTGCAGGTGTTGGGATTGAACCCTACAAAGAAACAGTTGATTAAAGCCAAAACTGGATCAGATCAGTGGATTCACAATAAGCAGTTGTTTGCATCAGTATTTCCCCTTGAATGTGGCCTAACATCTGATGTCCTCTAAGTACTGTCCTTCTACAACAACTGCTGATCTACAAAGACTGTTGAAGACAAAAGCACTAATGCTCAATCTGCTGCTATGGTTCAAGTACTGCTGAAGACACAAAGCACTGCTGGGGCTAAAGCAGTGGAATGATGAAGCAGCAGTTAGACTAGTATTTGTATTTATTTATTGTAATAAGTTGTTAGATAGCAGTGTTTGTAATAGTCAGTGGTTAGAGGTTGTTAGGAGGTTAGATGTCACTTTTATGGTGACGTCAGCAAAGATGCCACAGTGGTTTGTTCTGTACTATAAATAGAACAATACCCTGTACTGTTCTATTAGCTCTCTTCATCACCAAGTCATTCTGTACGAACAATCACTATGAGCTCAGGCTGAGTGGGAGACTTTGTGCATGCATGCAATAGTTTTGTTTATTGTAATCAAATACAATCATTTGATTCTATGATAAACATGTTTGCTTAAAATTGTTCTCTCTTTGATTGTGTTGAAAGTTTATTCATCTATTCCGCTGCTATTGTTTCTCATTCATCTTCATTTTAGTTAAACAAACACAATCTTATCAAACTCATATCCTAACAATTGGTATCAAAGCCAGGACAGTCAAATTTGATCTAACAATCATTTTGACGTAAAAGTTCGGCTCAATTTCGTTGATACTTTTAATTGTTCGTTTCGTTGAAAAACAGAGTAAGGTTTAATCACGAGCAAACTTGATTAATCAGTGCTTGTAAAACAACCAGAATGACGTCACAATCACAGGATATCAATAATAACATTGGTTCTCTCTTCAAACCACCTATGTTGAAGAGATCTGAATACAACATCTGGGAGCGAAAGATGGGTCACATCCTAGCTCAACAGAATACCGGATGTTGGAAGTCGGTTATCTTTGGACCACATATTCCAATGGTGCCGAGTGCTGAGGATCTAAAGGTCATGGTTCCTAAGAAAATAGAGAACTATACTGAACATGATTTTCAGAAAATTGAACTGGATGCCAAGGCATTTAGCATCGTTGCATCTGCACTACCAAATGAGATCTATGCTGGACTGTTACACTGTAACAGTGCCAAGGAATTGTGGGATGCACTTAAGGAATAGATTGGGGGAACTGAAGAAGTAATTGAAAATAACAGGGAAATTTTGAACCAACAATATGAAACCTTTTGTCACATTAAGGGTGAAACATTAACACAGCAGTTTGAGCGATTTAGTTATCTCATAAGTGAACTTAAGCTTGTTAAAACTGAATTTCCTAAATCAACTGTAAACAACAGGTTTTTAAGGTCACTTCCTGAAAAATGGGACACAGTTGCTTTTGTAACCAGAAACTCTGTTGAGTTCAAAGATCTGACCCTAACCCAGCTTCATGGTAGACTCCTGACCTATGAAAGGGAGTTGAACCAGAAAAAGAAGTTACAAGAGTCTGGAAAAGTTGCAGATGATTATTCATTTGGCAGCACAGCTCTTTTGGGTCAGGAAGAATCTGGTAGTAGTAAGGATCAGAGTTATGATCATTATATTGATATAACTACTAGTGGAGCCTTTAATAACTCTGATTCTTACTCAAACAACTATGCTTTCACAGCTAGTAGTGAAAACCAGAATTCTGACAATCTGTGCTTTCAACTCAATGATCTGCAGCATTTTGATCCAACTGACTTAGAGGAAATGGACATTTTGCACCAACTTGCACTGCTGAGTGTTAGAACCAGCAAGTTTTACAAAAGGACAGGCAGCAAATTTCCAGGGTTACATGGGAACTTAAAAGTAGGGCTGGATAAGTCAAAGATAAAATGCTATAAGTGTAATAGGTTAGGTCATTTTGCTAGAGAGTGCAGGAGTCAAACCAATGGACCAATTATTACACATCCTGGCTCAAACACTAGACCACAAAATAACCAAAACACAGTGCATTATGCCCAATATACCCCTGCTGTTCATGTAAACACTGCTCACTATGCACACCCTGCAACCGCTGTTCCTATGCAATATGTTCAAACCACTGTTCCTCAGATACAGTATGTCCAGGCCCCTGCTCCTTAGGTTCAGGTACAACAAGTTGCACCTCAACAAGCCGCACCAGCAGTGGTTCAACTAGATCAGCAAAGCTTTTTCACCCAAGGCCTTGTTGACTGGAGTAGCTTGCCTGAAGAGTTAGGAGATGAAAATTTTGCACTCTATGCTTAAAATAATGTTTCTAGTGATGATGTTTGTTTTGTAGCATTGGAGTCTATACCAGAAGGGCTGGAAACTGAAGAAGGACAGTCAAGTGATGAAACAGTGGATACAATTGCTAAAGCAGTGGTTACTACTGTTGCTGATGAAATACTGGTGGGAGAAAATTCAGAACCCCTGTTGGAACCACTGTCTAACCCCTGGTCTAAAGAAGAAGAAGAGAAGAAACAAGGTGAAAAAGAAGAGAAAGTTCAAGAAGAAAGTGATCATACCTGTGATTGTGCCATGATGGCTGCAACTAAGGTATCACCCTAGGTTCTTAAAAACCTTTGTCCAGACAAATGCATCATAGCATTTGCAAACATTAAGGAGGTGAATGAAAACCTTAGGGATAGGTTATTAACTGGTGAAGTACAATTTGAAAAGTCTTTAAAAGAACTAAAAATCAAATTGTCTGAAAAGGAGAATGAAATTTGCAGCATCAAACAAGAGCATGGCATAACCAACGACCAACTCCAGACCATGATAGAAAAATATCAAGTCTGTAAAAAGGAGTTGGAAACCACCCAAATCACTTGTGAAAAATGGGTGGAATCCTGCAAAGGTTATGAGATTATGCTTGAAAAACAGCTTGAAAGCAATGTAAAATTTGGCATAGGGTTTAGAAAAAATGACCAAGTTGAAAACACTACTGCAAATCAAACTGGTTCTGTTGAAATCATACCCACAAACAAGAATGGCCAAGAAGTTAAAATAACTGATAAACTCGGTAACTAAATGACTTTGGAAAGATCTGTGGGGTCCTCAACTTTTGAGGAGATTGAGAAATACCAATTCAAACCCACATGGTCTGATGAGTGTGAAATTCTTGAAAATTTCAAACCAATGGACTTCACTACTGTGGATGGTGTCAAAGCTCCTAAGGCCAAGGTCATTCCTCATAAGGATATCCCAACAGTGGTTCAAAACTCTGTTGCTAAGGAGTTTGAAAAGAAGAAAAGAAAAGAAAAGGTTAAAAACTTGTTTTGTGATTTCTGTTAGAAGAAAAATCATTTGACCAAAGATTGTTTTCATCTAAAAGCATATGATATTAACAAAACAAGTATCATTGTGCCTTCTAAGAGCTACACCATCTGTGGTAAAACAAACCATCTCACTCAGGAATGTGTGTATCTAAAATCCTTTGATGTAAAAAAGAATGAGTACACTTCAAAAAACATCCATGAGTTCATCAAAACCACAAGTCAAGAAACAACCACTATTTGTGCCAGTTCAAACAGCTGAACCAAATCTCTGTTAAAAGAGAAGTTCAGGTGACTGATGCACCCCCTGCTAACCAATACCAAAGAGGTAAAGGTCAACCACCATATCCAAGGGTCCCACATGTCTATGAAGCCTACAAAAGGCCTTCTAAACCAAGAGTGAACAGGCATCCCTTTGGATATCAAGAATTGATAGGAAATGGCCCCCCAACAGTGGTTAGAGAAACAAGCTGCAAAAATAAATCAATCCCCTGATCTAACCACTATCCATCTTACTGACCTTAACATAGACACTGTTGAGACCCCATCTAAAGCCTTATTGGCTTTAGAGACCCTCCTGAACTAATTATTTACTTGATGTGTAGGGAGCTTCTGCATGCTTAGATAGTCTTTGGTATGTAGATAGTGGAGGCTCCAGGCACATGACTGGATGTAGAGCCCTACTCAAAAAATTCAAAACTCATGGAGGGGTGATATATCTTTTGGTAATAATAGTAAAGGGAAGGTGATGGGTTCTGGTACAGTACAGTCTGGAAATGCTAAGTTTGAAAATGTCAATCTAATAGACAATCTAAAATTCAATCTCCTTAGTGTCTATCAAATGAGTGACAAAGGTTATGGTTCATTTTTTACTAAGGAGTGTTGTAGGATTGTTGGACCAGAAATGGTTGAAAAGATCAAAGAAATAATAAAAAATGGAATAACTAAACTTGTTGCTCAAAGAAGTGGCAATGTTTATGTAGTTGATCTGTCAAAAGAGAACCCAAGAACTGATGCCTGTCTGTTCTCAGCTGCCTCTAACAAAGAGACAGAACTTTGGCATAGGAGATTGGGGCACACAAATCTCAAGACAATCACTGCTTTGTCAAAACAGGGGTTAGTAAGAGGTCTTCCTCAAAAACTGTTCACCTGTCCTGAGCATTGTGTTTCCTGCTTAAAAGAAAACAACATAAAAGCTCATTTAAGTCCATTGAAGAGTCCAAAATAACCAAGTGCTTGCAAATGCTTCACATGGATCTGTTTGGCCCAGTTAAAGTCATGAGTCTTAAAAACAAAAGATATTGTTTGGTAATTGTAGATGACTTTTCTAGGTTTACATGGACTTATTTCTTACATTCCAAAGATGGGACTGCAGGCATTCTGCAAGACTTTGTCACACAGGTTGAAAAGCAGTTTGACTTGCCAATAAAAATCTTCAGGAGTGACAATGGCACAGAATTCAGAAATAGGGAGTTGGATGTGTTTTGTGTGTCAAAAGGAATTGTAAGGCAGTACAGCATTCCAAGAACACCAGAACAAAATGGGGTAGTTGAAAGAAAGAACAGAACTCTGAGTGAGGCTGCTAGGACCATGCTTGCTGATTCAGGTTTGCCATTATGTAACGCCTCGTATTTCCGTAATTTCATGTTTTTATAAAATTCGTGTTCGGTTTCTATTTTTAGAACCACAGTCGAAACCGGAACAAAAAACAAACGGATTAAAAAAAGACAAGCGACGCGCGTTACGCGTTTTTAATGCAACCGACATCAAACGCGACAACAACGACTACCTGTACTATTTTACATATTTTTAAATCTAAAATTTTAGCTTACGATGTTTCGCGGAGCTCGGATTTTGAAAACGGGTCTCGTAGGAGGTTACGGGCAACTTAAACACGAGATTGGACTTGTGGGCCTTGGGCCCAAGCCCACTTAACCCACACTTAACCTAACTATTTAAGAGAAGTGAAGCCCTAACCCCCTTCCTGTTTGTTTGCAGCCGACACCATCTAATTTACCTCCCAAAATTTCCTCTATCTTCATCTTTTTGAGAAAAACCCTTCTTCACTTCATTTTTTTTGAAACCACAGGACCAAAAACGCATACAACTTCCCCTGCTCCCTCACCTTCCCCATCTTCTTCTTTGTGTAAACCCTAACCCAAGACATAAGCTCCTCCACACCTTCATACCTTCAAAACACAGGTGCAGACTACACTGCTTCGTTCTCCTCTCTGCCTTGTTACACCCAGTCGACATCGGTTAACGGCCGGCGGTGGGTTCTCTCGCTGGTCCAACGTCACACAGCCCCCCCCCCCCCCCGCTCTGGTGGGTACCTACTAACTACCCGAAACAAAACCGGCCACCACCATCTCCGGGTGGCAGCGGAGAACAACGACAACACACCGCCGCCATGGCGGTGGCAGCGACGAGATCGGAGAAAGATCGAGATGAGAGAGAGACTGGAATGAGAAGCGGAGAAGAACGGCGAAGATCGCCGTTTCCGGCGAAGGTCCGCTGCTAGCGGCGGAGCCGCGGCGGCGTCAGTGGCATTCTTGGTTCCGACAAGCTTCCGATCAGGTATGTTGGATTCGATTCAGTCGCGACTCAAATCTGGTTCGGGTTCATTAATTTTCTTTTGTTTGTTGTTTGGGTTTGGCTCAGAGATTGATCTCGGCTCAGATTCTCGTGTTCGGTTCACAGGGATTCGGGTTCGGTTCAAGAGGCGTGACGGGTCAGATTGTAGCTTGGGTTACGGCTTGATGCTCGGGCTTCGGTTCGGTCAGATGTGGTCAAACAGTCAACTCGGTCAATTGTCGGGTCAGACCCGGTCAACTCAGTCAGTTCGGGTCATCGAGTAAAACACGAGACTCGTAACGACACTATTATTTCTTTTCTTTTATTTTTTTTATTTTGTTATCACGACACCGAACTTTATATAGTTTATCTATAACGACACTATTATTTTTTTTATTTATAACGAAACACGCTAAATTTATAAAACAGAGCCTATCGGATTCAATTAATTTTTATAAAATAGATATAAATGTATAATCATTTTGGCAACGCTTCCATAATACTCTTGATGGATTTAATTTAGAATTTTTACATAAACTATGTAAAATGCATATATATATATATAGGAAAAGTGTAAAATACATTACAGCTTATCGTGTGATACGTACGCGATCATCCTAGCCGTTCGATCTGGTGCGGATCTGGTGCGAATTCAATCTTCGCATGTTATAAAAAGGCAAATGAAATCGCATGGCTTGAAAATGCAATGAAATCGCATGTTTGAAATCCCATGCAAATGAAATCGCATGTGAAAAAATGGTTAGCATGGGGTAATGTGAAAAATGGCATGGGGTGTGTAGATGGACAAAATCGCATGTGGAAGATTGAATATCGCATGTGAAAAAATGGCTAGCATGGGGTAATTTGAAAAATGGCATGGGGTGTGTAGAATCGCATGTGGAAGATTGAATATCGCATGTGAAAAAATGGCTAGCATGGGGTAATGTGAAAAATGGCATGGGCTGTGTAGAATCGCATGTGGAAGATTGAATATCGCATGTGAAAAATGGTTAGCATGGGGTAATGTGAAAAATGGCATCTGGTGTGTAGATGGACAAAATCGCATGTGGAAGATTGAATTCGCACAGTTCGTACAGTTCGCATGGAGGTATGAAATCGCATGGGAGATGAAGATCTGACGGCTGGGGTTATCGCGTACGTAATGTACGATAAGCCCTATTGTACGTTAGCTGGCCTATATATATATATATATATATACATACATAACCACAAGATATACTTTAAATTCCACTTCAAATCCTCCTTCATAATTCTGTTTACTCATGCACCACTGTTTGCCCGTATTGGGTGACGTCGGTGTTCCATCATCCTAACCTCACACTCGTCGACACTTGGATAATCGGAAGACTTAGAAATTATGTGAGCATACTCAATCCTTTTTACGTTTTAACGCATTTTTGGGGTTCAACATGTATACAAAATCCACTTTACACCATCGATTATAGTCAAACACACAATTCATCGAATATGTTCATTGTTATGCTTAGGTTGTTAATACTTGTTAGTTTCAACTTGTATTCCCATGATATTGTTATGCTTAGGCTGTTTATGCATGCTAGTTTAAAAACCATAATTTCATACTATTTGCTATGTTTAAGTTGTTTATGTATGCTCGTTTCGACTTGAATAATAACTGCTATGTGTATTTGAGACAAACTTTTATACGTATAATTATATTCAAACTTGTATGCTCGCCAGTGCTTTTGTATTGATCCTTGTTTTTAATACATGTTGCAGGATTGTGACAGATGAATCCAGTAGGATTGCCTAGAAACGCATTTAAACTTTATTGCTCGTTGTATTGTAATTTGCTTTCAATCCTATTGTATTCTGTTTCCAATACTTGTAATAATTAATTATCAATGAAATGAAATTTAATTATTTGAATACTTATTATGCATTATTTATTTTAATCTTGTGGTATTCTAGTTCAAACCAAGTAAAATGTAATTATTAAATACTTGACACAAAATAGCATTATGAAGTCTCTTGCAATCTACACACTTCGTCTCATCCCGATGTTTCCACCATCGGTTGGGGTGTGACAGATTGGTATCAGAGCCATAACTATAGAAAATTAGGCAGAATTGCCATGTTCGACCTAGTCTATAGTCTAAGTACCAAAACTTGATCATTCCTTATTCTTGCTTAATATGTGATTCTTCCTATTTGCTTCTACCTTTTCTTTTGTCTAAATATACAATGTGTCTTTTCTAAAACATTTCACACAATACATACTTAAAGATACTCATATTCCACAACCGAAACAACTCACTAGAATAGGGGTGGCATTCCCGCCTTTGGTGACGAATTTAAATCCACCTTACATGTTATTTTGCATGAAATTTCACCATCAAGTCAGGAGTGATATCCGTATCTTGATGGGAATTTCCATTTCATACTCTAGTGGTTCCTTATTGACGAGTCGAGATTTTATCTTGTTTCGTTCAATAAACCACATTTTGAGGACGAAATTGTCAAGCTAGGATTGATATCCACACCTTGGTGACTGGTCCCACTCTATGATTTTCAATCTCGCCAAAGTTTCGTGTTTTCAATCAAATTAGGGACATGTACTAACTGGAAGGGTAAAATACCGTTAATCGCCTGGCGACGAGAGTATTATACCTATTAGGCCAAAACATGTCTCCCTAATTCGGAAGGACTTGCGATTCACTTTGGAATAGTCGAAGTTTCTAAACCCAAAGCACTCCAATACTTATCAAGCCTTTCTTTTATATTAACTTAACTTTTATGCGATTTAATACTTGTTACCTAATCATTGTTTTTACACAATAAATTAATACACGCCTACTGATACGTTATACTTGATTCGGGATTACTGGACATTCTTATGTGATAAACTGGTCATTAGCTTCGTAAGAAGCCACACCTTGACATATGTAGTGCTTGTGAAGCACTATAGGAGTGACGCACCGCCATATGGATTTGTGGTAATGTCAAGACATTTATTCATACATTACGGATCTTTTCATGGCAACAAAATGATGACATGTGCTATGATTAGATGACGCTTGCGTTAAACGCTGGGTTGACATTTTGCCATTAACTTCGAAAGAAGCCTCACCTTAACATATATAGCGCTTGTGTAGCACTATAGGAGTAACGCCCGCCGCATGGACTTGCGGTCATGTTAAGACATTCATACATACTTGCGGGCACGATGGTTTGACCAGTGAGATCACATGCCAGTAATGCGTTAATCTAGTTAACTAAATATCTCGTGTGGACTACTCAAAGACTTTAATCATACTCATACTTATAACCTCTCTGATACTTAAATACCAATCATGCTTACATACTTAAATTACTATACGTTATCATACTCACTCGTAATACGTTAATAAACCCTGACCCGTACACTACTAGTACAAACTATGCAGATCATGCACATACCAAACTAATCGCGGATGCATACGGGATTATATTGGTAGATGCATGAAAACTGTTGGTGCATACGTCTGTTGACTTCGTCTTGTATCAAGTCTTGTACTAGAATTGTTAGATCAGGGAACGTAGTACGAGAAATATAGGGTTTGTATGTGATTGGTTAATTTCGTACGAAATCACATTAGGGCTATTTCGTACGAAATAGCATTCAGCTATTTCGCACGAAATTAGCTTTTGCCTATTTCGTGCGAAATCACACCTCTATAAATACCCTTCATGCGATATCATTTGTAACGTTCATGTTTCCGGTACCGAAGTGCTGCCGACGTGTCTACTGGTCTGTAAACGTGTTATATCAATAAAACAAGACAATTAGAAGTGTATCAAGCTGTTTACAAAGTCTAATCAATGAATTCCGCCTCTGATTAGACCGAGAACTCTTCTGATAGACTCGTTTGGGTCATAAAATGATCCTACAAGTGGTATCAGAGCTCAGGAAGAAGAGTTCTTACCAAAATCAGCTTGTTTTTCTTCAAAAATCGGACTTCTACACCTTCTTTTTCAAAATTCACAAAATTTCACAGTCAAAATGGATTGAATTTCACACATTATAAGCGAAACAGTGTTTTAACAAATCCTTGAAAGAATTGGACCTTAATTCGATCTAAAATTGGTAAAATTAGTTATTTCGCTTGAAAAACAGATCAGTCATGATGATGTCAGCAGTATTTCGCACGAAATAGTCAATTGATTTCGCTTGAAATTGTTATTTCGCTTGAAAAATATATTTGATTTCGCAGGAAATCACTGTATTTGGTTTATTTCGCACGAAATTACCTCAGATTTGTTATTTCGCACGAAATTAGCTTGTAATTTCGTACGAAATCATCTATTTCATACGAAATCAGTCATTTCATACCAGAGGTTTATTTCGTTTGAAATTGTTATTTCGTGTGAAAGCTTATTTTGTTTGAAGTTGTCTTGCAGGGTATTTCGTACCAGTGTGTTATTTCGCATCAAGTGTATTTCGTTTGAAATCTGATTTCGTTTGAAAGTGACTGATTGGTGAAAAAGTTTATCAAAACATGGAAGAAGAATTCTACAATGCGTTTGCTACACCGGTTGCTCCAGTTACAGCTGCCGAAACATTGTACAATGAGAATGAGACAGGAACCTACCAGAAACCACCAAAGCTTATATACATTGAAGATTTTAAAGGATGGCAGAATCGGTTTGAGAACTGGGTGCAAGCTTATAAGTTTGACGCATGGTGTTCATTAGAGAAAGATTACGAGAAACCGAAAAATGAACGTGGGCTTGAAAAGGCTTTTTGTGACTTTTCAGAGAATGATAAATTGAAGTATACAAGTGAGAAAATGATGATCAGTATTCTTCAACAAGCGATTAAAGAAGATATTTTTGTTTTGCTCCAACATGAGGGTACTGCTAGGTCAATTTGGACGGCATTGATTCAAAAGTTCAAAGGAAGCGCATATATGATCAAAAACAAAAAGGCGTTATTGAAGAAATCATTTGACATGTTTGTAGCTTTTGATCATGAAACAACAAAAATGACCATTGATAGATATTGCCATCTGGTTTTGGAAATGGGAAGATTGGACATAAAGAAAGATGATGATGAATGGGTTGATAAACTATCAGATGCATTACCACAGCAGAAATGGGGAACTTATTTGTTGATCCTAAAACACATGAGAAAATCTAAAAATATGAATCTGGCACAGTTTATTAAGAAAATTGAAGAGAATGAGTTGGATATCCAGAAAACGGCAATCATGAAGAATCCAAATGCTCAACAAGATGTCAGTTTATACTATAGAGGAAACAAATTTGAAGTTACTCCTAGTCCAAAGATTCAAACTGGTTTCAGTGCTGATAATTCTTCTAGAACAAAGGGAAGTACTATGACTCAAAGTGGTGGATCTTCGTCTTCGTATTCAAGTTTTGATCCAAATTTTACAACACCAAGTCCTCAACAACAGAATTCTACAAATTTGCAGTGCAACGTTACCTTGAACATTCAAAATGGTCAAAATCTGTCTCCAGAAATAGCTAAGCAACACATGGCATCACTCGTTGCTATGTTGGAATCATATGAAAGCTTGATTGCTGGCAAAATTGGAAATCCGATGCTTACCAAAGAAGAGTATGACCAGATTGATGCTGAAGAACTTGAGTTGATGGACGTCAAGTGGTGTTTAGCCAGTGTTGTTCGAAGAGCAGAAAAGTTTCAACAAATCACTGGAAGAGATGACTTTAATGAATTGTCTAAATCTCCAATACGGTTTGACAAATCAAAAGTTACATGTTTTCGTTGTCGAGAAAAAGGTCATTTTAAGCGTGAATGCAAAAACAAAGAAGCAAATGGAAGACAAGATCAGTCTGGAAAGAACAATTATTATCAAAAATCATTTTTTCATCAGATTGCTCAACAACCACAAACTGCACATGCACGTGCACGTGCCATTGAAGAAAAAGAGAAAAGAGCTTGTTATGGTATAATTGACCAAGACGATGAAAAGGTTGCAGAGGGATTTAGCTGGGATAAATACATTCCACCTGGTTCAGGTCTTGTTGCTAGAGTTCTGGAAGAAGATGAAGATAAATCTAGTCCGAAAAGAATACAGATTTTTCCAGATCTAGGAAATGATATTGATACCGATGATGAAGAAGATTGACAGTTTTAATTTGTTTTTTGCATATAAAGTTGAGATGCTGAATGAGAAGAAGATTGCCAGATTAAAGAGAGAGCTGGAAGCAATAAGAATAGCTGATGACAAGACAAAGATGAAAGCTGAAGAACAAAATGATGAATCAGTGATTGAAAAGGTGATTGAAAAAATCGTTGAAGTGGAGAAAGTAGTAGAGAAAATTGTTGAGATTGAAAAAATGGTCGAAGTTGAGAAAATCGTCGAGGTAGAAAAAATTGTTGAGGTTGAAAATTTTGTCGAGGTTGAAAAGATAGTTGAAGTCATTAAACCTTGTCTGAAATGTCTGGAATCATGCAAAGATTGTAAGGAGAAAGACAAGAAGATTCTTGAACTGGAAGAGATAAAAGAGAATTTGTTGTCTGATGTGAAGTATGTGAAAGAGTCATACGATGTTTTGAACAGAACAGTTGATGGTCTGAAAAAGACAAATTTAGAAGTTGATGCTGCTATGACAATGATGAGTTCAACTTTAATGACAAAGCATAAGGTCATCAATGAGTATATTGAAGACTGTGCAAAGCTGAAGCAGGATTTGGAACTTAAAAAGATTGAGAGTGAAAGAATCAAACGTTTGTTGTTGACTTATACAACGTGTGATTATTTGATTGATCGAGTTTATCCTACTGTTGCAGGTCTTGAAGCTTTCCAAGATAAGGAGAATGAAGAGGATACTGGTAAGAAACAAAGTGTCAAGTATAACAAGTATCCGCCCCCGATTTGGAATAGTTATTCTCCCAGAAAGCCAAATGAAGAACGTTTAAATAAGGCTCTCAACATAAAGTTAAAGTCTGAAACCATTGATGAGTTACCAGACAATATTGATGTCACATTCACAGCGTCTGACACTGATCATAAGTCTGAGTTGTTAAAGAAAGTGGCCGATCAGGTGTTGGATATGGATGAAGAGTCAAAGTCGGAGTCTTAACCTGAAAGTTCAAGTTCATCAAAAAAAAGTCTGAGTTCACCAGATAAACGGGTTTATAATAAAGAATTCCTGTTATCAAAATCTAATTTGAATGATGGGCCAATCAAAGTAGCTTATACTTTGAATGATTCAGACAAATTATATTCTGATGAGGAATTTCCAATAAGAAGTGTCAAAACTAAACAGATCAAACAGGTTTTCAAATTAACAGAAATTAAAATTTCTGAAATAAAAGATTTAACTCTTGCTGAAAAACCTAAAAATTACACTTCAAGAGTTCAACAGAGATTGAACAAGAAAAAGGGTTACAGTTCTGGTACAGGTTATCGAAAGAAACCAAACCATAACGGTAATTTCAAAAAGCAGGGATTAGGTTTCATTCCCCCGGAAAATCATAAAAATGAGAAAAATTATAAACCGAAAACAAAATTTGTTTCAGGTACAAGTTCTGAAGAAGAACAGAAGAAACCATTCTGGAAACAATCAAATCAAGAGTTTCTTGCTGAAAGGAAGAAGAATATGAAGGAATTTGTTCCAAGAGTTGACAGAAGAAAATGTTTCAAATGTCACCAAATTGGACATATTGCTTGGAATTGTCAACAATACAACAACACACAACAAGGAGTTTCTATTAACTCAAAATTGAAAGAAAAATGTGTTGATGAAAAGAAACAACCAACAGAAAGTTTTAAAAGGTTCAAAGATTCGATTTTTGAAACTGGTGAAAGTTCGAAACGATTTTACAAAAGAAAAGTTGATTTGAACAAACAAAGATGGGTTGTAAAATCTGAGAGTAGTTCTGACAATGAATCTGATTCCATAAAATCAGAGGAGTCATCTGTTGAGAAAAAGAATGAGAATTCCGTTCTGGATTTGAACGATGAAAATTTTCCAAAGTTGTCTAAAGAAAACTTGAAGTTAAAAGTTGGTAAAGTTGAAATTTCAGATCAATTCTTTGCTGGTAAAGAAGAATTTGATGCTGAAAAGGCTTTCAATGGGAAAGTCAAACATATATTTGGGAAGATGGTAGATGGGAAAGTGAAAAGTGCAAAAGATTTTTATAAATCAAAAGGAGGTTGGGATAGAGATGAATCAAAATCACCCAAGGCTGGTCAGGCTTGGGTGACAGTATTTTCTACTTAAAATTCTGACTTGCCGGAGCTCCCAAGTGGGTAATCGTGGAGCATGAATCGGAATCATTCTTAAAAAAATTGTGTTTAAGAAAAATTTAAAAAATTGTTGAAATTTCTACAGGTTGTGGACTTGCCGGAACTTCCAGGTTGGTAAGTGTGAAGTAGGAATCGGCATTTTCCTGCAAGTGGTATTTCAGTTTACAAGTGGTAGCTGTTTGTAAATTGTCATATTTTGCTTTACAACTGGTAGATTTGAACCTACAAGTGGTTGAAAACAGGATTTTCATATGCAAATGGTTAATCAAGGTCATTAAGTTGAACTTGATTTAACTTTCATTCAAAATGATTGAGAAGAACAATGTGATGAACCCTTAAACTACATGTGATAAAAACAATCAAACTTATTTTCCGGAAAAACCATTTTTGATTAAAACAAACTTAAGTGTTTTGAAATCATAATGGGAAAATAGTTTGTTGTCAGGGGGAGTTCTGATTGTTTATGCCATGTGGATGGCGAATTGAAGCAATTCGTATCAGTTGTTACTTTATTTGTACAGTTTGTTTTCAAAATTTCCTTTAAATGTTTTTGAATTTTAGGGGGAGTAAGTTTTTTTTAGAAAATCCAAAAACATTTTAAAATTTGAAAAAGTAAAAAACATGATAAAATCAAAAATGAGTTTTTGTTGTAAAAAGAGGAAATGATAGTACATCAGTAGACAGTTACGGTATGCTAAAGAAATGTAATGATTAAATAGCATTAAACGGTCTCACTGATGATATGCCGATAGGTTTTTACGCATTTAGTAAACTTTTTCGGGATATAAACTTAAATTCAAACTTGCTTGTTTAGTGGGGAACACTACTTGGATATATAGGTAACCCCTGAAATCTTGTTTGAAGGACCCCTCTTTCTGAAATACTAGGTCTTTATGCTCAGTGATATCTGGGGTATTATCCCGGGACTTTTGATTTTGCGGAAGCAATGGCCTAGTCCCCGTATAATACTTTTCGCTTGCTTGAAATATAGCACCCCCCCTCAGCATAAAAAATGATGAAACATTGCAAAATGCTAATCATGTGCTGTTGTAAAAAAGATCCTCTAATGGGGACCCACTTAAAGTCGAAGCCGTCATCTCTCTGATTTTGCGGAAGCAATAGCCTGAGCTCTCACGGCCCTCGCAATTAACCTCTTACATATATCATCTGTGGTATACTCACCTGTAAGACTGAATATTGGGATCTGGATACGGGAGTATATTCAAGAGGTGGGACACATGAATGAGTTTAAGTTCTTAATACATCTAATTCGTATCCTGAATCAGTTGAAATTTGTGTGAAAATTTAAGAGGATCAGTATATCGACAATCTAAGTGAACTGTTTAATTCTTAACGTGTAACTAAGCTCAACGGTACTTGTGACTTGTCTCATAAACTGATATGATTCTCTTACACAAACTTACAAAAATATTGTTTGTAAATATTTCTTTACTGCATTTCTTTAATATCAAAAATCCAAAAAGATTTTCAGAGTGTTTTAGCATAAATTTTGAAAAATACAAAAATATTTTAGACAACTGATGTTGAAAAACTGATTTTCAAAATTCTGAATGCTAAACATGATGAAAAAACAGGGTTGGGAGAGTTTGTTGAAATAAAAAATGTTATTGAAATGTGTAAATGGTTCTTTCAGTTGAAACCAAATTTGAAAGTGTCATATTCAAGTGGTTAAGAGAATTTGTGAAATGTCACATTATTACAAGATGATGTTTTGAATTTAATTAATACAAGTGGTAAGCAGAAAGTTTAAATTTGTCAAATTTTAAATTTGTGAAATTTACTTTAAGGTAGAGAATGTGCAGGTTATGGCTATGAGTGAGCCAGGTTGAGATTCTAGAAATTGTAAAGACCAGACTACGATCCCAAGCATTCTTTAAGGGGGAGTCTGTAGATGAATAGAGCCAGCTTCAGATCCTGAATTGATGTTCACACTAGCTGCTGATGCTGATGAACTTAAAGAATCAAGAGATCTGATCAAGAGAATGTGAAGAGAAGATGAAAGATGTTTACACTGTTAGATACTTTGGAGAAAGCCCGAAGACTGATAAAGACTGAAGATTGTGAAGACTCGACACTTAAGACTCGTCAACATCCGAGGGGGAGTCTGTTGGTGCATACATCTGTCGACTTCGTCTTGTATCAAGTCTTGTACTAGAATTGTTAGATCAGGGCACGTAGTACAAGAAATATAGGGTTTGTGTGTGATTGGTTAATTTCGTACAAAATAGCATTCAGCTATTTCGCACGAAATTACCTTTTGCCTATTTCGTACGAAATCACACCTCTATAAATACCCTTCATGCGATATCATTTGTAACGTTCATGTTTCCGGTACCGAAGTGCTGCCGACGTGTCTACTGATCTGTAAACGTGTTATATCAATAAAACAAGACAATTAGAAGTGTATCAAGCTGTTTACAAAGTCTAATCAATGAATCCCGCCTCTGATTAGACCGAGAACTCTTCTGATAGACTCGTTTGGGTCACAAAACGATCCTACAAAAACCATAGTAGGTTCTACTGTGTATCATAACACAGAACGTAACATGACACCGAGTCGTGAAACGGACGTAACATGATATGAACATGGTGGATACGCCGCTGGTACTTCTTATATATAAGTGTTCCTACCATGTTACCAAACTTTCGTAAAAACGTGCCATGAGAAATTCGGTGTTTCCTTAGACCTTATCAAATACAAACTTTGATCACTCACAATCTACTTTTCGGATGTATCCAAACATACTCTTGAATAAATTTCGGGACGAAATTTCCTAAAGTAGGGGAGACTGTAACACCTCGTATTTCTGTAATTTCATGTTTTTATAAAATTCGTGTTCGGTTTCTATTTTTAGAACCACAGTCGAAACCGGAACGAAAAAAAACGAATAAAAAAAGACAAGCGATGCGCGTTACGCGTTTTTAACGCAACCGACGTCAAACGCGACAACAATGACTACCTGTACTATTTTACATATTTTTAAATCTAAAATTTTAGCTTACGACCTTTCGCGAAGCTCGGGTTTTGAAAACGGGTCTCGTAGGAGGTTATGGGCCACTTAAAAACGAGATTGGACTTGTGGGCCTTGGGCCCAAGCCCACTTAACCCACACTTAACCTAACTATTTAAGAGAAGTGAAGCCCTAATCCCCTTCCTTTTTGTTTGCAGCCGAGACCATCTAATTTACCTCCCAAAATTTCCTCTATCTTCATCTTTTTGAGAAAAACCCTTCTTCACTTCATTTTTTTTTAAACCACAGGACCAAAAACGCATACAACTTCCCCTGCTCCCTCACCTTCCCCATCTTCTTCTTTGTGTAAACCCTAACCCAAGACATAAGCTCCTCCACACCTTCATACCTTCAAAACACAGGTGCAGACCACACTGCTTCGTTCTCCTCTCTGCCTCGTTACACCCAGTCGACGTCGGTTAACGGCCGACGGTGGGTTCTCTCGCTGGTCCAACGTCACACAGCCCCCCCCCCCCTCCGGTGGGTACCTAGTAACTACCCGAAACAAAACCGGCCACCACCATCTCCGGGTGGCAGCGGAGAACAACGAAAACACACCGCCGCCATGGCGGCGGCAGCGACGAGATCGGAGAAAGATAGAGATGGGAGAGAGACTGGAACGAGAAGCGGAGAAGAACGGCGAAGATAGCCGTTTCCGGTGAAGGTCCGCCGCTGGCGGCGGCAGTGGCGTTCTTGGTGAGCATACTCGACCCTTTTTATGTTTTAACGCAATTATGTGAGCATACTCGACCCTTTTTACGTTTTAACGCATTTTTAGGGTGCAACATGTATACAAAATCCACTTTACACCATCGATTATAATCAAACACACAATTCTTCGATTACATTCGTTGTTATGCTTAGGTTGTTAATACTTGTTAGTTTCAACTTGTATTCCCATGATATTGTTATGCTTAGGCTGTTTATGTATGCTAGTTTAAAAACCATAATTTCATACTATTTGCTATGTTTAAGTTGTTTATGTATGCTCATTTCGACTTGAATAATAAGTGCTATGTGTATTTGAGACAAACTTTTATACGTATAATTATATTCAAACTTGTATGCTCGCCAGTGCTTTTGTACTGATCCATGTTTTTAATACATGTTGCAGGATTGTGACAGATGAATCCAGTAGGATGGCCTAGAAACGCATTTAAACTTTATTGCTCGTTGTATTGTAATTTACTTTCAATCCTGTTGTATTCTGTTTCCAATACTTGTAATAATTAATTATCAATGAAATGAAATTTAATTATTTGAATACTTATTGCGCATTATTTATTTTAATCTTGTGGTATTCTAGTTCAAACCAAGTAAAATGTAATTATTAAATACTTGGCACCAAATAGCATTATGAAGTCTCTTGCAATCTACACACTTCGTCTCATCCCGATGTTTACGCCATCGGTTGGGGTGTGACACATTAACTTTCTGTGTAGAGGCTGTAAACACTGCCTGCTATGTCCAGAACAGAGTTTTATGTCACACCCCGATATTTCCACGTATTACCGGTGGGCCCGGTGGGGAGTATTGTGACGTAGTTGATATCATCATAGACAATTAATCACAGTTTAATGCACAGCGGAAGTCTAAAAGTAATAATAAAAACTGAATTGTAAAGTATAATAAAATATTACACAACGGTTGTAAGTGGATCCACAGGCGGATCTAATACAAAAACTAAAAATTGTTCAACAAACTTTAAGTATTAAAAGCTTGCAAGACTCTATAATTAATACTCAGGAATTTCCAGCCCATTTCGTGTAGTACCTGCACTTAATCTTTTTGAAAAATACGTCAGTTTACACCGGTAAATACAATTAACTGACTCTTTTGAAAACATTTAAGAAAATTGATTTAAATGCACAAGGCACAAATATTCTTTTATAACTTGGGACAATTATTTAAAATAATCTTGTATACAGATTTATATGTTTGTCGTACGTTCAGGGCCCGGAATAGAAGAGCCGAGTCAAGATTAATATACACACCACTAGTATAAGCTCACAAGAAGTTTCCTCACGAGTGAGATACCGTTTACATACGCAACTGTCAGGTGTATGCCTACACCCCGTGCTTAAGTCGTGGCCATTTCAAATGAATGAGCCGAGGATATCCAGGACACGGTCATATTAACCCCCAAATGCTTTATATCAAACAAGACAGATTAAAACGAGTTATCTCAATGATTTAACCACTAATCGATTAAATATTCGATACCCGACCAGGCGGTAAGAATTTACCGTATCCCAAGCCCGTATAAGGGAAAATAAGTTAAAAGTATTTATCTGAGCTAAATGTAATTTATTCTCAGTCGTATTTTCTAATCAGCAAGTGCAGGGAGCTTTTACTGGGCTCCTAATCTGGAACGAAGGTTTTAATAACCTATTAGATTCCTAACGGGTCTTATTTAAGTTATAACCTTGACCGGTTAGTTTTAAAGGAAAATTTACGGTACGAAACGCAAGATTAAGCGGTGACCGGATTGGAATGTGATTTAGACCCGACAAGTGTGAAGAATTGTATATAATGGGTAAACTAAATACATTCTGGATTTTGAAGTAGAAATGATAAGATTTGACCCGTTTCGGCTAATTTATGCAAACTAGTTACATAAACCATACCGAATGCGTATATACATAACGGGTAACCGGATGAGTCATATACAAGTTCCAGTAGTTATTATGCTTAAAATATGTTGTGATATCAGTAGGATATCAACAATTATGCCCCAAAATGTATTTAAGACCAATTTAAGTCCCGAAAGGGTATTTTGGTCATTTTAAAGTTTATAAAAGAGGTTTAAACATAAACCGAGGTTCTGATTAAAAGTATTCTGTAAAAATATTTATTTTATGTTGTTATATCAGCAAGATATCATACATATGTGTTTTAATCATTTATGGACAAACTATGCACCGTAGGGGCATTTTGGTCATTTCAAATATGCTTTTGAGGTTAAATTTGGAGATCTGAGTTCAAGACTTATACTTACTGTTAAAGTATAAAAAATTATTTTTAAAATTAGTAGGTAGCAATTCTTAGGTGCTAAATATGGTTTTAAACCATACTATGCGCCTAATTCTCATAAAAGTCGGTATTTGACGATATTTGATATGTTTAAGGAAATATGAGATTTTTATCAGTCTTAACTGCTTAAAATATTTTATTTAATATATAAAGTCAGTAGAAAAAGGTTTGACATGTAAATGATGTGTAAAACTCATTTTATTAGTGAAAAGGGCATTATTGTCAATTACCGAGTCCATGCAAGAATTCTATGTTATGGTCAGTATAAAATTTGACAAAAATTTCCAAAAATCCCTAAATATTATATCATAATAGTGGGTAGCAAGTTTGGTGCCAAAAATTGGGTTTAAATATGATTTATGCTGGAAATGCAATTTAATTAACAGAAAGTTCTATTTTACGATATCTTGCATAACTTTAATTTGAGACCATAAACTAATGTCAAATTTTTGTGACATACTTATATATCAGTAATAAAGCTTTTTATCCTCTCACATTTTTAAAAATCTCGTTTTAATAATAAAAGGCATAATGGTCAATTTTAAGCAAATAACAGAACATGCATGCAATCTCTGATTTCTAAGGGACCATGTAGTATAACTTCAGAGAGTTATACTAACATATAATATGGTCACACGCGCCAGA
Organism: Helianthus tuberosus; assembly: GCA_030545235.1. Classification (NCBI taxonomy): domain Eukaryota; kingdom Viridiplantae; phylum Streptophyta; class Magnoliopsida; order Asterales; family Asteraceae; genus Helianthus; species Helianthus tuberosus. Next base: position 146,960,472 of record CM060423.1, read on the forward strand.
CCAGGATGATCCTGGCGCGCCACGCAAGGGGACAAGTTTCAAAGTTTGTTTGTTTGTTTGCATGTTTAGTCCCTGCACTTTCTGAACTCGAATATCTGACATTTTCAGCATGATGGGTCAACATAATCAAGTCTGGGATGTTCTAGGGAGTAGAAACATCCATTCATAAGTTTTGGATGCTTTGAAAAAGTCTCTCGATTGAAGAATTGCCACATTTACACTTTTGACCCTTTTCTTGGAAATTTCAATTTACATCACAATATTGGATCGGATCTTTATGAAATCTTTATCAGATATTCATGAGAGTATGTTAACACATTACAAAGCTTTGGGAATGTTAAAAGGTCACTCAGAGGTAAGAATTAACATGTTGACACTTTTAACCCCTGTGTTTTGTAACTTTTGATTTTTAAGCACAAGCGGCTTCTTGTGTCCGACAAATTATTCAATCATGAATACGAATATCTTACAAGGTCATTCAGAGGCATAATTTTGGCATGTTGATGCTTTTGGTCCTTCTATTTACATCTTTACACTCTTTGACAGTTTTAGTTCCTCAAGTTATCTTTTATCATGATCAGGGTTTATGACATGTGTCACCACTGTATTGGACATGATTTTATGTGGTGTTACATCTTAATAAACCCCAGGCATCAAAAGACTGCTTATGAAATTCTGTATAAAATCAAACCACTGATCTCATATTTCAAAGTTTTTGGCTGCCCATGCTTTATTTTAAACTTAAAAGATTCTATCTCAAAGTTTGCAGCCAAAATTGATTGTGGTTATCATTTGGGATACTCAACCACTGCTAAGGCCTACCAAGTGTTCAACACTAGGACTAAGACAGTGGAAGAGACTTTGAATGTTAAGTTCAATGAACTCTCTTCAATGAAAATCCCTGCAAATCCTGCAGAATTATTTGATCTTGATAAATTTACCTTTGAAAATGTTTCTGTCAAGACAAACAGTGCAGGTCCATCTCAAAATCCTTCATCAGACTATGGTTATGAAGTCATCATTCCTCAACAAAAGTCTGCATCAATTGGTAGAGCAGCAGATGTTCAAAACAGCTGTCAAAGCTCAACCACTGATACCTCAACAATTGTTGACCAAAGTAGCCCCTTAACCCCTGCTTCCACATCCTCAAGCACTGTTGATAAAAATCCTCAAACAGTGGATAAAAATCAGCATGTTTCCACACCACTTCCTCCTATTCCTCCACCTCCATTTCAAGACCCTGTTGGATCATCAAAGTCACCAACACTGGTTAGCTCAGATGATTCACATCTGCAGCCTTCACCCTTAAATGCCATTGTTTGATACAAAGGAGATTTAATCTTCTTGAAGTCTCATCCACCTGACGAAATCATTGGCAACATCAGTGAAGGGGTGCTAACAAGAAGCCAATCCCAAAACATCTGTCTTTTTGCTGGTTTCCTATCACTCCATCAGCCAGTCAAGTACCAAGAGGCACTGAAAGACAATAGCTGGGTAGAGGCCATGCAAGAGGAGCTCCAACAGTTAAAAGACAACAAGTATGGGAGCTTGTACCATTGCCAGAGGGTGTGAGTCCTATTGGAACAAAGTGGGTCTTTAAAAATAAAACTGATGAAAGGGGTATTGTTGTCAAGAATAAAGCAAGGCTAGTGGTTAAAGGGTTCAGACAGGAAGAGGGCATTGACTATGATGAAACTTTTGCCGCTGTAGCAATATTGGAAGCTATCAGATTATTCCTGGCCTTTGCTGTCAACCACAACATAAAGGTGTTTCAAATGGATATTAAATGTGCATTCCTCTATGGTAAGATACAAGAAGAGGTATATGTTTGTCAACCTCCAGGCTTTGAGGATCCATTTAATCCAAATCATGTCTACAAGCTAAATAAAGCTTTGTATGGATTGAAACAAGCACCTAGAGCCTGGTATGAAACTCTTTCCACCTTTCTTCTCTCTATTGGTTTCACAAGAGGTAAAATAGACAAAACATTGTTTTTAAAATGGAGAGGGAAAGACTTGATGATTGTCCAGATTTATGTGGATGACATCATTTTTGGAAGCACATGTTAGAAAATGTGTGAAGAGTTCAGACAACTCATGACAGCTGAGTTTGAGATGAGTGCAATGGGTGAACTCCAGTGCTTTCTTGGTCTCCAAGTAAGGCAACTGCAAAATGGTACTTTCATCCATCAAGGCAAATATGCCAAAGAACTTTTAAAGAAATTTGAGATGGATGATTGCAAACCATGTAGTACACCCATAGCAACCACAAAAATAGTCATGTCTGATGAAAAGGATGATTTGGTTTTTCAAACTCTTTATAGAAGCATGATTGGGTCTTTATTGTACCTGACTGCATCTAGGCCAGACATCATGTTTGCAACATGTGTTTGTGCAAGATCCCAATCAGCCCCTAGAAAGTCAAATCTTATCGTTGTTAAAAGGATATTCAGATACTTAAAAGGTGCTCCCACACTTGGTATCTAGTATCCAGCTGATGGAAATATCAAGCTTTCAAGTTTCTCAGTTAGTGACTTTGCTGGATGTAATACAACAAGGAAGTCCACTTCAGGAGGGTGCCAATTCCTAGGCAGTTGCTTAGTGTCTTGGCAAAGCAAAAAGCAAGCAGCTGTTTCAACATCCACTGCTGAGGCAGAGTATATAGTTGCTGCAAGCTGTACAGCCCAACTATTATGGCTTCAAAATCAATTGCTGGATTTTGGTATCACTGCCTTAAAGACACCTCTCATGTTGGACAGTCAGGCAGCAGAAAATATCATCAAAAATCTAGTTTCCCATTTAACTACCAAGCACATTGATATCAGACATCACTTTGTGAGGGATTGCTATGAAAAAGGTTTGATTTCTCTGCACCATGTTCCAACTAAAGATCAGCTGGCAGATGTGCTAACAAAAGCATTAGACATATCCACCTTTGAAAGCTTGATCTCTAGGATTTGCATGCTAAACATGGAATAACAGGCAAAATCCTGTTTTTCATGAATAAAAGCATTAAAATGTTTTCAGAAAATCAAAATTTCATCCTTAAAAATAGCTAAAAATTGAAATTTTTCATTAATCCTTAAAAGTCTGCCATAACCACTGTTTTGGTTCAAACATCTGTTCTGTTGCTATTGTCCACTGCTGAAAGTCAACCTCTGTTCCTTCATTTCATTATTAATCACTGCTATCAAACATCAGTGTTTTTAACCCAATGATGGTTATACACTGTTAGCCTAAAGTCAGCCACTATTTCATTTTACCACTGTGAACCACTGATATTGCCCATCAGTGGTTTCCTAAACAACTGTCTTCCATTTTTCATCAGAGGTTGGCACGTGTGCAGTATTTATCCGTCAGATCTTTGTAACCATGCCACGTCAGCATTCACTTTTCCATCTTATAAAACCCTGATCAAAACCCCAAACAGGGTTTTCACTGTCAAATCGAATTCAAAATTCCTTTCTCAAAGCAGTTACCATCAATTTCTCTCATATCATTCATCGTCTTCCTCCTCTCGCAATCACACTCAAATCACCATGGCTCTCCCATTCAAAACTCCTCATAACTACCTGTGCATACTTGAAAAACCAAGTCAAAGCATGACTTTCAACTCCGTCATTGATGCTCTCTCGACCACAAAGTACAAAACTTTGTTGACTTGTAATGCTCCCATATACCTGGATACCTAAAGAGAATTCTAGAAAAATGCTAAACTTGATGTTAAGGACAAAAAGCCCTTAGCTATAAATTCATCCATAAGGGGTATTCCAGTTACCATCACACCTCAAACCATTTCAGAGGTCTTTGAAATCAATGATCTTACAGGTAAAAGCTCTTTTCAAAAAACGGAGTACCAAACTGATTTCCTTGAGAGAGGGTATGAAGAGGAAATAAAAAAAGACACTTTACAAAAGGGCAGTTTTCCACATGCCATGAGGTTTCTATTCCATACCCTCTTCATGTGTGTATCAAATAAAACTACAGCTTTCAATGAGATACCACTGAAAATTCAATACCTAGGTTATGCTATAATGAATGAAGAAAATTTTAACTACTCACAGGAAATTTTCAATGATATGGTCAAAAATATTAATAATATTAAAGATAATAAGAAACCATTTCTTTTGTTTTCAAGGTTTTTAAGTTTTTATTTACAAAAGAAATTTTCCAAGGATAATGCACATGTGCTAATCCAAGGAAATCCTTTTCAAATAAACAGCCTATCTTCTAAAACCTTTACTAGGCTGTCAAAACCTTCAAAAACACAAACAGAGGAGCCTGAGCAGAATTTAGCAACAACAACTGCTCCTTAGGTCCCTGCTGTTGAGCCTACTGCTCCAGGTGATCACAGTAGCAGACCCACTGCTGTGAAACCCACACCTAAAAACACTAAAAAGTCCAAAAAGAAAAAATCTCAAAAGCCCCTTAAACCCATCAAAAAGGTAACTCTGGAAGATGAGGTCCCAGAGGTTATACCTGTGACAACACAAAAGTCACCAATAACCACTGCTGCTACTTTCTCACAGTAGTTGGTTGAAAGATCTCAACCTGGGCCTAAAACTCCTCCTGCATCCTCTCAAAAGGATCAGGTTGTATCCACAAGGACACCACAATATGAAGAAATGGATTCACTTGAATCTATCTTTCACAGCCCAACTCCCGGGGCAAATTCTCTTTCTACACTCATACTCACTGCACAACTTCCACCATCAATGCTACCCTTGTTGGATGCACTTGATATAACCCAGACAAAAATCAGTTCTTCTCAATCACCTGTCAATGAGAATATACCACAATAAGTGACTGAGTCTGGTGTCTCTATCTCTGCTAACCCACCAAAAACTGAGGAGGTTACACTGCAGGAATTACTAGTAATTCCTGTCAGTAGTTCAAGTGGAGCAGCTACTACAGGTGTTGAACCCACTGGTTTACATCTGGAAAGTAGTTTCATTAGTAAGACTCCCTTGAAGGCAATTTCTTCTTTGGGAACCATAATATCCACTGGTGTGTATCCAATATACACTGATGAGCTTGTAGGATCGGTGAATCGATCAAACGAGACGTTCAGAAGAATTCTCGATCAATACGAAAGGCGGAATCAAACGTATCGATGTTGTATCAGCTTAATTTACACATAAGAAGTAGATTAACTGTCGATTAGATTGATATCACAACGTTTTACAGGCTTGGCGACATTTCGGCAGAGCTTCGCTACCGGAATCCAAAGTTACAAATGAGAAACCAAGACTCACTATTTATAGGAAACTCCACTTCGCACGAACCAGCATATGCCAGTTCGCACGAACTGGCCACTTCGTGTGAACCTGCTGGTTCTGCTCAGTTTCCTGTTTTTCTCGAACTACGTGTCTTGGTTTATCTAATCTATTACACGACTCGATACAAGACGAAGTCAACAGACATATGCACCAACAAACTCCCCCTTGGATGTTGACGAGTCTTCAGTGTAAGTCTTCAGTATGTCGAGTCTTCAGTCTTGATCAGTCTTCTCGCTCTCTCCAAAGTATTTTTCTCTGTAAGCATCCTCTTCAATCTTTATCTTCCAATTAACAGACTCCCCTTTGCTAACAGACTCCCCCTTAAGTTGTTCTGGGATCTCAATCTGATATAGCACTCGTTCCAAGATCGTGTCCTGGCTCAAACTCTGCTCAGGCTTAGACACGGGGATCTGCACAAATCTCTACCCAAAAGTAAATCTCACAAGTTATAAGATTTAACAATTTTAGAAATCACTTGTAGATATCGTTTAACATTACTCAAATTAAACCACTTGTATTCATAACACTCAAATTTCGACATTTCATTAATTTGAAACCATTTAATCATTTCAAAATCAATTCTCATTTCAAAGAAACTCTCCCAACCCTGTTGTCCATCATGTTCAGCACTCGGAATTTTGAAAATCAGCTTTTCAACATCAGTTGTCGAAAATAAGATGAAATAAAATCTTTTAGATTTTTCAAAATTTATGCTAAAACACACTAATGAAAAACAATAACGAAATATATGCAGACAATCTTTTAGATTTTTCAAAATTTAGATTTTAAACACTTTAAGTTCTAAACGATTCACTTAGATTGTCAGTATACTGATCCACTTAAATTTCCACACAAAGTTCAATTGATTCGAGTTACGAGATTAGTGTTTTAAAGACTTAAACTCATTCGTGTGTACCACCTCAGAATATACTCCCGTATCCAGACTCCTATATTCAGTCTTACAGGTGAATGTACACTAATGATATCTGTAAGGGTAAATGCGAGACCATGAGAGCTCAGGCTATTGCTTCCGCAAAATCAGAGAGATGATGGCTCGACTTTAGGTGTGTTCCCTTTAGAGAATCTTTTCTTCAACAACACATGCTTAGCATTTTTCAATGTTTCATCATTTTTTATGCTGAGGGTGGGCTTTATGATTAAAGCATTGCAAAGTATTATACGAGGACTAGGCTATTGCTCCCGCAAAATCAGAAGTCCTGGTATAATACCCCAGATATCATCACGCACAAAGGCCTAGTGTGTCAGAAATAGAAAGCCCTTCAAATAAGATTTCAGGGGTTACCTATATATCCGAGAGATGTTCCCCACGAAATAAGTAAGTGTTTGATATTTAGGTTTATATCTCGAACACAATCTACTAAGCGTGTAAAAATCTACTGGCATATCATCAGTGAGACCGTTTATCACATTTTAACTTTCCAATTCTTTAGCGTACTGTAATTGTCTACTGATGTACTGTCATTTCCTCTTTTTCACAACAAAACTCATTTTTGATTTTTTCGATGTTTTTGGAATTTTAGATTTTATCATGTTTTTGGATTTTTCAAATTTTCAAAATTTCAAAATTTTTTACTCCCCCTAAAATCAAAATTATGTTTCAAATTTTGATTTTCCGGGAAAATTTGAAAATAAACGCAATAAACTGTACAAAGTATAATGACAAACTGATGTGAATTGCTTCAAATCGCCATTCACTTGGGTTAAACAATCAGAACTCCCCCTGACAACAAACTATTTTCCCATTATGATTTCAAAACACTTAAGTTTGTTTTAATCAAATGATTTTTCCGGAAAATTACCTTTGTTTGTCATTCCACAAACATGGGGATAAACTCATCATTTTTTTTCTTTCAACCACTTTGTATGAAAGTTAAATCAAGTTCAACTTAATGACCTTGATTAACCACTTGTGAATGAAACCCCTTTTTTTCTTTTACCACTTTTTACAAACTATCATTTGACATTTTTTAAAACATTTTTCAAGAAATATGACACTTGTAAGTTCTTATCAACAATACCACTTGTAAGACTTTGACAGTAATACCACTTGTAAGACGAAATATCACAGATGTGAATTTCTCAAGAAAGATGCCGATTCCTACTCCCCAATTACCAACCTGGGAGTTCCGGCAAGTCAGGTTTTTCAGTTAAAGAGATTTACCCAAGCCTGACGGTCCTTGGGTGATTCCGAGTCATCATCACTCGGTTTCTTTCCTTTCTTCTTCTTTTTATAAAATTCCTTTACCCCTTTTACCTTCCCGTCAACCATTTTTCCAAAAATATTTTGAACTGTAAGGTTAAAGGCTTTTTCAACATCAAATTCTTTCTTTTCAGAAAAGAATTGATTTGAAATCTCAACTTTGCCAACCTTTTGTTTTAAATTTTCAGTCCGCAATGGTGGAAAATTTGCGTCATCCATTGGCGGAACTGACTTTTTTCTTTTTAGCTCAACTTGTGGCTCCTCTGACTTTGACGAGTCAGATTCGTCGCCAGAAAGTGGCTCCTTTGCTTCCGAAGAAACAAATTCATCGCCAGATTTAACATTTGATTTCTTAACAACCCACTTTTGATTGTTAAGATTCACATTTCTTTTGTAAAAACGTTTTGAACACTCACTAATTTCAAATGTAGAATTTTTAAACACTTTGAATTTTTCAGTTGGTGGTTCATTATCAACCACTTTTTCTTTGAGTTTAGAAGACACTCCCTGTTGTGTGTTGGTTGCCTTTGGACAGTTCCAGGCAATGTGACCAACGTTTTTGCATTGATAACAGGTTCTTGTCTCCTTTTTCTGATTAGTATCATTCTTCATTCCCTCTTGCTTCTTAGCAAGGAATTCTTTGTTCGTTTGCTTCCAGAATGAGCTCTTTTCCTCTTCTTCCGAACTTGCTCCTGAAACAAATACAGTTTTTGATTTATAAATTTTCTCATTTTTATGATTTTCTGGTGGAATAAAACCTAATCCTTTCTTTTTGAAATTGCTGTTATGGTTTAGTTTCTTTCGATAACCCGAACCAGAACTGTAGCCCTTTTTCTTGTTTAACCTTTGTTGAACTCTTGAGGTGTATTTTTTAGGTTTTTTCAGAAAGATTTACATCTTTTATTTCAGAAATATTAATTTCTGTTAATTTGAAAACCTTGTTAATCATCATAATATAATTTGTCGGATTCATTCAAAGTATAAGCTACTTTGAATGTTTCGTCATTCAAATTATTTTGTGACATCAGAAAATCTTTATTGTAAACCCTTTTGTCCTTTTCAACTATTGGACTTGAAGTGTCAGACATTGACTTTGGCTTTGAACTCTTAGATTCAGACTTTAACTCTGACTCCTCATCCTTATCCAACACCTGATCGACCACTTTCTTTATTAACTCGGACTCATGATCGGTGTCAGACGATGTGAATGTAACATCAATATTTTCTGGCAATCCATCTGAAGGTTCAGATTCCCACTTTAAATTGGTTGCCTTTTTTACTCTTTCTGAATTAGGATTTCGTGGAGAATATCCTTCTTCAAGCGGAGGTGGACACTTAGTATAATTGGTACTATGTTTCTTACCAGTATCCTTTACTTCAGGTTTCTCCTCTTCAAACGCTTTCATGCCTTCTACTGTAGGATAAATCCTGTCAATCACATAAGAAGCACATGAATAACTTTTCAATAACCTGTTTACCCTCTCAGTTTCTATTCTCTGAGTTTCCAATTTTTGTTCAAGTTCAGCACATTTCTCAATGTACTAATTGATGATTTTCTGCTTCGTCATGAACGCTCCATTGAGTGTCTTCATAGCTATCGCTTGTTCATTGCTTGACTTGTTATATTTATTCATAGCTTTGTTCAAAACATCATAAGATTCTTTCAGTCTGTTCATGTTATGAATCAATTTGTTGTTGTGCCTTTTCACAGTATCACAATTTTCACACTTCTCAGGCATCTTTTCAGTATCATCACTGTCATCTTTTTCTTTAACAGTTGCTGCTTTATGATTCTTCTTTTTCGCAGCTTGTCTTTCTTTGATCTCTTCCATTTTACCTGCAAAATACAAATTATATCTATCAGGTGAAAATTCTCTTTTATAAAATTCAAGTTTTCGAATTTCTTCACTGTCATCATCACTCTCTTCATCTGATGAGTGATCAAAGATAGGTGCTTTCTCTGAAGCCTCTTTTGTTGAAACCGGTTCTTCTTCTTTCTTTTTAGGACTGAATTGCTGAGATTTGTAATAAGCATACGCTAATTCCTCTTCAGCAGTTGAATCTTCAAAAATTTGAGCAACAAATGCTTTAGAATTTGACTTTCTGTTAGGATCATAATTATCCCAATTAAAACCTTCTGGAATCCTCTCATCGTCTTGATGAACTAGATAAACTTTCTTTGATGGCTCTTCGATCTCCTTCCTAGCATTTGAAGTTTGTGGCAATTGTTGTTGATGAGGAGCAACTTGATGATAAATCGCTTTTCGATGATAATCATTGTTGCCGAATGGATTTTGAGCTCCACTTGCTTCGCGATTTGTGCATTCTCGCTTAAAGTGTCCTGTCTCCCTGCAACGAAAACAAGTAACTTTAGATTTATCAAAACCTAAAGGTGAAGTTCCAGCATCACAGAAATCATCTCTTCCAGTGATCTATTTAAACTTCTCAGCTCTTCTCAACACACTAGCCATACACCACTTTATATCCATTAGTTCCATCTCCTCAGCATCAATCTGATCATAATCCTCTTTGGTCAACATTGAATTACCAATCTTTCCTGCCACCAAACTTTCATAAGACTCTAATACGGTCACCAACAAAGACATATGACCTTTAGCAACCTCTTCTGAGAAATTCTGACCATTGTCAAGATTTAATGCAATGTTGCATTGTAGTACTTGGCCATTCTTGGTTGCTGAAAAATTTGGATCAAATGACGGATATGAAGAGAATCTGGTATTGTTTTTTGATCCTTGAGATGACCCTCCAGAAGAATTGTTTGCGTTAAATGCAGTTTCGATCTTTGGTGCAATGTTGGTTTTATCAACCGTGCTTCCTTTGTAGTACAGACCAATGTCTTGTTCACCATTAAAGTCCTTCATTTTCGCCATCTTCCGTTGTTCCATCTCTTGAACTTCTAGTTTTTCAATAAACTTGCTCAACGATAGATTTGAAAAATCATCATTATTCTTCAACATCATAAGATACGTGCCCTAAACATCTTGTGGCAATGCATCGGCCAATTTTTCAACCCATTCTTCTCTATCTTTCTTGATATCCAATCGCTTCATGTTAACCACCAAATTGCAATTTCTTTCTATAATCTGCTTGGTGTTTTCAGTTTTTAATCCACGAAATAGATCAAATTCTTTCTTCAAAAGCGATTTTTTGTTCTTGATCATGTCTTGACTTCCAACAAACTTCGTTTTTAGTGTTTTCCACATTGAGTGTGCATTTCCGTTGTGTTGCAATAAAATCAAGATGTCTTCCTTAATAGCTTGTTGCAAAATACTGATCATCATCTTTTCACTTTTGTATTTCTTTTTCTCATCATCATCTAAATCTTTGATAGCAACAATCTCTCCGTCTTCATCAATCGGTCTAACATATCGTTGTTCAACACATTCCCACGCATCTAAGTGATTTGCTTGAACCCAATTTTCGAAACGTTCTTCCCAACTGTTATACTCCTCGATATTCATGAGCTTAGGCAGTTTTTGCATGGTGCCCATTTCATTTTCTAAGTTCACATTCTGAGCCATAGTGATCGGAGTAGCAAACGCGTTGTAGAATTCGTTTTCCATGTTTTAGTTTCAAAAATTCTCAATAACAGATTTTCAAACGAACTGATTAATCCTCAAATGGCCTGAGTCACTTCGTGCGACTTGGACAACCTTTCAAACGACCTGACAATGTTCCAAACGAACTGATACACTAATTTCAATCCGTGCGAACTGGAATAATGTCAATCTGTGCGAACTGGAAAAATCTCAATCCGTGCGAACTAGAACTCTCTCAAACGATATGACCTTAATTCTCTTCGTACGAACTGGAAGACTCAATCCGTACGACCTGGAGTAACTTTCAAGCGATCTGAAGAAATTCGTGCAAACTGGATGCACTTCGCACGACCTGAAGATGTAAACTCACACGACCTGGTCAGATTTCACACGAACTGGTGTGATTTTCGAAGGATCTGGTCCAAAAATTCAACATTTTGATAAATTTTATCAGGTTTTAGTTTGATTTTAGGTCTGATTTTTTCAAGGATTGATTAAAACTTAGTTTTACGTGTTATATGTGAAAATCATATCATTTTAACCGTAGATTCGTTGAAATTTTGAAGAAAATGTGTAGAAAGTGAGTAGAAGTGAGTAGAAAATGGTGAAAACAAGCTGAAATGGTAAGAACTCTTCCTCCTGACCTCTGATACCACTTGTAGGATCGGTGAATCGATCAAACGAGACGTTCAGAAGAATTCTCGATCAATACGAAAGGCGGAATCAGACGTATCGATGTTGTATCAGCTTGATTTACACATAAGAAGTAGATTAACTGTCGATAAGATTGATATCACAACGTTTTACAGGCTTGGAGACACTTCGGCAGAGCTTCGCTACCGAAATCCAAAGTTACAAATGAGAAACCAAGACTCACTATTTATAGGAAACTCCACTTCGCACGAACTGGCCACTTCGTGTGAACCTGCTGGTTCTGCTCAGTTTCCTGTTTTTCTCGAACTACGCATCTTGGTTTATCTAATCTATTACACGACTCGATACAAGACGAAGTCAACAGACATATGCACCAACAGAGCTTAGAATGGTAACCTCTGCTGAAGAAAGAAGTCCCCGATACCAAGAAAAAAGGGCATCAGTGGATGACTTTTGGGACACTTTTCCTAAGTCAACCACTGATAAAACCACCACTGGTGGGAAATTAGATGATCCCATTAACTTGGGTGATGGTTTAAAATACAAAGAATTGACGGAGAGGGTTGATAAAATTGACACATCTGTTGCAGAAATCAAATCTATGCTGCAACATTTGTTACAAGCTCAAAAGGCTACACCCACTGCTGCAACATCTGCTCCATCCCCTGATGAGGTATGGCATCTGTTTCAACCTCTGGTTCACCAACAAAGACAGTATGTCGATCACCAGCATGAAGTTCAACTTCAAATGGTCAGAAATGTCATGGAAGCTAGGTACAAAGATACTCAAGCAGATATCAAAGCCATAAAAGCTCACTTGCTTCAAACCACTGGCACTGCTCCTCCTTCAATCATCTTTGTTGAAACTCTTGATGATACCAAAAAGGGGGAGAAGGGTAAACAGGGAAAAGAAGGTCTATATCTACCACCAGATCCAATGTCTAAACTTTTGGTAGAAATCCCAAGGCCAGATGGATCAAAGAAGGTTGATGAGACTCTAAATGCCTTTGCTGAAGAAAAAGCAAGGTTAAAGGAGAAAATGAAGAGAAAGGGAGAGAAAAGATTTGAGGAAGAGGAAAACAACATCAGTGGTTTCAGTTGTTGTATCAACAGTTGTTGGTACTTCAGTGGTTTCAACGGATATTATCCCAACAACTGCCATCACTACTATATCAACCCACACTCAATCCACTGCCATACCAAAAACAACATCACCACCACAAAAACCACCTGCTAAAAAGCAGAAGACAATAGATGACACATCATCAGTTGTAATGACAACAGTGGTTGAAACACCAGTTGTTTCAACAACTGTTAGTCAATCATCCACCATCTCAATCACCACCACTCAACCCACAAACACACCACCAACTTCTCCAAAGCACAAACAAACATTGTATTGGAAGATGACACTTCCCCAACACGCCCCGTGCCCAGGTCAGCACGCCCCCGTGTCCACCCAAAGATTTCCGTCTGAATTCGTGTCAGAATACGGACAAAATGTGTCAGGACCTTGCCTACACACGGAGTTGTGTCCAGCTGACACGGGGCCGTGTGCAGCGTGCTGTCGTTTTCTATAAATGCAGCAAGATTACTCCACATTTGGACCACTCCAAAGACAAAGATCTGGTGGATCTTCACACATACCATCCTAGGTATATTCTAAAGAAGGTTCCTAACTACAATCTTGTCTTTTCCACTTTTATCCATTATATTCTTGTCACACCCCGACCACGTAAAACAACAAACCGTGGTGGAAACGTCGGGGAGTGTTGTAACAGAATTATTGTTTCAAACCATGGATACAAAGAGTTTCGTTTTATTACATATTAAACATTGTCTTAAAGTTAAACAAGCAAGTCAAACATAGTCTATCATCGTTATTAAATCACTAAGGCCTCGTCCAGTCCTAAGTGAGTATGCATCCTATTTGAAATCAACATTAAGCAACATCACCTGAAACATATGTAAAAACAAAGTCAGCAAAGAAATGCTGGCGAGTACATAGTTTTTGTGTGAGTGTCAGATTCATGGCTCGTTGAAATATCTTGTACAACTTCGTTAATCGATATTTGAAACCTTGTTTTGTAAAATATTTGTATTGTAAAATGAATAACCAGGTTAAAACAAATTGGTCATAATTTATAAACCTCGATGCCATGAATCTTAACCCAAAACATTTGTTTATGTAAACCAAATCATAAATCGTTCTCGTAATAAAACTCGTATGGTTTATATAGTTTCATAAACATCGTTGTGTGACATCGTTTAACTCGTTATCGTTATAGATCATCGTACATTTGTTTAAATCGTTCATAATCGTTCAATCGTACAAATCGTTCTCGTACAAATCGTTCTCGTTTTAATTGTGAAAACTACTTTTGGTCGTCTCGCTAATAACATTCAAACCTTTGTGACTCGTTCATCGTTCCACTCGTTCTCGTATTAACAAACCACCAAAGGGTAAGTTAACAATCATCAGATTCAGTCGTTATCCATCTAACCCACACATAACCATGGGTGCGGTCCAATAACGGGATTTGTCAGATCCTATGGTACCATAACCTAATACTGGTCGGCTTGATCAATGCTAATGAATGTCATTCATTATGTAACTACCACCAACAAGTTCGTTCACATTATCGAAATCATTATTAGTTTTGCATAAACCATCTTAATCGTTTTTGAAACCATCGTTAGAATATCGAAATCATTTTGATACATATGAATCACCCCAAAACCATCGAAAACAGTAAAAAGAGGGGATCTATGTACTCACCTTTGGGTGCGTTTTTATACGTTAACACAATCCCCCTAATTGTTTATGCGTCCTAAATTAAATAAGAATGATTTTAATAATAAAAAACCCACAAAATACCAAAGTTTCTCCGATACTTAGAATTTTCACATAACTTTGAGTTTTCTCGAAAAGTTATTATTTTTGATTATTTTGGGGTATTTGTATATAGATATACTCAAGCGTAACACACATAATCTTGTCAACACTAACAAATGATCAAACACATATTGTAAAACACATAGCACATTGTAACACATAAAATAACCCATGAACAACCCATTCTAGTGTATGTTGAAAAAACACTTATTTTAGCGTTTCAGTGACCTTTTTGGGCGTCGGAAGTCACGTATGACTAACCGAACACCAAGTAAACTTAATATAAGTTAAAATACTTGTTTTTATATTAAAAATATCAGTTTGGTTACTGATCTAAAACAGTTTAATAAAAATCCTCCGAAAAGGCGATTTTTGACCGTTTTACCGCATAGTTTTGCATCAAACATTACCCGAACCATCCCAAATCGAAACGACTTGAAATTTTAACATAACCCATGTTATTTACTGAACAAAATAATGGTTATACTCATGATAGTGCAGGTCTTAAGTAAGGCACATAAATCATGCAAATTTCACATAATTTACCACTTTTTAAGCTATATGTACAACATGCAAAGCTATCAATCCTATGTCAAAGTTTCATGCCATTATAATACATCAAATAAGGTCATTTTTGGTGCTTATAATCTGTTCAAATTCAGTTTTGTCATACAACCATTTTTTATCACTTCTTGAGCTCTAAATCAACATGTATTCACATGTACAAGTGTCTAAAGCATACTATCATTACATCAACATTTTATATGGGTTTAGATGCATCAAATACATGATATATTCAGGTTTATTTTCTGATGTATGTAAGCATTTAACATATCATTCATAGATCATCAATCACTTGCATTTAAACTATTATTCAAGAACATGTAACAACATAACCAAGTATTTAACAAGAAATCGAACTTAAAGACTCATACACACACACACACACACACATATATATATATAGGTACAGTTATACATACATATATATCACCACCATTTTTACTTGTATCAAGACCCATTTCATTTTAGATTTCAAGTTTAGTGCAAATCCCAAGATTCAAGAGAAACTTCAAATCATCAAGAACAACCAAGAATCTAAAGTATGATTTAAAAATAAATGTTATACCTTCAAGATTCAAGTAGGTTGTAGGATGAGAATTTGATGATAGAAAGCTTGAAATTACTTGAATGCACCTTGGAAACCTCTTTAGATCTTCACACCAACTTGAAGGTTGCTAGAAAGGGACTTGAATATGAAGAACAAGACTTGAAGGTATGAAGAAGATGAAGATGGAGGAGAGAGAGATGGGGACGGTTTGGGAGGGAGAGAAGAAGTGAGGATTGTGATGTTGAGTGCAAGTATGGTGCAAATATATAGGCATAATCTAAAACAAATCTTCTATGATCACAAAAATCTCTAAGTGTATCAAGTAATATAAAAAAAAATCCAAGAAAGATCTAAATGTATCAAGTAAGATCTAGGGAAATATATGGTGGGGCCACACAAGATTGTGACCGAAATTTGAAAGGGGGAGGGGGTGAAGTGTAATTTTGTTGGTAAATAAGATAAAAGTAGGTGTTTAACTGGGTACCGGGTATTTTATCTAGCGTTTAAATCCCGGTTTATGGTGTTCTAAATTATTTTTATTATTCTATAAAAATAAATTCACCAAAATATTACTGAAATAAATTTCAGTTGCCGAGACTTGCTGCGTTGTCTGCGTTTTGCAGTAGAAGCACTGTGTCGCGCAGAAACACGCGGTACGCACTTAAACTTGAAAAAATAACGTTTTTAAGCGTTTTAATTTATTTTTCAACGCGGACCTGATTAAAAATAAGTTTTTAATCATAACAGAATATTTTTGGGATTTAGATATTATCCGGGCGGTCACCAACGTTCGTTTCGCAGTTTTGCCGTAATTAGTTCTTTAGTTCAAATAAACATGTTTTTGCCATACTGAGTCCTTCGAAACTTATTTCTAAGTTATGTAAAGGATTTTTAGGGTATGATTAGCTTACGTCACAGTTCCGGAGTGTACGTCGCGTTAAACTGACTGCGTTTATGCACCTGTTAGCGTATAACCTTCCAGAACGTGATTTAAAGCTTGAAATCGGAATCGAATCAAATTGTAAAATTAATAAACACAATTACACATATAATAACACCAAGGCATATTGTTTTATTGATAACTGACATTGTTTTACATTATATGATGATTACAGAACACAGTTGTCACAGTCTCCCCTACTTTAGGAAATTTCGTCCCGAAATTTTATTTAGAGGAAACTTGTGAAAACAAATGAGGATATTTCATCTTCATCTGGTTATTAAGCTCCCAAGTAAACTCGGGGCCACGTTTGGATTCCCAGCAAACTTTGACCAAATGAATCTGTTTGTTATTCAACTGTTTGTATGCACGGTCCACTATTTCCACAGGTTTCTCGACAAAGTGCATCGTTTCATCAATTTGAATCTCGTCGAGAGAAATGTGAAGATCAGCATCAGCTAAACACTTTCACAAATTGGACACGTGAAAAGTCGGATGAACATTTCCAAGCTCTGGAGGTAGCTCTAGTCGATAGGCAACCTTTCCAATTCTTTCAACAAACATAAATGGTCCAACATATCGTGGTGCAAGTTTTCCTTTCTTTCCAAATCTCACCACTCCTTTCCAAGGTGACACCTTGCTTAGGACACGGTCTCCGATTTTAAATTCTAAGGGCTTGCGTCGCAAATCCGCATAACTCTTTTGACGGCTTCGAGCTGTCACAAGATTATCGCGTATTTTCTTGATTTTGTCTGTTGTTTCCAGAATGAGCACAGATCCAGTAAGCTGAGCTTCACCGATCTCATTCCAACATACAGGTGAACGACATTTTCGACCGTAGAGAGCTTCGAATGGTGCCATATTAATACTAGCATGATAACTGTTGTTGTAAGAGAACTCGATCAGTGGAAGATGAGAATCCCAATTACCCCCAAAGTCTATCACGCATGCCCTAAGCATATCCTCCAAAGTTTGAATCGTTCTTTCAGAATGTCCGTCTGTTTGGGGATGATAAGCCGTGCTTAGATTCGGTTGGGTTCCCATAGCAGATTGCATGGTCTTCCAAAAATGAGATGAAAACCGGGCATCACGATCGGAAATGATATCTAAAGGAACACCATGTCGTGATACAATCTCATCTACATAGATCTTGGCAAGCTTTTCAGCAGAGAAATCCTCACGGATTGGTAAGAAGTGAGCAGATTTTGTCAAACGATCAACTACTACCCAAATAGCATCGTGACCTTTAGATGTACGCGGTAACTTAGTGATGAGATCCATTGCAATGTTCTCCCACTTCCAAACCGGTATCTCTGGTTGTACAAGCAAACCAGAAGGTCGCTGATGTTTAGCCTTGACTTTGAGATAAGTTAGGCATTTCGATACATACAAGGCAACATCCTTCTTCATACCAGGCCACCAGAACTGAGTACGAAGATCCTTGTACATTTTATCAGCACCAGGATGGATAGAATATCGAGACTTGTGAGATTCGTCCATTACCAAGGTGCGAAGATTGTCCTGATTCGGAATCCACAAACGATCCTGGAAATATAGCAACCCATCGTCCTTCGTTTCGAGTTTAAGCTCAAGTTGAAGCGGTAGCTCATTTTTCAATAAGCCTTTGATCACACAAGATCGTTGAGCTTGAAGGACACGAGATTGAACATCAGATAGAGTTCGAACAGAATGAAGCTTGACTCGTTCCTTTCGACTAAGCGCATCGGCTACGACATTCGCCTTACCAGGATGGTAGCGGATCTCGCAATCATAATCGTTTAAGAGTTCAACCCAACGTCGTTGCCTCATGTTCAGCTCCTTCTGATTAAGAATATGCTGGAGACTTTTGTGGTCTGTGAAAACCACACACTTCGTTCCACAGAGGTAGTGTCTCCAGATTTTAAGTGCAAAAACCACAGCTCCTAATTCAAGATCATGAGTCGTATAGTTCTTCTCGTGAATTTTCAGTTGTCTAGACGCATAAGCTATGACTTTACCTCGTTGCATAAGAACGCAACCAAGTCCAAGATTCGACGCGTCACAATAGACAACAAAATCATCGTTTCCCTCAGGTAGAGATAAAACAGGAGCATCACAGAGCTTCCGTTTCAGTGTTTGGAACGCTTCTTCTTGCTTAGGTCCCCACTCAAAAGGCTTATTTTTTTGAGTCAAAGCAGTGAGTGGAACCGCGATCTTTGAGAAATTAGAAATGAATCGACGATAATAACCAGCAAGACCAAGAAATGATCGAATCTCTGTAGGTGTCGTCGGTGTATTCCAATCTTTAATAGCAGCTATTTTGCAAGGATCCACATGGATACCCTGCTCATTGACAATATGACCCAAGAACTGAACTTCTTTAAGCCAGAATTCACACTTGGAGAATTTAGCAAAAAGTTGTTCCTTCTTCAGAAGTTCTAATGTCAAACGAAGGTGTTGCTCGTGCTCTGCTTGAGACTTTGAATAAATGAGAATGTCGTCGATAAACACAATGATGAACTTATCTAAATAAGGTTTACAAACCCTATTCATTAAGTCCATGAAGATAGCTGGGGCATTTGTCAAACCAAAAGGCATGACAGTGAACTCGTAGTGCCCATATCTTGTACGGAAAGCAGTTTTGGGGATATCTTCTTCGAACACGTGAAGTTGATGATACCCAGATCGCAGATCGATCTTGGAAAAGCATGAAGCACCTTGCAGCTGGTCGAAGAGATCATCAATTCTAGGTAGGGGATATCGATTCTTGATGGTAAGCTTATTAAGCTCACGATAATCGATACACATTCGAAAAGATCCATCTTTCTTTTTCACAAAGAGGACAGGAGCTCCCCAAGGCGAAAAGCTCGGACGGATGAATCCTTTATCAGACAACTCTTGAAGCTGTTTCGATAACTCTTGCATCTCCGATGGTGCAAGACGATAAGGTGCTTTCGCAATCGGGTTGGCATTGGGTACGAGGTCAATATGAAATTCGACCTGACGAGCTGGAGGCAAACCAGGCAGTTCATCGGGAAACACCTCTGGATAATCCCGAACAATCGGAATATCCTGCATACTCTTGCTCTTGGCTTTCTCCTCGGTGACATGTGCCAGAAAAGCAACTTATCCTTTTCGCAAATAGCTTTGGGCCTTTGTACACGACATAAGCTTCAAACCACCTAATGGCTTCTCTCCACGAACTTCCAGAATATCGCCAGACGGAAGGGGAATACGAACAATCTTATCGAAACAAACCACCTCAGCATGATGTTTGGTTAACCAGTCCATCCCCACGATAATATCGAAACTCCCAAGTTGCATCGGCGTGAGGTCAATGGGAAAAAGATGGTTATCAAGGCTTAACTGACAGTCACGGATAACAGAATCGAGAACACGAGGTTTACCAGTAGCAACTTCGACAGATAAGGGTTTCCTCAGTTTAGTTCTAGGTATCGCAAGCAAAGGTTCAAAAGATAACGAAACAAAACTTCTATCGGCACCCGAATAAAAAAGAATAGATGCAGGTCGATCGTTAACAAGGAACGTACCATTGACGACGAGGTTGTCAACTCAAGCCTCGTTTGCATTTAGATTGAATACTCGTCCACGAGCGGGATTCGCATTCGCATTGACATTGACATTCACGTTTGGATTTGCATTTGCATTTGCCAACCTCGGACAGTTGTTACGGTAGTGACCAAGCTCTCCATAATTGAAACATGAACCTGATGGGAATCTAGCAGCATTCCCCTGCACTGCAGCTTGATTCTGAACAATCTGATTTTGACCCAAACGACAGACGTTGGCCAGATGCCCAAGCTTACCACACGTTGTGCATTGCCTACAAGCTTGTTGTGCAACATGATGACCGTTGCAGCGAGCACAATGAGGTGCGGTACCAGCATACGCTTTCTTCACAGGCGGTTGAGCTGGTGGGTTCTGAGGGTTCTAAGCAGTTTGTGCAGTCACTGCAAAGTTCTGAGCACCCTTTCGATTTCTCGACTTCTTCGACGACTCACCTTTCTTACCCTTACCCTTTTCCTTGTCTTTAACAGAATCGGTTGACTTCTTCTTGTCACCCTTACAGGTAAGTTTACCCTTCCTGACTTGCGACTCAGTCAGGGTAGCAGATAACTCGATCGCTTGACGAACAGTAGTAGGGTTAACGCCAGTCACAATATCCTGTATGGAATCGGGTAAACCATCGATGTACCTCTCTATCGCTTTCTCCAACGGGTAACCATAGTAGGACACAAAAGACTGAGTTCCTCAAATCGATCCGTATACGCACGGTGTTCTCCCCCATCTTGTTTTAGATCGTCAAACTCTCGTTCCAAAGCTCGAATTTCGTGACGGGGACAAAACTCTCTCATCATGAGAGCTCGAAGCTCTTCCCATGTCTGTGCCAATGCCACTTCGGCACCCCTATCGCGCATCACTCCGTTCCACCAAGTAAGAGCACGCTTCTCAAACACACTTGATGCAAATTCAACCTTACGCCCATTCGGACATTGCACATGTCTGAATGTGTTCTCGATACTTTCGAACCATTGAAGGAGTGCAGTCGCTCCTTGTGACCCAGAAAACTTTAGCGGCTTTGCAGAATTGAAACTCTTGAAATTACATTGTGCATTGTTATTATTGTTGTTGTATAGCTCGAGGATTTGGGTCACAACGCCTGGAAGCACAGCAGCCATTTGCTGAGAGACAAGGGCTGCGATTTCTTCAGCAGTAAAAGGTTGTGCATCACATCGAGGAGGCATTGTCTAATAAGGAAATATGAGAAATGGGTGAGGTCGATAATTAGGGAAAACAAAAGAGGTATTGAAAATATCGACGAAACATAAGGAAGGCGATCATTTGTTCGTTACCTCGAACAAACAAATGACACACAGTGACTAATCAAAGTAATGAATCAAAATAATGTATCGCGAAGACATGCTCGCCTATAAGTGAACACTCACCCCAAGAGTTCCCAGGTAAGAGTGACTGGTCCGATTATGTGGATTTGTACGAACACTCTAGCCTTAGATAGAAAACTCAGGGTACAGGCATTCACTCTTCCAGTTTGCACGTGTTCACATTATTTAGACCCAAACTTTGATGAGATTTTGAAAACTCAGAAGGCACTAAGCCAAAAATGAGTTAAACTGGAAGGGTTCAGAACCTTACAACAGAGGGTTCAAAACCTAGTAATCAATCATCCTAGAATGGATGATTAATTTTCGAAGCAGATTCGGATTTTGTTTTAAAAAAAATCTAAACGCAAATCAACTTGTGTTGGGGTCCTAGAAAGTTATAGTCTAGGTCAAAATTTTACTAATAACCTAATTCCCTATAACCATTGGCTCTGATACCAACTCTTCTGTCACACCCCGACCACGTAAAACAACAAACTGTGGCGGAAACGTCGGGGAGTGTTGTAACAGAATTATTGTTTCAAACCATGGATACAAAGAGTTTCGTTTTATTACATATTAAACATTGTCTTAAAGTTAAACAAGCAAGTCAAACATAGTCTATCATCGTTATTAAATCACTAAGGCCTCGTCCAGTCCTAAGTGAGCATGCATCCTATTCGCAATCAACATTAAGCAACATCACCTGAAACATATGTAAAAACAAAGTCAGCAAAGAAATGCTGGCGAGTACATAGTTTTTGTGTGAGTGTCAGATTCATGGCTCGTTGAAATATCTCGTACAACTTCGTTAATCGATATTTGAAACCTTGTTTTTGTAAAATATTTGTATTGTAAAATGAATAACAAAGTTAAAACATCCTTATAAAATAAAAACGCAGCGGAAAATTATTATTTAAAACATGTTACTTACAAGATATAAAACCCATTTTATATGTAAAACCCAATCCCCGGATCCATATACGAACATGCATGCTATCAAAATTAAAACACAACCATAGAGTGTTTAGAATACTACCTTCCAAGGAGTAATGGATATGAAGAAGATGATGCTTCTTGAACGGTTGCCTTCAAGTGTAGAAGACCTCAAGCTTGTATACCACAAGCCTCCAACAAACACTACGATTGTAGCTAGGATTTCAACACTAAAATTCAAAACCGAACACTTGAATGATACTTATGATGATCGAAATTTAGAGAGCTATTTCTCTAGTTCTTGCAAGTTCATCTCTTGCATTTTTGTCATACAAGTATTTATAGAGCCATGAGAGAGAATTGCCACCCACCATGACCAATCATGTGCCAACTTACACATGCAAGTGCATGAAACCCCATTGGACCAAAAGTCTTGGTTAGACCACCCAATCACATCCTCTCTAACACATGCAAAAGCATGAATCATGATTGGATCAAGATCTCATCTTGGTAAGACAAAAGGGGGGGGGGCACTTATTTATAAAAAAAATATTTCTTTTATAAAATTCAAGTATTGGTTTATATATTTATAACTTTTATAAATATAACACTACATAAATGCAAGACTTTATACAACCTTTTAAAATGTTATTTAACCCATTAAATAACAAAATAAATTATTCTCTCAAAATAAATTATCCATATAATTTATTAGTTTCTCAAGTGTAATTATTTAGAACACCAATTTCTAAATATTGTAAGTGTTAATATTTATTTGTTTAATCATATCACAAATAAATAATATAAGTGTTTGTCTAGCTTGTTATTGGGTATGACTCGACTTGGATCATAACGTACTAGCCACATCAATTTAATATGTGTCTTGGGCATACAGAGTCCAACAATCTCCCACTTGCACAAGATACATAGAAGATTGATGCAAGCAGTAAATAACGCCTAACTACGGTTTACTACCCCTAATACGTATGACTATATGTCCCATTCAATAACATCATCCCCTTCAAGTCCCTTACTTGAAAATGATTTAGGTGAATCTATCATTTATCCTTTCGTTACAAATGTCATGTTAAATCCAGAGACACAGAGTGATCACTCTCTGTTGATTTAACTTTAGCAGGCCTTAGACATCTTACTCTCGACGAATAAGAGGAACAAATCCCGTCTTGACTACATACGTCTCTCACAATCACCTTGTACCACACCTGAGCTTAGCCTTATGTACTGTCATATTACTAACAGCGAAGAAATAAGTCAAGGCATAATATTTGGTGAATATCAAGACCCAATATGTATCTCAGATCAGAGGATACTATGATATTCTCCTTTACTCAAATTTACTTCTGATCAATCACAAATGATTCCATGCAGTAATATTTGAGAGCGAGTCAATCCAATATTTGTCTCCCACAAATATTTATGAACTTTGGCAGTAACACTTTGCTCTATATTCATACCTAATGAATATCCACCAATCCAAGTTCATAATAGTCTTACATTCATATTTGTTCCCACAAGTATGATCGACTACGGACATTTAGAATAAGAAACTTATTCACAAATTTAAACATGCTAAAAAGGAACATAACTCAAAATACCATAAAGAGTTATATTAACAATTGTTCCAATATCCAAATACAAAATAGATCAAATCCAATCACTAGAATATCGAAGTCCTAAGGCACAAGTATGACCCTTTCATGCTTTGCCCGTTCAAGGAGCTTCGTGAGTGGATCCGCAATATTTTGATCAGTGTGAACTTTGCGAATACATATCTTACCCTTTTTCAACTTCATCTCTTATGTAGTTGAAATTCCGCTCAATGTGCCTAGTCTTTCGATGTACACGAGGTTCCTTGATTTAAGCAATCGCACCATCGTTATCACAAAGATCTCTAGGGGTCCTGAATGGTAGGGACTACCCCTAGATCGGCAATAATTCAAGTGGTAGATCCATATGAATTATCTCGATCAATGAAGCGGCGATGTATTCTGATTTTGTAGTGGACAATGCTACCCTGATTGTGATCGAGAACCATCTTGATCAGTTTGGAAACTCGTATCCATGTAACCGTTTACAACGAATTCCGAAACTCGCATCCTTGTAACCCTTTACAACGAGTTCTTTTTAACCAGACCCATATATTAGAAATATATCCTTAGTCCCTCTAAGGTATTTCAATATATATATATTTTAACAGTCACCCAATGATCGTTACTCGCTGGTATCTTCTTGTCATGCTTAAGGCGCATAACTTGTCCGGTCTAGTGCATACCATTACATACATAATTAATCCTATAGCAGTCGCATATGGGATTCCTTTCATTCTTTCTTGCTCATCCTTTGATCTTGGACATTGAAACGCTTTCAATTTTGTCCTCTCTTGAATAGGTACCAAACCTTTCATAGAGTTTTCTATCTTGAACTTTTCAAGACTTTGTCAATGTATGCACTTTTGTTTAAACCTATCTAGCGCCTTGACCTATCCTTATAGATCTTTATTCCTAAATATAGGCGACTTCACCAAAATCCTTAATGGAAAAACAACTTCCAAGCCAGGCTTTTACACCTTCCATGGCTGGAATGTCATTTCCAAATAGTAGAAAGTAATAATGCTATACTAAGAAAGTAATATTGCTCCCACTAGCTTTCTTATACACACAAGCTTCATCGACGTTCTTGATGAATCCAAAATTCTCAATTTCTTCATCAAAACGGTGATTCCAACTTCTAGATGCTTGTTTCAATCCATAGATTGATTTCTTTAACTTGCATACTTTGTCAGGATGTTTTGGATCGACAAAACTTTCAGGCTTAACTATATAGACATCTTCCTCATGATATCTATTAAGGAAAGTCGTTTTGACACCAATTTGCCAAATCTCATAATTACATTATGCAGGTATGGCAAATAATATCCTTATTGACTTTAGCATCGCCACAGGCGAAAAGGTCTCGTCCTAATCAACCACTTAAGTTTGAGTGAAACCTTTTGCTATAAGTCTCGCTTTACAAGTATCCAAGTTGCCATGCATATCTGTTTTCTTCCTGAAAACCCACTTACTTCCAACTACTTTGGAGTTAAGAGTTGCTACAACCAATTCCCATACTTGATTGTTATACATGGACTGCATCTCTATGTTCATAGCCTCAAGCCATTTGTTGCAATCGGATTTTGACATTGCATCATGGTATGTGGTAGGTTCACCCGAATCTACCACGTAGCATCCATCCATGAAAAATCCATATCTTTCAGGTGGACTACTTATTCTACCAGATTCGCGAACGTTTTGTGTGTGTTTATCAACCACTTGATTATTTTCAACAACCTCTTGTTGAGTGCTAGTTTTAACCAAACGTGTATCGGCTTGTGGTTCTTGATCCTTATCAAGTTCCACTGTTTTAATAATTCCTTCCACAAGGAACTTAGCTTCCAAGAACTCAGCCTTTCGAGCAACAAATACCTTTTGCTCTGTTGGATCGTAGAAATAATATCCTATACCATCTTTAGGATATCCTACAAAGATACACTTAGTGGATCGTACTTTTATTTGGGGTGTATTGCTTCACAGAAGCTTCACAACCCCATACCTTCAAATATTATTAATGATGGAGCCTTTTCATTCCATATTTCGAAAGGTGTCTTATCCACTTTCTTGGTTGGGGCCATACGGGCTGTGGGGAGCAAAGCGTAACCCCAAAATGATAGAGATAATGCGCTCCTAGCCATCATAGATCGAACCATATCTAATAGAGTTCGACTCCTCCTCTATCGAAATGAAGAACTTTAATTGAGTTGATATTGAACTTCACTTTTTGAAGATTCTGAACGTTTCAAAACTTCTTCTTTGTGTCAAGTACACATAACCACAACTACTATAGTTGTTGGTAAACTTAATGAAGTATCTTTCACCATTCCTAGTCATTGGCTAAAAAGGATCACATACATTCGAATGTATGATACCTAATAAATCTTTTGCCCTTTCCCACTAAGGGATTACTTGGTCATTTTACCTTGTAAATAAGATTCGCATGTATCAAATGAACTATTTTCATTTGTTTCCAAAAGACAATTCTTTTGAAGTGTTTACATGCAACATCTGTTTATATAACCAAGGCGATAATGCCAAAGATAAGTCTCACTCAAATCCATTTTGAGTTTGTTGGTGATTGCTTGGTACATTAAACTATCAAATGATGTATTATTATGAACCAATTCATAAATACCATTTGAAGGCATAGGTTTAAAGTAAAACATGTCATTCATCGATATAAATGTCAATGTTTGCAAACTTTAAGTCAAAACCATATTGTCTTATGAGGGAAACTTGAATAATGTTCCTAGTCAAACTAGGAGCATTCAATATATTTTAAAACAATTTCCAAACCATCTGGAAGTTTCAAAACATAGTCTCCTTTCTTGTAATGTTTATTTCTTTTGAACCTTTTGCAACGAATTGCAAACATGAGTTCTACATCTGGTATCTAATACCCATGTGTTAGAAGAAATAACATTAAGGTCAATATGTATCATTAAGATTGTACCTGAGGTTTTCCTAGCATCCCTCTTGTTTTTCAACTCTTTGAGATAGGTTGGACAATTCCTATTTAAATGCCCTATCTCTCCACACTTAAAGCATGGATCGTTCATTGCAACCTTTGCCTTCTTCTCTTTTGGTTTCGGTGGTTTCGCTTTAGTCTTTCTAATCATTTCCCTTTGAATTACCCGTTTCCATTTTCAACATTTGCTTTGGTGTCGGGGTGATGCCTTTTCTAGTTGCCACCCTTATTGATCGTTAGAATGGATAAAACCCTTTTATCCATATTGAGCCTTTCTTGGTGATCAATGTGGCTTTTCATCTTAAAGACATAAGATGAGACTGATTGGTTTTCCTCCATTCGACATGCATGAAGCGCCCAAAGTGTTCTACCCTTGCATATTATAGGAATATTTCTTTCAATTGGGTAATCATGTCGTATTCCCATGATGTTTAAAACCCTTTTGAATTTCGGGAATCATAATTCCTAACATGAGACAACTTGCATAGTATCCTCAATATACTTAATCCAATCGTTATAGGCATCCTTATCTTCCATAAGATGTTCATCAGGATTAGGATCGTTCAATACACATGATATCTTTTACTTGAGAACGATTCTTAAGTTTCGATATTAATCCATGAAGTGTTATGATTGAGACGATCCTTGTCAAGGATTGTTTTTTAGTGATAGGTTACGGACGGTTTGGGTAATATTGTTAGCGGCCATCTACAAAATTTAACAAGGTTCAAATTTTAGTATTTTCGATATTATTATATTTTAATCATTAATGCCCTTTTGTGTCTCATAGACAATTAATAATTAAAATCTAGAATCCAACGTTACATGTAAATATTGGTTAGGTGACCTTTATCCCTCTATTTAAATTAACAAGGTAGTCAACGTTTGACAATTGCAACTCTTTGCAACTTCTAGCCATATGGGATCGGTTAAACATCTTTATGTTTAGTTGGCATGTTTAATCCCATCAACACCTTTTATTCCCCATGCTTCGGTGACCCTAAGTTCATGGTTTCCAAATCAAGTCTTCCAACTTACACACACATGTGAGTTTACACACATAAGTGGTTAGGTGACCTTTATCCCACAAACATGGTAAACCCACCTCGAACATACAAGTTCCCTCAAATGTGGTTAGGTGACCTTTATCCCACAAAAGAGTTCCCAAGTGATTCGAGTGTTGTATAAAAGGATGGTGTTTGACTTGTTTTATAAAAGGGATTTTGAGTTTTCAAAAATTCTAGTTTAGAAAACTTTATGTACCATACATTTGCATGCATTCAAATCCTTGGTACTTTTGAGAAAACAAATTTTCAAGGTTCTTTTTTAATAAAACCCCTTTTATTATAAAATCATTAATTTTTAATAACCTTTTATTAACCATTTTTAATGATCTTTTAAAGAACCAATTTTAAGCTTGTTGTTGATTATTGGTTTGTTAAGCATGCATATCAACATATCATCCAAACAACATAAATAAGCAACCACACAAGCACAACATACATAACAATAGATGCATAACCATAGCCAACTATTTTGACCACACTTGTTAGCCGAAACAAGTGTGCCAAAAGGTCCTTCCTAAAGGGTGAAAAATGACACAAGCGATGTGTCGTTGAACTCCCTCTTGATCCCGCATCCAAATGCTTCAAGTCTCCCTTTTGTGTTGTGATTTCTCCACTTTCTTTGAGCTTCCAAAATGTACTTTAATTCAGCTCCAAACTCTTTTGGACTTCAAAAATGTGTTTTGGTTTTCGGGTTAATATCCCGTTGAGAACCATGAAGTTCTTTGGACCGGAAATTATGGTCCAAACCAAAACCGCATTTTTGTGTGCATCTTCTTTTACAAAATATATCCTAATACATTTTTCTAGTAAAATAAAATGCACCTAATCTATTTATTTTACATACCAAATGAAAATAAATAAATTACATAACTTTACAAATGGAAGAACCAAAAATAATAATTATTACAACCATTGAAATAATTAAATACAAATCACAAACACAATCATTCAACATATTCATACAAGGTCATGGCTAGGTTATGAACACCAAAAAATATATATATCCAAATATATAAAATTCAAGAAGCTAAAATGGTTTCCCTTTTACAACCAACTTTTCGGTCAAGAATGAAAAAACTGAAAAGTGGGTTTTTGTCCAAACAAACAATCATCCAAATGACATAATTTTTCAAGATACTTTTATGCATTTATGAAAATAATCTTGAAAAACAAAAGGATAACCATATATAAAATTTCGGCCATAGGGTTTAACCAAACCCGAAACCCGAAAATTTCATATCCTTTGAAGCATGCACTCATATAAGCGGCTCTGATACCATTGTTGGGTTTTTCACATGTTTATCAAAGTATTTTATCCTTATAAAATAAAAACGCAGCGGAAAATTATTATTTAAAACATGTTACTTACAAGATATAAAACCCATTTTATATGTAAAACCCAATCCCCGGATCCATATACGAATATGCATGCTATCAAAATTAAAACACAACCATAGAGTGTTTAGAATACTACCTTCCAAGGAGTAATGGATATGAAGAAGATGATGCTTCTTGAACGGTTGCCTTCAAGTGTAGAAGACCTCAAGCTTGTATACCCCAAGCCTCCAACAAACACTACGATTGTAGCTAGGATTTCAACACTAAAATTCAAAACCGAACACTTGAATGATACTTATGATGACCGAAAATTAGAGAGCTATTTCTCTAGTTCTTGCAAGTTCATCTCTTGCATTTTTGTCATACAAGTATTTATAGAGCCATGAGAGAGAATTGCCACCCACCATGACCAATCATGTGCCAACTTACACATGCAAGTGCATGAAACCCCATTGGACCAAAAGTCTTGGTTAGACCACCCAATCACATCATCTCTAACACATGCAAAAGCATGAATCATGATTGGATCAAGATCTCATCTTGGTAAGACAAAAGGGGGGGCCCGCTTATTTATAAAAAAAATATTTCTTTTATAAAATTCAAGTCTTGGTTTATATATTTATAACTTTTATAAATATAACACTACATAAATGCAAGACTTTATACAACCTTTTAAAATGTTATTTAACCCATTAAATAACAAAATAAAATATTCTCTCAAAATAAATTATCCATATAATTTATTAGTTTCTCAAGTGTAATTATTTAGAACACCAATTTCTAAATATTGTAAGTGTTAATATTTATTTGTTTGATCATATCACAAATAAATAATATAAGTGTTTGTCTAGCTTGTTATTGGGTATGACTCGACTTGGATCATAACGTACTAGCCACATCAATTTAATATGTGTCTTGGGCATACAGAGTCCAACATTAATCACCCCAAAACCATCGAAAACAGTAAAAATAGGGGATCTATGTACTCACCTTTGGGTGCGTTTTTATACGTTAACACAATCCCTCTAATTGTTTATGCGTCCTAAATTAAATAAGAATGATTTTAATAATAAAAAACCCACAAAATACCGAAGTTTCTCCGATACTTAGAATTTTCACATAACTTTGAGTTTTCTCGAAAAGTTATTATTTTTGATTATTTTGGTGTATTTGTATATAAATATACTCAAGCATAACACACATAATCTTGTCAACACTAACACATGATCAAACACATATTGTAAAACACATTGCACATTGTAACACATAAAATAACCCATGAACAACCCATTCTAGTGTCTGTTGAAAAACACTTATTTTAGCGTTTCGGTGACCTTTTTGGGCGTCGGAAGTCACGTATGACTAACCGAACACCAAGTAAACTTAATATAAGTTAAAATACTTGTTTTTATATTAAAAATATCAGTTTGGTTACTGATCTAAAACAGTTTAATAAAAATCCTCCGAAAAGGCGATTTTTGACCGTTTTACCGCATAGTTTTGCATCAAACATTACCCGAACCATCCCAAATCGAAACAACTTGAAATTTTAACATAACCCATGTTATTTACTGAAAAAAATAATGGTTATACTCATGATAGTGCAGGTCTTAAGTAAGGCACATTAATCATGCAAATTTCACATAATTTACCACTTTTTAAGCTATATGTACAACATGCAAAGCTATCAATCCTATGTCAAAGTTTCATGCCATTATAATACATCAAATAAGGTCATTTTTGGTGCTTATAATCTGTTTAAATTCAGTTGTGTCATACAACCATTTTTTTATCACTTCTTGAGCTCTAAATCAACATGTATTCACATGTACAAGCGTCTAAAGCATACTATCATAACATCAACATTTTCTATGGGTTTAGATGCATCAAATACATGATATATTCAGGTTTATTTGCTGATGTATGTAAGCATTTAACATATCATTCATAGATCATCAATCACTTGCATTTAAACTATTATTCAAGAACATGTAACAACATAAACAAGTATTTAACAAGAAATCGAACTTCAAGACTCATACACACACATATATATATATAGGTACGGTTATACATACATATATATCACCACCATTTTTACTTGTATCAAGACCCATTTCATTTTAGATTTCAAGTTTAGTGAAAATCCCAAGATTCAAGAGAAACTTCAAATCATCAAGAACAACCAAGAATCTAAAGTATGATTTAAAAATAAATGCTGTACCTTCAAGATTCAAGTAGGTTGTAGGATGAGAATTTGATGATAGAAAGCTTGAAATTACTTGAATGCACCTTGGAAACCTCTTTAGATCTTCACACCAACTTAATGGTTGCTAGAAAGGGACTTGAATATGAAGAACAAGACTTGATGGTATGAAGAAGATGAAGATGGAGGAGAGAGAGAGATGGGGACGGTTTGGGAGGGAGAGAAGAAGTGAGGATTGTGATGTTGAGTGCAAGTATGGTGCAAATATATAGGCATAATCTAAAACAAATCTTCTATGATCACAAAAATCTCTAAGTGTATCAAGTAATATAAAAAAAATCCAAGAAAGATCTAAATGTATCAAGTAAGATCTAGGGAAATATATGGTGGGGCCACACAAGATTGTGACCGAAATTTGAAAGGGGGAGGGGGGTGAAGTGTAATTTTGTTGGTAAATAAGATAAAAGTAGGTGTTTAACTGGGTACCGGGTATTTTATCTAGCGTTTAAATCCCGGTTTATGGCGTTCTAAATTATTTTTATTATTCTATAAAAATAAACTCGCCAAAATATTACTGAAATAAATTTCAGTTGCCGAGACTTGCTGCGTTGTCTGCGTTTTGCAGTAGAAGCACTGTGTCGCGCAGAAACACGCGGTACGCGCTTAAACTTGAAAAATAACGTTTTTAAGCGTTTTAATTTATTTTTCAACGCGGACCTGATTAAAAATAAGTTTTTAATCATAACAGAATATTTTTGGGATTTAGATATTATCCGGGCGGTCACCAGCGTTCGTTTCGCAGTTTTGTCGTAATTAGTTCTTTAGTTCAAATAAACATGTTTTTGCCATACCGAGTCCTTCGAAACTTATTTCGAAGTTATGTAAAGGATTTTTAGGGTATGATTAGCTTACGTCACAGTTTCGGAGTGTACGTCGCGTTAAACTGACTGCGTTTATGCACCAGTTAGCGTATAACCTTCCAGAACGTGATTTAAAGCTTGAAATCGGAATCGAATCAAATTGTAAAATTAATAAACACAATTACACATATAATAACACCAAAGCATATTGTTTTATTGATAACTGACATTGTTTTACATTATATGATGATTACAGAACACAGTTGTCACACTTCTTCCTCAATTTTTTCCTTAATACCTCCATTAGAGCTTGAAATCTCCATAATTCCAAGCTTTATTGAGATGTTTGTTAGATTTTTATTCAAGGAATCTTGTTAAAAATAAGTTCTACAACAATGTTTTAAGTTGTTTCTACTTAAAAATGTTTTAAAAATCACGAAAACAAATTAAAACTCCAAGATTCCTTGTTCCAAAAATCTGCAGACATCTGAACACGGGGCCGTGTTCATTGAACACGGGGCCGTGTCCGAGGTACCGCTTCCATAAAATTGAATTCTTTTCGGTATTTTTTTTCAGAATGGCGAGCAGAACTAGCGGAACATCTTCATCGCACTCCAGAAACAACCGATAAGGGAGAAGGTCATCAACGGTTGAAGATTCTCTTGTAAACTACGTTTACTCTTTAAGAGAAGCTATTGATGAAATGACGGGAGTGGAAGAAACGTTGGTCGACCGTATCAATCATTTGACGGTGGGACTAGAGGGATGTCTTCGAGAGGTCAACCTTTTGCACCAAAGGTTGAACATTCTCGCTTCTCAACCTTCGGTGCCAATTATCACCCAAAGGGCATGGAATGTGGTACCGGAAGTCATCATACCGGCCGAATGCTACACCATACACCCAGAGCCCCCTCGAGACATACTACAAGGGGTTCCGATTGGTGCCACTCCCCCTACGCGAGATGTTGAGGAAAACGAGCCCGGCTTCTTTCTCCCAAGAGAGATAGAAGAATGGCTTTGACACATCTAGGGAATACCCCTCGGTCTAAATGTTCTACGAGGCTTTTAAATACCGGAAAGATATTTCCAGAATCTTGATTAAGGTAGAACTCCTTAGGATGATTTTATGTACCATTTGACCCTTCTATCTTAGGACCTTTAGTTTTTATTTTTTCTGCCTTGTCTTTAAATTATCTAGGACCTTATGTAAGAGTTTTAATGAATGATGGTTTTAATTAAATTGGTGTTTGGATGATGATGTAATGGATAAAACACACTCGGGATGGTGATGGATACTAAGGGAAACTTGAACCAGCACCCCATGCACAAAAATAGGTCCACCCGACGATTTTTCTTCATTACAGCAAGTTCAGCACGGGGCCGTGCTCACCCAACACGCCCCGTGCCCAACCATCTGCAGAAAATGCCCAGTTCAGGTAACTGGACACGGGGCATGCTCGCTGAACACGCCCCCGTGCCCAGGCTTCTGTTTCTTTTTACCAATTTCTGTTACTGGCGATCTGAACACGGGGTCGTGCCCGGACACCACGGGGCCGTGTCCAGACACCCAGTAACATAATTTTTTGCTTTTTCACACCTTTTTACACATTCAATCAACCTAAAAACTTATTTTTGGGACACATTAAGGACAATGTGTAATTTAAGTTTGGGGGGATGCTAAAAACTTGAATCTTGCAAGTCCTAATTACAAGCCTTACACAAAACTCTATTGGAACCG
Source organism: Helianthus tuberosus (assembly GCA_030545235.1). NCBI lineage: Eukaryota > Viridiplantae > Streptophyta > Magnoliopsida > Asterales > Asteraceae > Helianthus > Helianthus tuberosus. Next base: position 146,994,735 of record CM060423.1, read on the forward strand.
CTAATCACCCCAAATTTTTCAAAAAAATTTCATTTTTTTTACTTGTCTAGGTTTAACTCGGGAATTTCAAATTCTAAAAAGGTTATATTTTTACAAATTTACAACCAATAGCGTCGTGATAAAAAGAACCAACATAAGAAAATTATGAAACGGCATGACAAGTTTAGCTAAAATTTGATTATATATACTTGATCACATAAAAACTCATTCCCACAAAAAGTGAGTTTTGAGCCTTTATTGAGCATACAAATACATATCTTTAAACTAAATGCTCATTTTTCGTTTCTTGTGTGAATAGCCGCTTGGTTCTTACGACTCTAGAACTTGCCACGACGATACATTCCCGGTCCTTACCAACTTAAACCCGAGTAAGTAAATGATGGAGGCATTAGGACTAACCCTTTTTATTTCTACACCATTATTTTTCTTTTTTTTTTTACCACCTACCCAAAATCCCCCTAGTTAACCCCCTTTGAGCCTAAACCTTTTCATTTCTTAACCCAAAACAAACACCCTTTTACCCACCAAAACCCTTTTTATTTTTAACCCTTTGTTTTAGTAACAAAGCTCGGTTTTTCTCATGACTTCCTTGAATATATATATATATATATATATATATATATATAGAGAGAGAGAGAGAGAGAAAGTATAATGTACAAAAAGCCTTAACCTACATTAACGTACGCGACAAACATGATAACGTGCGTGATTTTTTTTTACCTTCATAACGTGCGTTATTATACTTTTCCATGCGTGATTATCACCCCATGCGTAATTATCACCAAAAAATGGATCCCATGTGTTATTTTTGTGTCTTATGCGTGATTAGGGTATTGATCCAACGGTTACGCGCGTCGCCTACGTTAATGTACGATAAGCCTTTTTGTATGTTAACCTTTCCCTATATATATATATATATATATATAATGATGATGATGAAGCCAAAAGAAATAAACAAACAAGTTTATCAAAAAGAACTTTGTTTGAAAAAAGTGCTTCATCAAAATAAAAAGTTACAAAAAATAAAAAGAATTACGAAAACCGAAGCTTTTTACGCCTTTCGTCCTTTTCTACTAACCACTAACCCAACCACCTACCTTTAACCCAAGCCGAACCCTTCACCCCAAAAGTCCTCTTGATATTTACAAAGGTGTATAGTTAAAAAGGAGGAGGATTGATTACTTGGCAAGCTTATGGTAGGAATAAGTTCCATGCCGCTCTCGAGAGTTTTCACAAAAATAAACCTTCGGCCGAGTGTTGAGTGATCCCCCGTGAGGTATGCGAACTTGTATATAAATGGAATTTTAAAGAGGCATGTTATGCCCTAATAAATAATTTGTCTTATGTAATGTTGTAAATAAATCATGACGAATAGGATTGTAAATAAATAAAAATAAAACTTAATAAAGAATCTTGGAAATCCCGATACTCTATGACAAGCCCAAAAACCTTATCTTCTACCCGTTCCATTTGGGAGTGTAAAAGCCACATTATAAAGAGTTTTGCTTGAGGACAAGCAAAGATTCAAGTGTGGGGGTATTTGATGTGTGCAAAATGCAACATATAAATTACATCAATTGTGGCATAAAACTAACCCTTTTTAGTACTAATGTTGGAAAAAGTGTGTTTTTGTCTTCCTTTTTTATATTCAGGACTAAATGAGCTCAAAAGAACAAAAGAAGCAAAAAGGCAGCTAAATCTAACATAAATACAAGAAAAGGAACAAACGCGGCATGCCCGACCCTCCGACAGCATCTTCCCAAGCAAAACAAGAGAACAGAAGGCTGAACACGCCCCGTGCTCAGTGAGCACGGGGGCGTGCCCAAGTGTCTGCAGAAAAGACAAAGTTGTAGAAGCTTCTATCACCTACCACGGGGGCGTGCCCAGCGGACACGGGGCTGTGGTCAACTCTAAGATTCGCAGAATCTGAGGAAATCTTGATAGTACAGATACGCTTCTGCACACGGGGTCGTGCCCAGCGGACATGGGGGCGTGGTCAACTAATGCAGACAAACTGCAATTAATGAAGAAAGAGAAGGGGGATGGACACGGGGTCGTGCCCAATGGACACGGGGCCGTGCCCGAGCTTCTGTTCAGGCTATAAATAGGGGTGCTTGTCTCATTTGCAAACCATCCCTTGGCAAACCACCTCTCTCACACTACACCCACCCTCCACCACCATCACAACCCACATCCACCACCATCATCCATCATAGAGTGTGTGTAGTAGTCTCGGGATCCAAGATTGATCGTAAGAGTTCTTGACAATCAAAGGCCATGTTTACCTAAGTCTCTTACATCACTTGGTGAAGACAAGTGTCTAGTGTACAACAACAACAACAACCATACCCAGTATATCCCACAAATAGCAACGCTATTTATAGGGTCTGGGGAGGGTGGGATGTAGACAGACCTTGCCTCCATCCCTAAGGATAGAGAGGCTGCTTCCAGAGAGACCCCCGGCTCTAAAACCATCGGCTCTAAAACCATCAACATACCAACGCACCAAGTCACACAAAATATATAAATATATAAATAAGAAATCAGAGAGTATACCAACACACAACATACCAAGAAAGTGATCAGAGAGTGACACAATATAATGTATAACATGTATGATAGCATACAACATCATATGGGTATAAACACAAGAAGGCAATCACCTGTAAAGTCACTTAAAAGATGGTTTTAGAGCATCATATGGGTATAAACACAAGAAGGCAATCACCTGAAGACAAGTGTCTAGTGTAATACTTTTTATTTTTAATCTTTTCGCACTTTTTATTTGGTTATGTATTAATGACTTTAATAACTAGTTTCTTAAGTTGAAGGTGAATCTTCCTTATCATTTGTCCGTGGTGTCTTGGCATTATTTTACTGTCAATATAAAATAAAATATTTTCACCATTCATATCTCCACGGTCTATATGGAGATATGTTGGCTACCTGGTCAGGGGTTAAGGGAATGGTTTGGTAAGAGCCTTGCCTTGTTCAGTGTATAGATCCTGCAAGGATCTGGGTCAAATTTAGTAGGACCTCCTTCAATACCCACCGGTATTGGATGGTGGGGGTCCAAACTCTTTGATCCCCTCATATGTAAGCTACTATTAAAACTTTAACCCGGCTACTTAGGACTGTATCCCTGCTGACTCAGACTACTTAGTCGAGGGTAACGTCACCTTCAAAAGAGGGGCCTACCACATTATGCATTAATAACTTAATTAATTATCTTTCAATAATCAAATCCTTTAGGATTGTATCCTTGCTGACTCAAACTACTGGGTTGAGGGTAACGTCACCTTCAAAAGAGGGGCCTACTACAATAACTAAGATAATCTCTTAAAAAGTGCAAAAGTGCGGAAATAATCAAAGGTTACACTACACACGAGTCGGATCCAAGTGATTCATCTTGTCTATCTGTTTTTATTTTTATTTTATTTTTCAGCATTTTAGTTAGTTTTATTTTTCTAGTTTAAAAACCTTTTTCTAAACTTTTGATTTGATTAGACGTTGAGGATAAACCGGTATTAAAAGCTCTTGTGTCCTTGGACGACCTTGGTATCTTACCAACACTATACTACGCTCACGATGGGTGCACTTGCCCATATGTGTGTTTAGTGTTAGTAAATATCGTGTTTTATAAATTTAAAACTTGGCTAAAAAAGTGTTAAAGGGCTTAAAATATACATTAAAAAACTATAACACTTACGTACAACAAGAGCAATTACAATGTTTATGTCTACATAATTACTCATTCAGTACTATCCACACCAGATTTGTGGGTCATATTACTTATTAGCTAACTCTTTGTCCAATGGTAACGTCTTTCACATTTTCTATACAAAACCCCAACATACCGGCAGTAATTGTAGAATACATAGACTCAATCACTGTTTAAGTATTATTAAAAACATTTAAGGTTTTCATAAAAAGATTTACAAAAAGAGAATGACTCACATTTTTTACTTAGGTGATACTACTACAGCTTCCTGGTGATTCTCCTGGTTATTATCTATTAAAATTAAACAATGCACACGTGTTAGTAAAACAACCCAAATCGTATTAACCGTACAACTCGAGACAAAATTCCAATGACTGAGTCAGGCAGAGCCTTGACATGCATTACGGAATCCTAGATCAATCGGGTGTAACATAAGACAGAACTCCAATGACTGAGTCAGGCAAAGCCCTGACATGCGTTACGGAGCCCTAAATCGATCGTGTAGGGTAACAGCACGGTTATAATACTTACAACGAGGCAGAGCTTCGCTTTATAGAGGGGTATTATGCCCGAGTATAATTGCCTACAGAGATTGAGAGAGAATTTTGAATTCTGAACGAATTGCAAATGAACTGATCGACCCTATTTATAGGCTTTTCGTATGGCGGCTCGTGGCCTGCGATACACTGAAGGTCGGCCTTCGCGGCCCGCGACAAGCGTAGGTTAGGCCGTAGGCTTGGCCAGTCAGCGTATCTAGACCTGCCACGTGTCGACAAGTGGCAGCCTGGGTGTCCGACAAGCAATCGGTGCTCGCGCCCCGTGAAAGACCAAGGGGGTCTTGGTCACGCCTCGCGACAACCCTATAATTTTTGTTTTTCTTGTTTTTTATAAGTATAAGGGTATTTCGGGCTCGTTTCTCGCATACTATAATTTTTGTTTTTCTTGTTTTTTATAAGTATAAGGGTATTTCGGGCTCGTTTCTCGCATACGGGGTATGTAAGGAACATTTTTAGGTCACATTAAGGGTTCTAGGAAGGTTGTTATATCTATACAATGCACACGTGTTAGTAAGATAACCCAAATCACATTAGTCATACAACACGAGACAGAACTCCAATGAACTGAGTTAGGCAGAGCCTTGACATGTGTTACGGAGTCCTAGATCAATCGAGCAGGGTATCAACTTAGTGTTGAGGGGTTAAAATACTTACAGCGAGGCAGATTTTCATGTTTTAGGGGTATTATACCCGATATAATAGCACTATACGATGAGGGAAAAGAAAGAAAATGAATGAGGAACAAATGAGCTGTTCGATCCCTTTTATAGGCTGGAACAGGGGCGGCTCGCGCCCCGCGTGGGAACTCTAGGTTGGTGTAGGCTTGGCTAGTCGTCAAGTAGACCCGACACGTGTGACGACACGCATCAATAAGTGTAGCCGGCAAGTAAAGGTGGGTCGCGCCCCGCGACCCGTCCTCTTGCTTCTTTCGCGGCCCGCGAGCCACATAGGATCCATATTTTATTTGATTTTATAATAATAAAGGTTATACGAGTTCGTTTATTGCATACGGGGTGTATCTAGGAGCATTTAGGGGTGTTTTTCAAGGGTTGTTATATCATCCCTGTGGCAGTACTCTTCCTTGATCAAATTCTTGAAGTTATTCCAGGGAGTGGCATTGGCATCTGCCAATCCAAGCATCTGAACCTGCGCATTCCACCATGAAAGCGCATTTCCCTCTAAGGTTCCAGTAGCGAATTTTACCCAATTGGTAGCAGGGCATTCACACACAGTGAATATAGATTCGACCTTCTCGATCCATTGTAGAAGGCCTATGGCTCCTTCAGTGCCATTGAAGGTGAGAGGTTACAGTCCATAAACGTTTTGAAAGTGCAAACGTGGGGTTGAGTGGGTGCAGTTGAACTATCGCGTAAAACAAAGCGAACAGATTTAAGAACGATAAGATGATACAAGAACATGATCTAAACATCCTAGAATGATAAGTTTACCTCCGGGATGGGCTGCCAAAGCCTCAGCCACCCGGGCGTTAATCAGGTTTGTTAGTTGCTCCTGAGTCATGTTAACGTTGCCTCTCCTGCGTTCGCTTATTGTCTTCATTTCCAGAAAACACGGTGTGAGAAGGACGTCACAGTGTTGTAAGAAAAGTAGAGGGAAATTTGATCGTTGCACACAAGTACGTATTATATATAGCTAACGTTTCATATACTAAGTATACTAGTACATATATGATCAAATATTCACCAAATAAGTAAGAAGTAAACACATGCTCGAGCTTCATAGTCTAAAATGTTGAGCCTTGCACTTGGAGTGTAGTGTCGTTGCGAGTCACTTAGTACAAAACGGGTTATAGTCTGGTTTTTCTCAAAGAGACTCTTCTTTTTTAAAACCGAGTTCACTATAACCAATGGCTCTGATACCAATCTGTCACACCCTCAATTTCCACATGCGGAGTACCACCGCAAGGCGTGCGACTGACCAGGATCAAGTCACCAATCATATTGAACAATACAATAATAAAGAGTTTTCATCACAACCAATACGATTAGTGACTAAAGTCTAAAGTTCACAGTTTAAAAGCACTAATTAAGGCAAATAGCGGAAGCATAAGTTTAACAGTTTAAAACAGCAGTTTCAAGTCCATAGTTATTAAAGGAACCCAACAAGGGTTAAAGCATCCACTACACTCCCCAGCTACAAGCTCCTAATCCATTACCGAGTACCTGCAAAGCATGCAGTAGGGTGTCAACATAAAGTTGGCGAGTTCACGGTTTTGTCCAGTTTTAATTCCATAAAACTTGTGTTTGTTAAGTTATTCATTTATATCATACCATGGGGAACTACCCCATATGTAAGCTACTAAACTACGTATACCGAATACTTTTGCAACCTGTTACATCATTGTTGCCCCGTTTGTCAATGTCTATCATCATTGACGGTTTGCCAAGGCCTATAAGTTCACAACCGATCCTCTCCAGGCACGGTGTGAGGTTGGTGAAACCTAAATAGTGCTATCAACTAATATCACGTTCACCAGGCACCGGCGACTAATCAGTATAGAAAGTGGGGACTTTGTGATAGATTTTCGTTTAGTACACTTGTTCATGAAATATAAATAGTAATTATCTGTATTCCAGAACCAGGAATAGTAGGCAATCCTAAACCCGGGAAAGTATCCTTCGTTTCGTTTCCCAACCACCGGGAACGCATGCTTTTACTAAAGTGTGTAAACTCACCTTGGTTTTACTCAGCAGGTATTACTTGTTTATAAAGTTTGGTCAACCACGTCCTATTATGGTTACCAATACTATTTAGATTCGTTTGCAAGTAATCCACGTATTTACACAAGTATCACATTTCACATAAGTACACATATGGGTCACATAGATAAACAGTAACTTAGATAGCCCAAAATATAATATGTAGTTTTCGGTCCAACAGTTTGCGGCCCAATACAAGAGTGTGCCGCCTGTCTAGAAGTGTGCGGTCCAAATATCATATAGTTCGTATACGTGTGTGTGCGGCCCAATAAAGTGTCAGTCCATGAATGAAGTGTGCGGCCCACCATTGGACGGCCCATACAGAGTGTGCGGCCTGTCCAAGATGTGCGGTCATGCAAGTACTAGTTATACTGTGTGCATTACGTGCTTGTACAAGAGTGTGTGGTCCACACTAATGTGTGGCCCAACATTATTCTCTTGTATGTTGTGCATCCCAGATTGTACATTTGACGATTGTGCGACACAACTGGCACACATGTGTGCGGTGTGCTTTGCTGGGTTATACACTACGCAGTTTGAGTTGTACCATCTAACTAGTGTGCGACATCTTTGTCACACCCCGATATTTCCACGTATTACCGGTGGGCCCGGTGGGGAGTATTGTGACGTAGTTGATATCATCATAAATAATTAATCACAGTTTAAATGCACAGTGGAAGTCTAAAGTAATTTATACAAACCGAATTGAAAGTAACATAAAAATATTACACAACGGATTGTAAGATGGATCCACATGCGGATCAAAACAAAAGAAGTATTGTTCAACAGACTTAAAGTAATAAAAGCTTGCAAGACTCTTGATTTATTCACTCAGGAGTTTCAGCCCATTACGCTTAGTACCTGCACTTAACCTTTTTGAAAATACGTCAGTTTACACTGGTAAATACAATTAACTGACTCTTTTTGAAAAAAAAATTATAAAATTAATTTGGATGCACAAGGCATAAAATCTTTTATAACTTGGGACAATTATTAAAAAATAATCTTGTATACAGATTTACATGTTTGTCGTCCATTTAGGACCCAGTTACAAGAGCCGGATTAGATTAATTAACACACCACAAGTATATGCCCACAAGAGAGTGAGATACCGTTTATACATACGCAACTGTCAGGTGTATGCCTACACCCCGTGCTTAAGTCGTGGCCATTTCTAATAAATGTGCCGAGGATATCCAGAACATGGTCATTAACCCCCCAAAGGCATTACATCAAACAAAACAGATTAAAACGGGTTATGTAAATGTATTAATCATAATCCGATTTAAATAACTACATACCCGACCAAGCGGTATTATTATAATACCGTATCCCAAGCCCGTATAACGGAAAATAAGTTAAAAGTATTTACCTGAGCAAAAATATAATTTTAATCTCAGCCGTATAACAATCAGCAAGTGCAAATAGCTTTTACTGGGCTCCTAAACCTGGAACAGAGGTTTTAATAACCTATTAGATTTCTAACGGGTCTTACTTAAGTTTAAACTTAGACCGGTTAGTTTTAATGAAAGGTTTACGGTTCAAAACGCAAGATTAAGCGAAGACCGGATTAGAATGTGATTTAGACCCGACAAGTATGAAGACTTGTATAATATGGGTAAACTAAACACATTCTGGATTTTGAAGTGAAAATGATAAGGTTTGACCCGTTTCGGTTAATTTATGCAAACTAGTTACATAAACCGTACCGAACGCGAATATGCATAACGGGTAACCAAATAAGTCATGTACAGGTTCCACAAGTTAATATACTTAAAATATGTTATGATATCAGTAGGATACCTTCCATTATGCACAAAACGAATTTAAAATCAAATTAAGCCCCGAAAGGGTATTTTGGTCAATTTAAAGTTTATAAAAGAGGTTAAATAGCAATCTGAGGTTCTGGTCTAAAATAATCAGTAAAAATATTTATTTTAATAAGTTATATCAGTAAGATATCATACATATGTGTAACACCCCGTGTTTTCGTAAGTGAAAGTCAAAGTCAAGGTCAAAGTCAACGACCGATTTCGCGCAACTTGACTTGTAGAAATGTCTTTATTTTATTTATATTATGTGGAGTAAGTGTTGTTAATTGCAATAATCGATGAGTATTAATCATATTTCAATCGACCTACGACTGTGAACTATAGGAAGTAACAATGCGATAAAGTTAAACAACTAACGATCAAGTTATGCTAATCGAATCGACGTCGAATCGCAACTCGAACTATGTATTTTACTTATTGTTTATACGTGTGTGTGTGCCTTACGTGTTACCTGTGCATGTTTATTTATGTTATGTTGTGGTAATCAAGCGAACTCAATCGAACTCGAAATCTAACTCGAATGCTATCGAACTCGAACTCAAACCACAATCGAACTATGATAGATGGTGGAGAATAGATTACGTGAGATACAAAGTAGTTGGGACTAAAAGTAATTTGACTAGGAAACCCTATCATATTGAACCACCGTAATCGAAATCGAAGTATCAAAAATCGTCGTGCGAAACACTCAAAAGGTGCGACACACTTAAAAGGTACGACTGATCGATCAGGCTTCCCAGCCGATCGAACAGCCTGCCGAACGGACTGCTGTCCGATCGAGCTGCCAGCCGATCGGCCAGCCCTTTCCTCTTTTGTCATCCTATAAATACCCCTGTCATTGTCATTCTTTCCACTTTTGGAAACCTCTGTTCGACCAGCACGCACAACTCGCCTTTTCTCAGATTTCTCTCGATTCCGGTAAGTTTTCGTCCTAAATCTTGTACTTTCTTGATCTATACACACTTCTACACCTTTATATCTTACAAATCTAAACTTTTAACCATGAAATAATCAAGTGTTCTAGGATGATGTCACCATGAGTTCTTGAAGAACTTCATGTTTTGGCCTCAATCCACCAAGAATGACTTGGATCTAGCTGATTTCCACATAAACAAACAAGGATTTTTTATAGATCTGAACAAATACATGGTGAAAAGGATTGAAGGATGGATTTTCCCAACTTTCTTTAACTCTTTTCACTCGAACCAGTAGAAACGGAACCTGAGCCGGTTTACAAACCACTTCAGTGGTTATGCGGCTCAAGATCTGGATTCTATCCACGAGGTTAACCGACTCCGGGTTAAATGTTAAACTTCGTTCCGAACAGACCACCGACCGGATTTGGGTGATTCCTGTCCGACCCAAGGGACCAAGTAAGAACGAGGGGTCTATGGTTCTACTCGTTGTCAAAACACCTCAATAGAACGACAAACAAACAAAACAACCAAGTGTTAGACGCAGAGGCTGATCAGGTCAGGATGCTGTCCGAACAGACAGCCAAGCCTATCGGAGAGTCAGCCGATCGACTGGCCAGCCGATCGGCTAGCACATGGTCCCACACAATCAACTTGTTTTGAAGAATGGTGTTGAACGAGCTGTTGTTCGATCGAACTACTGTTTGATCGGATTACTCTTCGGATCATGAGATACTATGCTTCAATACTTAATCAATTTTCAACATGTTCAATGCACTAGAAGTGTCACCCGATCGAACTGCCGTCCGATCAGGTGACTCCCTGTTGTCCGATCGAACAGCAGTTATGCTGCTCGATCGATCAACCATCCGATCCACTGAACAATACCTTGCAATTCATTAAAGTGGTTGACTATTGTTGACTTGCCAACCGATCGAACACCTGTCCGATCGAACACGTGTCCGATTCAAAGGCTAAACCTTGAAATTCTGTTGAATGCCTAACATATCGGGCTGCCGGCCGATCGAACAGCCGTCCGATCGACCGACCTGAAAGGCAAAGGTACTTCAATGTTTTCAAAATGCAACAACGAAAACTTCAAAGGTCAAGCCATCATACACAAACACATCCTTCTCAAAGGAAGGAACAATCCACTCGTACAGCCATCAGATCGGCCTACCGACCGACCGAATAGCAGACCGTACGGACTGTCAGCCGAACGGTCAGCCGTTCGATCGAAATGTCGTCCGATCGACCAGCTGTCCGACTCCTCAATACTTGATTCCTGTTTTACGTTTCACTTATCATTATGCTACCGAATCTATTCAGGCTAACCGTACTCGCTAAGCGCTCCCTTCAATCCATTAATCGCTGTGAGTATACTCGATCCCCTTTTTGCTTTTAGCACTTTTGGGTGTTACATATGTTACAAATATTCAAACTACAATTATCACACTACTCAAACTATTTGAACGCTAACCGTTAATGCATGTTATACGTGGCTCATGAATGCTTGTTTGTTATGTTTACACATGGAATGCTGTCTACCTGCCTTAGCAACGATAGTACTATAGTTAGGACTCAGCACCCGTACACACGGGGGTTGTTAAGGATCTTTTACTTGCATGGATTACAGTGGTAATCATGTATTGCGAACCGCCTCAGGCAGTCAACCCGCAGTCATTGGTATCGATGGATCTATGTCGATAACTAACGTGCTTCATTTCACTATGTGTACGTGCTGGTTATGTGTAAACGAATTCGAACTCTATATGCTATATCAAACTTGTATGCTCACCTTTACATTTTATGTATTGACTTTATTTTAACATGTGTGACAGGTGCTTAGGAAGTTTACATGCTTAGCATGCTGTGAACTTGAGGCTAGGAAAGGTCTAGGATGCTCTCTGCGCTGTGATGAAATCGAAGCTAGGAAATGGGGTCCTAGAAACCAATAAATAAACTATTTTTGTTTGAATCTGAGTTGTCGGAACAGGATATTTGTCTTGATGATTATCTGTAATAATTTGTTTACTATTTGAGACATGGTATGGGACATGTTAACTTAAATTAAATGGTAATGATAGTTGTTATGGAAACTTCTGGACAATCTGTTTCGCTCAGTGCCATGCCCCGATGATTCCGTCATCGGTTGGGGTGTGACAGATTGTTATCAGAGCCATAACTATAGGGAATTAGGCAAGACTCGACCTAGTCCGGGTCGAAGTCTTAGATACCTAGACTATAGTTAAGAACCAGCAGACCGACTTGTGCATAACCAGTAGGGGCTATGTACGAGCTTACTTCTCGTTATTCTCGCTTATTCTACACTCTCACTGCACTCGAATTTCCAACTAAGAGTGGGAAATAAGGTCGAGAATAGGTGTGAAAACCGCAAACTCTCGACTAAAGTTGCTTACTCAGCTCGCATATTAACTACAAACGAGGAGAATTATGCCAAATCAGGAGTGAAATCCATATTTTGATGAATAATCTCCTCAATTTTATCAAAACAAGGACGAAGTTGTTAAGCCAGGGGTGAAACCCTAACCTTGACAACTTGTTCTGCACATTTTACAAAACTCTCACCAAGGCCTCGACGGACTCCAATGACCTGAAATCTTGATATGACTAACGGAAAAGGTGCCAAATGCCCAAGAATCGAGGCAAAAGCACAGTTCTGTGGGTCAGACAAGAATGACAAGTCCTTGAGAATAGTTGAACCACCTTGGGTAGTCGAAGTCTACTAGCCGCAGACAATCTATTCCTCGATTTTTATGAATTTCGATTTTGAGTCCGCAACTGCAGACTCTGATGTTTCGACAATTTTATGTGCCTATTTATGTTCTTTCCTGTTTATGTGTTTAAACTTTGGGATTTACTCGATTTTTGTCTTTACTTCGATCGACACACGCGACTCGCACTGCATCTTGTGATTTTGTGCTTATTTTGACTCCAAACGATTGCGTAACGACACGTTCGACATGCGAAATCCATGAACGTGCGTGACCGAACACACAAGAACGTACTATAATCAGTGATTCTATTGACAGAACTGAAATCGTACAAGAACCTTGAATCACCTTACCACTTTCTCTCTCTAGTTTCTTTCTCTAGACCTAGGTTTCTGTCTTCTAACTGCCTTTAGTGACTAGATGCGTATGTGTTTCCTTGTTTCTTTGCTCTACGTGATTAGGAAATTGTGTGATTATGTGCTCTACGTGTGATTACGTGATTTGTGCTCTAAGTGTTTATGTGGTTATGTGATTAAGTGATTCTGTGACTTGCGTAGTTATAAGTCTATGTGTTTACACAGTACGTGTTACTGAGCTTTAGTAAGTAGTAGACGTGTGAGGTGAGATTCGAATACAATGTGACGAGTCCTGTAACGATGTCTATTGCAGACCATGTCATCTGGATCCCGTCATGCACTCTCTCGTCAGGAAAAGGGGGACAAACTCCTTGCTTCCATCATCGCGAAAAGTGTAGCAAAGGCCGTGAGTGATGTTTATGAGAATGCCAGCAAATCATCCGAGGAATCGAGAACCGAAGCTCCTAAGACTACCGCAAGGCCCTTCAGTTTCAAGCAATTCAAGTTGTGTGGGCCAAAAGAATTCACTGGCGAAGGAGGTCCTACTGCACTATTTCACTGGTTTGATTCCATTGAGGTTACTCTGCGACAAAGTGGTTGCCCTGATGACCTTCGAACTCTAAATGCTACCGGCGTTTTCCAGTCCCGGGCACTAGACTGGTGGACGGCCGAGAGGAACAAGCGAGGGAACGATGCAGCCTACGGTCTGTCGTGGGACGAGCTCAAGGAAGTTATGCTAGAGGAATTCTGCCCTCCTCACGAACGTCAAAAGCTAGAAGATGAATTTTGGCACATACAGCAGAAGGATGGTAACAATGCTGGTCTCACCGCTCGTTTCAAACAGCTCAGCATTATCTGTCTCGATCAAGTCAAGACTCCCGACATGACAATCAAGAAGTACATCCGAGCCTTGCCCGACTGCGTCGCTGATTTCGTGCAAGCGGCTAAGACAATGACGATCGAGGAAACCTATCCGCTGGCCGCTGAAATCAATGACAAACGGGTTAAAGCTGGTGTCTGGGATAAGACTTTGAAGCATCTGCATCAAGCTACTGCTGCCCCACCAACTGCTGAACCCACCTCATCGAGCAACAAGAGGAAGAACAAGAGAAAGAACAGTTGCACCGATTCAAGTTGTACCTGCCCAACAGCGTCAAGTAGCGGCGCCTGTGGCCAATGCACCGCCTGCCAAGCGTGCATACACTGGACCACACCCGCTCTGCCCTACTTGCACCTACCACCACCCGACTGCTATTCAATGCCGCTTCTGTGCTCATTGCAATGTATATGGCCACTTTACTGCCAACTGCCGTATTCGTCAAGCTCTTGCCAATCAAGCTCTACTCACTGCCCCACAGGGTCAACAAGCTCCTCCGGCACCCGCAGTCAAAGCCAGAGCCTGCTTCGCGTGTGGCAACCCGAACCATTTCGCCAACGTGTGCCCAAACAGGGTCGTGAAACAAGAGCCTCAGCAACAGCAGCAACAGCAGCCACAGCAGCAACAACAACAACAGCAGCAACAACAGGCCGCACGCGCCAGAACTTTCAACCTCAACGTGCGTCAAGCCCAGGCCGACAACAACGTGGTCAATGGTACGTTCCTTGTGAATGGTATTTATGCTTCCTGTTTGTTTGATACCGGAGCCGATAATTGCTTTGTGTCGTTCGAATTTGAGAAACTCCTTAGTCGTAAACGTTCCAAACTATCCTCGACATTCGATGTTGAAGTCGCTACCGGAAGAACCGTCACTATCAATTCTATTCTTCGTGATTGTACTCTTGAGCTCAACAATCACATCTTTTCGATCGACCTTATTCCGATGCAACTCGGAAGCTTTGACGTCATAATAGGCATGGACTTTCTTCGAGAAAACCATGCTGAAGTGGTATGCTTCGACAAGATGATTCGATTTTCGCTCGCGAATGGTGACTTATTGTGTGTTTATGGCGATACTACTTCAAAGGGGATCAAGCTTATGTCATGTATCCAAGCCAGCAAGTATCTCCGTAAGGAATACAGGGCTTTCTTGGCTAACATTGTAGTAGCGGAGAAGGGAAAGAAAGAGAAGAAGGAAGTAAAAGACGTTCCAGTGGTTCGAGAATTTCCTAATGTTTTTCCAGAAGATCTTCCCGGGCTACCGCCAAGTCGTGATATCGACTTTCGTATCAATCTCATTCCTGGAGCCAATCCTATTGCCAAAGCACCTTACCGTCTCGCACCGTCCGAAATGCGCGAACTCTCAACCCAACTCCAGGAATTACTTGAGAAAGGCTTCATTCGCCCGAGCACCTCTCCTTGGGGCGCGCCAGTCCTCTTCGTCAAAAAGAAGGACGGGTCGTTCAGGATGTGCATCGACTATCGGGAATTGAATAAGTTAACTATCAAGAACCGCTATCCCCTACCTCGCATCGACGATTTGTTTGATCAACTACAAGGCGCTACGTGTTTTTCGAAGATCGATCTACGTTCAGGATATCACCAGCTGCGTATACAAGAAGAGGATATACCCAAAACCGCGTTTCGTACTCGATACGGCCATTACGAATTCGTTGTCATGCCTTTTGGTTTAACCAACGCACCAGCAGTCTTCATGGATTTGATGAATCGCGTGTATAAACCATATCTCGACCGTTTCGTCGTCGTATTTATCGACGACGTCTTGATCTATTCCAAATCGAAGGCCGAACACGCGCAACACCTACGTTTGGTCCTCGAGCTACTCCAGGGGAACCAACTCTATGCCAAGTTCTCCAAGTGCGAATTTTGGTTAGAGGAAGTTCAATTTCTGGGTCACATTGTTAATAGTCAGGGCATTCACGTCGATCCTGCGAAGATTGAAGCTGTTAAGAGCTGGGTTACGCCTAAGAACCCGTCCAAAGTCCGCTCTTTTCTCAGACTAGCGGGCTATTATCGACGATTTATCGAAGGATTCTCGAAGATTGCTGTACCGCTTACCTCTCTTACTCATAAAGACAAGCCTTTTTTTTGGGGGAACTAAACAAGAGACTGCCTTTCGAACCCTTAAACACATGCTTTGCAATGCTTCTGTTTTCACATTGCCCGACGGAAACAATGATTTCATTGTCTACTGTGATGCTTCCAACCTTGGTCTCGGTTGTGTTCTCATGCAACGGGACAAGGTCATAGCTTACGCATCTCGTCAGCTCAAAATCCACGAGAAGAACTATAAAACCCATGATCTCGAGCTAGGCGCAGTCGTTTTTGCGTTAAAGATTTGGCGACACTACCTATATGGTACCAAGTGTACGATCTTCACCGATCATAGGAGCCTACAACATATCTTTAATCAGAAGGAACTTAATATGCGTCAACGCCGATGGGTAGAACTTCTCAACGATTACGACTGTGAGATTCGTTATCACCCAGGCAAAGCAAATGTTGTTGCCGACACACTTAGCAGACGGAGCTATTTGCTTAGCACTCGTAATGTTCAAGCCCAGCACAACCTCGAAACTCTCATCCGCGATGCTCAACATGCATGTTTTAACGAACGCACCCTGAAGAAGGAAAGAATCTACCACGATGGAACCCCGCTTGTGAGCAAATCAAATGGGATATTCCACTTTTTAGACCGAATTTGGATTCCCAAGAGAACCAATTTGCGACAAATTCTGATGGACGAAGCCCATAAATCTCGGTATTCTATTCACCCCGGTGCCGACAAAATGTACCAGGACCTTCGTTATAAGTACTGGTGGCCGGGCATGAAAAGGGATATCGCTCTCTACGTCGGAAAATGCCTAACTTGTGCTAGAATCAAGGCTGAACATCAAAGACCCTCTGGCTTGCTCGAACAACCACCAATTCCCATGTGGAAGTGGGAGAGCATAGCTATGGATTTCGTAACCAAGCTACCACCCACGTCATCAGGCCACGACAGCATTTGGGTTGTAGTCGACCGTTTGACTAAATCAGCTCACTTTCTGCCCATACGAGAAGACTACAAGGTAGAACGATTAGCCCGAATCTACACCGACGAGATCATTTGTAATCATGGGACGCCTCGGGACATCATCTCTGATCGTGATGCTCGGTTTACTTCACGATTGTGGGAAACGTTTCAAACGGCACTCGGTACAACGCTTAATCTAAGTACTGCTTTCCACCCACAAACCGACGGTCAGACTGAAAGAACGATTCATACTCTTGAAGACATGCTCCGATCGTGTGTTTTAGACTTCGGTGGTAATTGGGATAAATACCTGCCATTGGTCGAATTCTCGTATAATAACAGCTATCATTCTAGCATCGAGATGGCACCTTTCGAGGCATTATACAGAAGAAGATGTCGGTCGCCTATTGTGTGGCACGAGATCGGTCATTCGCAACTAACCGGTCCTGAGCTATTACAAGAAACGACAGACAAAATTTTCCAAATCCGAGACAACCTGGTGAAAGCTCGGGATCGACAGAAAGTTTACGCCGATAAAAAGTGCAAGCCCCGTGAATTTGGCGTTGGTGACTACGTACTCCTAAAGGTATCACCTTGGAAGGGTGTAGTCCGATTCGGCAAGAAAGGGAAACTCGCGCCTCGATATGTTGGACCTTTTAAGATTCTGGAAAGGATCGGAAAAGTCGCCTACAGACTCAAACTACCGGAGGAACTTAGCAACGTCCACCCGACTTTCCACGTGTCAAACCTCCGAAAGTGCATCGCCGACAATGACTTACATGTCTCTCTAGACGATCTACAAGTGAACGAAACATTACACTTCGTGGAAAAGCCTGTCGAAATCATGGATCGCCAAACCAAGCAGCTCAGGCGCTCACGCATTCCTATTGTGAAGGTCCGATGGGAAGGCAAACGAGGCACAGAGTTCACTTGGGAACTCGAAAGCGACATGAAGGCAAAGTACCCGCAGTTGTTCCAGGAGAAAGTCTAGATAGAGAAAGTCCTCACGTGATTCATGGCGGTTGTAGCAGCTTCCAGCTTAATTTCGGGACGAAATTCCCTAAACAAGGGGAGGCTGTAACACCCCGTGTTTTCGTAAGTGAATGTCAAAGTCAAGGTCAAAGTCAACGACCGATTTCGCGCAACTTGACTTGTAGAAATGTCTTTATTTTATTTATATTATGTGGAGTAAGTGTTGTTAATTGCAATAATCGGTGAGTATTAATCATATTTCAATCGACCTACGACTGTGAACTATAGGAAGTAACAATGCGATAAAGTTAAACAACTAACGATCAAGCTATGCTAATCGAATCGACGTCGAATCGCAACTCGAACTATGTATTTTACTTATTGTTTATACGTGTGTGTGCCTTACGTGTTACCTGTGCATGTTTATTTATGTTATGTTGTGGTAATCAAGCGAACTCAATCGAACTCGAAATCTAACTCGAATGCTATCGAACTCGAACTCAAACCACAATCGAACTATGATAGATGGTGGAGAATAGATTACGCGAGATACGAAGTAGTTGGGACTAAAAGTAATTTGACTAGGAAACCCTGTCATATCGAACCGCCGCAATCGAAATCGAAGTATCAAAAATCGTCGCGCGAAACACTCAAAAGGTGCGACTGATCGATCAGGCTTCCCAGCCGATCGAACAGCCAGCCGAACGGACTGCTGTCCGATAGGACAGGCTGTCCGATCGAGCTGCCAGCCGATCGGCCAGCCCTTTCCTCTTTTGTCATCCTATAAATACCCCTGTCATTGTCATTCTTTCCACTTTTGGAAACCTCTGTTCGACCAGCACGCACAACTCGCCTTTTCTCAGATTTCTCTCGATTCCGGTAAGTTTTCGTCCTAAATCTTGTACTTTCTTGATCTATACACACTCCTACACCTTTCTATCTTACAAATCTAAACTTTTAACCGTGAAATCATCAAGAATCAAGTGTTCTAGGATGATGTCACCATGAGTTCTTGAAGAACTTCATGTTTTGGCCTCAATCCACCAAGAATGACTTGGATCTAGCCGATTTCCACATAAACAAACAAGGATCTTTTATAGATCTAAACAAATACATGGTGAAAAGGATTGAAGGATGGATTTTCCCAACTTTCTTTAACTCTTTTCACTCGAACCAGTAGAAACGGAACCTGAGCCGGTTTACAAATCACTTCAGTGGTTATGCGGCTCAAGATCTGGATTCTATCCACGAGGTTAACCGACTCCGGGTTAAATGTTAAACTTCGTTCCGAACAGACCACCGACCGGATTTGGGTGATTCCTGTCTGACCCAAGGGACCAAGTAAGAACGAGGGGTCTATGGTTCTACTCGTTGTCAAAACACCTCAATAGAACGACAAACAAACAAAACAACCAAGTGTTAGACGCAGAGGCTGATCAAGTCAGGATTCTGACCGATCGGATTGTTGTCCGAACGGACAGCCAAGCCGATCGGAGAGTCAGCCGATCGACTGGCCAGCCGATCGGCTAGCACATGGTCCCACACAATCAATTTGTTTTGAAGAATGGTGTTGAACGAGCTGTTGTTCGATCGAACTGCTGTTCGATCGGATTACTCTTCGGATCATGAGATACTATGCTTCAATACTTAATCAATTTTCAACATGTTCAATGCACTAGAAGTGTCACCCGATCGAACTGCCGTCCAATCAGGTGACTCCCTGTTGTCCGATCGAACAGCAGTTATGCTGCTAGATCGATCAACCATCCGATCCACTGAACAATACCTTGCAATTCATTAAAGTGGTTGACTATTGTTGACTTGCCAACCGATCGAACACCTATCCGATCAAACACCTGTCCGATCGAACACGTGTCCGATTCAAAGGCTAAACCTTGAAATTCTGTTGAATGCCTAACCGATCGGGCTGCCGGCCGATCGAACAGTCATCCGATCGACCGACCTGAAAGGCAAAGGTACTTCAATGTTTTCAAAATGCTACAACGAAAACTTCAAAGGTCAAGCCATCATACACAAACACATCCTTCTTAAAGGAAGGAACAATCCACTCGTACAGCCATCTGATCGGCCTACCGACCGAGCGAACAGTAGACCGTACGGACTGTCAGCCGTTCGATCGAACTGCCGTCCGATCGACCAGTTGTCCGACTCCTCAATAATTGATTCCTGTTTTACATTTCACTTATCGTTATGCTACCGAATCTATTCAGGCTAACCGTATTCGCTAAGCGCTCCCTTCAATCCATTAATCGCTGTGAGTATACTCGATCCCCTTTTTGCTTTTAGCACTTTTGGGTGTTACATATGTTACGAATATTCAAACTACAATTATCACACTACTCAAACTATTTGAATGCTAACCGTTAATGCATGTTATACGTGGCTCATGAATGCTTGTTTGTTATGTTTACACATGGAATGTTGTCTACCTGCCTTAGCAACGATAGTACTATAGTTTGGACTCAGCACCCGTTCACACGGGGGGTTGTTAAGGATCTTTTACTTGCATGGATTACAGTGGTAATCATGTATTGCGAACCGCCTCAGGCAGTCAACCCGCAGTCATTGGTATCGATGGATCTATGTCGATAACTAACGTGCTTCATTTCACTATGTGTACGTGCTGGTTATGTGTAAACGAATTCGAACTCTATATGCTATATCAAACTTGTATGCTCACCTTTACATTTTATGTATTGACTTTATTTTAACATGTGTGACAGGTGCTTAGGAAGTTTACATGCTTAGCATGCTGTGAACTTGAGGCTAGGAAAGGTCTAGGATGCTCTCTGCGCTGTGATGAAATCGAAGCTAGGAAATGGGGTCCTAGAAACCAATAAATAAACTATTTTTGTTTGAATCTGAGTTGTCGGAACAGGATATTTGTCTTGATGATTATCTGTAATAATTTGTTTACTATTTGAGACATGGTATGGGACATGTTAACTTAAATTAAATGGTAATGATAGTTGTTATGGAAACTTCTGGACAATATGTTTCGCTCAGTGCCATGCCCTGATGATTCCGCCATCGGTTGGGTGTGACAATATGTGAAATTTATCATTTATGACCAAACTATGCACCGTATGGGCATTTTGGTCATTTCTCATATGCTATAAGGGTCAAATTTGGGAATCTGAGTTCAAAACTTTTACTTACTGCTTAAGTATAAAATTTTATTCATAACATCAGTAGGTAACAAGTTTTAGGTACTAAATATGGTTTTAAACCATACTATGCGCCTAAATCGCATAAAAGTCGGTATTTGACGATATTCGGGTTGAATAAGGAAATCTGAGATTTTGATCAGTCTCTACTGTTTAAAATAATTTATTTTATGTATAAAATCAGTAGAAAAAAGTTTGATATGTAAAGGATGTGTAAAACTCATTTTATTAGCAAAAAGGGCATAACCGTCAATTACCGAGTCAATGCAAGAACCCTATGTTATGATCAGTTTAAAATTTAACAAAAATTTTCAAAAATCCCTAAATATTATATAATAACAGTGGGTAGAAGGTTTGGTGTCAAAATTTGGGTTTAAATAGGTTTTATGCCAAAAATGCCGTTTAATTAATAAAAAGCTTTCATTTTACGATATCGCGCATAACATTTATTTTAGACCATAATCTGATGTCAAACTTTTAGGACATACTTAAATATCAGTAATAAAGGTTTTTGTCCTCTCACATTTTCAAAAATCTCGTTTTAATATCAAAAGGGATTAATGGTCAACTTTTAAGCATTTAACAGGAACATGCAATGAACTAGGATTTCTATGGAACCAGGTTGTATAACCTCAGAGGGTTATACTAACCTATAATATGGTCCTAAAGAAACCCTAAGGCATATCTTAAACAAGCTAAATCGGGTCAGAACTGAAAGTCAAAGCAAAAGTCTACTTTTGCGACTTTCGGTTCCGAACCGAGTCTAAACATGTTCTTATTTTAATTATCAAGTTATTTTAGTGTTAAAACATGTTCCATAACCTCTACATTATCAGGTATAAATTTATTTGTAAAAACTGACCCATTTGACTTTTTATTAATAGGTTTGACCCGATAATTGACCAAGTAAAAGTGATAATCAGTAGGTGCCCTTTTAAGGGTTTATTACCTACATAATTACCAACTCATAGCCACTTTTAATTCGAATAATGGCTGGACCGTTTGTAATTAATCACAAAGTCAAATCTTAATTATGATAACTTTGACTTTCGGTCATTAAGCTAATAAAACTTGAACTTAGGAAGCTAAGAACACTTACTATGGTCATTAGCATGAATATTGAACCGAGGAAAGCTTCCTAGAGCTCCAAGGGACTTCAGAGAATGAGTTGTGAAGTGTAATTTCAAATGTGCAAATGAACAAGTGAAGAACAAGTGCTTTATATAGGAATTTCTACTTCATATGATCAACCCACATGTCCCTACATTGATCCCAGATGATTCCAGGTGTCCCTAGTGCATGAAAAATCATTGGCTCAGACCCTGGTATCGAAATTTAGCATGCAAAGGCGGTGGAACTGGCTGAAACATGCAGCTGTCATTGTTTTCTGCATCTGACACTCTTACGCGGGCCGCGTGGCTCCTCTTTGACCGGAAAACAACTTTCAAACTTTGCAGTTTTGGTCCCTGGTCCAATTTAAGTTTATTTAACTTCCATTTATTGCACTTATGACCCCCATAGTTAACTTTTAAGGGCCTTGGGTCATATATTAACTCCGTTAAGCTCCCGGTTAGTTGTACGATCACCCGAAAAGTCTCTTAAGAGCGTAGAAACTTTTTTGTTATATATGGAAGCATAATGAAGTATTACAAAGATTTGGGATCATAAAAAGGTCATCCAGAGGTAACATTTAACATGTTGACACGTTTAACCCTTATGCTTTGTAAAATTTTCAATTTTAGCACAAACGGCTTTCTATGCCCGACAATTTTATTCATCAAGGAATACGAACATCTTACGAGGTCATTCAGAGGCACGAGCTTGGCATGATGACACGTTTGATCCTTGCACTTACATATTTACATGGTTTGACAATTTTAGTCCCTCGGAATCAATTCCTTACACGTTTAAAGTCCATGACACGTGTCTTTATTATATTGGACGTGATTTTGCGAGGTGTTACAATCTTATTTCAAACAGAAACTCATCCATGTGATTTCATCAATCAATACACAGATTGTAATTTCATGTTTAGATTTAACAGTTTATCCTCATCATACAACAATCATCAATCATTATCATAATCATTCTAAGTCAGCACACAATTTCCAGGAACCTATTCTTATTTCATTTCATCAAAATAATCATCAAAATGTCTATTATTCATCTAATCAGATCTAAACATTCATGCACATAAATCAGATCGATCTTTATATTATATCATAATCATCCCAACTTCTAGCAAACCTTATGAACATATTTCAGACAAGAATCAACCTCAACATTCCTAAAGGTCTAAACTTTGGTAGCACAACAAGTCCCTAATCTTTTACAAACAACATCTATACTCTTTTATGAAATTATTCTTGTCAAAACATTATCATGTTATTTGTAAAGAATAGTATCACATACAGAAACATCAACACCAAACATTCATCAATCCAGCTAATTGTTCGGTTTAACACCCATCATGTATAATCATTCAAGCAGTTATTTCATCAAGCATGTTCATCTTGGGTGCACACAACGAACGTACTAACCTTGGATGTAAGAATGTGCGATAAGATGAAGAGGATGATGTTTCAATGAAGGAAAGGAACACCGTTGTCTTGAGGGTTTTCTGTCGTTAATCTCCCGAAAAGGATAGAAATGTTTTAGGGTTTTTAGAGAAAGAAAGTTGATGAAGAAAGGGGGAGAGAGAGAATGTTCTAGAATTTGCTGCCGTCAGGGGAATGATTGTGGAAAACTCATTCTAGGGTTTAGCACATGGGGTATTTATAATGTCCACAAGATACCGCACACACTCATGTGTACGCCCCTAAGGAGTGTGCGACTCCTTAAGGGTTTATGGTAGGCTGGATCTTGGGCCAAAGTATGAAAATGTGTGGCCCGCTTGGGAGTGATAAAGGAGTGTATGAGGTGGGGGGTAGCGTGCGACTGACATTTCATTTGTCGCACATTTATACTTACATATATTAATCAACAAATTTTTATTATAAATTTCATTCATTATGTTTACACAATAAACCTCACATAACCCAACTTAAAAGGAAAAGTGTAGGAGAACCCGAAGTGTCACATTGTCCTCCTCGTCCAAATAATTTGGCATATTTGAGAGTTGATTGGACACGTGTTACCATACGATTTGATATAAATTTCTGAGGTGTTACATCTACATTCGAAAATTTCATCCCAAAATTTATTCAAGATGAAGACTCAAGGAAAATGTGTGGATACTTGGTCTTCTTATCACTCTTGAGTTCCCAAGTGAATTCAATACCATGTTGATACGTGGTTGTAAACCGGTGCTCGTTATTGTTTAACTTGATGTTTTTACGTGAGTTTTAGTTTCGAATAGCCTACTTTTAATCAAGAATGTGTTTTGCAGGTTTGATGGAGTTTAAGGAGCTTTTTGGGAGCTTTACGGGTCACCGGGTCGAAAACCGGAGCACCAGGACGCGTCATGGGTCAACCGGAAGTGTTGGAAGCGAAAAACAGAAAGTGTGTAAACGAGAGCCCGTCGCCGACGGCCCTAGCCCCGTCGCCGACGCCCCCTTAAAAGACCCGTCGGCCAGATTTGTTCGTATCCAGGTATATAAGCCGTCGGACGGAGAAACGAAATCCAAAGCCCGTCGCCGACGGGTTGAGGGCCGTCGGCGACGGCTTGTCAATTCCTGAAATGCGAACTTGTTAATTTGGGGGTTAAGATCGATTGTGATTGGCTCTCTTGGAGGGACTTCGGGGAGTTACACTTGTTTGGAGTTTGAAACACTATCTTGGAGCCACAATTGACCTATTATCCACCTATCTTCATCTTGACAACCCGAAATCATCATCAAGAATCATAACCATCATCACAATTAATCCATCATCCACAAACCCTAATCCTTCCACCATCATCATCTTTCACCAAACCTCATCATTCACCATTCTCAAGGCTTCAAGATGACTCCATCCGTATTCCAAGCATCCGGTGATCAAGTTGCATCAACCATGAGCGGCTAATCATCCCGGTTTCACCCCGGTGTAGGTAGTTGTTAATTTTAGGGTTTCAATTTGTTCTTGTTTCATCTTAGTGGCAATTTGTATTTGGTTTTTGAAACTTTTGACAATAGTATTACATTTGTTACGAATTCGTGAATTGTCGAACGATGTTAAAAGTTATGACTTTGCGAAACGGTGATATGTAATTGTACGTTGTCGTTGTTAGGATTTACTTGTGTTGATTACAAAGTGTCTTTTTGTCCGTTCTTCGGGGCGTTGATAGTTAGTAGCACCTAAGTCACGGTACACTAAATCCGTTAATCGAATGCATTTGAGTTGAAACTAAAACTTGTAGAAATCCTAGGTTAACAATTACCGAAACCGGGCGTGATTCCTTTTTATCATTATTGTTCTAGTAACCATTTTTCTTGCAATTGTTAATTGGTAGTTGTTACTCATTTTCATCACATCATCTATTTTAAAATCATATCTTCCAAATAAACAAAAACACAAAATTATTCTAGTAAGCTTCATAATCGTGACACAATTGTTTAATTCATTCGAATCCATACACAAACCACATACTCTTCGTGGTTCGACCCCTTACTACCACTAACACATTGTTAAGGGTAATTTGGGCTTATAAATATTATCTTTGACCGGAGCGCGACACTCCGATCACATGTTTTCCCTCCCAACGAACCTTGACAATAGGAATACGACTTCGCCTAAGTTTCTTTGTCTAACGATCCATGATTTCGACCGACTTTTCATTGAAGTGCATGGACTCATTGATGCGTATGTCGTTGAGGGGAATGTGAAGTCCTTCGTTGGCTAAGCACTTCTTGAGACTGGAGACATGGAACGTTAGATGAACATTGTTGAGTTCTTGAGGCAAGTCAAGTCGATAAGCTACCTTGCCAATCCTTTCGAGAATTTTGAAATGACCTACAAAATGAGGAGCAAGTTTGCATTTCTTACCGAAATGGACTTCACATTTGTCAATACCTTGAGGAGTACTTGGTCGCCAACATTAAATTCCAAGAGCTTGCGTCGCTTATCGGTGTAACTCTTTTGTCGGTTTCTAGCTTTAAGTAGGTTGTCACAAATTTGTAGGATCTTGTCCGTCGTCTCTTGAATGAGCTTGGGATCGGGAGCCATTTGGATACTAGAGTGGTAACTTTATTGTACGAGAATTCGACCAATGGTAAATGTACGTCCCATTTGCCACCAAAATCAATTCCGCACGAACGAAGCATGTCCTCTAGAGTTTGGAAAGTACGTTTGGGTTGACCATTCGATTAGGGATGAAAAGTCATCCTAAGATTAAGTTGAGTGCCCATTGTGGTTTGAAAGGTTTGCCAAAGGCGAAAAATGAAACGCCAATCGCGGTCCGAGATGGTGTCGATGGGAATACCATGACGGCAAATGATTTCTTTGGTATAGATACGAGCCAATTTCTCGGCTCGATAATCTGCCCGGATGATGTTCGGGGAAGTTAGGTTATGAAGCCTATCGCAATACTCTCCCATTTCCACACCAGGATTTCAGGTTGTTTGAGTAAACCCAAAGGTCGTTGGTGTTCGGCTTTCACCTTGGAACATGTGAGGCATTTTGATATGAATTGGGCAACGTTTTTCTTCATGCCCGGCCACCAATAGGTTTACCGGAGATCTTGGTACATTTTATCCGATCTCTATCAAAGAGTAAACACACATCACACTAATTTCAAAATAAGTATGTTTTGCAACTCGATTAACTCAAGAACCTTAATAGGTATTCGATGGTTGAACACCATCAACTGTTTAAAAAAAACTATTTTTTTCTTATGTAAATTTTTCTCAATGGGTATTAGCTAGTAAAGCGTTATTCTTTAGTATATTATAAATAGAGTAAACTGCCATTTTGGTCCCTGTGGTTTGGGCACTTTTGCCATTTTAGTCCAAATCTCAAACTTTTTAAATCTGGGTCCCTGTGGTTTCATCTTTATTGCCATTTTAGTCCAAAATTCAAAATCCTCCTTTTTTTGACTGTTCCAAAAAGTTTGAGATTTGGACTAAAATGGCAATAAAAGTGAAACCACAGGGACCAAAATGGCAGTTTACTCTTAATTTTGGACTAAAATGGCAATAAAAGTGAAACCACATGGACCCAGATTTAAAAAGTTTGAGATTTTGATTAAAATGGCAAAAGTGCCCAAACCACATGGACCAAAATGGCAGTTTACTCTTATAAATAAGTAAGTTTGAGTTGTACACTTGTATTAGTAAACTTATTTATAACGTGTAACGATACATACTCTTTTTGGAAGACATAAAAAGTAATTGTTTTCTGTATGTATTTATCGTTACTTATATTGAAAAAAAAAAGTTAAATGTCATTTTAGTCCATGTGGTTTTAATCATTTTACCAGTTTAGTCCAAAAGTTTCAGTTTTCGTTTGTGGGTCTAAAAAGCTTTCACCGTTACTATTTTAGTTTACTGGTTTAACTTCATCCATTTTTTTCTGTCAACGACAAGGGCAATTCAGTCATTTTATATGTAATTATGTTAACTAAAAGGGTAATTCGCTCATATAAAATGACTGCATTGCCTCTTTCGTTAGAAAAAATGAATGAAGTTAGCTCAGTGGATTAAAATGACAACGGTGAATCCTTTTTAGACCCACAAACGAAAAATAAAATCTTTGAACTAAACTGTCAAAATGGTCCAAATCATAGAGATTAAAATGACATTTAACTATATAAATTCTCGTTAAAAATAATATATTACCTACATTTTTGAAACACAAATCACAATTATTTCCAAAACGGCAACAAAATGTTCCGTTAACCACACTAACACCGTCAATAGCAAACAAAAACCTAGGGCTAGCAATAGGTAACCTGCTAAGACACGATAACAGAAAAGTACACCATGTGATTTTTTACGTTTTTAAAAATAATCAAAATTTGAAAGTTAGGATCCATTATTTCTCTTTCTAGGTGCATAAAATATACATCTGTCTTATAGACATTGGATATAAAGTAGTTAGACGAGTCGTATTCATGTTTAAAATTTTTGTTGTTCGTGTTATCAGATTCCTATTAAACCTGCTAAAACACGATTTGTCAGCCCTACAAAAACCATCCAAGAGAGGCAGTAACGGGGTTAAAGGCAACACAAATTTCACACCGTACGTAACAGCTGAACGTGTACAAGATCACATCTCCACCGTTGAAGTAAACATCAACGGTCAGAGATCGATAAACCTGTACAGGAGACTGTTATAAAAAGGCTTCCAACATGAGAGAGAAACAAACAAACACGTCGTATGCACAAGAACAACCTCTCCATCTCCTCTCCAAAGACAGTTTTTTATTTCACTAATTTGTTGATAAAATGGAAATTAAAACCAGGTTTTGAACATATTTCGGTGAGTGAAATGTTGAAGTTGTTGTAATGAATTTGTTATCGGTTGATTTCACTTTCTTTGCAAACATTAACAAATTTTTGATCGGAAGATTTGCTTGATTTATTGATTGATTGATGATTTGTTATGATGTTTTTGGTTATAGCTCGTACGAACAGAGGATTTTGTGGAAGTGGATGCAGTTTTGAGCTTCTTGTTCATGTTGTCTTCATCTTCTCTTAAAAACAGTTTTTATTTCACTAATTCTTCGATAAAATGGAGATTATAAACAACAGATTTATGAGAATTCGGTGAGTGAAATGTTGAAGTTGTTGTATAGTTGCAGATTACATTCGATCCGGTTGATGAATTTCTGTTTTGTGTTATCATTTTGTTCTCAATTTTGTTTGTAAATTTCAGGATTTAATCGGAAGATTTGCTTGATTCACTCGTTGATTGATGATTTCTTATGTTTTTTTTTTGCAGATAGATTATACGAAGTGGATGCAGTTTTGAGCTTCATGTTCGTTCATGTTGTCTCTATCTTCTCTCTAAAACAGTTTTTATTTCAGTAGTTTTTTTATGATAAAATGGAGATTCTAAAGAGATTTCGGTGAGTGAAATGTTGAATTGTTGTAATCAGTTTGTTTCCGGTTGATGAATTTCGGTTCAATGTTATCGTTTTGTTGTCAATTTTGTTTGTAAATTTCAGGATTTAATCGGAAGATTCACTCGTTGGTTGATGATTTCTTCTTCTAATTTTTCTCAGATAGATTTGATGAGTCTGTGGAAGTGGATGCAGCTATTAGCTTCCTGTTCCTGTTCTCGAGCTTTTAACTAATTTAGATTTGAAATTGAAAGGAGAATCGAAGATATTGTAAGTTTGAAGATGTTCTTAGCTGTTGAATCCTAATTGTTTTTACTTAATCAAATTAGTTTCACGCAAATCCTTAATCTGTTGTCGATTTGTCATTGAAATAGTCAAATTCTCAACCGATTGAAGCTTTTCAGATGTCACAACTTTCACATCTTCATCTTCAACATCACATCTTCTTCCTTGTATTTGAATTTAAATCATCCAATTTCACAATGTTCTTATGATTTGATCAACCAAACGAACCGAATTCACAGATGGTTATCGTGTTCATCGATTCAATATACACAATTACGATCTAATTTTAAAATTTTATTATTGTTTTTCTGTTTCAATAACGTAACTCTGGTTAAGAGAAAGTGTTTTAAGTAAACTAACCATGGTTAGGTGTTTGGTAACGTGACAGATATTATTAAAGGTGGAAAATGGAGAAGAATAATAATAATAATAATAATAATAACACCACCAATACGACGACGTCTTCGGACTTCGTATTGCAGTGGGGGAATCGGAAGCGGTTGCGTTGTATGAAGGTCCAGCAGCAACAAGCTAAGGATAAAGAATTGGCAGCGGCGACGGTTTCCGGTACACCGCCGGTGGGATTACGGTCAATCACGCCGCGGATTGATCGGAGGGCAGTTAGTAACGGTACTAACGGTGCTAGTAACGGGAACGGTCAAGGTTATATTAATCTCCGTCAACGATCCTCTTCGCCGGCTCATCGGGTTCTCAGGTAATTATGTTTACTTGTTGATTAATTTGCATTATGAGTTAATTACATAGTTAGTCCTTGTGGTTTGCACAAAATAACATACTTAGGTACTAATAGTTTAAAATCACCTTCTAGGGTATTAACTTTTCATTTTGTAACGTTTGGAGGTACTAACTTCTAAGGTATTAACATAGTTAGTCCCTGTGGTTTGCACAAAATAACATACTAAGGTACTAACAGAATGTGATTTTAAACCTACAAGTAACGTTAATACCTCCAAACGTTACAAAATGTAAAGTTAATACCCTAGAATGTGATTTTAAACTATTAATACCTAAGTATGTTAGTTTGAGCAAACCATAGGGACTAACTATGTAATTAACTCTTGCATTATACACATTTTATTTTGTTTAAAGTTTTATATTATTTAGTATATATTTTTAGTTTTAATATTTAACCCGTTTAATAAACGGGATGTGTTTGAGTTGACTTTTCAAACCGTGTGATTAAATAGGTGTTGTGATTTCACTAGCCCATGCTCATTATTGTCATCAGAGCCGTCCCCGAGAATTCTTAAAAAAATTTAGGACTCGAGGCGACAAAAGAATTAGGCCCAAAATTGTGGTTAAGAGAAATTGAATTAAAAAAGTAAATCCTTGGTGGTGGGTGGAGCAAAAATGTGAAATTAAGCCTTTACATTAATTACTATGAGATGGTTTTTTACTCAACCACCAACATTTTTTTTTTGCATATTAAAAGGATGGATATATTAAATATAGGCAAAATATCAAATACAAATAATCTTAACATACTAAACATACAAATTGAAGGAAAACCCAAAAAGACAAGGTGACATTTTTGTAATTACCACCAACTATCAAAGTTACAACCAAAAATACCTAAAAAAACACAAATTTTTTTTTTAACATTTTTTATTAAAAAATCGCTACATTTCGTTAGCAAAAAAAAAAAAAAAAATTTTTTGCTGATACTAAAAGTAGCGATTTTTTAATAAAAAATGTTAAAAAAATAAAATAAAATAATTTGTGTGTTTTTTTTTATTTTTTTAGATTTTTTTAGGTTTTTTGGGGGTTTAGTTTTTAGCATTTTAGCTTGGGTGGGGGGGTTAGGTTTTTTTTAGGTTTTTTTTTGGGGGGGGGGGGGGGGGGGGGTAGGTTTTTTTTAGGTTTTTGGGGGGTGGGGGGTTTAGGTTTTTTTTGGGCGGGGGGGGGGGGGGGAGTGGTTAGGTTTTTTTAGGTATATTTGTAGAGTAACTTTGATAGTTATTGATAATTACAAAAATGCCAGCTTGTCTTTTTGAGTTTTCCTTCAATTGGTATGTTTAGTATGTTAAGATTATTTGTAAAAGAACTTTACCCATTAAATATAATATATAAGTTTATAAAAACCTTTCGAGCTCTTCGAAATTTTGGGCCTTCGGCGACATGGGTTGGCCGGCTCAAGGGTTAGCCCTGACTGTCATATAAGCAATGGATCCCACCTTTTTCTCCCTCAACGCTCATTAAAACATTCACGAAAGTATGGCCGGCACCTCTGAGGTCGTGTGTTGTCCGTTAAATAACAAAGGTGGCTGGGGAGCCAAACCACAACAACTAGTCTTAGATTCATTAAGTAC
The DNA here is from genome assembly GCA_030545235.1 of Helianthus tuberosus. Classification (NCBI taxonomy): domain Eukaryota; kingdom Viridiplantae; phylum Streptophyta; class Magnoliopsida; order Asterales; family Asteraceae; genus Helianthus; species Helianthus tuberosus. Next base: position 147,026,237 of record CM060423.1, read on the forward strand.
TTTAGTACGCCTGAGGCGTTAGTTTACCTTTGCTATTTTGACGTATTTAAATAAACGACTTATATCATTTAAATACTAAGAGAAAATATATGATTTTATAAAATAATCATGTATTTTATATGCTAAGTTATTTATATGTTAAAAGGTAGAAACCCATGGCATTATAGCCTAGTGGTATCTTGGTGGTGGGATAAGGCTTATGACCATTAGGTCATGGGTTCAATTCCCACAAAGGGGGTTTTCCCAGATTTATTGGGTTTCCTCCTGAATTGGTGTATAGGCATTATTGCCTAGTGGAGATGGATATGATCGGGTGGTTCTGCTGGTGGCACGATGATACTCCAGTGGTCCGTCAGTGATCCTAATTTGCCGTTCAAAAAAAAAGTTAAAGGTAGAAAATAAATTATCTTTTTATTATTAAAAATATAAAAAATATAAAAAGGAAGACAAGACCACGTATTGTTGTTAGTCCCAATTAATATGTAAATTGTCAAAGTTGCCCTTGCCTAATCATATGTGAAAACCACAACATTTTCCATATTTAACCTTTTGATAAATCTCATTGCTTTTCTTCTTCTTAGCTATGACATCATATGAATAATTTTGATCTTGACTTCCAATATTTTCTACAATATATTCATATATATGTATTAATTTCAAACATAACTGGGGAACAGTGATTAATAGTAACGGCGTCACCTACCAGCTTTCAAACATAAGACAATTTTGTCCTTGTGCCACCGATCAAATTACAGTTGTGTCTTACCGCAATCCTAAAATTACAGTATAACCCTCAGCCTAATTATATAGAGAGAGACAGTCACGGTGGCCGGTAGGTTCTTTGGTCCACCCACCGGAATAGTAGTCTCGATTGTGTTGTTGTGTGCCGCCGGCTCGGATTCAAGCAGGAGCTGTTGGTAGAGACGATAAATGCAAACCAGCGGCGATGGTAATGGTTGTCTTCGGCGATGGCGGTGGCTGTGGTGCTCTTTGGTGGCGATGGCGGTCTGCGGTGGTGTCGATTGCTGAGATCAGATCGTAGATAGAGGATGGGATACAGGTAAGTTTGGGTTTTTTTTAAAGGATGGGATAGAGGTAAGTTTGGGTTTCCTTTCTTATTTACTTTGATTATGTATTTCATGTGTTTGATTAATAGATAGTGAAGACCAAGTCTTCTGCTTGATGCTTAATTTTTCACTAAGTAAATTTAAATGTTTAGTTAATTAAACTACATGTGCAAATAATGGATTTTAGATTTTTAACTGTGTGAGATGGTTGAGCGTGATATCCGTTTTTTGTGGGAGTATTAAAGGATGTTTTTCCAGGTTAGTTCAGTATTAAAGGGAACAAAAGTTGTTGGGTGAGTGATCGTGTTATTTGGCCGTCTAACGGGGAGGCATCAATGATTCAGTGCAAAAGATGTGGTGCTGGAAACCTGCACCAAACTTGCCAATGGAGAGTATAAAGCTGATGGAAATAGAGCGTATATTGGATCAATAGGTCAAACTTGCCAATGGAGGGTATAAAGCTGATGGAAATAGAGCGTATATTGAATCAGCATGTTATTTCAACTGTAAGAGACAGGTGGGTATGGCATGCTGACAACACTTTTGACATTCTCCACTAAATCAGCGAGATCTATTATCAAGGAGAAGACTTTGCCCGAAAATTCGGTAAGCTTTAAATGGGTATCTATGGTTAAAAAAAAAAACAAGTATTTTGTGCTTGAAGGTTGCGTCAAATGCGCTGCCAAATAGGCCAGGGCTGAATAAAAGGGACATCATAGTCCACAATGTATGTCCTTTTTGTGGCTTAGTTTCGGAAGACGTGGATCACGTATTAGTAGGTTCTGTACCATCAGTGATATGGAATTTGGTTGTGAAGTGGGCTGGTATTCCGTCGGTTTCATTCATTGGTGTGAAACAGGTTTTGCAGAGCCCGAAATCATGGCTGCTTGATAGAGAAAAGAAACGTGTTATTATCGCTATCTTTTGTATCTCAATGTGCGCTTTGTGGAAAGAAAGATATAGAGTGGTGTTCAAGGGTAAGTCATCATTGCCAAGAAGGGTCATAGAGGATATTAAGCATCTGTCCTTCCTAAGGAATTTGAGCAAGTGCCAGAAGTTTTGTAAGTGTGCTTATTCCCAGTAACTGATGTAATGGTTATGGTTTACCTACTTGCTTGCCATTTGGAAATAAAAGTTTATTTTGCTGTTAAAAAAAACAGCTATAGATGTTTAAACCTTTGCTTTTCTATTTTGAATTGCATATGTTGCCATATAGATGTGCCATATTTTTTTATGGTTGATTGTTTTTTGAGTGCCTCGAATATGAGATAAAAAAATTTGTCTATTTTTTAATTTGAAGCTGAATTTGGATTCCAATTTCCCGCCATAGTGTGCTGGTCGAATCCTGAATCCCCCTGTTTACAATAACTGAATTTAAGTAGCCGCAACGCGGCGACAGGTAAAAAAACCTAGTTTCTATTAATAATTAATATATATTAAAAAATACACTCTTTCTAATTCTTTTTTACCAGATTCCCGTAATACATGATTAAAATGCTAAATTGTCCATCGCTCCTTTTTATTCTGTAAAATAGTATTTTTTATTTAAATAAATAAATATATAATAATATTTATATATTCTTTTTCTAAGTTAGGACATGTTCTTTCCATCCAAAAGAGCATGACTATTATTATTATTATTATTATTATTATTATTATTATTGTTGTTGTTGTTGTTGTTGTTTATTTTAGCATTTAAAAATAAATACTTATTCAGTTATTTGATTTGATCTTACATTTATTCATAAAATAATAATTTAATAATTTATTTGGGTCACATATTGTCTCCTTTTGCAAGTGTAAGGGTGTCCGGGGCGTACTCGGGGAGTGGCCGCGGTGACCACTTTCCCCGATCGGGAACACCGCCGCCATCCCTGCGGTGACCCAATTCGGGGAGGGTGGTCGGGGGGAGTTCACCGAAGAAGGGGAGATGATATGGTGGGGCCAGCCGCAATTTCAACCAATCATTGATTTTTTTTTTTTTTTTTTTGAATAAAAAAACAATTCCCCTAAGAGGGGAGTGCCGCCATCAAATTGGGGTGCCAGGGGAGTTTAAGAGGGGAGTTGACGTGGCATAACCTGATTGGGTGTGCGTCCCCTCTTAGGGGAGTGCCCCCCTCACCCTAAGAAGAGGGACAACAACCATAACAAGTTATCCATCCAACCAACACAACCCACCACCACTTCCAATAATCACCAATTCTTCACCGTTGGATCCCACTCAACAATAATATCACCACCTGTAAGATCCCGCCACGTGTCCCCAAATTCAACCCACCCCATTTGATCCGACGGTTAGATCTTACCACAAAACCAACGCAACCTTTTTTCCAATCCTATTATTAATATTCTTTCCCTGCGCCGCTGCGCATGTTATCACACGCCTCCCAGATCTCTCTTTCCATTGCCCAACCATTAGCAAAAAAATAGAAAAAAAAATATTAAACTTCATACAAAAAACAAAAAAAACAACACATTCATTATTCATTTATAATTTATTCATCATCATGCCTCATTTCATCAACTCAATAACAACCCTCTGATATCCTCAACTTTCTCATTTTCTGTGTGATCCACAGGGCTATTTTCGTAATTTATCATTTTTAACTTTTTTTAATATTACGTTTTTGAAATATTATTTTATAAAACTTGTGACTGATTTTATTTATTTTGGTTATTTTTTATAAATAAATTGTAGGAATTCCGAGAATTCAATTGCAATGAAGGGGCAGAGCAGAGGCGTGTGTTCACCGGAGAGAGGGGGTGCGCATGATAAGAAAACGGTGCACAATAGCAACCACCACCATAATAACGGGAAGAATAATAATAATAACAACGGTGGTGGGTCGGGGTCATCGGAAACGGCGCACGATAGCAAAAAAGGAGGGGCATCGCCGGTGAAGGATTGTTTACCGATCGTGTGGCCACCAAAGTTTGCGATCGGGTTGACAAACAAGGAGAAAGAAGAAGATTTCTTGGCAATTAAAGGGGCTAAACTTCCTCAAAGACCCAAAAAACGAGCAAAGTTTATCCAACGGACTATTAATGTACGCATTTTTTTTAATCCAATTATTGGCATTATTTATTTATTGTTATTGAATAATGTTTGGTTTTTGTGTGAATAGTTGGTGTGTCCTGGTGGGTGGCTGTGCGACCTAACTTTGGAACGGTATGAAGTCAGAGAGAAGAAGATCACAAAGAAGGTATTTTTTGGTTTAATGTGTTTTTTTTTTAATTTTAAATTAATTATCTGGTTATTCTGACTTGAGGTCGTTATAAATTATTTTTTAGATAAAAAATACTGTTGTAGTATATTAAATAGTTGGCAGGGGAAGAATCTCTGAAAAATAAAAGTATAACTATTTAAAAAAAGTTATATAGAAAAACTTAAAATAAATAAATTGTGTATAAAATTTGTTTTTTAAGGAAGAAATAGGATACAGAGTGATGAAATAAGATAAACGAAAAAAAAAATTAGGTTCACATAATACATAATTATGACGTGTTACGCAAAGTATGGATTAAAAAAAAAGTATATATGATCTTACAAAATATATAATTTTTGGTTTCAAATAGTGGTTATTTTATAGAGATGCTCACTATGACAATAATTTATTTTCACATATTTTTACTTCGGAATAGTCATCAAATACCTTAAAATAGATTCACATTGAAAATTTCTAGAAAATACAAAACTGACAAACCATTATTTTTTATTCTTAAGTGATTTGCGTATCTACTTATATTTTTTAAGCTCAAAGGGTGTGGTATAAAGCCCCTAGAGACTTTATTATGCCGCCTTAGCGTCACGTTATGTTCACGTCACACATGGGGCTTTAAAGCCTCTTCCTTTAACTTGGAGGGTGTGGTTTAACTACCCACCTTTCACTATAGCGCCCCCATTTTGACCTTTCCTTCATCGTTCAACACAAACTCACCTCGTTAACGTGCTGGCGAGCTGAAGATGGCGCCCCCCTTTCGTTGCCGCGGTATGGGGGTTGGCGCCCCCAGGGCGTTATGGATGATGATGTGGCCGGGTGGCGCCATGCCACACCCTCCGGCCTTAGAAAGCGTTCATTGTAGGTGTTTCTCATGATATGCAAATCATCATCATCATCATCATCGTACTCAGTATATCCCACCTATAGCAAAGCTAAGGTAGGGTCTGAGGAGGGTGGGATGTAGACAGCCTTACCTCTACCCCGTAGGAATAGAGAGGCTGCTTCCAATGAGACCCCCGGCTCGATTGTGGTTTTGCATCAAGCCTTGGACATAAGGCACATAACACTCAGCAATTGAGACAAACGCCAATTGGTGCATGTACCCCCTTGTCTTTCGGCTATCAACGCCCCCTTGTCTCATGATATGCAAATATAAAACATAATTTCTTCCTTAGTATAAAGACGTGATTTAACGATGTTTCGTAATTTTCTAAAATTTATATTGAGTTAGTATAAAAATGCATCAAGTGATTTTAGCAAGCGAGTTGGTTATGTACGCTTATATTTTGCGTGGATACAAAGTGAGTTAAGTTGCATTCTTAGAGTAATGTAGCATAAATTCACTATAAAATTGATAATTTTGCTTTATGATTTCTCTAAAAATAACATTGGATAATAAATATAAAAATGCATTAGTTTTGATGTTAATAAACGTGTGTATTGAATTAACAGAGACCAAGAGGATTAAAGGCTATGGGGGGCATGGAATCTGAGTCGGAAGAGTAAAGGTTTTTGTTTTTCTATAATGGAAACAAATGTGTTCTAGTTGGTTATATTGAATATCATTTGGTATTTTGTTATTATCTATATAAATTAATTACTAGACATTTTTTTTATTTTTAGGAGGAGATATATTGAGCTTTGTATTTAGTATTTTCATCAATTTTCTCCTTTTTTTTACAAGGGTCATAAATCAGATGTAGACAAGTTGAGGTTTTATTTTAAATGAATACTTTATATAAATCGCTTTAGAATATATATGTTTGTTTAATTGTTTGTATAATTATTGTTAAGTGAATGAAAAAGTGAGTCATGAGGGCATTCTCATATAAGCACTCATTTTCATCCTTAACATCACTAAGGTAAGTGATATGTTATGGGAATGTATTATTGAGGCTAATTGAATTGTGGTATTGGATTGAGATGGATAGCTTTGATTGGTTGGTATATTATTTAACTAGATTATAATCTCGGGTGTTATACGATCTGAATAATGAAAAATATTTGTTTGTATAGTACAATAAGACAAGTAGATATATCTGATAATCATCTCACTAACTTGTAATCTTTTCCTCATAGTAGTCAATACCTACTTCTAAAGTGCTTAATCTCTCTTTAGGAAGCTTTGTATTTATTTTTACATCATGTACTTAAACATTGAAAACATATTTTGATAACCCATAAGTTTATTTTCCCTTATTTTGTAATACAAATTAACCTATCTTGCCTCACGTATAATTTAAAAACTGTTAGGCTATATTAATAAACTGTCAAGCTATATTGATAAATGTAAAAGTTTTTTTTTAATAAAAAGATTAATCTGTTAAATCACGTAATATAGTTAAATACGAAAAATATTTGAACTCATACTTAGGTTTACATTTGATTATTCGGATGAGGATCAAATGGGAGTACATGTTGGCTAAGAAGGATATGAAACAATAGAATTATAACATGTGCAAAATTTAAAATAAAAAGGAAGGGTATTTTAGTCAATTTCATCTAATCTTCTCCCTTCTTCTCTCTGTAACTTCAAAACCCACAATTTTCAACTTTTTCTTCAATTTCTATCTCAATAATCACTACATTATAATACGATTTTCGTCACCAATCAATTATTCAAACACTCAATCATCGTGTTCTTCAACTTTTTTGATGAAACCCCATTTAATTTCATACAATATCTCATTTTTCCGGTGATTTTGAAGCGAATCACTCAATTCGTTCGATTCGATCGCTGATAAGTGTTCCTAACATTCAAATTTCGTCAATCGTTGAAGAAATCGGCTTCGATCTATGTAAGAAATTTTTTAATTGCATTTTTACGATCTCGGTTTTTGAATTGAGTCATTTCGTTTTACAAAGTAATGAAAAAACACCGTTTTTTGTATTTTCAATTTATTGGGTTTTAGAAACAACATATTTTGTTGTTTTTTTAGTTCATTGCGTTTTAGGTGAAAAAGCATTTTATGTGTTTTTTTTCCATTGCGTTTTAGAAAAAAAAAAAAAAAAAAACACTTACTTTTGTGTTTTTATCTATTGCGTTTTAGGAAAACACATTTTTATGTGTTTTTTGGTCCAATACGTTTTAGAAAAACACATTTTGAAGTATTTTTAGTCCATTGCGTTTTATAATCTTTTGTGTTTTTAGGCCATTGTTTTTTAGAAAAAAATACATTTTTATGTGTTTTTTGGTTCATTACGTTTTAGAAAAAACACATTTTAAAGTGTTTTTAGTCCATTGCGTTTTAGGTAAAACACATTTCTATGTGTTTTCAGCCCATTGCGTTTTAGAAAGAACACTTTCTTTTGTGTTTTTAGGCTATTGTTATCACACCCCAACCGATGGCGGAATCATCGGGGCGCGGCACTAGGCGAATCAGATTGCTCAAGAGAATCCATAACAACTAATTTAGCGACAATATTTAACAAGTTCATTATCTCATACTAATAAACAAATATTTCACATAAAGTTGTACAGATTTCATGTCTCTCGAACAATACAAATCCGACAACCCAGATTTTTAGGTGATTTTCTAAAGTAGCATATCTTGATTGAGATTACCTGCGTTTAACCTGCAACACACGTTAAAATAATGTCAATACAAAAATGTACTGGCGAGTATACATGTTTAATATAGCATAAAGTAGATAAAAACGCTGCGAATTTCCACATACATAAACATGATACACAACATATATGCTACAAGACAAAAACTACAACTAAGTCCCGAGATGAATGCGATGTGCGTTTGTGAGTGCGAGTTTGTCTTAACTAGACCTCGTCGGGCGTGAGTCGAACTATAGTACTATTCTAGTTAAGTTGGAACGTCACAAGTAAAAGTCCTAGCACATATGTATCAAGTATCACGTGTAAATATGTACATCAGTCATTCGCATGTGATAATAGTTTAGATTGTGTACTGTGTTTTGATAATTGTGTTTTCAATATAAACGTATGTTACACCCCAAAAGTGTGTTTAAAGCGTTAAAAGGGGGTCAAGTATACTCACAGTGCGTGTCCAACAAATAAACGCGATCTGGTTGGATGGTTGAGAGTACCGGATCAGCCTGTGTACGAGAACAGATGCATAAGTATTCCTCAGGGCTGAACGGTCAGAATCAGCGCATCGAATAGGGTAAAAGTGGGTTAAGTGTTGTAACAGTGCATCCGGATGGAAGGTCATCCGTTCGGAAGGTCATCCGGTCAGATGGTCATCCTGTCGGAGGGCCATTCGATCGAATGGCTATTCGAGTGAGTTGCAGACTATAGTTTGAAGTTTTTTGTAAAATTTTCAAGTAAACATTTTCGAGTTAACGGAGACGGCGTGACGACGTGTCAGAAAACTGAAATCCACACCGAGTCTAGCGCAGTCGATCGGATAGGAACCACCCCATTCGATCAGACCTGCTGAGCTTGATGGGACTTCATGTTCAACCCGTTTGTCGATCACCTCTCCGGTGGAAATCCGTTTTCGAGCCAGCCCTAGACTATAGAGTGAGTCTTAGGTCAGGTTGAGTCCAGATTCCATCGGTTTTGAGTGGAAGCGTGTAAAAGAGTTGAAAGAAAGTTTGAATCAGTTGAAATGTTGAAGTTTTGTTTAAGATTCGTGTTAAAATGTGTAGAAATCCTTTAGATCTGAGCTAAACTTGATGAGATGACGTCACCGAGTGAACACCATCTTCAAGCAACCCAAATCAGTTGAGTTCGTGATGAAAATCAGTGTTTTTGACGGAGAAGATGATGAAGATGTGTGTAGTGAAGATGGAAGTACAAGATTTAGGGAGAATTACTTACGAAATAGCCTTGAATCGAGTGAAATAGTGCTTGAGAACGAGATGGGAGTGAGTTGGTCGGATAGGGCTGTCACATCAGTGAACAGTGACATGTGGGAGGTATTTATAGTGTGAGAGAGAAGTAAGGCGGTGCTGGTGAGGTGTCGGATGGTCATCCGGACGGATGGGCACCATCTTGACGGATAAGTTAGTTTCCCAACTTTCTATTCGTTTGATGCGTTTTGTTGCGTTAATTGTTGTAAGTACATTAAGCGTTTTAGCGAGATAAAGTATCGTGTTACCTTGTGTTTCAATGCGATAGTCGAATTGCGCGTGCCCGTGAGTGCGCGTTTCAACAAGTTTTAAATACCCAGATGTTTTTATATACATACTAGTAATATAATATACTTTAATAGGTCATAGCATAAGTAACTGCGTTTCGAGTTTGCGTTGCGTTGAGCGATAGCGAATAGCGCAATTGTAACGCTCCGCTTTTTCGTAACTTTCCTTAATTAAAAAACGTGTCTTGTATTTCTATTTTTGGAAGCTTGTTCCTTTTGTATTTCGTATTTCATTTCAAACCATTGTAAATCCGAGACTTCGATCGTAATGAAATTCTATTTTTATACATGCTTATACGTGTAGCAATACTTGGATTATACGTTACCAACCTCGAATGCATACGCGCAACCAATACTCGACATACTGGTACTCATAACTTATACATGCTTGGCAACTATTAAATACGTAATTAAATTCTGATAATAATAATTCTAGTAATAATAATAATAATATAATACTATACTACACATAATGTAAAAGTTAGATGACATAATAAGAAAAAAAAAAATTAAAACAAGGCTAACAGCCCCTTGCGATCAAATTCCTTTAAGGCATTTAAATTGTTGTTTTTTTCTATTAAGTAACCTCCCACTTATGGCTCAATTGATCAAATAAGCTAATTAATCTAACCTATCATACTAAAAACCATTCTAACATAAGATGTCTTATAATTATCAAAGCAAAAAGAGGATATCATGGCTATTAAAAAGCCATGCCAGTCGCTGGTCTGCCAAAGACAGAATGATTTGTTGTTTTAACTATAATCTTTTAATCACATGATGTCCTATATGTTAGATAAATGTTTTAATATAAGATACCTCACTTATATGATTAAATAAGATGAAAAAAAAAGAGAATGTAAGTGGCTGTTAAAACAGCTTGCGATGGACAGCCTTTTATGGCAGATTAAATTGTCTTTTTTTTTACTTAAACCCCCAACTAATCATATTAAATGCTAACCCACTTAACCCTAATTTTTCCCCCTATAAATACCACTTAATCTCAACCTCCTTACCACTTTACAAACACTTCTAATCACTCTCAAATCATCCAAAATCGCAGCAGAATTCACAGATTCGAGCAGATTCATCAAGCTTCACGAAAATGAACATAACTTCCTCATTTCTCATCCGTTTTAGCTCATTCTTTTTCCAGAACGTTTGGCTTGACCTTAGCTTCGATTCCATGGGTGTTTCACAGAGAATAAGTCCCTAGAACTCCGGAAAATAGGCTCCAAAGTTCACTGTTTTTATTAAGCTTTACTAATCCTTGTTTATACTTGTTCAAACTTGAGTAACTCACTCAAACCCACGTCCTTATGCTTATAACCTCTTCTATGGTTAGTTAAGCTTAAAAACAGGGTTGAGACATACAAAATCAGAGGCTAATCCTCAAATACTTTCTGTTTTGTTTAGGGTTTTTGACCCACAAGTGGTGTTCAAGCTTCAAGCTTGATAATGGTGTGATTGTGGACTAACTTGGGTTGTCCAACATAAAATCCCCACATCCCTTGATGATTTCTCATAGTGTAGATGTTTCTTATTCTTGTATTGATGTTAGTTCATGACCCTCCTTGTATGTTTTTACATCAAGTGTAGTGGTGAACCATAAGAGGTACCTAAATGGAAGCTTGTTCTTCCTACCTCCTACATGAATTCTATGACACAATAGAGGTACCTAAATGAAGATTTATCTTCTACCTCATGCTTGATTGATGGACTAAATAATACTTATAATACTTATACATATATTTACTATTCGAACTCTTGATGGTGGACTTGTGTTCATTCGTCAAAGTATTAGAATACATCATCCAAGACATAAGACTTGTTACGATCCTAATGAGTATATTACTCATGAAAACATTAACCTTTGAGGTTTCATAGTGTCAAGAACAAGTACTTGGTGTTAAAGGATGATTACTTTCGAATACATATATTCTTGTGTTTTAACTTCCTAAATCCCTAAACGAACATATTCAACCTACTAACCTCATCAACTTCGTCACATTGGATAATCGGAAAGTATATGCAAATTTGTGAGTATACTCGCAACCCCCTTTTTATGTTTACCACTTTTTGGGGTGTAACATGTTATCTTATTAAAACACACTTAAACTTATTCTCTATGCAATGCACAAAACAATCCTTATACATGAATACTATGTTGTGATACTTGATGCTTACGTGGACCATACTTATGTGATATGTTTTAGTCATTAGCTTTCACGAGCCTCCATTTGACATGTATAGCGCTATAGGAGTAACGCACCGCCCCCTTTAAACTTGGGTCATGTTGAATTTCTTAAACTTATGGTCTTTTCATAGCAACGAAATGATGACATGTGCTATGGAAAGGGCCGCTTGCGTAAACAGAGGGTTGGCTAGAAATATTGCATGCCATGTTAGATCTTGTATAAACAATGTTGCCATGTGGATTCGTTTTTAAACTTTTATACTTATACTTATACTTATGCTTAAACTTGTATACTCGCATTTGTTTTTGCATTGAACTTTATTTTAAACATGTTACATGTTGAGGATGATGATGTTATGAAATGAAGTAGCGTTGATGCCTAGATACACATATAGACGTTTAGGTTTAATCGTTGTATCAATTTTGATTATGTTGTATTGTATTTCCTTTGAACTTGACATTATTTGATTTCTTTGTAATGTTGACAAATGAATTATGAAATGAAATCGGTTTATTAAATATTGTCACAAATAGCGTTATGATGTCTCTAGCAATCTTCACACTTCGTCTCATCCCGATGTTTCCGCCATTGGTTGGGGTGTGACAGCAATAGTGTATGCGTTAGCGTTATAAGCGTATGCGTTGTGATATAGCGTGTGCGAAAATATGCGAAATAGCGTTGTAAGCGTTATAGTTTACATTATGATTCGAATCTCGGGTGCTAGGCGTAACGAGAGCGATAAGCGGGTTGTTACAGTCTCCCCTGCTTTAGGAAATTTCGTCCCGAAATTAATTCGTAAGGAAGACTGTGAGATTGACACAGAGGGATAGCGATAAAAGCGTTAGGGTAACTGAGGATGAACCAACGATCGATCAAGGATTGACGAGTGAGAGTGTCTCGGATAGGGGAAAATCGATTGCGATAGCGAGAAGCGACTTGTTTGACTAAAAGGTGGTATCCCACGAGTTAGCGTTCCAAAAAAGTTTTGGGTTTTCGAAGAGTTTTGTTAGGTTGCTGCAAAAGAATTTAAGGAAAAAATTGAAAATTTTCTTATAACGTGGTGTTAAGCTGAGTCGATGTTAAACCAAAACATCGTAAGAAGGATTTTGTTTAGACATTAAAAATATTTGGAAGGAAAACTTGGTTTAAGAAACCTCTCTTATGACATGGTATTAAGCTGAGTTTGATGTAAACCAACGTCTTAAGAAGAGTTTTGTTTAGTTTTTGCAAAAGGTTTAAAGAAAATCTGGACTTATGAAAACTTCCCTTGGAAGTGGAGTTAAGCTGAGTCGATGTTACCTCCATGTTGTGAGGAAATTTCATTCGCCCAACGGTTTTTATAAAAAATAATTTAGAAAATTTTTCCAGTTATTTTCAAAAACAGTAACAATTAAGTCTTACCAGTATCAAAAGTTTAAATTAATATCGAGCCCCCACATGGCATCTTTCCAAGAAAGTTTGTTAATATGGCTAAAACACTTATATATAGGAAGTACCAGCGGCGTATCCACTATGTTTTGACCATATTACCTCTGTTTCGTGAAGCGATGTCATGCGTGCCGACATGACACACATAGATTTTCGTATCCTCGGTCCAAGCGGTAAGGGGTCGGACCGAGTTTGGCAAAAAAACGGATTGTAAACTTAGTTAGCGATTGAGAGCGTGCGCAAATAGTTCGATGATGCGAAAGTATCGAAGTAACGGGGATGCTAAGTGCGATAAGCGATTAGCGATAAGCGGTAAGCGATACGTGGTAAGCGATAAGCGCCGAGAGGGAAAAGTGACGTGAGTATCGAAGCGTTGAGATTGATAAATGCGATAAGTGTCAAAAGCGATGAGAGTATCGAAGCGATGAGTGTGACAGATGCAGTGAGCGTTAAAGCGTTGAAGCATTGAGAGGGAAAGCAAGAGCGAAGTGTAATAGATTTCCAGCGAATGTGCGATTGCGTTGAGTTGCGTTGTGTTGTGTTGTGTTGTGTTGTGTTGTGTTGTGTTGTGTTGTGTTGTGTTGTGTTGTGTTGTGTTGTGTTGTGTTGTGTTGTGTTGTGTTGTGTTGTGTTGTGTTGTGGACTTACGAAAAGTCTAGCGATGATGCAATTGCACTGCGTTGTAGGCTTACTAAAAGTCTAGCGATAATGCGATTGAGATGTTACGCCTTGCGAAGGAGTTTAGCGTGTTGAAAATAATCACAATACTATAAGAGGTCTAATAACGTTTAACTCCACATGGCATTTTCTTCACGAAACTTCGTTAGCATGGCAAAGCACTTATATATAGGAAGTACCAGTGGCGTATCCGCCATGCTTAAACCACACCACTTACGTCCCATTAATAGATGTCACACTTTGTCGACATGGTTAAGACCCTTATATATAGGAAGTACCAGTGGCGTATTCACCACGCTTTTAACGTTATGGCACCATTAGAACTCACTACGATCTCCGTGCACTAACCAAAATAAGCCCATGTGCACCCGTGATTAGTTTGTTCCTTGCACGTTTATCGTACCTTATTCTAAGAGTGCATAGTGGGGTAATGATCGGAGTGTCGCGCTCCGGTCAAAGATAATATTTATAAGCCCTAATTACCCTTAACAAATAGCTAGTGGTAGCAAGGGGTCGAACCACGAAGAGTATGTGGTTTGTGTGTGGATTCGAATGAATTAGAACAAATGTCACGATTTATGAAGCTTACTAGAATGTTTTTGTATTTTTGTTTAATTGAGAGAAATGAGTTTGGATTAAATGAATTGATTAAATTAATTGACAACTAATGATTAATGATTACGAGAAAATTGATTACTAGAACAATAATAAGAAAAAGGAATCACACCCGGTTTCGGTAATTGCTAACTTAGGATTTCTACAAGTTTTAGATTCAACTCAAATGCATTCGATTAACGGATTTAGTGTACCGTGACTTAGGTGCTAATAGTTATCAACGTCCCGAAGAACGAATAAGAATACACTTTGTAATCAACACAAGTAAATCCTAACAACGACAATGCACAATTACATATCACCATTTCGCAAAGTCATAACTTTTAACATCGTTCGACAGTTTACGAATTCGAAACAAATGTAATACTATTGTCAAAAGTTTCAAAAATCAAACACAAATTGTCACTAAGTTGAAACAAGAACAATTCGAAACCCTAGAATTAACAACTACCTACACCGGGGTGAAACCGAGATGATTAGCCGCTCATGGTTGAAGAAGCTTGATCACCGGATGAGTGGAACGCGAATGAAATCATCTTGAAGCTTGATGAATGAAGGAATGATGGATGATTAGGGTTCTTGGATGATGATGATGAATGTTAATGATGGATGGAGAATTAGGGTTTTGGATGGTGAGTGTGAATGATGGATGATGATCTTCACAATTCGGGTTGTAGATGTTGTAGTGATTCAAGAAGATGGAATGGTAGGTGAATGATCCTCCATTGTGGCTCCAAGAACATGTTTCAAACTCTCCCCCCAAGTGTAACTCCCGAATTACCTACCCCCGAGCCAATAGAAATCGAGTTTAACCCCTAATTCAACAAAATTCGCGTTTCAGGTAATGGCTACCCGTCGCCGACGGGCTTTGGTTTTCACTTATTCGTCCGACGCGTAAATTAACTGGATACGGGAGTTATGTGCCGACGGGTGTTTCTGGAGGGCGTCGCCGACGGCCTGGACCCCGTCGGCGACGGGCTCTCGTTTGCGAGATCTCTGTTTTTCACTCCCGACACTCCCGGTTGATCCTTAACGCGTCCCGATGCTCCGGATTTCGACCCGGTGGCTTGTAAAGCTCCCGAAAAGCTCCTTAAACTCTATCAAACCTGCAAAACACATATTTGATTAAAAGTAGGCTATACGAAATTAAAACTTATGTAACATCATCAAGTTATGCAATAACAAACACCGGTTTTCAACCACGTATCACATCCCCACACTTGTCTTTTGCTTGTCCTCAAGCAAATATGTTTTTCACTTTCACGTGGGTCGAACAACAAATACACTTCCCATTCCCGAGACAAAGGTTAAGGTCTATTGTCATGCAAAAGTTCAAACCTTTTACAATTTTCACATATTTACCGGTTAAGTGAATAATCACATATAATAATGGTTATCCAAGATTAACCCGCCCGTAAAACTAACAAATGATGCACATCTCTCACAACGTTCTCTCCACTCGGCTTGTAAATTGGCTAATATTTATAATGTATTAGCACTACAAAGAATATTCACTCAAAACTGATTAGAACACATACCCGCATAAGCTTGCAACTCAATCATTCTCCACCATTGATCACAAACACTAAGCACAAGTCATAAGGTCTTTATGAGGGTTGTAACGGGGCTAGGCTAAGGGTAGGAATTAGGATATTTTAAAGTGGCTAAGGCGATGAAAATTCGATTTTTATTACAAACCACTAAATTAAACAAAACTACATATAAACATCAACTATGGGCAATAATCTTTCACCCTTTTATTCGACAACTACTAACACTTCTTTTTGTGTTTTTCTTCAACAATTTTCAATTCTTTTTCATAATTTTTTTAACATAAATGCAAACAATCAATAATAACGATACAAATACGACTCCTATAATCGAATTTCCATCACACGGGTTTAAAAGAAAAAGGTTTAAGGGTTATGGGCTATAAGGTGGTCAAACGAAAGGTTTAGGCTCAAAATGGGCGACTAGGGAATTTGTTCGGGTAAGGATAGATAAATGGTTTTAAGAGAAAAGGTTTACCTAATGCCTTAATCATTCTCGTGCTTGTATTCGGTCTATTGTCTCAAACGTATCAAAAGTTGCAAGTTCTACAATATATGACTAATGGTCCACTCAAACAAAGAAACATAGGTAATGTAATCTATTATATAAAAGTGGCTCAAAACCTCACATATCTAAAAGGGTATGGTATGTGACATGCATAAAAGACTAGTTTCTTAGGTGGATTATTCCCAAATAACCACCCGCTAAATACCCGTTATGCTTATTAATTTGAACTTGACCATGACAAAAGACCAAATGGGTTGTGACATCCCTCGTTGACTTGGTTACTTGTGCTTTTAAGATCGCTTTTGAAACAAGAAATTTTGAAATTTTTTTTGAAATTTTCCCCCATCCCCACACTTGAGGTAGACATTGTCCTCAATGTGTAGAATTTAAATGAACGGGTCAAAATCGAAAACTTTTACTACTCCCCCATCCCCACACTTGAGGTAAACATTGTCCTCAATGTGCAAGAACTAGAGTTTTAAAACGCACAAGGGATGTGACACATCTAACCTTCCCAAAATCTCACCCCGGAAAATAAAATACAATGTACAATCCACTTATTACTGAACTAAACTAAGAATCAAAGTAAAAAGGAAACGCATGCACCTGATTTTTTTTTCGCTTGATGCTCATATCTTCTTCATCTCTTCATAAGAACGGTTGTCCCACGAACATGTTGTACCTACAAATTCTAATCCTTGTGTAGAAGCATGCTTCTCACAACCATCAAAATTTGTTAGTTACCTAGTTCTACCACTTCTATGAAAATATTACCAAGCCATGTGTTACTTCACTTTGATTTATGTGGAACATAATTTACAACAACAACAAACCTAACTCACTTTCATAGGAATCACGGTTGCATTTAGCTTATGCAACAAGCCCTTTTAAACCCCCCAATAGCTTGGGAGGACGAGAGGTCTCGTGAGGGTTATATAGGGAACACACCCACAACGTTCATTTAACTAGGCGAAAATAAATAACATGAAATAAAAAAGAACAGAAATAAAATAATATACAACAACAACAACAACAAAAACATACCTCGCCTCTACCACTGATATCGCTCGTTGGGATCTACTGGCGGGTTTGGCTGGTATTGATAACCAGTGAGGGCCTCAAACATCTCCCTATAGTTATCGAGTGGATTTTGCTCCCCTTGTGGTGGTGGTTGGTAGGGAATTGGGATGAAGCTTGAGCCTACCGCTTCGGGCCAGTGAGGAGTCGGGTCGGACGGGCCTTGTGGATGGGAAAGGTCGGGGTAATTGGTCCACCCCGAATGTTCGGCATATGGGAGGCCGGCTTGGTAATCTCTTTGGTGGCGCTCCTGATCGTGGAGCACCTTGCTATTGTTAATCGCCATTTCATGAGAGACACATAAGGCACTCCAGCGGCGTCGTTCTAATTCTCTTGCTTCATTTTGACGCGTTGCCTCTGCTTCCTCCCATGCCCGTCTTCGGGCTGCCTCATCCTCTTGCATCTTCGCCAACTGTTCCATGTGTGACCTCTGCATTGCTTGGAACAGTTGTTGCTCTTCCACAAACTTATTCATTCTCTCCCGATGGGCTGCTTGAACTGCCCAAAACTCCTGCATTTGGGGTCCCTGTGCCTCCTCCCAGGCTTCCCTCCTTCGGTTATACTATCGGCCTTCACCTATGCATGCAGAGACATTGTCATATATCTCTTGCTGTCCCCGATCAAAATTTTTGTAGGAAGGCACCCGTCTAATGTTCACAAAGCCCGCCACATCTGCATTAATTTCCCTATGCGGCCTCATGTATCTTTGCCTTGGTCTTTGTGGACCGGAAGGCTCAATTTCCTCATCTTCATCACCCATCTCTTCATCTTCTCTCGATTCCGGTTGTGCCCCTGAAGTAAGAAACTCATACTTATGACCCATCCTGTCAGTCACAACATACTTGTTCCCCGAGAGTTTAAATTCTATATTCCAGTTCTTCTTCATGGAGGCCTTGTTAATTTCCTCCAACGGTTTAGTTACCCATAGTGATTCCGGAGGTAGGCAACTTTGTTGAACGATCATGGCACTAATGAGGCGTGCGTATGGAATAAAACGCCTCTGGGACGCCTCCCGAGTAGCCCACGTATTCATCATCGCTATGTGTCTCCATGACAATGTAGGGGTCCCATAAATCAAAGAATGCACCACCCTACAGTCACTCGCTCTAACACCTCCACAATCACCAAATCTCACCATCACATTTTCTAGGGAAATTCCTTGAAGAATTTTCCCTTCGATCGTCATTTGTGATCTTTTAGCCTCTCCCCCATCACTGTATGGTAAAATAACCGCGGTCAACTGCTCCGGATCACCATCATTCATATGATTATCCAAAAATTGTTGCATGGTTGGATAGTCATATGCTTGCACCCCTAAAGAATCAAAGCGAGCGATGCAGTTAATTGTTTCGAAGGACATCGTCATTACCCCTCGACTTGTCTTCCCGACCAATTTCCATTCAGCAGGAGGGCCATCCTTATTCATTAACCTCAACGTTGACAGCCATTCGCACACTTCCGACAAATATATCCGCGAAGTGTTATCTTCGCACCAATCAAGCACTCTTTCCCATTCCAAACGCTCGAACATTTGCACAATACCGATTTGCCTGAACTCTTCAACATTCACAACTCTTTCACATAAACTCCTTTCCGGAACTGAGGTATTCACTTTGTTGACCATTTTCCATTTCCAGAGCTTGGCCTCTAACTTCCTATCTTGATAACCCGATAAAGGTTTTCTCTTCTCCTCATCCCAAACTTCGGCGCTTTTGCTATCCCGGAACTTTGCCCATGCCTAATCCTGTCTATACAGTCTTGCATCACCCTCTGCAATGGAGCTTAATTGCTCCCACTTCCTCGGTATTAAACCAGAAGAAGAACCGACTCCCGATGATGAAGCTTGCCCTGTAGTCTTTTGTCTTTTACCACCGGCCATAACTACAATCACAAACAAGCAAAACATCAATATAAACCCAAACCTTCACTAAACTCTCAAACTTTGAACATGAGATGTGATGTTGAAGTTTTTATTAACAAGTGAATGTAAAATCGCCTTTTTAAACTTCCGAAGTCGCTTATTTTATCATATACTTATCAACTTCCTTGTTAACTTGCAATTTCTTATAAGTTCAACAAAATTCAACATCACCTTCATGTTCAATCATGTTCATAACAAGTGTAATCACTTCACTATGGTTACAACATGCTCAAATTCCATCCAAAGCAACTAATCTTACTCAAAATTATGCTAGAACAACATACATTGTCTAAACAACCTACTCTTAAACTAAAAAGTTTAAAATTTCGGAAGAAAAACACTAAATATATGATAATCAAGCATAAATTTAAAGAGAATCCATACCTTTGTGGAGTTTGAACAAGAAAAACTATGAAAAGATGTAAAGCAACAATATTGATGAACACCCCTTCAAAAACCCTAAGTTACACGCCCAGAGATCTTGCAAACTAGCAAGAGTTGATGAAAACCGTGTTGGGGGTTTTGTTTCTCTCGAAAAATTACTCAGAATGGACTCAAGAATCAGATGGTTTGGTGGAGAATTGAGAGAGTTATGGAGTCTTGAAGGTTTCTTGGGTTTTTGAATGAGAGATGGAGAAGATGAAGTGAGTGAAAGGTTAAGAGAGAGAGAGAGAGATCAGGAAATTTGTGGTTGTAAATGGTGTGTAGGGAATGTGGGTCAATTATGTGGTAAAAATCGAGCTTGGGTTATGTTGTAATGAGATTTGGAGAGGTTTGGTTCGGTTTTAAACACCTCAAAACGAACCAGCATCGGAGTCCAAAAGACTACCCGTCGCCGACGGGCTCCCTTTTTCTCGAAACCGGGCGACGCCCTATGTACCTGGTTACGGGCAATTGTAGCCGACGGGTGTTTTGAGAAGCCGTCCGGGACGGGAACCACCCCGTCGCCGACGGGTACTATATATATATATATATGAAAACTAGGAAGAAAATTATGACTTTTTAATAAAGGGACTATGTACACTAAAAAATCCTAAAAATTATTAAAAATCTTTTTGTAAATTTTTATAAGTTAAACTTTTGAAACTGCGATAACCGTTAACGGCCCTACCACCCCCCAAAAAGTCGTGTATTGTCCTCAATGCACATAACAAAGTCTAAAAACATACCTTACGTCTTCAAGACTCGTTCTAGATATCCGGATTTCACACAATCAAACGGGGTTAGTACGAAACGGAAACGATTATATCCAAAACACACAAACAATTAAATAATTATATATAACTTTACACAGAATGTTACCGGTCCTTGTTAGTCGACCTCGTAAATCGGTGTGCTTACCACGAAGCTCACCGATTCCTTGTTTTCATCCAACTTTTCGTTACCATCGAGAAACGGTTTTAGTCGATGACCATTTACCGTTTGTCGTATCTCATCCTTCGGGTCCTCGATAGTAACATCACCCAATTGTCCGACCCGGGTGATAACATATGGTCCCATCCATTTGCTCCGGATTTCGACCCGGTGGCTTGTAAAGCTCCCGAAAAGCTCCTTAAACTCTATCAAACCTGCAAAACACATATTTGATTAAAAGTAGGCTATCTGAAATTAAAACTTATGTAACATCATCAAGTTATGCAATAACAAACACCGGTTTTCAACCACGTATCAGGTAATAAAACATATTATATCGTGTAGGTGCAGTATCCGGTGACTGAAGATATCAATGTCAGACATAACTGACAGCAACAGTTAAGGGGGAGTCTGTAAGTGCAGTTCCTGCCAGGTAACTGTGCTTTATCAGTTCTGGTCAATGGTCAACAAACTTAGGGACACTTGTGGGTGATCCATGATCAGTTGTAGCCTTAGTTGTCAACAATCTATTGAGATTAAAGCACTATAAAAGGGCCTTGTGTTGCAACATTGTGTTCACTCATTCCTTCTGCATTTCTGGAGCTTCCTGGAGCTTAAGAGCAGACCCTAAGCCTTCCTAATCGTGCATAGGACTTCTGTAAGTATGCTTAACCTTTCTTAGTTGAGTTTTTACTTAGTTTTAGCTTAAAAGTCAAACCGTCGTAATTAACGGTTGACTTAGCGATTAATCATTAATGGTCCAGTGATTAGTCGAATTGAAGGTAGTTATAAGTTGGTAATTATGTGGGAATTAAACCCTTAAAAGGGCTCCCTCTGATTCCCACTCTAACTAGACCTTTTGTCGGGTCAAAGTTGATTAGAAAAAGTCAACAGAATGCTAATATTCGAATTAACGCATAATTAACAATGTAGAAGGCATGTAACCTATTTTATCACTCATATAACTTGATAATAAGTATTATAACTGGTCTAAGCTTGTTTGATCCGACAATTTTCTGTTTAGACCCGGTTCGGAACCAAAAGTCGCAAAACTTTGACTTTTGCTTTGACTTCAGTTCTGACCCGATTTAGTATGATTTGGAAATGCCTTAGAGCTTCCTTAGGACCAGGCTACATGTTAGCATAACCCTCTGTGGTTGGTTCATTGATTATCCGATTCGTTTACATGTTTCCGTTAATTGCTTAAATGTTGACCAATATGCCTTTTTGACCATAAAACGAGAATTTTGGATACGTGAAAAGACAATAACCTTTGTTACTGATTTATAAACATGTCCCTAAAATTTTACATCAGTTGGAGGTCTAGATTAGGAGTTATTTTCATTAGCGTAATTATAACGCTTTTTAGTAATTAAAAGGCGCAATTAGCATAAAGTCTATCTAAACCCAATTTTTGACACCAAACCTTTTACCCACTGATGTAAGATAATATTTTGAGATTTTTAAAGATTTTTCATTATTTTTAACCTGCTCATAACCTAAGGTTATGGCGTTGATTCGGTAAATACCGATTATACCCTTTTCAGGTCATAAAATGAGTTCTACATAGTATTTTGACACCAATCCAATTGCTACTGATTTTATATAATAAATAAAGTATTTTGAACTTTATAACCTGATCAGAAAACTCAGATTTCCTGTATAACCCGAAAATCGCTTAAAATGACTTTTTACGCGTATTAAACGCATAGTTTGGGTTTAAAACCATTTTGCCATATAAGACTTATTATCAACTGATATGACCTATAAAAATAAGTTATTTTACTGATGTATTCGGACCCGAATCTCAGAACTTCATTTAAACTCTTTTATATGACCAAAATACCCCTACGGGGCTTATTTTGAGAATTAAACTCGTTTTGGGCATAATGGAAGGTATCCTACTGATATCGCAACATATTTAAGGCATATTAACTTAGGAAACCTGTATATGACTCTTTTGGTTACTCGTTACGCACTTGTCGCGTTCGGATCGGCTTATATGACTAGTTTGCATATATTAGCCGAAACGGGTCAGACCATATCTTTTTGGTCTCAAAATCCAGAATGTGTTTAAGTTATCCATATTAAGCAAGCATACAAGCTTGTCGGGTCAAAACCACATTCTAAACCGGTCCTCGCCTTATCATGCGTATGAACCGTATCTTTCTTTAAGACTAACCGGCCTAAGCTTCCGATCGGATGGCAATCCGTCAGAACTGATGATCTTTGAGAAATTATGAAAATGAGTAAATGTTGGAGATCCAATGTCAACCGATCGGATTGTCGTTCGATCGGACGGCAATCCAATCGGACGGCAATCCGTTCGACATTCAAATCTGTTGAAAGTTGAAAGATGTTTAAGTGTTGAGAGTTCAAGTGCAATCCGATCGGATTTTTGTTCGATCGGATGGCAATCTGATCGGACGGTAATCCGTCCCAATGGTCTGATCGTCTTGAACTTGGTTATTTTGAAAAGTTTTGCGGTTTGCTCGAGACAGTATGACAACGTACTAAACAACGGAAACTCCATCAGTCCCAGGTTATCCGATCGAACGGGAATCACCCTAATCCGTTCAGTTAACTGTTCATGAGGGGTGGTTTCATGTTCAATCCTGAAGTCGGTTGTCTCGTTGATAGGATTCAGATCTCAAACCGGCGCATCACTAGAGAAGAGTAGAAGGCCTGAATGAGCTCCGATTCTATCGGTTTTGAGTGCATTGAGTGTAAAGAGTTGAAAGAAAGTTTGAAAAGCATCTTTCAATCCTTTTAACCTTGAAAATGTTTAGATCTATGCGAAAACAATGTTTAATCTTGTGGAAATCCTTCAGATCTGAGTTATTCTTGGTGGAATGAGGTCAAAACTTGAAGTTCATAAGAACTCCATGATGACATCATCCTAGAACACCTCAAATCCACTGATTTCATGGTTAAAAGTTAAGATTCAAAGGTGAAAATGATGAAGAAGTGCGTGTAGATCACAGAAGTACAAGATTTGAGTTGAAAACTTACAAGAATTGCGAGAAATCAAGAGAAAAGAGGGCTTGAGCACTGCTGGTCGAATGAAAGAGCTGTCACATTACTTGTGATGTGACAGGGGGGTATTTATAGGTTGCCAAAAAGGGAAAGGAGGAACAGGTGCGCAGATCGGATGGCACATCGATCGGATGGCCATCCGATCGAGTGGCTCCGGCGAGTTGGTTTTCGGCGTTTCGTTTCGCGTGTTGAGCGTTGCGATGCGTTTGAGCGTGTGTCGATTAAGCGATGCGATGGGTTAATAATAGTCACACAAATACTATATCTAACATACAATCATCCTGAATAACTTGCGTTTAGCGTTTGCGATTAAATTGCGTTACGATAGAGTTGCGTTTGCGTTTTCGAATAATCACCATAAAACATAAATAAACATGCAAAAGTAACACATAAATAGCACACACACGTAAAACATTATCCAGAATGCATAATTCGGGTTGCGAATACGATTGCGATGCGATTAGCGATTAAGCGATTAAACCTCGATTATTAATAGATACTCCATATAATACAACTAAAGTCAATAAAATAAAAGATTCGATTACAAGTCAAGGCGTACAATCCATAGTTAAGCAAGGGGTGACAACTCGCAATTAGCAATCTTTTCTTCCTTTGACTTTGACTTTGACTTTCAAAACACGGGGTGTTACATTAAGTTCGCCCAGAAGCAAATTCGCTACCGATACAAATCCGCTCAGAGCGACGGCTAGGGTTTGGTTGTGTTGTTTGACTCGACACTCGGCGGAATTAATTGCTGAAAGTCTACGATTTGACGACACAAGTGTGTGACGGTGCGGCGGATATAGGGTTTTTAGGTGTGAAGGGTTTAGGGTATACAACGGATTTGTTAAAAGTTTAGGGTTTTGCTGAAACGGGTATGTGCGGCGGCGGAGATTAGGGTTTTGCTGAAACGGGTATGTGCGGCGGTGGCAGTGGTGGCGGGGATCACAGCGGCGGCAGGGAGGGGTTTCTAGGGTTTAGGTTTTGCAATGGTTTGATTGGTTCAATTTGATCACGTCGACTACTGTTGATGTTGTTTCGATTGGTTCGATTTTCGGAGTTCGATTTTGATTGTCAGGTTTTTCTGATTTGAGGTTGGATTGGTTGGGATAGATTGTAGATGATGAGCAAAACAGTTTCAAGAATCAGAAACACTGGTCTGATACCATGTCAACTGGTATAGAGAACACAAGAGACTTGAATTGTATTGAATTGTGAGAAAATTGTAATTAGGGTTACACAAGGAGGGTGTTTATATAGAACACTATATTACACATCTAGCCCCTATATTATATCTAATTTTCTTCTTTCCGACAATATGGTGTGGGGTAAAATCCCTAAGAGCTTTATCACGACACATGAGCGGCACATAGATTTTAAAGCAACAATATCACCCCCTTTAAGTGGTGTGAAATAAACCCTATAACTAAAAAAACAAAAAAAAGTAATTAAAGAAAAAAATGAACCTATAACTAAAAAAACAAAAAAAAAAGTAATTAAAGAAAAAAATGAAATCTGATTGGATAAGATGCAAGTGGCCCCACATGCTCACTCCTAAAAAAGTTCGAAACCTTTTGAAATGCGAGAAAAACGATTTGAATTTTTGAGTAAATAAGATAAATCTTTAACCAAGTATCATGCACATTGATATGTAATTAACTAATCGGTTCCAAGGTATCTTCTAAGACTCAATGTATTTTGCTATATAGATAATGCAAACGCGGTGCACAAGGCTCCTACATGCGAGGGGTCTGAGGGTGTCGAGTCAACTTAAGGTTGATATGCACATGCCTAGCCTACATTTTTGCAAGAGATTGTATCCACGACTTGTTGCAACGACAACTATAAGTTCAAGCACTTTAATAAATATCGAAATTGAAGAATAAAATCTAGTCATCTACACTGTGTTAGGTAGGTGTGAATATTAAAGGTCAGTGCAAAGTGTTGAACAATCCTTATGATATTTGACAAATATCTCTCATAAGTTGTTCAATACAATGATAATTTGCAAGGACGTAGCTTTGTGGGGGCGAGAGGGGGCAGCCAAACCCCCGAACTTTTCGCTCGTTAGATGAGAGTATGTAGTTTTCGTATAGAAATTTTTGGGTATATATGTTTTTGAGCCTCTGATTTTATAGAAATTTTTTGTATTTCAAATAAAAAAAAAATCTACCTTCTGTTTTTAATCATCACAAATATGGGATGTGCTGCTCCTTCAATACCTTTTACTTATGGTGGCTTTGCATCAAACTCAAGCAAAAAAAATTGAGATCCCAGATTGGCAAAGTTGGTGTCATTATTGCTAAAGCCGATGAAACTATCAAATATTTTCAAATGTAATCTGGGGCAAAGATCCGGATCACCAGGATATATGGATGCAGACCCAAATTCACTTACTAGAGACGTTGAGACTTGAGATCACATGTACTGCATAATCTATAACAAAAGCTACGCAGATGATTAAGGATGTTCTTGCTGAGGTATAGTGTTACTACTAATACACAGTGTTCTGTAAAACATGCCGAGTCTATAAAACATAATGAAATATATGAAATCATGGAGACTTAGATGAAAAACGATAAACCACAAGAATAACATATTATATCATGAAATTGTTGTTATAACAGTCCATCATAATACATAGTTTTTAAAAGGTCAATGGAACACAATTCGTCGAACATTTTAGGGTTAGTGGTGATATGTTGACCAGCCTATTGCGTAAGTATCATATATACACATTGATGACTTATTATCGCTCAGTGTGTAATCATGTGATTAACTAATCGGTTTCAACAGATCTTCTAAGACTCAATGTATTTGTGCTTAGACCATAGAGAATGCAAACCCGGTGCAAGAGGTTCTTGCATGCGTGGGGTGTCGAATCAACTTGGGCCTAATCATAAACTCTGCGGATTTCGTTCACCAATGGGGTTGGAGTCACATTGGCTAAGTCCCACAAACAATAAGATCAAAGAAATTTGTATCATCATTTATCTATTTGCTCATCATTAGAGCTTGAGAACGATCAGCTCAAATCAAGCCAAGCTTATGCAAGCCAGGCCTAAGATATTGGCATATTATAAATAAACTCGTATTAAACTTGTATAAAAATTTGGAAATCATATTTTTGATTATACCTTTTTCACATTGGAATACTAAGCATACCAAAGTGTTGATGAAACTTCTTCACTAGGTCTCAATTTTCACAAAAAAGAACCAGAACCAGAACCAAAAACAAAAGCAAAACGATCAAAAACTCAATCCGTAAAAAGTAACTAAATTCCCGTTCTCGATGTATACTGTAACCGTAACTGTCTCTTTATTTGGCCCTTTATCTTCAAAAGTGAATTCAGTGGAACTCTCTTAGACATTTTGATTCTTGAATGCAGGGAATACTAGCAATGCTATAAATGCTAAGAAGGAACCTAAAAGCATCTTGATAGCAAACCCAGCTGGATTTTGTTTAAAACTACTGGGCTCGCTAACGGTTGTGTCCGTTGTCATAGCTGCAGCAGAAGGCAAGGCTTCAATAACCGCATCAGCCAAATCGGTTATGAACGTAGAGGTGCAACCAAGAGCCGGGACCCGACCCCAGTTTTCAACGCCAGATTCAAGGGCCAGCTCTTTATATTCCATATCTATTTCTTCAAGTGTTTCTATATGCTCGCTCACAAAGCTGCACATTCACAAAACCAAATACCAAAATGAGCGGGTTGAGTGAAGTGTAACGGGTCTAAAGGGTAATTTTCTGATACGGGTTGGGTCAGGTTAACTGGAACACGTTTTTTTTCAAAAAATTGAATTTGTTACAAAAATTTAGAATAATTATATAATATTAGAATGAATTTTTTATATTTTTTAAAGTTGATTACACAGACATTACTTGTGGTTTATTGTAAGTAACACCTCTGAGTACTAACAGAAAATTAGAAAATTATATAAGAGTGTATTTGTCGTCATTTTACACTTATTTAACAGAAAATTAACAGCAGTTAGCCGTAATACTCAAAAGGTGTTACAAAATCGAAACCATAGAATCTGAACCTGTTACAAAATTAGTACCCAAAAGGTGTGACTTTCAATAAACCACAAGGACTATATGTGTAATTTAACTCTAAAATGATTAAGAAATTAAAGGATTGTGTTTAAGATGTTACCTAACAGGAACCGCAAGGAGACTCTTAACACCATTTTTGCCAAGCTCAACAAGTACTTCATCCGTGTAAGGTTTCAACCACTGAACGGGCCCCACTCGACTCTGATATAAAAAGAGAAAGAATCCAAAAATTCAGAACCATCATAAATAATAAACACACTATCATACAAGTGCCTTATAAATAGGCACAGAAACAAATAAACAACTACAAGAAAAATAAGAAGTTAAATAGATTACCTGATAAGCGAGTTTGTGGTCGTTATTGATTCCTCTAGCTTTAAGTTCTTGCATGATTAAGTAAATACAGTCCTCCATCTGATCTTTATATGGATCCCCAGCATCTCTAACATAACTAACTGGTACCCCATGAGCACTGAAGAATATCATTACCTACAAAATTTAATTAAAAACAACAGTTATTAAACTATATTCACATTTTGTAATTCAGATCTGTAGCATAAGTAATCTGAAATGAACTAACCTCGTCAGGTGAACCAAAACTTTGCAATTCTTTCTCGATTAAATCAGCCATAGAATTGACATAACCTCCACGTTGATACCATGACTGTATAATAGCAACAGGGAGTCTTGACAAAACCTTATCCTCTCTGCATGCATCAACTCAGATTAATTTTTGATAATATAAAACAACTACAAGAACACGACCACTTTTAGATTTGCATAAGAGTAAAATGCATTTTCGTCCCTGAGGTTTGGCCAGTTTTGCGACTTTAGTTCAAAGGTTTGTTTTTCCGCATCTGGATCCAAAAGATTTAAAATCTTGCAATTTTCATTTGGCTCGTTAACTCCATCCAGGGGTATTTTCGTCTTTTTGTTAACTTAATGGACAATTTGGTGTTTTCCACTTTATGTACAAGCATTTAGTATAATGTACAAATATTCAAAAAGACAAAAATACCCTTAAGTTAACACAAAAGATGAAAATACCCCTGCCTTAATGAAGAAAAATGAATGGGGTTAACGAGATGGATGAAAATGGCAAGATTTCAAACCTTTTGGATCCAGATGCGGAAAAACAAACCGTTGGATGAGAGTCGCAAAACTAGCCAAACCTCAGGGACGAAAATGGAATTTTACTCTATGCAAAATGAAATGCTATATTTAGTTTACCTAAATAGGTCTTGGAGAACACGGACACTTGAACCAGTTGTAGAAATAGAATACTGAGGATAAAGAGGAAGCACGACGAGCTTCTTAATCTTGTCCCTCCTAATCTGTCATGATTAAGAAATCATCATCACCATTAGTAGCTTAAACAAGAAAATTCAAGTAGGATTGATCTTAATTGCCACGTTGGGCTCGTCTTATAAATTAAAAGTTACAGAGATTCTAAAGATTTCAGAAAGAGTAAAGTACACAGCTGGTCCTTGTGGTTTCCCAAAATTTTGAATTTGGTCCCTAGCTTTCCAAAAGTACACGGATGGTCCTTTTTTGTAATGCATTTAGTACCCAGCTTTTTCCAAAAGTACATGGGTGGTCCTTGTGGTTTGCACTTTGTAACACGTTTAGTCCTTAAGTTAGAGCTGCTGAAACCTTTAGATTTGTTGGCTAGGGACTAAATGCGTTACAAAGTGCCAACCACAAGGACCATCCGTGTACTTTTGGAAAGTTAGGGACCAAACCCAAAACTTTGATAAACCACAGGGACCATCTGTGTAATTTACTCTTTCAGAAATTTTAAAATTATTGTTTATTAAACACTTGATACTTGCCTGCTGAACAGCTTCCTCAGTAAACGGGTGCCAGTAACGCATTGCAACATAGACATTAGCAGCAACTTTCTTTGCTTCAAGTGCCATTTTAAGCGCATCAGCCTACAGAAAACAACAATGTTAAGGCAATCAATATTAATATTACAAATTTTCTGATACATAAATCAGAGGTGTGAACGGTTCGGTTCGGTTTTTTGGTAAAACCGAAACCGTAACAAAAATGTTCGGTTTTCGGTCATTAAAAATGTTCGGTTTTCGGTCATTAAAAACCTTTTTAATTAATACCGTTCACATAAACCTAACTTCTAATCTATTTTTATGTTTCTCCAAAGTTTCTATTAAGACATTTTCTTTTATAATACTTTGAAAATCATTTATATTTTATTTTATACTTAGTAATTTTTTGTAGGCAATGGATAAATCATTTCAAAGATAAATAAACATGTTAAAGTTTTTATTATAAATACTTAACATTCAAGAATAAAACTAATAATTCCTAAATCAATATATAAAAAACATTAAAAAAATGACTTTTTAGGTTATTCGGTTCGGTACGGTTTTTTTCGGTTTTAACAATATGCGCCGTAACCGAACGATAAGGTTTTTTTGGGTTCGGTTTTTTCGGTTTCGGTTCGGTTTTCCGCTCACCCGTATAAATAGCATTAACCAAGAATTCTAGCAGATCATATATAACATATGTTACCTGCTCATCTGTTATCTTTCTCAGAGGTGAACCACCTCCAATTGATGCATACCCTTCTTTACTTTTGGGTGCCCTAAGTGTAGAAATGAGTCGTGCCAAGGGTCGTTGTAGGAACCTAAACAACCACGGGAGACGAATAATGTCCTGTATCAATATACCGACATTATTAGTATAACATAAATATTGGAATTAAGTTAGCACCAAACTGATATAGAAAAGGAACTGTTTGACATACGGGGTCTGCGAATAGATTATAGAGAAAGGGCTGAACATCATTAAGTGTATCTGGGCCTCCAAGATTCAAAAGAAGTACTCCAACTTTATCCTCTTCGATGTGTGAAGGAGATTCAATAGCACTTAAAGGATGAATGCATGCCTCTGCAGAGCAAAAGGTTTTTCCAGCTAGATTTCTATTATGAGCAGATGTATCCAGTTTCAAGTTCTTGAAGGTTCTTCCAGTTGTACCGGATCTCCAAGATGATTGACGTGGGAGTTCACATGCATGACTACAAGTAGGAATTTGAAGTTTAATTTTAAGAAATTAACTGTGATAAATAAAAATTTCAAGTAGTTGACTTTGCAGTGTCTTAAACTCTTAAAGATGCTTATTTGGAAGAACTATAGTCACATAAGGTACTATATAGAACAAACAGAAAGGACGGTTACAGAGAAAGTCAAACAAGGCATCGGAATACTACAACTAAGTCGAGTATTTGAACCTTGAATCAGCAGTACTGTATAAACCTAGATTTCAAATCAGCAGTTCAGCATACCATTTGATCAACTCGTATGAACTTTCTAGCATATACAACTAGATCAAGAAAAGAAACAGTTTGCTATCTATACAACTATAACTAGCAGTTTCCAATCTTCAAGAGCCTTAATAAAACAACAGTATACAAAAAACTTCTCCGTATGGAAAATAGACAGAACATGAATATATTCAGCTAGTCACAATTGACAAAACTAGACTGTTTTCTGCTTT
The DNA here is from genome assembly GCA_030545235.1 of Helianthus tuberosus. Lineage (NCBI taxonomy): Eukaryota > Viridiplantae > Streptophyta > Magnoliopsida > Asterales > Asteraceae > Helianthus > Helianthus tuberosus. The sequence goes on from CM060423.1 coordinate 147,057,583, forward strand.
AGCATGGAACACTCGCAACAAATAACAGACAAACATACACAGTATAATCCGACTCATAGCAGTACATCCATTGCTACTCGCAGCAAACGAGATCATATACTAAATCAACAAAGTTTAGAAACTGAAGCCTTGTAAAACTAACAAACCAGTTCCACATGATGAGAACACTCTCTTCAACAAATCTTTTACATCCATTAGTAAACATTCTCAACAAAACCTAATTCGGCATCTATTTGTTTCCAATCCATCACATCTGGTTTCAATTTGCCAACATTCACAACAAAATCTATCTCACAAATCCGTTCGATGTCAGAACACATCACACATTTGATTGATCCATGAATTTCAATCTGCATACGATCCACACGTTTCCTGTTAACTTATTCATTAAAATACAAAATTTCGAAACCGAAGCCTTGTTAACCTAACAAACCACTTCCACATGATAGAAACCTCTCTCTTCAATAAATCTCTCACATCCATTAGTAAACATTCTCAACAAAACCTAACTCAGGCCTCATGCATCACCTAAAACGTTAACAAACCCTAAACAAACTCAACAATCAACCAATTCATTTATGCAAACGCATAGAATCAAATGATCTCTGAATATCAATAAAAAACACATATAAACACAAATCAACGATCAACAACAAACTTACAGAGAGCGATCGCGTGTGACGTCAGCAGTGTTCGATTTTGAGAAATTGAGACCAGAGAGAGCATGAGAGCTCATTGATGCATCCATAGATCGTTGAGATTACGATTCTGTGTTGAAATTGAACGTGTTAATGTTAAAAAAAAAGGAGAAATTGGTGGAATTAGGGTTCGTACAGGGTTTTCAGAGGGTTGGTAAACTTTGTATGTTGGTAAGTATAGAATGAAGAAGAGGAAGAAAGAGTCATGAAGTTATTATAGGAGTGGTTTAGGAATCCATTAATGGCGGTTGGCTTCGTGGCTGAATACTAATCGCGAGATTAATTGGTATTTGGTTTTGACTTTTGGAGGTCAAAGTTGGCAGGTGTAGGTGTGAAATGCGTCGAACTCATAGGCCCCTGTTCCTGCTTCGTTTTGTTTTCCTTTTTTTAGAATTTTTAGAAGGGGTGCCTTATTCCCACATACCCTATATCTTATTTTCACATCCCCTATTGTATACGGGCCGTATACAATTATACGGCTCGTATAGAATGTTTTTGAATAGGAAAATGCGCAGAGAATGTTTTTTTTGGTTTTATTATATACGGCCCGTATACAGTTATACGAGTCGTATACATGTGTATACGATTTGTAAAACGTATACGGCTCAATTGATTTATTTTTGTGGGTTTTTGATGTTAGCACATGTATACGGGCCGTATAACTATATACGGGCCGTATATATTGGCGTTTTTTCAAGTATCACGTTTTATTCCCGTAAAAACACAATCATTCTAGGGTTTCTAAACTCTTCATCACCTTTAACAATGTCGATAAACGTTGATTGGAACATGCCGCTTAAATCGGAGCACAGGTAAAGTAACGTTACCGATCAGTCCGTTGATGAAAACCTTAGCGATCGCAGAGATCTTCGTGTTGGTTATTTATCGATTCCGAGTAACTAGCAGAAGAACCTGCCACAAACAAGTTCTCCACAGTTTGTTATTCAGATCTCTGTTCGGTCATCTTTCCAAACTACAACACACGATACTTTTAATAAGCTGTCATAGTTGTCAAATTCGATTTCAACAAATCTTTTCATTTTCCTTCAATTTCTAAAACATTCTCTGTTACATGAAGACGTGTCGGGTTCTTCTACTAGTGGTATTTTACTGAAGTATTGAAGATTGAGGCGGGCATTGTTTAAATCTGAATATAACTAGATGTTACGTGTATCAGCATTGTTTATCACCTTGTGTGAGCATTGGAAACCCGACAAACAGTCTTGACAACTGTGACATTTTATCTATCTATGTGTGTCACATCCATCCTGTTATTGCAATCGATATGATTAATTTTTTCAGATTTTTTTCTAATTAGCGTTGTTAACTACCAAAAGAATGCATACACAAATAGTTCTAGTGGACGAAGCAAAGAGACCGTTGTGTATCTGAATCAGGTTCTCAAACAAACACTACCAAAGATGGGTTGGTGAAAAATACCGGAGTTGTTATCTCGGTTGTTCAGTACTCTCCTATATCAACTTGAACGGTTGATGGTTACAAGGATCGTTCTAATAGATTAAAGAGAATAAACCATTTTTTACCAATTTTCACTCCAGTAGTTGAAACTTGAGCGCAGTAATCAATTCAAAACCCTCACCCTCAAAAATCAACCAGAAACCAAAGGAAAAAAGGGCTGATAATGGCTGATGGTTCTTCGTTGAGGAAACCAAACGTAGACGGAGATGATAGGCCTGGTAACCGGAAGAGAAATCAATTGTATTTTTTTAGTTGATTCTCTTGTTAAGTTTCTGAACCAACCGAAATCCACAAATTCCAACAGTTTCTTCATAGATTTCGTCCGGTTTCCAAACTCTTTCACACAAAGTTAATATTCACTGTGGTGGTTGCAAGCATAAAGTTAGAAAAATACTCAAGTTGAACGGACGATATGTATCAACAAATTGTGAGTGGGAATATGGCTATGAAGAATAGTATGGATAAACAATCACCGGTACGGGTTTTTCTGCTAGTTATTCGGAATGTTTCGAATCATCACAGAAGACGTGTCGGGTTCTACTGCTAGTAGTATGAGTCTGAGTCCATTGTGGTTCGTGAATGTTTCGAATCATCACGACAAGGATCGTTCTAATAGATTAAAGAGAATAACCCTTTTTTTACCATTTTTTACCCATAGTATACGAGCCGTATAATAATATACGGCCCGTATACAACCATCGTATACATTGTATACGATCGGTAAAAATATTTTTTACCAATGGTATATGGCCGTATAAACCGTATACGACTCGTATACATATGGTAAAAAAATGGTAAAAACCTCTTTAATCTATTAGAACGATCCAATAAACGAAGAACAAAGCCTATTTTCAAAACGCAGGTTCATACAGTGCTGTAATAGGTTGTGGTTCAGTTTGTTACCGTATACTGTTACTGTAGTTGAGGAAACCAAACGTAGACGGAGATGATAGGCCTGGTAACCGCAAGAGAAATCAATTGTCTCAAACACTACTAAACATCTGCTTTCTGAATCTGAATCAGAATGTTAACTTTTTAGTTGCTTATCTTGTTAAGTTGTGTATTGACGAAGCTGACAAACACATTGGTATTTTCTCAAAATGTGCAAACTTGAAGAATCTCACATTAAAGGAGTTTGCAACAACGGGATCAGATGGTTTGAGTATCTTTCATCCTCGTTTGGCTAATCTCACACTTGAAAATGACAACATTGGTATTTTCACAAAATGTACAAACTTGAAAATGACAACTTGCGAGATCTGACCCAACCGAAATCCACAATTATTTTACTCATAAACCCTTGAATCCCAACGCTTCATTTGTAACCGTAAGGATGATGCAGATTTGTACGTAAAGATCTCTACACAAACTCTTCTACATCTTTTAACCAGTTGTCCATCACTTAAGACCTTGAAATATTTGTTGAAATCGAAGCATTCACGAACCACAATGGACTCAGACTCATGTTCAAGTAAGTGTCTAAAAATCTAAAAATTCAGGTTTACCTTGTAAATTTCTCAAAACAAACTCTCGTTTCTTCATCTTCATCTTCAAGAACAATGATGAACAGATGATGTCAGATAATACTTCATTTGTTGAGAAACCATTATCTTGTGATACATGAACGTTGTATTCTTGTCTTTCAGAAGAGTTTGTATTGAACCAAGAATACTACAAACATTCTATACCTTGCAACGTATACAGGTGCAAGAGAATGGCGAGTTATTTTCAGTTATTTCTGTTGAATCACAAATTTCATTGTTTAAACCAGAATCAGGTTCTCAATACAAGGATCGTTCTAAGAGATTAAAGAGAATAAACCATTTTTTTTACCATTTTTTACCATAATATACGAGCCGTGTCAGAATATACGGCCCGTATACAATCATCGTATACATTGTATACGATCGGTAAATTTGTTTTTTACCGAGAGTATACGGCCGTATAAACGGTATACGTCCCGTATACATATGGTAAAAAATGGTAAAAAAATTTCTTTCTTTCCTTTTTTTAGTTGCTTCTCTTGTTAAGTTTCTGAACCAACCGAAATCCACAAATTCCAACAGTTTCTTCGTGGATTCCGTCCGGTTTCCAAACTCGGTCATTCCTTGTGATACATGAACGTTGTATTCTTGTCTTTCAGAAGAGTGCTGTAATAGAGAAATCATCCTATGTCTTTTATCAACCGAAGAGGCTGCAAGGACAGATAATACTTCATTTGTCGAGAAACCATACTGTCAAGAAACTAACATCTTTTAATACTTCATTGCGTATGTGCTTTAGAAACCGGTGATGAATTTGTGTATCTAAATCAGGTTCTCTGCCTTAGATCGGTCATTCCTTGTGATACATGAACGTTGTATTCTTGTCTTTCAAGACAAGGATCGTTGGAAGGATTGTAGTAGCAGGACATTGGTACCACTGTGAAAATTGCATCAGGAGGGGAGAGAGTCTGATACAATAAGGATGTTGGGAATTAAACGCATGTACGTGACAAAATAAGGATGTTCGCATAAACATATATTCGTTTCATAACCTCCTCCTATAAATCAACCACAACTGACAAAGAGCCTGTATTAAAAGCCATCCTATGTCTTTTACCAACCGAAGAGGCAGCAGAAGACGTGTCGGGTTCTTCCAACATTCACGAACCACAATGGACTCAGACTCATACTACTCACCCTCCCCTGAGGAAAAGTTTTCCCGACGACTCAACAAAATCCTGATAGAGAAAAAACATCAACAACCATTTTTTCTTTTCCTTCAATTTCGAGAACATTCTCCCTGTGTATGTGCTTGTGCTGTAGAAACCGGTGATGAATTTGTATACACAACTGAACATTAATTGATATTGTTTTAGACAACAACAGATAATGAACGGATTGTTGGTGGATAACGCAAACAAGTTCTCCACAGTTTGTTATTCAGATCTCTATTCGGTCATCTTTCCAAACTACAACACACGATAAGTTTAAACTTTTATAGTGTGTGATTTGACCAGGAAATGATTGGAGGTGAAGGTTCAGTGCACGAAAAGTTTCTTACGAAATGTACGTGACGAAACAAATATGTTGGGAATTAAACGCATGTCCGTAATCCCGCGTTGATAGCTTCCGTTTTATTCAGACTCCTTACAACTCTCATCAAATGCCTCACCCTTCCTTTTATTCTATAAATATTAAATAAAGAATAACACCGTGCCCGTAATCCCGCGTTGATAGCTTCCGTTTTATTACAGTCATACGACACGTTTTCTTGTTCTTCAATCTTTGTTACTTGTTAATGTTTTATTTTTTTCTACTTTTAGAAAGTTTTGAGCACCTCACCACTCTAAAATATTTGAAAAATCAAAATTTCGTTCCATACGGGCCGTATATTAGTATACGACCCGTATACACGTTCGTATACATTGTATACGACCAGGCAAACTTATTTACACATGATGTATACGGGCCGTATACTGTTATACGCCCGTATAGAATAAAAACAACTGACAAAGTCTGCTGGCACAGACTTTGTCAAGTTGTTTTTATTCTATACGGGCCGTATAACAGTATACGGCCCGTATACACCATGTGTAAATAAGTTTTCCCATGTGTTAATATTAGGACCCTTTTTAGAATTGTGCCAAATGCAACCGACTCCGCTAAAGGGAAATTGACGACTTTCTTCTTGTGATATTTAGTTTTTTTTTAACGGCAAATTTCTTTTAATTACTGTCTGTATGCGAGACTTGAACTCAATACCTCCTCTTTTCAAGGTGTTTAAATGTTTTGACATTGCCAATGGACTACCACCCTATTGGTTCTTGTGATATTTAGTAAGCTTGTGTTGTGAGGCGTGCATAGGGGTGTAAATGAGGCGGAGTAGCTACTTGGATCAGATTGGTAAAATGTTAGAATGAGAGTCATGCCCGAGCTCAAGCCTGAACACACTTTTTAGATATAATATATCCACTTGCGAGCTTAGCCTTGGCTCGTTTAAGCTATTGAAGCGAGCTCGAACTGAGCTTTTAGCTCATTTAAATTTGTTCTCAAATTACCTCGAGTCAATCCGATCCGAACTCGAGCTTTTGGGTTTTACTTTTTGTCACACCCCCAAAATCCACCTGCGGAGTACTACCGCTTGGAGGCGTGACTGACCAGGATCCAGCCACCAATCATATTGAACAAGCATATAAGTAGTTATAAAAATCCACCCAATACAATTGGTGTTCAAACAAAACATAGTTAAGTTGCAAGCGGAAGCATAAGTCTTAAATCAAAACATAAGTTTAATTGTTTCATAGTTTAACATGGCACACAGTCGTCCATGTCCCACAATGATCCTCCTCCATGCAAGCTCCAGCTAAGAACCTAAGGACCTGCAAAGCATGTAGTAACGAGTCAACAACAAGTTGAGTGAGTTCACGGTTGGGTGTTCGTTTTAAGTTGTCTCGAAAACAGTTTCCTTTAGCTGGCATCCTGCCGTGGGGGTTACCCCATAGTTAAAAACGTGACTTGTTTATTCCCGGTTACTCTGGCAATCCTGCCGTGGGGGCTACCCCGTGTTAGTTATCTGGCATTTCGGCCGTGGGGGCTACCCCATGTATACACTAGACTCGTTACCATATCGACTGCTGACTGTAGTCATGTTTATGTGCCCTGAACTGTCAATGTCTATCATCATTGACGTGCCAGTAGTCCATTAGTTCACACCCGTCCTCTGCGGCACGGTGTGAGGTTTGTCAAACCTAAATAGCGCTATCTAACTAATGACCCGCTCGCCATTGGCCTCGGCGATTAAGTCGATACAAAGATGAGGGACTTCGTGATAGAGTTTTGGTCTAGTACGAGTTATCTGTCCATGAGGACGAGGAATTACATTCCTGAACCAATACTGTCCTACCCAAGGAGGACGAGGAACCCATGTTCCTTAACCCCATTCCCAACCCCTGGGAATCCCATGCTTTGTAGAGGGTGTGAACTCACCTTGGTTTGCTCGGTAGAAACACAGAAAAGTCAAACAAGCAATGTTGTGGCTACTCACGTCCTATCACAGTTGTATCATACCAATCAGGTTCGTATTCAATCAGTACACGTATGTTCCTAGCATAATGCATTCAAGTATCGTTCATGGCATACACGTTTTATCATGGCAGTTCAACACTATTCACGTTCAATCCTCAACACATAAAATCTGTGCATTGGGCCCAAGAGTCCGGCCCAATCACTTAAGTCCGAAATGAGGTGCAAGCCCAAACAGCGTGTATCTGGGTATAATCTCGAGTCGCAACTAGGCGTTTGCGACTCGCAACCGGAGTCGCAATCATGGTTTCGGTTCGTGTTGTTTTGGTTACGAGTCGCAACTGGACTCGCAACCGAGATTTCGAGTCATAAGAGTTGTGCTTGATCGAGTGTGGTTTCGAGTCGCAATCAAGTGGTTGCGACTCGCAACCGATGTCGCAACTGGGAGATTTCGACTCATCACGCACTGGTTTCGAGTCGCAACTAGAGGTTTCGGTTGGACAGGAGCTGATTCGGAACAGTGTACTATCCAATGAGAATTTGATTTCAGGAAATGGTTTGTACTATCCACTTAAACATGTTTGTTTGTCTAGTAATTTACTAAAATGGATCAAACATATCAGATTTCAAATATTCAAGCATGTTCTTATCACATTCAACAAGTTCTTCATATATTCAAATAGTTCATCCTGATCATTCAAGCTTGTTCATCATATTTTCGGTTCCTAACATTAATCACAAATATAATCATGAACAACAAGGCAACACACTTGAATATACTCATCTAGTGGTTTCAAATCATCACATAACATATCAAAAATCAACTCTACACTAATCTAATTAACATGATACTACACATGTGCAAGCCGGCTTTCATGAATATTCACATTTAATGATTCGAATCACATTTCAATACAAGACATCATGAACTCATTGTGCAATATATCCGAAACATGTTAGCCGATTATCAACAACATATACATCCGATTCATGAGACATTATCAAGCATACAACCACACAAGCTAATCATATCATTCATACCATTATTAAACAACAACAAACATTATAAAATCACTAACCGGTTGATGAGTTTCAAAGGCGAGTATGAAACTTCCGAGTGTGTGTGTGTGAGCCGATCCGCTAGTCCTAGTGTCACCGGTTTGGACCCGAGAAGAAGGAGGAGAAATATGATGTTGAAGCTTAGGGTTTAGTGGTTTCTAGAGAGTGTAGAGGAGTATGTGTGGATTGTCCAAGAATGGCAAGGTTAGCATCACTAAGGGTTATATACTTGTCCACAAGGTGCACCCTAATGGGTTTCGGTTGAGTTCAATGGGGTGCGTGGCCCATCCGGCCCAAGTGTTACGGTTTACTCGAGACCACATGGTTTCGAGTCGGGTTCTTGGTTCTCGGCTCACATAAACCTATACGCATACTATACATACAAGCATACATGTAACATAACACATAATCATATAAAGTTTCACTTATCATTCCTTAATTCATCAATTCAATTAGTCACTAATCGTTCAAGTATACAACGAAAGGTTCTAAATTTCGAGTTGTCACATCATCCCCAAGTTGAAAGAAATTTCGTCCCGAAATTTGGTAGGCACTCACTGAGGAAGCTAGTTAAGTTGTATGGTTTTCCCGGTTTTCCTGGGGTGTCACATCCACCCCCCGTTGATCTGGAATTTCGTCCCGAAATTCCGTAGCTTCGGCCTCAGTAGTGGGTGTACTGTTTGCGAACAGTTGGGGATACTTTTGTTTCATCTGATCTTCGCGCTCCCAGGTGAACTCTGGGCCGCGACGTGAGTTCCAACGAACTCGAACGAGAGGTATTCTGGTGCTCTTGAGGACCTTAACATCCCGGTCCGTGATCTCGACTGGTTCCTCGACGAATCGTAACTGTTCGTCGATAGTGAGTTCCTTCAAAGGAACTACGTGGGTCTCATCTGACGGACACTTCTTCAGATTCGACACGTGAAAAACGTTGTGAACTGCTCCGAGTTCCACTGGTAAGTTCAGTCTGTAGGCTACCCTGCCTATTTTCTCAATGACCTCGAAAGGTCCAACGTATCGTGGGTTTAGTTTACCGCGTTTACCAAAACGAACCACACCCTTCCAGGGTGAAACTTTGAGTAGTACCCGCTCCCCAACCTGGAGCTCAAGTGGTTTCCTGCCCATGTCGGCGTAAACTTTCTGACGTTCGCGAGCTGCCGTCATGCGTTTTCGTATCTGAGCGATCTGCTCGGTTGTATCTACCACATATTCTGGACCAGTGATCTGACTATCTCCCACCTCTGCCCAGCAAAGAGGGGACCGGCATTTACGTCCGTACAATGCCTCAAACGGAGCAGCTCCAATGCTGGTGTGGTAGCTGTTATTGTACGAGAATTCCACAAGTGGCAGATGCTTTTCCCAGCGGTTGCCAAAGTCGATTACACATGCACGAAGCATGTCTTCTAAGGTTTGAATAGTGCGCTCGGACTGCCCGTCCGTCTGAGGATGGTACGCTGTGCTCATGTCTAGTCGTGAGCCGAAGGATTTGTGCATTGCTTGCCACAGCTCTGAAGTGAAACGTGCATCTCGATCTGAGATAATGGAGGTGGGCACCCCGTGCCTCGAAACGATTTCTTTGATGTATATTTCTGCAAGAGTGGAGAACTTATCCGTTTCCTTGATAGCCAAGAAGTGTGCAGATTTTGTGAGTCGATCCACGATCACCCAAATAGTATCGTTCCCGCGCTGGGATCTAGGTAGGCCAGTAACAAAATCCATGGAAATTTGCTCCCATTTCCACTGAGGTATCTCTGGTTGTTGGAGTAGGCCTGATGGTTTCTGGTATTCAGACTTGACTCTTGCACAAGTCAAACACTTGCTGACGTAGGTCGCTATGTGGGCCTTCATGCTAGGCCACCAATACGTAGTTTTGATATCATGATACATCTTATCTGATCCAGGGTGTACTGAGTAGCGAGACTTGTGTGCTTCATCCATCACAAGTTCTCGTAAGTTGCCATAGTGTGGGACCTAAATGCGTCCCGTTACGTAGTAAGCACCGTCTTCCTTTTGTTCTAATCGTTGCCTCGATCCGCGTAGGGCTTCTGCCCTGACGTTTTCTGGTTTCAGTGCTTCTATCTGAGCTGCTCGTATCTGGGAAGGGAGGCTAGAGTGGATCGTGAGTTGTAAAGCTCGTACGCGCTTAGGCGCAGTGTCCTTTCGACTAAGGGCGTCAGCCACCACATTGGCTTTGCCCGGGTGATACCTGATCGAGCACTCGTAGTCATTCAGTAGTTCAACCCATCGTCGTTGTCGCATATTCAGTTCTTTCTGCTTGAAGATATGCTCGAGGCTCCTGTGGTCGGTGTAGATGGCGCACTTGGTACCATATAGGTAATGCCGCCATAACTTAAGTGCAAAAACAACAGCTCCCAGCTCTAAGTCGTGCGTAGTGTAGTTCTTTTCGTGGACCTTGAGTTGGCGTGAAGCGTAGGCTATAACTTTATCTCGTTGCATCAACACGCAACCAAGACCTTGAATTGATGCGTCACAATAAACCACAAAATCGTCTGTGCCCTCCGGCAAGGAAAGGATAGGTGCGCTACAAAGTCTATCCTTTAGGTGCTGAAATGCCATCTCCTGTGCATTTCCCCAGCGATAAACAACGCCCTTCTGCGTTAGTGAGGTGAGAGGCTGTGCAATCTTAGAAAAATCCTTTATGAATCTCCGGTAGTATCCCGCCAAACCCAAGAATTGGCGAATTTCCTTTGGTGTACGAGGTGCAGGCCAGTTCTTAATCGAGTCTATCTTGGATGGATCAACATGAATCCCATTCTTGTTCACCACGTGGCCTAGGAAATGGACTTCTCGAAGCCAGAAGTCGCATTTCGAGAACTTTGCATAAAGCTGTTCTGTTCGAAGGAGTTCCAGAATAAGTCGCAGATGCTGCTCGTGTTCCTCCCGACTCTTAGAATAGATCAGGATGTCGTCGATGAAGACTATAACGAACTTGTCCAGGTAAGGCTTGCACACTCGGTTCATCAAGTCCATGAAAACCGCAGGTGCGTTTGTCATCCCAAAAGGCATGACCAAAAACTCATAGTGCCCGTATCGGGTTCTGAAAGCTGTTTTGGAGACGTCCTCTTCCCGGACTCTCAGCTGGTGATAACCCGATCTCAAATCGATCTTCGAATAGTAGCTCGATCCCTGCAGCTGGTCGAACAAGTCGTCAATACGCGGTAGAGGATAACGATTCTTCACCGTCACCTTGTTGAGTTCTCTGTAGTCGATACACATTCTGAAGGTACCGTCTTTCTTCTTTACAAATAGCACTGGAGCTCCCCATGGCGATGAGCTAGGACGAATAAAACCCTTATCCAAGAGTTCTTGTAGTTGCGTGGAGAGTTCTTTCAACTCTGATGGGGCTAAACGATAAGGTGCACGAGCGATAGGCGCAGCTCCAGGAGCTAGTTCAATCTGAAACTCGACTTGGCGATGAGGCGGAAGACCAGGTAATTCCTCAGGAAATACCTCCGGATAGTCGCGTACAACTGGAAAATCTTCTATCTTCTTCTCTTTTTCTGAGGTGTCAGTAACGAGAGCCAAAATAGCAGTGTGGCCCTTTCGCAAGTACTTTTGGGCCTTAAGGAGAGAAATGACGTTCTCAACAGCACTCCTCTTGTCGCCATGAATCATGAGAGGTTCACCATCGGGACCTGGAATACGGACAACCTTCTCGTTGCAAAGAATCTCTGCTCGGTGTTGGGATAGCCAATCCATCCCAATGACAACGTCGAAACTACCCAAGACAATAGGAATGAGGTCGATAGAGAAGATCTGGTCGGCGAGAATAAGTTTACAACCCTTGACTACGTGTGTGGCTTCTAAACTCTTACCATTTGCTAGCTCTACGGTGTGCTTGTTGTTCAAAGGTGTTGGAATACGCTTAAGCATTCGACTAACTTCTAGGGACACGTAGCTAGTATCGGCACCCGAATCAAATAAAACTGAAACATAAAAGTCGTCGAGAAGGAACTTACCCGCCACAACATTGGGGTCATTCCTTGCTTCACCTTGGCCGATCACCAACATCCGCCCCCTGGCGCCATTGTTGTTGTTGTTCCCATTGTTACCATTCCCCTGATTGTTGTTATTGTTGTTGTTGTTGTTCTGGTTCCTGTTCAGTTGGGGACAATCTCTCTTGAAGTGGCCCTCAGCTCCACACTGAAAGCACCCTTCGTTATCACCTTGCTGCTGCTGCTGGCGCTGGTTCTGTTGAGCTTGCTGACGATTCTGGTTGGCGGGGTATAAGCTCCTGCAATCCTTTGCAGCGTGACCAGGCTTGTTGCACCGATGACAGTTGCCCCTGGTGCATGGTCCGCTGTGGTGCAGGCTGCAGCGATTGCATTTGGGGTGATTTCCTTTGTACCCACCATGACTTTGCCCACCAGACGATTGCTGATTAGGGCTTTTGTAGTCATCAGTCTTTCTCTGCTGAGACTGGGATTGAACAGAAGTCGAACCCTTACTTGAAGTTCCATCCCATTTCCGTTTGTTGTCACTTGAGGTACCAGAAGTAGTTGCAGCACCTATGCGTTTTGGTAACTTGTTCTGCTCCACCGCTTGATCCGTGAGACGGTGAGCCAACTGAACGGTTTGCTGGTAGGTGGCGCGGTTCGCTGAAGTCACATAACTTTGGATTTCTGGCACTAAGCCCTGAAGAAATAGTTCGATGCGTTTGATGGGAGGATCCACCATAGTAGGACACAGAATTGCCAGTTCGTTCGACCTTTTCACATAAGCTTCAATTTCGGACCCCGTCATCTTGAGGTTGAAGAACTCCACCTCTAGTTTGTGAATCTCATCGCGACTGCAGTATTCTTCTTTGATCATCTCCTTAAAAGTTTCCCATGGGGTGGCATTGGCAGCAACCAACCCTAGCATCTGGACTTGAGCGTTCCACCATGTGAGGGCTAAACCCTCGAGAGTACCAGTAGCATACTTCACCCTGCGCGCCTCAGGGCATTCACACATTTCGAAGACAGATTCTAGTTTCTCAAACCAGTGTAGGAGACCTACTGCTCCTTCAGTGCCGCTAAAAGTAGTTGGTCGGCAGTCCATGAAAGTCTTAAAAGTGCACACGGGTGGCTGAACATGCTGACCTATCGTAGGCGAAAGAAAAGACAGAGTTTAACACAAAGGTTGGTTCACGAGAGTAGGATCCTAAAGATCCTGGAATAAGTTCGGACTGCAGGATATACCTCCTGCGTGTGCAGCTGCAATTGCTGCGGCAACTCGTTCGTTAATCAGAGCCGTCAACTGGGCTTGTGTCATGTTAACGCGTCCAGACATGATCTTCATATCAAGAAGAACGTGAGTGAGAGGGGTTTCGCGAAAGTACGACGATAAAATAGAGCAAGCACGCATGTGTTCAAGCAACAGTAGTTATACTAACCAGGTATACCATAAGCAATGTACTATGTAACTAACAAGTAGGCAATATATACACAGATCATATCACCTAGAATGTCGAGCCTTGCATGTGGAGTGAAGCATCGTTGTGGACCGTTGAGCACTGTACAGGTTATAGTCTGGTTTTAACAAAAACGTTTTCCCCTTTATTAAAACCAAGTTCTCTATAACCAATGGCTCTGATACCAATCTGTCACACCCCCAAAATCCACCTGCGGAGTACTACCGCTTGGAGGCGTGACTGACCAGGATCCAGCCACCAATCATATTGAACAAGCATATAAGTAGTTATAAAAATCCACCCAATACAATTGGTGTTCAAACAAAACATAGTTAAGTTGCAAGCGGAAGCATAAGTCTTAAATCAAAACATAAGTTTAATTGTTTCATAGTTTAACATGGCACACAGTCGTCCATGTCCCACAACGATCCTCCTCCATGCAAGCTCCAGCTAAGAACCTAAGGACCTGCAAAGCATGTAGTAACGAGTCAACAACAAGTTGAGTGAGTTCACGGTTGGGTGTTCGTTTTAAGTTGTCTCGAAAACAGTTTCCTTTAGCTGGCATCCTGCCGTGGGGGTTACCCCATAGTTAAAAACGTGACTTGTTTATTCCCGGTTACTCTGGCAATCCTGCCGTGGGGGCTACCCCGTGTTAGTTATCTGGCATTTCGGCCGTGGGGGCTACCCCATGTATACACTAGACTCGTTACCATATCGACTGCTGACTGTAGTCATGTTTATGTGCCCTGAACTGTCAATGTCTATCATCATTGACGTGCCAGTAGTCCATTAGTTCACGCCCGTCCTCTGCGGCACGGTGTGAGGTTTGTCAAACCTAAATAGCGCTATCTAACTAATGACCCGCTCGCCATTGGCCTCGGCGATTAAGTCGATACAAAGATGAGGGACTTCGTGATAGAGTTTTGGTCTAGTACGAGTTATCTGTCCATGAGGACGAGGAATTACATTCCTGAACCAATACTGTCCTACCCAAGGAGGACGAGGAACCCATGTTCCTTAACCCCATTCCCAACCCCTGGGAATCCCATGCTTTGTAGAGGGTGTGAACTCACCTTGGTTTGCTCGGTAGAAACACAGAAAAGTCAAACAAGCAATGTTGTGGCTACTCACGTCCTATCACAGTTGTATCATACCAATCAGGTTCGTATTCAATCAGTACACGTATGTTCCTAGCATAATGCATTCAAGTATCGTTCATGGCATACACGTTTTATCATGGCAGTTCAACACTATTCACGTTCAATCCTCAACACATAAAATCTGTGCATTGGGCCCAAGAGTCCGGCCCAATCACTTAAGTCCGAAATGAGGTGCAAGCCCAAACAGCGTGTATCTGGGTATAATCTCGAGTCGCAACTAGGCGTTTGCGACTCGCAACCGGAGTCGCAATCATGGTTTCGGTTCGTGTTGTTTTGGTTACGAGTCGCAACTGGACTCGCAACCGAGATTTCGAGTCATAAGAGTTGTGCTTGATCGAGTGTGGTTTCGAGTCGCAATCAAGTGGTTGCGACTCGCAACCGATGTCGCAACTGGGAGATTTCGACTCATCACGCACTGGTTTCGAGTCGCAACTAGAGGTTTCGGTTGGACAGGAGCTGATTCGGAACAGTGTACTATCCAATGAGAATTTGATTTCAGGAAATGGTTTGTACTATCCACTTAAACATGTTTGTTTGTCTAGTAATTTACTAAAATGGATCAAACATATCAGATTTCAAATATTCAAGCATGTTCTTATCACATTCAACAAGTTCTTCATATATTCAAATAGTTCATCCTGATCATTCAAGCTTGTTCATCATATTTTCGGTTCCTAACATTAATCACAAATATAATCATGAACAACAAGGCAACACACTTGAATATACTCATCTAGTGGTTTCAAATCATCACATAACATATCAAAAATCAACTCTACACTAATCTAATTAACATGATACTACACATGTGCAAGCCGGCTTTCATGAATATTCACATTTAATGATTCGAATCACATTTCAATACAAGACATCATGAACTCATTGTGCAATATATCCGAAACATGTTAGCCGATTATCAACAACATATACATCCGATTCATGAGACATTATCAAGCATACAACCACACAAGCTAATCATATCATTCATACCATTATTAAACAACAACAAACATTATAAAATCACTAACCGGTTGATGAGTTTCAAAGGCGAGTATGAAACTTCCGAGTGTGTGTGTGTGAGCCGATCCGCTAGTCCTAGTGTCACCGGTTTGGACCCGAGAAGAAGGAGGAGAAATATGATGTTGAAGCTTAGGGTTTAGTGGTTTCTAGAGAGTGTAGAGGAGTATGTGTGGATTGTCCAAGAATGGCAAGGTTAGCATCACTAAGGGTTATATACTTGTCCACAAGGTGCACCCTAATAGGTTTCGGTTGAGTTCAATGGGGTGCGTGGCCCATCCGGCCCAAGTGTTACGGTTTACTCGAGACCACATGGTTTCGAGTCGGGTTCTTGGTTCTCGGCTCACATAAACCTATACGCATACTATACATACAAGCATACATGTAACATAACACATAATCATATAAAGTTTCACTTATCATTCCTTAATTCATCAATTCAATTAGTCACTAATCGTTCAAGTATACAACGAAAGGTTCTAAATTTTGAGTTGTCACACTTTTGAGCCGAGCTCAATCTCAAAAAAGTAGTCTTAAACCGAGTCAAGCTTGAGCCCACGCTTCATAAAAGCATGACGAGCAAGGTCAAGCCTGATGGAAATCCTTGGTAAATAAAATTTTTGAACCGAGTTCATATATGTATATATATTATTTGTTACAAAGATTAGTCAAAACACTTTTGACAAGTAGGAATATATATATATATATATATAGGGGAAGGATAAATCGAAAACCCACTCCAGTTGACTAAACCCTGAAAACACAATAACAACCATTGATCATACTTGATGGATGGCTATGATTCACTTTTGCCCATAAGTTGCTTTTGTGTACTTTTGTCTCAATTTTATAATATATTTCATGTCCTGAAGGGTAATCTTGGAATATTAATTCAATTTCTCTTACAAAAGTCTGCATGTTATATATATATATATATATATATATATATATATATATATATATATATATATAGGGGGGGATAGTGCACGGTCCTCCCAACCGCCGAAGTGATCTCACTCCGAGAGCCGCTACCCGACCAAGCTAGCTCCGCGGTGACTTCCCCATGCCGAGTTCTTACCCTGGGCGACATATGCCACTCCCAAGACTCGAACCCGGTACCTCTGGGAAGAGGTGGGTGTCGGTGGCCAACTGGGCTACCCCAGTTGGTTTATATATATATATATATAGGGGAAGGATAAATCGAAAACCCACTCCAGTTGACTAAACCCTGAAAACCCAATAACAACCATTGATCATACTTGATGGATGGCTATGATTCACTTTTGCCCATAAGTTGCTTTTGTGTACTTTTGTCTCAATTTTATAATATATTTCATGTCCTGAAGGGTAATCTTGGAATATTAATTCAATTTCTCTTACAAAAGTCTGCATGTTATATATATATATATATATATATATATATATATATATATATATATATAGGGGGGGGGA
This sequence comes from Helianthus tuberosus, assembly GCA_030545235.1. NCBI lineage: Eukaryota > Viridiplantae > Streptophyta > Magnoliopsida > Asterales > Asteraceae > Helianthus > Helianthus tuberosus. The sequence continues at coordinate 147,074,867 of CM060423.1, forward strand.
TAGTGCACGGTCCTCCCAACCGCCGAAGTGATCTCACTCCGAGAGCCGCTACCCGACCAAGCTAGCTCCGCGGTGACTTCCCCATGCCGAGTTCTTACCCTGGGCGACATATGCCACTCCCAAGACTCGAACCCGGTACCTCTGGGAAGAGGTGGGTGTCGGTGGCCAACTGGGCTACCCCAGTTGGTTTATATATATATATATATAGGGGAAGGATAAATCGAAAACCCACTCCAGTTGACTAAACCCTGAAAACCCAATAACAACCATTGATCATACTTGATGGATGGCTATGATTCACTTTTGCCCATAAGTTGCTTTTGTGTACTTTTGTCTCAATTTTATAATATATTTCATGTCCTGAAGGGTAATCTTGGAATATTAATTCAATTTCTCTTACAAAAGTCTGCAAGTTGTAAGACTACTTTTCAATCTATTTTTGTACGTATATTTTTATAATATATTTTTGGACGTATATTTTTTTTTTGGTTTTGTTACATGTGTATATGACAATCTATTTTGGTAACATATTTTTTTTTTGTTTTGTTACATGTGTTACATAGAAACGTAACATATAACCTGGAAAAAATGTAACAACACACTTTATTTTTTACAGTAATTTAAAAAAAGTGTAACAATGCACTTTATTTTCTTTAACGTGCATTATTTCTGTAACACAAAAAATGTAACAGACATTTTTTCTTTGATTGTTACATTTTTTATGTAACAAAAAAAAATGTAACATACATTTTTGATTTGATTGTTACAAAAAATGTAACGGGCATTATTTATGTAACACAAAAAAACGTAACTGGCATTATTTATGTAACACAAAAAATGTAACATGTTTTTTTTCTTCGATTGTTACATTTCTAACACCCGGTTACACAGTGTTACATAAAAATGCCTAGATCTTGGAGTTTCATAACTAAGACGCATAAAATTGTTATGAGAATTGTTACATCAAAAATATAACATGCATATAAAAATATAACTTTATTAACAAGAATCCAACAACAACAGATTTTTTAGATTCAATCATCATAACAATAAAAAGAAAGTAACTTAGATTTTAATCCAATACATAAGAACTTAAATCAAATTGTTTCCATTTGTTCAGATATGAAAAAAAAATCAAATTGTTTATATAAGAACAAATTTTACACAAAAAAAAAAAATGAAAAAATCAATAATAAAAAACAACATATCCAGAAAACAAGAACTAAAAAACATTCATCTTCTTGAACAAAAAAATGAAAAAATTGCAGATCTACAAATCACAAAAAGTGAAGATCTATAAAACACAAAAAAATGCAAATCTGAAAAAAAAACCCTGAAAACAAACATACTTATGGATCTGGAGGATCTTTTAGATCTGGAACATCATGTTCAACATCGAACATCTTTTGGATCATCTTCAACATCGAATCGTTATATGGAATATCATCTTCAACATCGAACATCTTCAACCGGATCTGGAGCATCTTTTGGATCTGGTAACATCTTGGAACTGGAACGTCTTTTTGGATTTCGGATATGAACCAGATCTGAGTCTGATGTTGTATGGAACACCGGTTCGATCTTCTGATCTTTCTCCGATCTTCACTGCCTCTCTCACCGATCCTCATTGCCTCTCTCTCTCCGATCTTCTCTCTCTAACCATCTATCTCTCTAGATTTTTGGGAAGTAAAATATGTTCTTCATTTGAGAAATGCTTCATAAAACACAAAAAGACTCTGTTTGGGAGAAATGAGATGTGAGAGATTTGATTTTTGATCTTGTTTCATCTATATTGGAACAAGAGAGAGAGGATGATTTATGTACAGCTTTTAATTGTTTTCACTCCTCTCTGGTTTGAATAAATGATGTGAGATGATGAGAGATATGTATTAATGAAAAGGATGAGAAGTAAAAGGAAAGTTGTGAGAGAAAGATGTGAGAGAAAAAGCAAACTTGAAAAGTCTACACAAGTACAATTTTAATTAATTAAAAAGATGACAAGAAGAAGCAAATATGACAAGTCTGCGTGTGCAGACACATCACCAGCCCATCACCATAATCTCAAAAATGTAAGAAAGAAAATGACCATCATGCCCTTACTCCTCTCAATCTAAATTCAAACGTGGATCAATCCTAGCCACATGTTAGAGTTTTCAGGGTTTAGTCAACTGGAGTGAGTTTTCTCCTTATAATTAGCCTATATATATATATATATATAGAGAGAGAGAGAGAGAGAGAGAGAGAAGAGGAGTTGGGTATAAAGTGGGGTTTTCCTAGAAAGTCTAGGAAACAATAAGAATGTGACACGTGGCATGGAGGGATTTTAACTAAAAGGGCACTTGTGTAATTTGACATTTTATTTTTGGAATTTTATCTCTCATTAACTAACAATGCCTAAAATTATGGAAATTGTTTCTCCAAGATTTTCTGAATGTCGCAACCTTCTCCTTCTTCGTCTTCATCATCATCAAACACTTCTCCATCTCCGAGTTCATCATCACCATTCAAATACTGTCCATATCATCTCCGTTTTCTTGACGATGTGTTTTAACGGCAAGCAGATTAATACAGTTGTGTTTTAGCATTCATGTTTGTAATGCTGGAAGATTTCTTGACGCTGTGTTTTACCATTCATGCTGGTAATGCTGGAGGATTTCTTGACATTGTGTTTTAGCAGCAAGGGTGGTAATGCTGGTGGATTTGTTGACGCTGTGTTTTACCATCCATGCTGGTAATTCTGGAGGATTTCTTGACATTGTGTTTTAACAGCAAACAGATTAATACAGTTGTGTTTTAGCATTCATGTTTGTAATGCTGGAGGATTTCTTGACGCTGTGTTTTACCATCCATGCTGGTAATGCTGGAGGATTTCTTGACATTGTGTTTTAACAACAAGCAGTTTGATACAGTTGTGTTTTAGCATTCATGTTTGTATTTCTGGAGGATTTCTTGACGCTGTGTTTTACCATCCATGCTGGTAATGCTGGAGGATTTCTTGACATTGTGTTTTAACAGCAAGCAGTTTGATACCGTTGTGTTTTAGCATTTATGTTGGTAATGCTGGAGGATTTCTTGACGCTGTGTTTTACCATTCATGCTGGTAATGCTGGAGGATTTCTTTACATTGTGTTTTAACAGCAAGCAGTTTGATACAGTTGTGTTTTAGCATTCATGCTGGTAATGCTATAGGATTTCTTGACGCTGTGTTTTACCATTCATGTTGTTACGATGTGTGACATTTGTCACGATGTATTTTCTTAATGTTGTGTTTCTTCATGAAGGGGGGGGGGGGAGAGAGAGAGAAAATCGGAAGAAATGTGGGATGGTTTATGGAATGACAGTTATTTCCATATTTAAAACAAGCTAAATGACATATCTACCCCTGATTAATTAAATAATCCTATTTTTAAGACACACATATTACCAAAATGCCACCAAGATGATCTCAACCATTAAACACACCCATTGGATGGCCCAAATCGCTTCCTAGACTTTATAGGAAAAACACACTTTCCGCAGGATCCCCTCTATATATATATATATATAGGATTAGGTTCAAGAATGAACACTAGTGTAGTTTGCGAACTGAGCGAACTAATCTTGGCCATACATGTGTGTAGATCAATGGCCAGGATTTGATGATGAAATACACTAGTGTATTTTACGATTTGATGATGAAATCCTAGCCATCCACGTGTGTAAATCAATGGCCAAGAATTGTTCACTCAGTTCGCAAATACATTAGTGTTCACTCTAGAACCCCACCCTATATATATATATATATATATAAACGGGATCAGGAAAAAACGCCCAAAAGTGTGAGAACGGTGAGAACGCATCCTGGCCCAACACGTGGCGAGCGATATAATTAGGGCGTATGGGTTTTTTTTGTCATTTTATCTTCCGCTTTTCCAATTCCGCTTTTCACAATATTGATTTATTTTTGGGGTTTAAGATTTTTGGCGTTAACCAAATTCAATAATTATATGGCGTTTTAATGGTTTCATTGTATTAACATTTTGGCGTTTATGGCGTTTTTCAAATCTCTCTGAATGGCGTTTTTCAAGGCGTTTTAGACAAGATGGCCCATTGTTATATTATTTTTTTATATACATTTTGGCGTTTGTGGTATCTTGGCGTTTTACAATTGTAAAATTATATTACAACCACAAGGAAAAAAATAGAAGCGAAAAAAATAAATTAAAAATCCTAATCGGATCTCTCTCTTCACAATCTTCACTGTCATCAGTCTCTATCTTCTTTAATACTACAAGAACTGTCACCAAATATATGGCGTTTTATGTAAAACTTAACAAACCCACCGGTTTGATTATTTTTTCCTGTTCGTCTGTTGAAGTGGCTTTTTGTGGATGTTTGGGGACATAGATCTATGACGTGTGGGTGGGTTTTTCGCTTTTTCTTCATCTTGATCTTCATCTTTATAATCATCCCACTCTTCAGTGTTATTGATCTCTTCTCCTCATCCAAGCCTTCTTCAAGAACAAAGAACATCAAATGACATACGATTGTCATCAGTATCTTTTTCTTGAAAATTTGTCCATCTCATGCAGCAACATCTTACTGAGTTACTCCCCTCACCTAACAATCCATTCAGTGAAACTTCACGAAGAACAATACTGAATATCCAAGAAAGCATATTAGCTATCTTTGATTTTTTTAATTTTTTGGCGTTTATACAGTGAGTGGTATTTAGTAGTATTGACGTTTGTTTTTTTTTTTGTTTGATTAAATGGAAGTTGCTGAGAGGTATCATTTTATAGGATGTCTTTTTGGCGCGCAGGTTAGGCTGTGCATTATTATAATAAAGTATTCGTCGTTTCAGTTACTGTTTGTAATTATTGTTTTTGATAAGCTTTTATCTCTGAAGTCTGTAAAACGTCCCATCTTTCAAGTTTGGCGTTTTAGATTCTAGTATAATAAATTTTCCGTCTCTTCAGTTTTACTGTTTTGTAGTTACCCTTTTCAAGTTTGGTTTTACTGTTTTTGGGGCTTTTTATGGCATGATGGCGTTTTGACAAGCATTTTGGTTGTGTAGAGTTTTTTATTATATATGGCGTTGTTATTATATAACAATCAACTGAAAAAGAAAATTAAAAAAAATATAAACAATTGATCTTCCAAATCTTCACTGTCACTAGTCTCTTTCTTCTTTTTTAATCATCTTAACTGGCTGTTTCGACTTTCGTATGATTCATTTTTTTGAAGTAGTTTTTTTGTCGCCGTTTGGAAGCACAAAGTCTGAAATCAGCCTCTTTTTCTTGAAGATTTGTCCATCTCATGCAGCAAAATGTTATTGAGTTTGCATCCTTCAGCGAACAATCTTTGAATTTCCAATGAACGATGTTTGATTTTTTTAACTTTTTGGCGTTTTACCGAGAAAAAGAACGTCACTAAATAAAAGTACCTTAAACCTCTAAATTTGATCATGCTAAAATCAATAATGTTTTGCTGTATGAGATGGACAACATTGTTAATCCTAAGTTAAGAAAGATGTCTGACAATGTTGTCCACCCCATACAGCTAAACTTTATTGACAACAAATCTCAATAATGTTTTTGTATGTTTTGGCGTTATAAATTGGATGGAAGTTGAGGATTTTGCCCATTACATTGAGCGAAACCTTACAGACAACCAAACTGAATTTCAAATAAACGTTTTAGTTTAGAGGATATTTGATGTTTGGGTTTTTTGGCGTTTCTAAGACGAATGGTATATATTAAATATGGCGTTTGAGTTTTTGTGTGTTTTAATGGAATGTCTGAGATGTTGTATATACAGGATGTTTTTTGGCGGTTTTTTTAGGCGGGATTTTATTATAATTAAGTTTGGCGTTTTATATCTAATGGCGTTCTTAGATTTAGGATGGTGTGTGCTATTGTAGGGTTAAGGCGATAATTTTAATTGCGTTTTATTTCATTAGATGGCGTTTTGTGTAGAGAAGTCAAAAGACTTTTTTACCCTTAATGAAGCGCGCCAGAGTAATAAAAGTGATGTTATTAACGAAAACGCCACTGCGTCATCTAGTCCATAGATTGTTTTAATTTAACGATCCATAACCGTTCTCACACTTTTCATCGTTTTCTCTAAATCCTGACCCTATATATATATATATATGTGTGTGTTAGTTAAAATTAAACTTTTAGCTACTGAAAACACACACACACATATATATATCTATCTATACTTTCTATAAAAGGAGAAATCCCAATGACATAAGAAAAATGATGTGGCAGCCAGAGAGGCTGTCCAACAATGCTTTTCTTATGTCATTACTGCATCATAAAGCCTAATATATAAAATCATTTTAAAATCTATCTAAAAGTCTGCCTCCTCCCAAAACCTCTGCCCATGTCTATATTTTAAAGCCATCAGAGGTTGAAAGTCCTTCCTGTGGGATGCGTATAACTTAGCAGATGTTTTGAAATTGTCGGTAATTTCAAATTCAAAATGCCAGGGGATATGTAATTTGCAATTAATGCATGTCACTCACTCACTTCGGTCAATCATCTTCTTATATAAAGGATTTTTTTTTCTCATTTCACTCTTCATATTTACACTCTCGTGTTCTCTGCTTTTGTATTTTCAAACCACACTTCCAATGTATCTCTCCCTCAAATGCCTTCTTCTCAATACTCAACATTTGTTCATAAAGGATAAGAGAAAACGGAAGCTCTCTCTGACCCACTTTCAGAACAAATTTTGGGGATATGTAGTTTGCCTTGATGATGGTAATGTCATATATAATTACGTTTGTTTTGGTTTTTGATTTTTCTTAATTGTTTTTTATCTGAGTTATGACTAAATGATGATTGTGAATGATTTGAGCAGATGATGATGATGATTGTTCTACAGTTGTTTCTACCATCATTGTTCCAACATCGTTGAAAGTATGTTCTTTTTTTTTTTGTAATTTTGAAATTTTGAATTTTGAATTTTGAATTGATCTACTCTAATTCTCGCTTTATATTTCAATTTAATCACAATTTTTTGAAATTCATACAATCATCTGCGGGTTATCTTAGGTTTGTGGATTTTTTTAAACTGTTGATAATGTTGATAATTTTTATTTTAAACTATTGATATATTTCAGCTCTGTTTTCTTCGAGCGACCAGTGGTAGAAGTATTTGTGGAGCCATAATGGTTTTAGAATATGTTAATATGGATATTGATGGTATTAAATTAAACACAAAGAAAGATTATTAAATGTACAGTCAAATTAATCTGGGTTATGACTAAATAATGATTATGAATGACTTGGGCAGATGATGATGTAGAATCTACAGTGCTTCCTACTAAACGCAAGAAAGGATCTGCTTCTGCTGTAAGATAATATTTTATTTAATAAGATATATAAGTAGATTCAGTTTGTTCTTTCCTGCCTTTTTTGTATTAAAAGATGCACAAAGTTTGGAATTTTGATGTATAGAATGTATACATATAAGATGCATACACTGAATGCAGGCTCCGATGATTTAAAGCAACTCTTTATCAAGCAAGTTGAGGATTAAGTATATGAGGATAGGGCTACTCTTCATGAGCTGATGTGGTGTTTAGATGGACTGCATCTTGGTCTGTTCACGAGAGACCAGGTTTCCAGAAACCTGATGGTGATGCCTTCAACTTCCGTGGAGTTCATGGCGATTGTCAAAGATATACATTGAGAGGTTTAGTACTCGATGGAGTTGAAGCTAAAAGCACTTAATTTTTACTGTTAGATTCTTAAATTTCTTGGTGTTGTTGTTAGATTTTAAAGTTTCGTTGTTCACTACTCGATGTAATTGTTGATCTTTTAATCTCATAATTAAATTTTAATCCTATTAATTTTTGTGGAGCATTTTATTTTTACTAATTTTAAGGTGCATAAGTATTATTATGTAATTTTTAATTTCATCTGAGTATTGCAGATCTATATTGATGTAGATGTGAAATTGTCTCTGAGTTTGATTTAGATTATGTTGATGTTGAATTGTGCTTGAACAATTTTTTGAAGAATTACAAAGAATCAATTTCTGTTACTGGATAGATCTGTCAAAGTTAAAGTTTGCCAAAAGAGAACATCTGCTCGAAATCATCATCTGCTGATCTAACGGCTGTTTGACTTGCTACTGTTGCCAACATCTGTTGTTGCCTAGCAGAGCTTCTCAACATCCGTGTGCGCTGAAGTGGTAGAAGTATGTGTTTAGGATGTAGAGTACTGTTGGTCTTTAAATAAAGAGTTTTTTATTGTTTTTTATGCCAGATGTTTGAAATTTTATTATTTTTTTATAATTTGGTAAGTCAACAGTTTTTTGAAGAATTTCCTCCTCTCAATTGCAAATACTCAACATCTGTTACTTTAAATCTCTGTCAAAGGTAAAGTCTGCCCAAAGAGAACATCTGTTTAGTAGTGATCCTCTGCTAATCTAACGGCTGTTTGACTTGCTAATCTAACGGTGTTTAGGATGTAGAGTACTGTTGGTCTTTAAATGAAGAGTACTATTGGCAACATCTGTTGTTTCCTAACAGAGGTTCGCAACATCTGTGTCTGCTGGAGTTGTAGAAGCATGTGTTTACTATATAGAATATTGTTGGTCTTTAAATGAAGAGATTTTTTTTTTATTTTTTTATGACAGAGGTTTGAAATTTTATTATTATTTGGTAAGTCAATAGTTTTTTTGAAGAATTTCCTCTCAATTACAAATACACAACATCTGCTCCTCTAAATGTCTGTCAGAGGCAAACTCTGCCTAAAGAGAATATCTGTTTCAAGTGATCCTCTGCTGATAAAGACATAGTCTGAAGAAAGTTTGAAGAAGCAAAGGTCTGCTATGGGTCAACAGATCTTAAAGAACAACAGATGATATTCAATAGATCTTGCTCAACATAGGTTTTCAATGTAATAGTGCTTAGGCTAATAGTAGATGTAGGGGGTTTGTTAGGCTATTAGATGTAATTGCAATCTTTAGAAAAGCATGATGATGAAAGCATTCTTCTCATTGTGTCTGAGTTTGATTTAGATTATGTGGATATTGAATTGTGCCTGAACAAATGTTTCGTAAGTTAAGAAATGTGAAAATTTTAAAAGACAATTGTTGAAGTTTTGAAATGCGGATAATGGTAAATAATCATTTATAGTGTTTAAAATGCATCTTATGGTAAATGAAGAGGTTAATTGTAATTATGATAACCTGTTTTTTTTAAGGTTTAAAATTTGTCCTTTGGATTTCTTGATATTTAATTTTATAGTTTTCCTATGAAAACACACTTTTGAAATGTTTTGCATTAAAAGCCTAACCATCGTCGCATCATATTCTTTAACAGTAAGTTAGTCTGACGATCTATTTAATCATAACCGCCTTCATTGGGTATATAAAATACATTGGGAAACTGATTTCATTATTACCACTTTCATCCATCTACTCAATCATCTTCAAAGTTTTTTGTTTATCAATATCATTACAATCTCTTTGGCTTTAAAACACACATTTGTTCACCGCAAAATGGAAAACATTGGGTTTCAAATGATCGTTGACGAAATTTTCACAAGGCTCCCTGCAGAAGATATTGGTCGTTTGAAATGTCTTTCCAAAAAGTTTTATAAGGAACTTTCAAGTCATGCATTTGAGATGATGCATTCTCTCCGAAGTGGAGATTCACTACAAAAGAAACGACTCTCCTTTGAAGACACGTCAATTGTCGTTGACAACATAGTAGCTGGTAATTTGGATGTCGTTACAAACAAAACCATAAGTTTTCCTAACAATGTCCACCCTACCTTCTTACGTATTCTATCGTCATTTAATGGGTTGTTGTAAGTTTGCAATGAACGTATTTGCTGTGAGCTGATCCTTTGGAATCCAACAACCTGGCGCTATAAGTTTTTGTCTGAGGACTACTTAAATAATAGTCATGATCGAAAATCTGATACAGGTGGAATGTATTTTGATGAATCCAATGATCTGAAAGTGCTTCACATCAGATGTTACCGTAATGTGGCTACTGCTCATGTTTACTCACGACGTCATGAGTCATGGAGGATAATAAATTTCTTGAGCGTAAATAATTATGGTTCAAGTAGTTATTCATGGTCTCCCGAAATTTATGCTGGTAAAACCATATATTTCATGGTTTCAAATTATTGGTATCCACTAGGTGAGAGGAACATAGTTGCTTTCGATGTTCTTTCTGAGACTTTTAGAATGCTTCGTTTTCCCGAGAGTATCGTAGTCAATCCTTACAAAGGGTATTTTTTGACCATCGCAAAGAGGCTGCATTTTTTATTAATGTTGGAAAGTCTGCTGAGCTAACTGCTGATTTGCTTAGATATGAAGAAGAAGGCTGGATCAAGGTGTTTGCTTTCAATAATCCTCGTGTAGTTGATTATGTAGATAGGCGCCGAAGGACTAATATAATTGAAAACACCAAGTGGCTGATAACAAGCATTTGGGGGGATATGGTTGAAGTTGATCTGAGCAATGAAGTTTTGAAATACCTCCAACATGTTGGCAACTACAATGGTCCGAAAGGAGCTTTATTTATCGAGACTACTGTTTCGCCCATTGATTAGAAATTATTATGCTGTATTTTACTAAATGGTGTTTGGTGTTTCGAACTTTGTTTATTATATAGTTACCTCTGTTTGACACTTTCATATTTTATATAATTAGTTGTGTTAAAATTATTAACCATGTTTGTTATTTAAATTAATTAAATAAATATTTAGGTTTGAGAGTTTAAAAGGTTGTAATATTGGCAAAGGTCTGTTTAAATGATGAAATCTCTGTTGTTGTGAACATATGTTTGAAAATAAAACAATGATTGATACATCTGTTGACCAAAGTCAACAGATGGATGAAAACAGATGTTTGAAACCAGTGTTGGGTTAAAGCAGAGTTTTGTGGAGAAAATAGTGGTTGAAACCGCTGTTGGGTTAAAACGGTGGTTTAAAACCACTGTTGGGTTAAAATAGTGTGACTACTGCATCATTTTGCCTATAAAATCATTTTAAAATCTATCTAAAAGTCTGCTGAGCTAACTGCTGATTTGCTTAGATATGAAGAAGAAGGCTGGATCAAAGTGTTTGCTTTCAATAATCCTCGTGTAGTTGATTATGTAGATAGGCGCCGAAGGACTAATATAATTGAAAACAACAAGTGGATGATAACAAGCATTTGGGGGGATATGGTTGAAGTTGATCTGAGCAATGAAGTTTTGAAATACCTCCAACATGTTGACAACTATAATGGTCCGAAAGGAGCCTATTTATCGAGACTACTCTTTTGCCCATTGATTAGAAATTATTATGCTGTATTTTACTGAATGGTGTTTGGTGTTTCGAACTTTGTTTATTATATAGTTATCTCTTTTTGACACTTTCATATTTTATATAATTAGTTGTGTTAAAATTATTAACCATGTTTGTTATTTAAATTAATTAAATAAATATTTAGGTTTGAGAGTTTAAAAGCTTGTAATATTGGCAAAGGTCTGTTTAAGTGATGAAAGCTTTGTTGTTGTGAACAGATGTTTGAAAATAAAACAGTGGTTGATACATCTGTTGACCAAAGTTAACAAATGGATGAAAACAGATGTTTGAAACCAGTGTTGGGTTAAAGCAGAGTTTTGTGGAGAAAACAGTGGTTGAAACCGCTGTTGGGTTAAAACGGTGGTTTAAAACAACTGTTGGGTTAAAATAGTGTGATTACTGCATCATAAAGCCTATAAAATCATTTTAAAATCTATCTAAAAGTCTGCTGAGCAAACTGCTGATTTGCTCAGATATGAAGAAGAAGGCTGGATCAAGGTGTTTGCTTTCAATAATCCTCGTGTAGTTGATTATGTAGATAGGCGCCGAAGGACTAATATAATTGGAAACAACAAGTGGCTGATAACAAGCATTTGGGGGGATATGGTTGAAGTTGATCTGAGCAATGAAGTTTTGAAATACCTCCAACATGTTGACAACTACAATGGTCCGAAAGGAGCTTTATTTATCGAGACTACTATTTCGCCCATTGATTAGAAATTATTATGCTGTATTTTACTGAATGGTGTTTGGTGTTTCGAACGTTGTTTATTATATAGTTACCTCTGTTTGACACTTTCATATTTTATATAATTAGTTGTGTTAAAATTATTAACCCTGTTTGTTATTTAAATTAATTAAATAAATATTTAGGTTTGAGACTTTAAAAGGTTGTAATATTGGCAAATGTCTGTTTAAATGATGAAAACTCTGTTGTTGTGAACAGATGATTGAAAATAAAACAGTGGTTGATACAAAGTCAACAGATGGATGAAAACAGATGTTGGAAACCACTGTTGGGTTAAAGCAGAGTTTTGTGGAGAAAACAGTGGTTGAAACCGCTGTTGGCTTAAAATGGTGGTTTAAAACCACTGTTGGGTTAAAATAGTGTTTTGTGGAGGTTGAAGGGGATTGAAACGACTGTAGAGTTAAAACATTGTTTTTTGGAGAAGGAACATGTTTGAATGCAAATGTTATTTCGTTCACCAAAGATTAATAAATTGTATATTTTTGTATTTTTTATACTCTAAACTTTAAGTATTTACCGACTGACTTATCTATTTATAAGTCTATAAATATAACCATATTCATCATTTATATGTGTTATGCATGGTTTTCTAAGAAACCACCCGTGTTTGCACACGGGTCTTACCGCTAGTACTATATAATAAAAGAAACCTATGAGGGGACACGTGTCGAATTACTATGCATTCTCATAATTGTTTTCCTGCCCCTTTTTTCTTTAATTTAGTTGATATCCTTTAGGTTTAAATATAATTTATATATTTCCTAACTGATAAGTGATAAACAATAATTATAGATAAGTTTTATTTTTTATTTTACCTATTCTTTAGGTCTAATTATTATTTATATATTTTATAACTGATAAGTGATAAGCCATAATTATAGATATTGTTTATATATTTTATAACTAAATTCATTTTATTACTTTACAAATTTCATAATGTTATTAAAATTCTTAAGGTATGTTTTTCTTTTATATTCGTACTACAGAAAATTCAATTCATTCATGATTTTATTATTATTATTATTATTATTATTATTATTATTATTATTATTACCTCCGTGATAAATGTATTATTAGTAATATGTAGGTCTAAAATCATGATATTAGACAAATGAAACTACATAAAAGATAGTAGGCTTATAACCTAATGCTATCATGAAGTGTGATAAATGTGTTCTTAGAAATTATCTACCAAACCGTATAAAATACTTTTATTATTGTTTTTGTTGTTGTTGTTGTTAGTATTATTATCATTTTGCATCATATGTTAACTATATTTATTTTTTTCAACCCGTGTAATACACGGGGTTGTAACCTAGTATATATATATATAGGGGAAGGTTCAAATGAAAACCACTAGTTATTGTGAAAACTCGAAAACTAATTAAAAAAGCCAAAAAAACATACCAATTTTCGCAGGTTTTTTTATATAAAAAAATTTCAAAAAAAAAAAAATTTGTAGTGCACATGTGTAATACTACACATGTGTACTACAATTTTTTTTTTGAAAAAAAAGTTTTTTTATATATAAAAACCTGCGATTTTTATAAAAAAATTGAAAAAAAAAAATTTGGTGTGTTTTTTAGCCTTTTTTTAGTTAGTTTTCGAGTTTTCACAATAAAAGTGGTTTTCATTTGAACCATCCCCTAAATATATATATATATATATATAGCAACATAAGTACAAGTAACAAATGATTAATATGAACGCTTTTATACCAAGGAATACCCGTAATGGAACAAGGTCACCTACATGCAAATACGAAATATAAACACAACCATATGGGATTTTAGGTATACCTTCGGTTGGTAATAACTGCTTGAGACACCGAGGTGAGCTAGAACGGGTCAGGAACAATAGCGGTGGTGGTGGCCGGAAAAACTGCGACGACAGCGGTGGCAGGAAAGACGGGGCGGTGGCAGGAAAGACGACGTCACAGCGGCTGGCAGAGGAAGGTGGTGGCAGGGGGAAGGGTAACGGCTGTAGTGGAGTGTGGCAACTAGGGTTTTGTTTTGGACAATCAACGTATGTCTTAACCCATGCTTAAGCTTATATAGCCAAGGATTAGGTTAAAACTAAAACCCTATGGGCAACAAGCCCACATCCTTTCCTCTTGTTTTTCTTTCAGCCCATTAACAAAAGTCCATAATATAAAACCCAATCTGATTAGGTTTATTATAATATTTATTTTATAGCTTTATAAAATAAAATATTATAAATCGTTCCGTCAAGATATGTCATTTAATCTAATTCAATGAGTTACCTCATCGTCCTCGGTGTAATTCTTACTGGTCAAGACCCGGCCGGTAGCGTTGACTTATCGAACCGGACATGAACTTCCAACAACTCCCACTTGGACGGTTTCCGATAAGATCCTAACGCAGACAACCAACTCTAGCTACACATGGCTGCCCCCAACAGGTCATGACACTTCAAAGTCACAAACCAAGGTGCCTTCCTTAGCAAAGGTCTGTTGTTTGAAAACAACAGACTTATGGCAATCGTTGTCATCTATCCTTTCTGTAAAAGACATCAATTGAAACTATGAGACATGGAGCAAATCATTCTTATAATGTGTTTCAATTATTCTTGTTCACGATTCAGATTCATAGTGGTCCAATCAAACACACAGTCAGTTTGGGCAAGGCGTTACACTTCTCCAGTATGAATCAACGAGGGCGCCTTAATGCCAAGCTGTTACATTTTAATGTAAGAGTATAAAATTCCCTGTTGATCATATGCAACTCCCACTGAACTTCAGATCCATTCCCAACTAGAAGCCTTTATGACTTGCAATTACGCAACAGCGGTTGGCTTTAATCAAAGAATAGTTCTTGGTAAACGGAAGTTCTAATATATATCTCAGGTCAGAGGATACCAGATGAGTATCCCTTATCAAAACATCTTATAACTGAATCCATGAAGATGATTTAACGCGAGTTACATCCAGCGTCATTCATAATGAGGCCTGTGAATTTGGAAGTCAACCACTTGAGTCTAAATTCAGAAAATCTTAATTCAGAATCGTTCCCACGAGTTTGATCGACTTCGGATAATTTAGAATACGTGATTCATGGATTAAACGTATCAAAATTGAACACAGTTATAGGATTCAGGAATTACATTTAACTAGTAAATCAAAAGAATGTAAGAGTACAACTGCTTAAAGTTCATACACCCAAATACTAAATCAAAACATATCACTAGCTAATATAAGTCTAATAGCGTCCATGTGATGGTCATATTTCTCTTGAGTCTTTGGCTTAGTAAACGAGTCAGCTAAGTTTTGATTTGTGTCAATTTTTCTTAGAATAATGTCTCCTGGTTCCACAATTTCCCGTATGTAGTTAAACTTTCTCAAAATGTGCTTGGCTTTGTGATGAGATCGAGGCTCCTTGGCTTGAGCAATAGCACCTGTGTTATCACAAAATATCTAGATGGTTTCATGATGCTTGGAACCACATCGAGATCGGCTATGAACTTCTTCATCCAAGCAGCTTCTTTTGCGGCATCCGATGCGGCAATGTACTCAGATTCCGTGGTGGAATCAGCCACGACACTCTACTTGGAGCTGTTCCATGAGACTGTTGTAACAACTCTCACCAAAACTATTATTTATTATTATATTTAGTTCAATAGGAAACCCTAATTGAGACACCCAAGTGATTCTACACAAACCCTAAAATTTTCAGAATAATCAGAATCAAGATCAGGGCCCCTAAAACTCGGGGGGGGGGGGGGTAAACCCTAGTTACGATTATCCACATAACTATCTGTCAAAATCGAATTTTACAATTCCGTCAACTCAGCAAGCCTAGTTAGGGACGTGGCTACCCTATGAAACTAGGTGACCCTTCGCGTCACGCGAAGCCCCAAGGGGTACCCCTCGCGTCACGCGAGGGGGGTCAAATTTTGTGTATAAATAGTGGACTTTGGGACTTGATTTCTGGAGTTAAAATGACGTAAAATTTCGCTACGTACACTGAGTTACGATCTGTTTACTATCAAAACACACACGATCACTAATTGCTGCCGCAAAACAGGGTAATAACTCGATCGCTGCTACGATTCAATGTTCGATCGATTAAACTATCCAATGGATGTTTAAGTGCTGCCCACATTAGGTTTATGCTTTGTCATTTGTCGTTAAATCGATGGATGTTTAAGTATCGCACTTTGTCATTCGATGTGAAGGTTTAATCTCGTGAGTTATCGTAAATGCTGTATTGATTACTAACCGAGTTGTGTGCATGTTATTAAATTAGGTTAAAAGGCTAATCAGTAGGCTAGGCTCTGCTCAAATTAAATCTACAATGTGAGTCATTCTCTTTTTATCAAATTTATTTCAAAAGCATGTTTATTTTCAAAGTTATAATTACAGGGATTAAGTCTTTGTAGTCACCAAATTACAGCCGGTATGTGGGGTATTGTATACATTACTTATTCCCGTCACCATTGGACAACGAGTTAGCCAATGGGTGATCTGACCACAGTCACAGAAATAAGTCGAGTGACAAATACTGTGGGTAGTTGGTTGATATAGAAACAATGTAATCACCCTTAATACTGTAAATTATAACAAACAGGTCGTTTTAGTAAATAGAATGATTCACCAGTATTTCCCGCTGACAAAACCTTTTTCAAACATGTTTCAGGTGATCTGTTGTGATCCAGGAAAAGTGGCGTGAAGCACTACAAGCTTAAGAATGTGGCTCAATATAAAATAAGGAAACATGTTTTGTAAAATAAGGATTTCTCCTTGAAATCTTATGTTTGTAAATTACCGGGTTTTTATCCCGAGTTGTGAAATAAATTAATCGGGAAATATTTCCGCTTTAAAAAGATCCTGAAGAAAACTTCCGCTGTTAATTAAATACCACGGGATTTTCTGTCCCGCGGCTCCAGAAACGGGTCAAACCGGGTCGGGGGCCGTGACAGAAAAAGGTTGATCAGAGCCACTGAGTTAAGCTAATTAAGTATTTAGAAATACTTAATTTTTCCTGATTACTATTATGTGATTATGTGTTTTATTAACTGACTATTTGTTAGTTACAGTATGGGTAAGCAAAAGCTTTCAAACATCTATCTTAAATTAGATAGGTCATCAAATGAGAAGGGAAGTTCATCCCAAACTCCTGAAGAAGGAATATTTGTTCGAAAAACCCAATACGAGGAACCCCTTTCTCCTGATAAAAGAAGTTTGATTATTAGAAAAAGTAAGGAGAAATTAAAGAAATTTCGAGAAAAGAAAGTTAAAAAGGAAACCCAGGAATTAATCAGTAAATCACTATGGGAAGACAATTTAGATGAAAAATGGGCGGATCTTTATATGCTAGCCACTGTAGCAGTAAATGCTAACCTTTAGAATACCATGACACCGTATTAGCAACTTATAAGCCAGAAATATCATCTAGTAAATAAATAAAATTACAATAAAATTTAGTATGTTTAAATTATCAATTTTCCTTTGTATTAAATTAGTCACAGAATATACAATAATATTTGAGGTTTATCTGTAAAAATTGTTATAAAATTTTAATTTATTATTTTTACATATATGTTAAACAACATGAATGAGTTATCTGGAGCCCTAGAGAATCTCAACCTTTACCCTGTAACCATAGAAGTTTCTAAAGAGTTTACTGGGTACTTTCCTGATGTGGAACAACCTATAGAATTCAACGCTCCACCTCTGGAAAAACCAAAACCTAAGAAAAGAAAAAGATTCGTATGGGGAAGGCGTGTACATAAGAGAAAGCCCGTTAAGAGACTTCCTAAAATAAACAATCCCTTAGAAAAAGGAAAAAGAATTGAAACCGGGGAAAATTCTAGACAGCAGGAATTGAAGATTGAAATCGGGGAAGATTCTAGGCAAATGGGAATACAGTTTGATGAATATTCTAAGAAAATAGAAATGGAGGTTGGAGAAGGTTCTAGACAAACCCAGATGGAAATTGGAGAAAGCTCTAAACAAACCCAGGAAATGACATTTCAAGAAGAGTTAGATTTTATATTGACAAGCTGTGATACTATTAAGCCTGTCAATAATAATAATTTTTACTCTAATCCTATCGAAAATCAACTCCCTATAAATCTAGAACCAGCAATCCCAGAACCAATAATCCACACCCAACCTTTAGGAGTGGATGAGTGGTGGACTAATGATTGGCAATTCCAAAACCTTTTCAATAGTCCCTATACATTTTTCCCTCAGTTCGATCCAGAACCCCTACCAAAACCACCGATGAGTAACGAGAATATGGCTGAACTCCGCCATTTTGTTGAAGAGCTGATGGATACCGGGAGTAGGATCCGAGAGATAGGAGGACAAATTTCATGGAAATATGATGAGAGGGAACATCGTTATTAAAAGTGCAAGTTGACGAGAGAGAAGTGGGTAGTGAGTCTGTGTTTATAGAATAATAGTAATATTAATGAAAGTCAGTATGTGTAAAATAAACAATAAAACGGTTGTATATGGAAGCATAATATAATCTATAATATAAAAGTTACAATTTTGGTTGTATATTTGTTTACATGTGCGATTAATTGTTATATTGGATTGTTTCTTATTTTATATTAACTATTTAAATTAATTATCAGATGGCAAACATTGGTAAAGAACCAGTAAATGAAGTAAATCAATCCGAGCAAATTCAAGAAGAGCAATTATTAAATAGGCAAGATATCGAGGATATCGTTGCACAAGGAATAGCCAATGCTATTCCAGCAATCGTTGCTGCTGTTCAGAAACCTGTTAAACCTCAATCAATCATTCCTAGTAAACGTACACAAGGCGACAACTTTAGTAATAGTATAAATGGAGGCGGTAATCATGTTAATAACAATAATGATCTGCAAGCCCCAATTTTCAAGAAAATGAAAGCTGCAACGCCTGGTTGCACTTACAAAGAATTCCTTGCATGTAAACCAGTTGAGTTTGCAGGTAATGAAGGGGCTATTGCAGCATTGCATTGGTTAGAGAAAACTGAGGCAGTAATCACTATAAGTAAATGTGCTGAGGAAGATCAAGTTATGTATGCATCAAATCTTTTTAAAGAAGGGGCGCTAGAATGGTGGAACACTGTGTTACAAGCTAAAAGAAGGATCGAGGCATATGCCATGAAATGGGAAGAATTTAAGAATCAGGTAGAAAGAAAATTCTGTCCTGAGTATGAAAAAGATCAAATGGCAAATAAATTCCTAAACCACCGGATGGTGAATGTGGACTATCGGGGATATACTTCGACATTCTTCGAATATGCTAGAGTGGTACCAACACTGGCTTCGCCAGAGCCGGTACTCATTTCTCGCTATATTTGGGGATTAATTAGCGAAATCCGTAACATCGTTAAAGCTGCGAGACCTCGCACTATTGACGATGCAGTCGAATTGGCTAATACCCTCACTGACGAACTGGTATGCACAAGAGATGAAAATAGGAAAAAGGAACTGGCTCAGAAAATTACCTAAGGATTTCGGGTGGGTAATAATAACAACTTCAAAAGAAGAGGAACAGGGCAATCTTCCACTTCGCCGTTTTGCAGAAATTGCAAAAAGAAACATTATGGAAGATGTAATGTAATCTGCAACTTTTGCAAAGCCATAGGACATCGCGAAGAAGACTGCAGGAAGAAAACAAGAATCTGCTATAACTGTAGAGAAACATGACATTTTAAGCCAGAATGCCCTAAATTGGTCAAATCAGCAGACAACAAAGCCAAGACAGCTGACGGAGCTACTAAGAAGAATGTTCGAGCTTTTCAGTTAACTACTCAGGAAGCCGAACTCATTCCAGATGTGATAGCTGGTACGTTCTTAGTTCACAACATTTACGCCAAAGTATTATTTGACTCTGGTGCAAACCAACGTTTTATCAATACTTCATTCTGCCAAGCTCTTAATTTACCTTTAACCAACCTTAGGCAGATTTTTACAGTCGAAACGGCAGATGGAAATTCTGTTAGCATAGATAAAGTTTTGCAAAAGGAAAATATAGAACTCTCAGGTCATAAATTCTTTGCAAACCTATTTCCTATGAAATTAGCCGAATTTGATGTTGTGTTAGGAATGGATTGGTTAGTAGCCAACCATGCTCGAATTCTTTGTGATCAGAATTCCATAGAAATTCAAGCACCCACTGGAGAAGTAATTATGATTACAGGGGATAAACCACGTAAGCCCATGAAGTTCATATCAGTAATGAAAGTTGCTAGTTATGAACGAAAGCAAGGAATAGTATATATGATTTCGGTAATCATTAGCACTAAGGGTAAAGAACTTAAGGAGATTCCTGTTGTCTCAGAATACCTAGATGTATCCCCAGAAGAATTACCAGGACTACCACCAGATAGGGAAGTAGAATTTAGAATTCATTTAATTCCAGGAACTATACCGATAGCTAAGGCACCTTATCGGTTAGCACCCACAGAAATGCTAGAACTGAAAAAGCAATTAGATGAATTACTAAGTAAAGGTTTTATACAACCTAGTTCATCCCCGTGGGGAGCACCAGTGTTGTTTGTGAAGAAGAAGGATGGGTCCATGAGAATGTGTATCGATTATAGAGAATTAAATAAGGTTACAATTAAGAATCGATATCCATTACCTAGGATTGATGATCTTTTCGATCAACTTCAAGGAGCTAGATATTTTTCTAAGATTGATTTACGCTCCGGATATCATCAATTGAAGGTACAAGAAGAAGACATACCTAAAACTACTTTCAGAACTAGGTATGGTCATTACGAGTTTACAGTCATGCCCTTTGGATTAACGAATGCACCTGCCGCATTCATGGACATGATGAATAGGATCTGTAAACCATATTTGGATAAATTTGTAATTGTCTTCATAGACGATATACTTATTTATTCAAAAAGTCAGGAGGAACATTGTCAGCACTTGCATGCACTCTTAACTTTGTTAAGAAAAGAAAAACTGTACGCCAAATTCTCGAAGTGTGAATTTTGGTTGCAAGAAGTGCAATTCTTAGGTCACATGGTGAATCATGAAGGCATTCATGTAGATCCTGCTAAGATAGAAGCAATTACCAAATGGAAGGTTCTGCAATCCGCAATGGAAATTAGAAGTTTTATAGGCTTAGCTGGATACTATAGACGGTTTATTAAGGATTTTTCTAAAATAGCTGTACCATTAACTAAGCTAACCTGTAAAGCAGTTAAGTTTGAATGGGGACCTAAACAAGAAGAAGCCTTTAGAATCTTGAAACAGAAAATAACCAATGCTCCAATTTTAGCCTTACCAGAAGGAACTGAAGATTTTGAAGTATATTGTGATGCTTCAAAACTAGGATTTGGATGTGTGCTGATGCAACACAAGAAGGTAATTGCGTATGCTTCAAGACAATTGAAAAAGCACGAAGAAAATTATACGACTCATGATTTAGAATTAGGAGCCGTAATTTTTGCCCTTAAGATTTGGAGGCCTTATCTGTACGGAAGTAAATTTACTGTCTATACAGATCATAAAAGTTTTAAATATATATTTGGGCAAAAAGAGTTAAACATGAGGCAAAGAAGATGGATGGAAATCCTAAGTGATTACGACTGTGATATTCAGTATCACGAAGGAAAGGCAAATGTAGTTGCAGATGCCTTAAATCGTAAGTATCATGAGAAACAATGACGGGTTCGTGCTCTCAGGTTAAATCTACAATTAGATTTAATGGAACAATTAAAGCATTTTCAAGAAACAGCAATCAAGGATGATACTGAAGGAATGAAAGGAAGAATAAAAGAATTAGAACAAGGATCTGATGGAATTTGGAGATTCCATAAGAAAAGGATTTGGGTACCGAAGCAGGGAGAATTAAGAAATAAGATTTTGGAGGAAGCTCATAAATCTAGGTATACCATACACACTGGAAATAATAAGATGTACCAAGATTTAAGAAATAATTTCTGGTGGATAGGCATGAAAAAGGATATAGCTAAATATGTTTCAAAGTGTCTTACTTGTTCACAAGTTAAGGCAGAACATCAGAAACCTTCAGGTCTACTACAACAATTAGAAATGCCTGTCTGGAAATGGGAACTCATAACAATGGATTTTGTTACTAAGTTACCCAAAACCAGAAAAGGTAATGATGCGATTTGGGTAATTGTGGATCGATTAACCAAATCTGCTCATTTCCTGCCAATGAAAGAAACCTTTAGCATGGAAAGATTGGCAAAGTTGTATGTAGATGAAGTTGTATCCTTACATGGAGTTCCACTCTCCATTGTTTCGGATAGGGATAGTCGTTTTACTTCTCATTTTTGGACAAGTTTCCAAGAAGCAATGGGAACTCGACTAAACCTAAGCACTGCATATCATCCTCAAATAGACGGGCAAAGTGAAAGGACGATCCAAACTCTAGAAGACATGCTCAGAGCATGTGTGATAGATTTTGGTGGAAACTGGGATGAGCATTTACCTCTTATCGAATTCTCCTATAACAATAGTTATCATTCAAGTATTGAAACTGCCCCATTCGAAGCATTGTATGGAAGAAAATGCAGAACTCCAGTTTGTTGGGCAGAAATAGGAGAAAGTCAATTGTCAGGTCCTGAAATAGTGCAAGAGACGACTGACAAGATTACTCAAATCAAGGAAAGACTGAAGACAGCTCGAGATCGTCAAAAGAGCTATGCCGACAATCGACGTAAGCCGTTAGAATTCCAAGTTGGAGAAAGAGTACTGTTAAAAGTTTCTCCTTGGAAAGGAGTAGTTCGGTTCGGTAAGAAAGGAAAGCTAAGTCCAAGATACATAGGACCATTTCCAATAATCCAACGTATAGGACCAGTTGCTTATCGTTTACAATTACCAGAAGAATTATCTGGAGTACATGACGTATTTCATGTATCCAATCTCAAGAAATATCTATCAGACGAATCTTTGGTAGTACCTCTCAAAGATATAGAGGTAAACAAAAAGTTAAAATTTGTTGAGAAACCTCTTCAGATAGAAGCCAGTAAAGTGAAGTTTCTTAAGCACAAACGACTAGTGCTAGTTAAAGTCAAGTGGGATTCAAAGAGAGGAGCTGAATACACTTGGGAGCTGGAATCTGAAATGAAACGAAAGTATCTATACTTATTCCAGTAAATCTCGAGGATGAGATTTTTATTAAGGTGGGGAGAATGTAACAACTCTCACCAAAACTATTATTTATTATTATATTTAGTTCAATAGGAAACCCTAATTGAGACACCCAAGTGATTCTACACAAACCCTAAAATTTTTAGAATAATCAGAATCAAGATTAGGGCCCCTAAAACTCAGGGGGGGGGGGGGGTAAACCCTAGTTACGATTATCCACATAACTATCTGTCAAAATCGAATTTTACAATTCCGTCAACTCAGCAAGCCTAGTTAGGGACGTGGCTACCCTATGAAACTAGGTGACCCTTCGCGTCACGCGAAGCCCCAAGGGGTACCCCTCGCGTCACGCGAGGGGGGTCAAATTTTGTGTATAAATAGTGGACTTTGGGACTTGATTTCTGGAGTTAAAACGACGTAAAATTTCGCTATGTACACTGAGTTACGATCTGTTTACTATCAAAACACACACGATCACTAATTGCTGCCGCAAAAACAGGGTAATAACTCGATCGCTGCTACGATTCAATGTCCGATCGATTAAACTATCCAATGGATGTTTAAGTGCTGCCCATATTAGGTTTATGCTTTGTCATTCGTCGTTAAATCAATGGATGTTTAAGTATCGCACTTTGTCATTCGATGTGAAGGTTTAATCTCGTGAGTTATCGTAAATGCTGTATTGATTACTAACCGAGTTGTGTGCATGTTATTAAATTAGGTTAAAAGGCTAATCAGTAGGCTAGGCTCTGCTCAAATTAAATCTGCAATGTGAGTCATTCTCTTTTTATCAAATTTATTTCAAAAGCATGTTTATTTTCAAAGTTATAATTACAAGGATTAAGTCTTTGTAGTCACCAAATTACAGCCGGTATGTGGGGTATTGTATACATTACTTATTCCCGTCACCATTGGACAACGAGTTAGCCAATGGGTGATCTGACCACAGTTACAGAAACAATGTAATCACCCTTAATACTGTAAATTATAACAAACATGTCGTTTTAGTAAATAGAATGATTCACCAGTATTTCCCGCTGACAAAACCTTTTTCAAACATGTTTCAGGTGATCTGTTGTGATCCAGGAAAAAGTGCCGTGAAGCACTACAAGCTTAAGAATGTGGCTTAATATAAAATAAGGAAACATGTTTTGTAAAATAAGGATTTCTCCTTGAAATCTTATGTTTGTAAATTACCGGGTTTTTATCCCGAGTTGTGAAATAAATTAATCGGGAAATATTTCCGCTTTAAAAAGATCCTGAAGAAAACTTTCGCTGTTAATTAAATACCACGGGATTTTCTGTCCCGCGGCTCCAGAAACGGGTCAAACCGGGTCGGGGGCCGTGACAACTGTTTCTCCGTTGAGAGTGAACACGGAACCTATTTGTTAGGAAGAAGTATCTCGGTCAGTCTGAAAACTAGCATTAGTGTAACATTTTACAGTGAGCTCCTCATTGACTCCTCTAAATATCAAGAACATATCTTTTGTCCTTCTCAAGTACTTAAGAATGTTCTTAACTGCAATTCAGTGAGCAATCCCAGGGCTCTGCTGGTAGCGGCTGTTCATGCTTAAAGCATACGAGACATCTGGTCGAGTACATACCATAGCATACATGATAAAACCAATCACTGAAGCATATGGAACTGCTTCCATCTGCTTTTTTTTCATGGTCCTTAGAAGGAGCTTGCGATTTGTTCAAGACGGTACCTTTGGTCATTATTGTGACATCTGTGCTTGTGTAATCATTGTACAACTTTGAACAATTCAATTATCAATAAAACATTTTTTTGACCCCAATATTTGTTTATTTATGTTTGACATTTTGCACGTATTGATTTTTGTTCGATTTCAAACTCTTAAACGCTTTCTGGAAAGTTATACGCAAACTGATGCATAAACGTAATCAGTTTAACGCGAAATACACTCCAGAATAGTAACATAATCTCACCACACCTTAAATAACCTTTACATAACTTAGAAATAAGGTTTGAAGGGTTTGGTATGGCAAAAACAAGTTTATTCGACCACAGGGACTATTTACGACAAACTGTAAAAGTCTGCCAATTCATATAACAACGTACACTCCGGAACAAGATCATAAGCTAAACATACCTAAAATACCCTTAACATAGCTTAGAAATAAGTTTTGAGGGGTTCGATATGCGAAAATACGCTTATTTGATCATAGGGACTAAAAGCGTCAAAACTGCGAAAGTATGCAATTACGTGCATATTTTACGTTCTGACCATATCCGGGACGAAATTCCCTAAAGTAGGGGAGGCTGTAACAACCCGCATTTTGAAGTCAAAGTACAAGTCAAAGTCAAAGGAAGAAAAGATTGCTAAATGCGATCTGTCACTCCTTGTTTAATTATTGATTGTACTCTTTGACTTGTTAATCGATTTCTAGTTTGTGTTACTTTAGTTGTATTATGTGGAGTAAATGCTATTAATTGCAGTTTAATCGTTAAGCTATCTAACGCTAATCTCATCGCAATCGCATCGCAACTTGAATCGCATGTTCTGGATATTGTTTTACGTGTGTGTGCTAGTAGATGTTACTTGTGCATGTTTATTATAGGTTTTGTGGTGATTAATCAAAAACTCAATCGCAACTCTATCGCAACGCAATCTCATCATGAACTCGAGATTTAAGGTTACTTATGTTGTTGTATGTTAGTTAGGATATTTGTGTAACTATTATTTAATACTATCACATCGCTTACTCGAAACGCATCTCAACGCTCAACGCACGAAACGAAAAGTCGGAAACCAACTCGCACCAACCATCCGATCGAAGGACCATCCGATCGGATGGTCCTCCGATCGCACACCTACACCGCCTCTTCTCCCCTCTCACCTATAAATAGCACCTGTCACATCACTGTTCATGTAATGTGACAACTCTCGTTCGACCAGCACGCTTTTGGCCTAGTTTCTCTCGATTCCTCGCGATTCTTGTAAGTTTTTACCTCAAATCTTGTACTTTCTCAATCAACACACACTTTCTCATTAATTTCACCATCAAATCTTAATTTTCACCATGAAATCTACCGATTTGGGTTGTTCTAGGATGATGTCATCATGGGTTCTTATGAACTTCAAAGTGTGACCTCATTCCACCAAGAACAACTTAGATCTAAGAGGTTTCAACATGTTTAAACACTGATTTCACCTAAATCTAAACATTTTCAAACCGATTTAAGCTTCTTTCAACTCTTTTACACTCTTGCACTCAAAACCAATAGAATCTGAGCTCACCCAGGCCCTCTACTCATTTCCTAGCAAAGTGCCGGTGTGAGAATTGATTTCTATCAAAGAGACAACCGATTCATGGGTTGAACATGAACAACCGTCAAGAACAGCTAACTGACCGGACGGGGTGATTCCCATCCGATCGGATGACTTGGACTTGGTGGAGTTACCGTTGTTTAACACGTTGTCATACCGTCTCGGTTAAACCGCAAACTTTCCAGACTTAACAAAATTTTGCAAGTTTCAGACGATCAGGTCGC
This sequence comes from Helianthus tuberosus, assembly GCA_030545235.1. Taxonomy (NCBI): domain Eukaryota; kingdom Viridiplantae; phylum Streptophyta; class Magnoliopsida; order Asterales; family Asteraceae; genus Helianthus; species Helianthus tuberosus. The sequence continues at coordinate 147,101,538 of CM060423.1, forward strand.
TGAACGGACTGCCTTCCGATCGGATTGCCATCTGATCACATGATAATCCGATCGGATGACTTATGGTCTACAACACTTAAACAATTTTGCAAACTTCAAGAAAATATCAGTTCCAACGAATAGTCATCCGATCGGATGACCATCCGATCGAATGACTATTCTAACAGGAGACTTGGTTTTGTGAAATGTCTCACTTGGACGGATTGCCATCCGACCGAACGACCATCCGACCGGATGACCGTTCGACCGGACGACCTGAAGGGTAGAGATACTTCTCTCATTTTAAAATGCTACAACGAAAACCTCAAAGTCACATCATACACAAACACATCCATCCCAAACGAATGACAATCCGACCGAATGGCCATCCGGCCGGATGACCATCCATCCGGATTGTCATCCGATCGGATGACCCTTCGTCACTCATTACCCACTCGACATCGTTTAACGCACCGTTCATCGCTTATGCTATCGTTCTGTAATCAGGCTAACTTTCCAGCGCTCCCTTGAATCCATGACCGTGTTTACTCGTTAAACACGATCTGTGAGTATACTCGAACCCTTTTTGTTTTACGCACTTTTGGGTGTTACATACGTTACCTATTTCATATCACAATCGACACACAACGCAAACACTTTTATACGCTGACCGTTATTACATGATATACGTGTTACTCGATAAATGCTTGTATGTTATGTTTACACAGTGATTGTTGCCTGACACCTTAGCAACGATAGTACTATAGTTTGGACTCAGCACCTGTCAAGGACAGGGGTTGTTAAGGGTTTTACTTCATGTGTTACAGTGGTGATATGTGTTGCGCATTCTACAACTCGCAGTCATGTCTGTGCATATTTCATTGTCGATAACATGCTAGTTTCGCTTTTCAACATGTTACATGCTGGTCATGCGAAAACCGATTTCGCTATCTATTATACTACTAAACTTGTATGCTCACCTTTACACTATGTGTATTGACCTCTATTTTAACGTATGTGGCAGGTGTGTAAGATGCTAGGATTGCTTGCTGTCATGGAAATCAAGTCTAGGGGAGTCTAGAAACAAATAATTAATATTTTGAGTTGTCGAAACTATGATTTGTCTTTGAAACAACTATGTCACTAATAACTGCTTTATTTGATAAGTTATGGTATGGGACATAATGTTAATTATCTGGTAATTTAGTTGTTATGGATTTCTCCTGTACAATCTGTTTCGCTCAGTGCCTCACCCCAATGTGTCCGCATCGGTTGGGGTGTGACAGATTGGTATTAGAGCCATAACTATAGGGAATTAGGCAAGACTCGACCTAGTCTAGGTCGATGTCTTAGAAACGACCTAGCCTATAGTCTAAGTACCAACAGAACGACTTGTGCAAACCCGGTAGGGGTTTTGTACGAGCTTACTTGCTATTCTCGCTCGAACTCGCTGAACACTACACTCTTGCGCGGACTTCGCATACTACTGCTTTGCGCAAGGTCAGCCTTTCATAAGGCTGGCAACACACACGATTTTCAAAAACACTCGCGCAAGCAAGTGGTTTGGTCGAGATTAGGTGTGAAAACCGCAAACTCTCGACAAAATTGCTCGCCCGATGCGACTTTTTATTATGAACACGAGAATTTGCGTTTCACCAGGAGTGAAATCCATACTTCGATGCAGATTTTCTCTCTCTATCTCGTGATTCTATCACACAAACAGGAATGCAGTCGTTAAGTTAGGGGTGAAACCCGCATTTTAATGACTTATTCCGCTCTCTATTTTGGTTTTACAAACTCTCACCAAAGCCCCGACGGACTCCAATAACCCGAGCCACGCTGTAACTGGAAGGATGCATGCCGTTCGCCCAGATCGAGGCGAGAGCACAGTCCAGAAGGCCAAAGTGTGTACTCGAAGTCCTTGTGAATAGTCGAATCACTTTGGGTAGTCGACGTCTATCACCCGAGACAATCTACTTTCGATTTCAAGCTCGCAATCGCTGGTATTATGTGTTTATATGTTTCGATTCTGAGCTCGCCATCTGCTGACTCTGTGTGTTCGCTTTTATATGGAATTTTATGTGTTTTATGTGGTTTTACCTGTTTATGTGTTCCGATTTTGGAGATTTATTCATTTTCTGCTGTTCACTTTGATTAACACACACAACTCGCACTACACATCTATCTTAAAATGTTAACAAATCACATGCTATGTTACTCGCTTACGCTATACTACTCGCTATGTTACTCGCAATCGCTACTCGCTAATCGCACTCGCAACTCTTGATCGTTTACGCGGCTGTGAAAGATAGGTGAATACGTGCAATATATGTAGGCGAATATGTGCAAAATATAGTTGAAGATGTGCTTACGTGGACTATGTGCTTCTGGGCTTACGTGCTTCTGTGGATTATGTGCCTACGTGATTACGTGATTAGATGTGTTCTTGAGCTTTATCTAATAGTAGTATGTTGTGAGGTGAGATTCGAACATATAGTGTCTGAATCCTATGGCGATGTCTGTTGCAGACAATGTCGTCATTTGGATCACACACTTCACGCGCTGCCCGACGCAACCATGAGGACAAACGCATCGCTGCTCTAGTCGCAAAGCAGATGGCTAAGGTCATTCCGCAAATTGTCAGTGAGCTTAACGAAAACACCAGCAAGTCCTCTGAGGAACCAAGGACTGACTCTCAGCTTTAAGCAGTTTAAGGCTTGTGGCCCAAAAGACTTCACAGGTGAAGATGGACCAAGCGCTATGTAACAACTCTCATCAAACGTCATAATTATTAAATTAATTAGTCCAAAAGGAAACCCTAATTGAGACACCCAAGTGATTCTGAACAAACCCTAAAATTTTCAGAATTTTCAGAATCAGGATTAGGGCCCTTAAAACTCAGGGGGGGTTAAACCCTAGTGGACGATTATCCACTTAGAAACGTTGGCAGCAAGTAAATTTCGAAAATTGTCAACTCAGCAAAGCTAGTCCCAATCGTGGCTACCCTATAGCCTATTTTTCAAAACATACGCACCGTAGGGGTTTATAGCCTACGATGCGCAGGCTTGTTAAAATGGCATACGCACCGTATGTGTTTTAGGGCTACGGTGCGTAGGGCTGACCAAAATTCAGCTATAAATAGAGGACATTGGCACTTGTTTTTTGGACATGCAACGTCGAAAGAATTCACACTAATACACTGAGATACGAACTGATATTCCAAAATTACACCCCCGAGTCTCGAAATTCCGCCGCAAAACAGGGTATTAGCACAATCGCTGCTACGATTCATTTTCCGACGATCAATATATCCAATGGATGTTTAAGTGCCGCCCACATTAGGGTTATACTTTATCGTTCGTCATTAATTTGATGGATCATCGTTAATTCGATGGATGAAGTATTGTACTTTATCGTTCGTCATTAATTTGACGGATCATCGTTAATTCGATGGATGAAGTATTGCACTTTGTCGTTCGTTGTGAGAATTTGATCTCGTGAGTTATCGTATTTGCTGGATTGATTACTAACCCAGTTTTGTGTGCATTGTTAATTAAATTAGGTTAACAAGGCTAAATCATAGACTAGACTCTGTCCGTATTAAATCAACAATGTGAGTCATTCTCTCTTTTTATCAAAATTATTTATAAAAAGCATGTTATTTTCAAAGTTATAATTACGGGGATTAAGTCTTTGTAATCACCAAGTTACAGCCGGTATGTGGGGTTTTGTATACATTACTTGATAATCGTCACCATTGGGGCAGCCAATTGGGGGATATGACCATAGTCACAGATTCGGTCGAGTGACAAATACCGTGGGTAGTTGGTTTGATAATAGAAACATTGTAATCGCTCTTAATACTGTAAATTATAACAAATGTGTCATTTTAGTAAATAGAATGATTCACTCAGTATTTCCCGCTGACAAAACCTTTTTCAAACATGTTTCAGGTGATCTGTTGTAATTCAGGAAAAGTGCTGGGGAGCATTTCAAGCTTAAGATAGTGGCTCATTATAAAATAAAGAAATAAGTTTTGTAATATCACAATTTCATAGTAAAAACATAATATTGTAAATTATCGGGGTTTTATCCCGACTTGTGAAATAAAATAAATCGGAAAAAAAAATTTAGCTTTAAACGATCCTGATGTTAAACTTCCGCTGTTAAACTTAATCAATTAAATACCGCAGTATTTCTGTCCCGCGGCTCCTGAAACGGGTCAAACCGGGTCGGGGGCCGTGACACGCTATGTTTCAATGGTTCGACTCAATTGAAGTCACACTACGCTAGAGCGGATGTCCCGATCACCTACTCACTGTCAACACAATAGGCGTCTTCCAGTACAGGGCTCTGGATTGGTGGACAGCCGAAAGGAACAAGCGTGGGAACGACGCAGCCTATGGGCTTACTTGGGATGAGTTGAAGGAACTCATGATGAAGGAATGTTTGCCCACCCCACGAGCTCCAGAAGCTGGAGAACGAGTTCAGGAACATCAAACAGGATGGTGGCGATACCGCCGGTCTAACTGCTCGCTTCAAACAGCTGAGTATCATTTGTCCAAGCCAGGTGGCAACACCTGACATGACAATCAAGAAGTATATCCGTGCTTTACCAAATTGTGTTGCTGACTTTGTGCAAGCCGCAAAGACAACAACATCGAAGAGACGTATTTACTCATTGTCGAGATCAATGATAAGCGAGTGTTGGCTAGTTATTTCAAGAATACCACCAAGAGTCTCCACCAAGCTACCGCTTCTCCCAACGCTAAAACCGCCGCACCGCAAGCTTCCAAGTCTTCTCGTCGTAAACGTAAGCAGAACAACAACAATAGTAGCAAGAACTGCGCAGTTACCGCCGCTCCACTCCAAGCTGTCCCTGCTCAACCGCAACCTCAAAACCGCCAAGTAGCGGCATCGGTGACCAATGCACCGACGACCAAGCGTGCATATACCGGTCCACACCCGCTCTGCCCTACCTGCACTTATCATCATCCTATTGGGATTGCTTGCCGATTTTGTGTTCATTGCAACCTGTATGGCCACTTCACTGCTAACTGCCGTACTGGTCCTCACCAAGCCCCAGCTCAGGTTCAAGCTCAAGCTCCTGCACCACCAGCTCTCCTTCATGCTCCTGAGGGTCAACAAATAGCTCCTGCACCCGCTGCTCACGCAAGAGGCTGCTTTGCATGTGGTGATCCCAACCACTTTGCAAACGTCTGCCCCAACAGAGTGGTGAAGCAAGAGCCACAACAGCAGCCACAACAACATCAACAGCAGCAACCAGCAGCCCGTGGATGTGCTTTTATAATAACCCTCCAAAATATTTTTTGACACCCTAATATATGTCCCCATATGTCCTAAAATACACCCCATATACGAAAACGGGCCCTGAATACCTTTATTTTTATAAATATTAAATAAAAACATATTTTTATGGTCTCTAGCGGGGCGCGTAGCCTTTGGCTACCACCTACGCGGGCCGCGATAGCAAGTCACCAGGGCGAAACCCGGAGCTGCCACGTGTCATCATTCGTGTCGACCCTATAGTGCTGACCCGGACAAGCTAGGCCCTACCACCCCTACTACGCGGGCCGTGAAGCCCTTAGAGGACTCTTATGTGGGCCGCGAGAAACCTGAAATCAGCTACTTTAAATTGGGAGCTCGGGCCTTTGTAGGATCGTTTGCATGACCAAACGAGTCGTTCAGAAGAGATCTCGGACTAAATCAGAGGTGGAATTCAGTGATTTAGTCTTCGTTTAGCTTGTATTGCACTAGATACACATTAATCTGTCTCTTGTATTGATTACACAATGTTTTACAGGCTAGAGACACTTCGACAGCACCTCGGCACTGGAATCAAAGAGTTACAAATGAAATCTCAAGTCACCTATTTATAGGATTTCCATTCCGCACGAAACTGCCATGTCCATTCCGCACGAAATGGCACACCATGTCCATTCCGCACGAAATGGCACACCATGTCCATTCCATACGAAATGGCACACCATGTCCATTCCGTACGAAATGGCACACCCATTTCGTATGAAATGGTCATTTCGTGTGAACTGGCTATTTCATGACTGTTTTCCATTTTTCTCGAACTACGTGACTCGATCTAACAATTCTATTACAAGACTCGATATAAGATGAAGTCGACAGACATATGCAGCAACAGACTCCTCCTTGGATATTGACGAAGTCTATGGTGTCGAGTCTTCGGTATGTCACATCTTCAGTCTTGATCAGTCTTCGTGCTTTTCCAAAGTATCTGACAGTGTAAGCATCCTTCAATCTCTATCTTCTCTATCAACATCAGCAGCTATATCCCCCCTTGGATGTTGATTTCATATATTCTTTAGTATCAGCAGCTTCTATCTCGAGCTTTGTTCCAAGATCTGAATCTGGCTCTTATGTCCTCAGACTCCCCCTTTCGATAAGCTGGGATCGCAGTCTGTAATTCGCTATCGCCTTAAGATCGTATCCTGGCTCAAACTCTGCTTAGGTTTTCACAGGATCTGAAACATCACCTGGCTCTCCGTAGCAACAGGATCAGAAACCTGGCTTTAACCTGCACAAACCTCTACCACTTATAAAATAAACAATTTTGACATTGATAAGCTTCTTGAATTTGTAACATTCAAAATTTTGATTCAAATTAATGAACCATTTAAACATTTCAAAATTATTTCACATCTCAAACAAACTCTCCCAACCCTGTTGTTCATCATGTTTAGCACTTGGAATTTTGAAAATCAGCTTTTCAACATTAGTAGTCGAAAATAAAAAAAATATTTTTGGATTTTTCAAAATTTATGCTAAAACACACTTAAACTCTTTTTTGAATTTTGTCTAAAATGAAAAACAGTAAAGTAATATTTACAGACAATATTTTTGTGAGTTTGTGTAACAAGATCATATCAGTTTATGAGATCAATCACTAGTACCATTGAGCTTTAACACTTTAAGTTCTAAACAATTAACATAGATTAACGATATTGTTGTCCTCTTAAACTCAATCTAAAAACTTTCGAAATGCTTACCGATACGTTAAGATATAATATTAATCTTGCACTAAATTCTTATGGACCCCACGATCTCAGCATATCCCCTCATCATGCAATACACTGACTCAAGTAATGCCTTTAAACTTTCATCAACTGTGATATGTGCGAAAATAACGCAGAATGTTTAAACATTAACAATCAGGTCGATCTTTCGATACGCAGAGAAAGTCCAATGTTTAAACAAAATAAAAAATAAAAACAAGTTGAATATGTTTAGATCTTAACCACCAGTTCGATATTCACATATACGCAGAGGTGATCCAAGATTTAAACGAAACACCAAGAAAAATAAAGCAGAACGTTCAGGCACTAACATCCAGTTCGATACTCACGTATACGCGGAGGATGTCCAATGCTTAAACAAAATAAAGAAATCAAACAAGTTTAAATCTTTGCAAAATGAAATGCACAATCACAGTGACTTTTTCAGCAAGTTGTGAAAGTTCACAAACTGACCGGTTTTTATGCTCTTTTAGCATTCAGTGATTACTGAGTAGGTACACAATCACGAAGGATAAAACTAAGTACTATTCTTTCAACCGCGTTTCCCACTAGAACTAGATTTTTTTCATTTAAGTTTGTATCGTTATCGCAAATATACTAGTCTAGCTGAGCCTATCATCACATCTTTAGTGAGACCGTTTATCACATTTTAACTTTCCATTTCTTTAGCGTACTATGACAGTCTAACTGATGTACTATCCTTTCCTCTTTTTCACAACAAACTCATTTTTGATTTTTCGATGTTTTTGACCTTTTAGATTTTATCATGTTTTTGTATTTTTCAAATTTTCAAAATTTCTAAATTTTCTTACTCCCCCTAAAATCAAAATATGTTTCAATTTTGATTTTTTGGAAAAATTTGAAAATGAAAGCAATAAACTGTACAAATAACATGACAACATGATGTGAATTACTTCAATTCGCCATCCACTTGGCATAAACAATCAGAACTCCCCCTGACAACAAACTATTTTCCCATTATGATTTCAAAACACTTAAGTTTGTTTTAATCAGAATGGTTTTTCCGGAAAAATTAGTTTTGTTGAATTCACACACACGGGGTTCATTCATCACCTTGTTCTTTCATCCACTTGTACGAAAGTTAAATCAAGTACAACTTAATGTCCTTGATTAAACATTTCTCAAGAAAGATGCCGATTCATGCTCCACGATTACCAACTTGGGAGCTCCGGCAAGTCAGGTTTTTCATTTAAAGAGATTCACCCAAGCCTGAATGTCCTTGGGTGATTTCGAATTTGCAGTCCGCAATGGTGGAAAGTTGACATCATCCATTTGTGGTACTGATTTTTCTCTTTTTAGTTCAACTGGTGGCTCCTTTGACTTTAACGAATCAGATTCATCGCCAAAATATGGCTCCTTTGCTTTCGAAGAAACAAATTCATCACCAGCCTTTATTGGAACCCAATCCACACTTGATTTAGGTTTTCCAAATTCATCAACATTTGTCATAAAATTTTTTTCAGAATTTCTTTTATATTCAAAAACCTTTATAAAATTTTTATCTGAATATTTAACTTTCTTTGATTTTTGAACTGTTTGATTAACCACTTTTTCTTTCTTTATTCCCTCTTTTGTCCTCAGATTTGTATCTGATGAATTCGTTTTGCTTGACTGACGATTTTTTATTGAACAAATCGATTCATCAGAACTTTTATCTGAATCATCAGTTGTACCCGATGACAAAATCCTTTTAAGATACTCTCTTGCTTTCTTTCTTTTCTTTCTCAGTCTATCTTTCTGCCCTTGTGACAATTTCACTTTCTGTTCTTTGGGCTTTTCTTCAACTTTGACTGTTTTCTTTACCATCTTATGAGATTCAGCCCTCGATCTTCTCTTTGATCTCATTGGGCATTCTCTGGCAACATGACCTTTGATTTGACATTCATAGCATCTTCTTGTCTCAAATCTATGACTTTGGCAGTTAACAGCAATATGTCCTCTAAAACCACATTTGTAACACACCCTGTTATCATACCATTCTCCACTTTCAAACCAAACACTTAGATCATGACATTGTTTGGCCTTGTGGTAATCCTGCCTTCTCCTGTAAGCTTGATTTGACTTTTGAGCACTGTGGTCACACCTGCACCACTTATTACCAACTTTTTGTGAGTTTTGATTTTCAAGTTTTTGTGACTTTTTATAAAGATTGGATGATTGAACTGATGATCTTTTATTGTTGCTTTGAAAATTTTTAGAATTTTTAACATTTTGTTTTAGTTCTACATTCTTCTTAAAAGGTTTTTGCGTTGAGCATTCACCTTTTTCAGTAGATTGCAAAACAGTTTCTTGAAAATTTTCTTTTAATTTCAAAAATATTTTCTTTTTCTCATTTTCATCATCAGATTTATCATCACAATCTTCAATTATGACATCGTCATAATTTGTGACATTGTCACTTATTGAAATTTCATTGATCGGTTTTGGACATAAATGATCTAGCATAACTGACGAGGTCACAAAACCTTTCAATTTCTTTTCCAAATCATCAATTTTATTTTTAGCACATTCAACTTCTTTTTCAAGTTGAATGATTTTCTCAAGATGAGAATTTATTGCTTTTTGTTTTTCAATATTATTTTTACTGAAAACAAATTTTTCATTTTCTAAAATCTTTATTTGATTTTGAAATTCTTTTTCATTTTCTTTTAAATTTTTATTTTCTAATTTTACCCAAAACAAATCTTCATTTTCTAAAATTTTTATTTTATTTTGAAGATCTTTTTCATTTTCTTTTAAAAATTTGTTTTCCAATGTCAAACTTTCCACATCTTTCAGAAGTTTGACATTTTCTGATCTAGATTTTTCACATTTTGAGCACACTGATTCAGATCTCGAAGTTCCATTTTCCTCGGATTCTTCATTCTTTGGAATTACCTCTGTCTCTGTCTTGTATGTACATGCACAAAAAATTTTAACAGAATCTAGAGGATTCATATTTTCATCTATATAACAACCCCTCTTAATATCATATTTCATAACATTTTTTTTTTTGCTACAAGACACATATTGACTCTTCTTCTCATTTCAAGAATCACATCCAAACTCATATTATCTAAGTTATTTTCTATTTCATTTATCAAACCTTTCTTTTTCTTATTATTTTCATAATTGTGTGTTTTAAGCTCATTAATGAATTCTCTTAAGTAAAACTTTGAAAACCTAGAATCCTTTCTCAATTCAATCAAAAATTCATCCCACTCTGAAGGTAATGCGTCAGCAAATTTTGACATCTGTTAAGCATTCGACATCCTTATCTCGTATTCTTTTAATTTTTCAAGTAAATGACCATACCGGTTTTCTAACTCATCCAACGTTTCATGCTTTTTACACAAAAAATATTCAAGTCTATTAACCCAAACATTCTTATTCCCATTTTCTTTCCTGTTATACCAAAATCCATCAAACCAATTATTTAAACTTTCAAGGCTATCGTTTTCCTTTTCGTCAAACATTTTAACCACACTTCAAACAACCTGATGTGATGTTTACAAAACCCGTATGAACTGAATGTTCAAACTTTCAAACAAACTGGTCAAATTCAAACAATATGACCTAATACACTTAAAGTCTGATTGGGCCGAGTAAATGAATCACATGTATTCACGTGATGTATTAAATGGGATTTAATTGGGCCGACAATCTCTTATCAATTCACATGCAATATTAATTTTCAATTTATTTCTATTGGACCTATGAACTGTTCACATGCAAAGGCCGATAACCTTTAAATGCTATACTCAAATATGATTGGGCCGATAAACTTTGATCTTAATCAATTGCTGTTGTTTCACGCAATCTTCCAAATTCAGAATCTGTTGTTTCACGTGGAATGATTATTTTCAAACAGACTGACTTATCTCACCTCCTCGTGTGAACTGAACACACAAATTCAAACGAAATGACACTTTCACGCGATATAAAGTCACCTCGTGTGACTAAAATTAATCAATTCGTGCGAAATGGATTGATTTAGTGCGAAAATTGATTCAATTCGTACAAAATGGAACCTTATTTCACACAAAATGGACGATACTCACACGAATTGTGGGTTTTTTTCACGCGATTTTGGACCAAAAATCTTAGATTTCTCCTAAACGGCTTTGAATTAAGATTTGAAACTTTGTAGGGTTATAGATCAGGTATTTTCGCACATCATATCCAAAAATCAACAATTTTGAACCGTAAAATCTTGTTTAATTTTGAAAAAATATGAAGAAAATGAGTAGAAGTGAGATTTTTGGATGAAAACAAGCTGAATCGGTAAGAACTCTTCCTCCTGAGCTCTGATACCACTTGTAGGATCGTTTGCACGACCAAACGAGTCGTTCAGAAGAGATCTCGGACTAAATCAGAGGTGGAATTCAGTGATTTAGTCTGCGTTCTGCTTGTATTGCACTAGATACACATTAATCTGTCTCTTGTATTGATTACACAACGTTTTACAGGCTGGAGACACTTCGGCAGCACCTCGGCACCGGAATAAGAGAGTTACAAATGAAATCTCAAGTCACCTATTTATAGGATTTCCGTTCCGCACGAAACTGCCATGTCCATTCCGCACGAAATGGCACACCATGTCCATTCCGCACGAAATGGCACACCCATTTCGTATGAAATGGTCATTTCTTGTGAACTGGCTATTTCATGACTGTTTTCCATTTTTCTCGAACTACGTGACTCGATCTAACAAATCTATTACAAGACTCGATATAAGACGAAGTCGACAGACATATGCACCAACAACCTTCAGTCGAAATCGCTCACACCTCTTTTCTCTCTCGAATTTCTAAGTAGTAGAAGCTATTCTCGGGTATAATACCCCCCTAATTAACAAAGTTCTGCCCCGTTGTAAGTATTATAACCCCCGGTTACGTATTAGATGCGCTGCCCGATTGATCCAGGGTTCCGTAACGGCTGTCGTGGTTCTGTCCGACGTAGTCGTTGGAATGTCGTCTCGGGGAGGGTATTACTAATGTAAATATAAAGGGTTATTATACTAATGCGTGTGCATTTGTGTAAATTATAGATAATTACCAGGAAACCCTTAGAAGAAATCTAAGACATCAATGTGAGTAATATTCTTTTTGTAAACTGTTTTTACAAAACCTTTAATATTTTAAATTATGATTAGCAGTGATTGAGTCTTTGTAATTCTTCAATTACTGCCGGTATTATGATGTTTTGTATACATTACTTGATAATCTTCACAATTTGACAATGGGTTAGCCAGTGTGTGATATGACCATAGCTACAGATACGGTCGAGTGGCAAGTACTGAATGAGTAATTGTGTAGATGTAAACATTGTAATCGCTCTCAATACTGTGAAAATTGATAAAACTCTTCTTGATTAAACTGGGATTCACTCACCAGTATTTCCCACTGACAAAATATTTTTAAACGCGTTTCAGGTAACAAAATGTGAGAGCCAACTAGAAGCCAGCTGGACAACACTGAAGGCTTGGAAAAGTGGCTATAAAAGTTACCTAAATAAAAGAAGATGTTTTATTCAATAAAATAGAGATTATCTCTATAAATCAGTTTGTAATGAAAACTTGGGTTTTATCCCAATATGTTTAATATTATAAAAGTGTGGTATTTACTCTAATAAATTATTTCCTAACTATGGTCCTGATGTAATTTCCACTGCCAAAAATGATAAACATCGATACCACCACAACTGGTTTCGCAGCCACCCGTTCCCGGGACAGATAAGGGGGCGGGGGTTGCGATAGAAGGTGGTATCAGAGCTAAGCCACTGATTCAGCCACAGAAGTGTTCTGCTAACACCAAGATATTATTTAAAGTGTTAGGAAATAAATTACGGAAATACGTGCATATCTGTATTTTATTGTTATGTGTTATTTGACTACTTGTTAGTTTACAGTATGAGTGATCAAGGACCATCCGACGCACATCGCCAGTTGTCCGGCTCACCTAGAAGCGAAGGCACCTCTTCACAGCCTGCCCTCTCAGGGTATTCTGCTGACAATGAAGACGGGATATTCGTGTTTATAGCTCGGTTTGAAGAGCCATTCCCTCAGAAAAATAGAGGATGGTTCAGTAAGGGAGCACACGAGCGTAGGAAAAGAATGAAAAATTTCAAGAGCAACGAGTGCTAGCAGCCGCTAAAAGAGAAACCGATGCCCACACCCAAGACATGCTTAATAGGAGTTTAACAAACTTCCATATTTTAGCAACCACAGCTGCCGCGCCAAACCTGGAACAACTAGTAGCCCCTCAACCATTACCCCTGTTTCCCACCCAGCCAATGGAAATTGAAAACAACCCAGAAAATCAAGTCGAAATGCATGATTTTAATCCAGAGGAGATACCTAGGGTACCAGCACCCAATCCCTTAGACCCAGACTATGATCCGTGGTTTGATGATCATAGGGACTATGTGCAACGCTACCATTTAACAGACCTACCCATGCCAAACCTAGCAGCTTACCCAGGTCTGGACCCTCTAGATCCCTACTATGATAATGATAAATACATTAGGGAAATTTTAGAGAATCCGTATCCTCAGGAAGAACCCATGCCACAGTACCCAGATCCAGTACCAGCACCTGCACCCCCAATGAGTGCAGAAAATGTGCAAGAGCTCCGAACTTTCGGAGAAGAAATTTTAGAAAGTAGTGAGAGGATGAGGCAGGTAGGAGAACGACTCGTCTGGAAGTACGACGAGCGTCATATGGATTTCTGGATGAATCCATATCCATGAAGGTGATGGTGGAGGTAGTAATAATAATAATAATATAATAATAATATGTATGAAAAAAATATAATATATATGAGTAATAATAATAACAATATATGTTGTAGTATAGATCACTTTGTGGTTAATGATGCATAGTAGTATTGTAACTTTAAATTCTAGTTCTGGTTTGTATTAGATGCATACTATATAAGAAATAGTAAGTCGCAATGCTTGACATTTTTGATCAAAATACGTGTCATGTGATTAATCGTATTAAGATATTATCTTGTGATATTAATATGTGGTAAATGTTTAAAATTCAGATGGCCGACCAAGTGAATCAAGAGAATCCGGATAATAACATGGAAAACCAGAATAACAATAACCAGAGTAACCATAACCCGGGTAACGAAAACCCAAACAACAACAATAATGGAAATCAAGTGGATAACAGTGCCATCCAACACATAGTGGCACAAGGAATAATAGATGCGATGCCATATATTATTCAAACGGTTAGGGAAGCTGATAATAAAAGTAACCGTGATAGTAAATGACCCTCCGAACCAGAAAACAACATGAACAATGGACCTATACTTCAAGCGCCCATTCCCAAAAGAAGAAGAACCATGCCTTATGGTTGTTCTTATAAAGAATTCTGGTCTTGTAAACCAATGGAATTCTCGGGCAATGAAGGGGCCGTTGCGTCTTTACGTTGGATAGAAAAGACTGAGGCAGTCTTAAGAATAATCAAATGCGCGAAAGAGGATAAGATAATGTTTGCTTCTAATCTGTTTAAGAATTCAGCCTTAGAATGGTGGAACACTATCCTCCAGTCTAGGGGAAGTGATAGGATTTACAATATGGAATGGGAAGAATTTAAGAACATGGTAGAAAGGAAATTCTGCCCTCCCAATGAAAAGGAACAAATAGCAAATAAATTCCTAAACCTTAGGATGACTGGGGTATATAGTAAGGGTTATACTACATTATTCTTTGAATATGCTCGAATAGTACCAACCCTTGCATTACCTGAACCAGTATTAATCTCCCATTACATCTGGGGATTAATTGGAGAGATAAGACATGTAGTCAAGGCAGCTAGACCTCAAACTATAGAAGAAGCTGTAGAAATAGCAAACACCTTGACTGATGAGTTAGTCCGTACACGAGAAGAGGATCAGAGGAGGAACCTAACCCAGAAGCTTACCCAAGAATTTCGTTCTGGAAATTCTAACCGTGGGAAAAATGTAGGTTCTACCTCTGCACCCTATTGCAAGTATTGCAAAAGAAAACATTCTGGAAGATGCTCCATATACTGCAACTTCTGCAAAAGATCTGGACACAAGGAAGAAGACTGCAGGAAGAAACATAATAGGATATGCTACAACTGCGAAGCACAAGGCCACATCAAGCCAAACTGTCCGAAATTAGCTCCAGCTACGAACAACAAGAACACTAAAAATGCTAGGGCATTTGTTCTGACTGCAGAAGAAGCAAAGATGATCCCAGACGTGATAGCCGGTATGTTTTTAGTTAATGACATTTTTGCTAAAGTATTATTTGACTCTGGTGCAAACCAAAGTTTTATTAATACTTCATTTTGCAAACTTCTCAATCAATCATTAACTAAACTCCCACAAGAATGTCTAGTAGAGACAGCAAATGGGGAAACCATTAAGATTTCTGATATCTTGCAGGGAGCAAGAATAGAAATTCTAAATCAGAAATTTAGTGCAAACCTTTACCCAATGAATCTGGCAGGATTTGATTTCGTGTTAGGAATGGATTGGTTAATAGCCAATAAAGCCAATATTTTATGTGATCAAAAGTCAATCCAAGTAGATTCACCAAAGGGTGAAAAGATCACAACTAAAGGAGATAAGCCGTCTAGATCCACAAAATTCATCTCTGTAATGAAAACCGCAAGTTATATACGAAAAGGGTCCTTAGTGTATTTGATTTCCATAATCACTAACACTAAAGGAAAAGAATTAAAGGATATTTCAGTAGTGTCCCAGTTTTCAGATGTATTTCCAGAAAAATTACCAGGACAACCTCCAGACAGAGAAGTTGAATTCAGAATTCATCTGCTACCAGGGACAACACCAATTGCCAAAGCACCTTACCGTTTGGCACCCGCAGAAAATACAAGAACTGAAGAATCAGTTAGATGAATTGTTAGAGAAAGGATTAATATAGCCCAGTTCATCACCATGGGGAGCGCCAATCCTATTCGTCAAAAAGAAGGACGGATCAATGCGTATGCGCATTGACTACCGTGAATTGAACAAGGTCACGATTAAGAATCGGTATCCATTACTAAGAATCGATGATCTGTTCGATCAATTACAAGGAGCTCGATTTTTCTCTAAAATCGATTTAAGATAATGATATCATCAATTAAAGGTACATGAAGAGGACATTCCTAAAACCACTTTTAGAACAAGGTATGGCCATTATGAATTTACTGTCATGCCATTTGGTTTAACCAATGCCCCAGCTGCATTTATGGACATGATGAACCGAATATGTAAGCCATATTTGGATAAATTCATAATTGTCTTTATAGATGATATTCTTATTTACTCTAAGAGTAAAGAGGAACATGCAAGACATTTGCACGCACTTCTAAGTTTATTAAGAAAAGAAAAGCTTTATGCTAAGTTTTCGAAGTGTGAGTTTTGGTTAGAACATGTACAATTTCTTGGACACCTAGTTAATAATGAAGGAATTTATGTGGATCCTACCAAGATCAAGGCAATTACCAAATGGAAAACCCCTGAATCACCAACTTGGGAGCGGAGATAATTGTAACCATATACATATAAAATGACAGCAATGGAATGGTAATCCCCCGGTTTGATTTGTAAAGTCTCTATTCCTTGGTAATCAAAGCCCAAAGATCTATGAATTAGCGCATGCTTAACTAGCCAAGCAGACAAATTAACCTGCATCTTTTTTATATCTCCCGCATTTTTTTGTATAAGTATTTCAGATTTACGATGAAATTTCTGAAGATTGAGCCACGACTTTTTATTCTGTGCAAAGGAATCCTGTCTAATTTACTAATTCGTGTGAAGAGACTGAACTTTTGTATTTGAAAAATGTTTCAGGAGGAATCTCTGAGGTAGATGGCGGTTGATAAAGGAATCCTTGATCATAATTTCCAGTATGAATACTATGCCCAACCTCTATTCAAGATAATTACGTATTTACAAAATACCGTCTCAATTCATCCTATTTCATTAGATTCGGGATGTGATATGGTTCCGAAGGATGAGCCGGATATGGACAGGACTGGCCGGTTTTTATAGAAGATTTATTTGAGATTTTTCTAGAATAGCCATTCCCTTAACTAAGATAACATGTAAATCTGTTAAGTTTGAATGGGGATTAAAACAAGAAGAAGCCTTTAGAATTCTTAAGCAAAGACTAACCAATGCACCCATACTAGCGTTACCAGAAGGATCTGAAGACTTTGTAGTCTATTGTGACGCTTCTAAGTTAGGTTATGGATGTGTATTGATGCAACGTCAAAAGGTTATAGCTTACGCCTCTAGACAACTTAAGAATCATGAAGAAAATTATTCAACCCATGATCTAGAATTAGGAGCCATAATTTTTGCCCTGAAAATTTGGAGACATTACCTTTACGGTAGTAAGTTTACCATTTTTACCGACCATAAGAGTTTAAGATATGTCTTCGGGCAAAAGGAGTTGAATATGAGACAGAGACGCTGGATGGAGATTCTTAGTGATTATGATTGTAATATCCAGTACCATGCAGGAAAGGCAAATGTAGTAGCTGATGCCTTAAGTCGAAAGTATCATGAAAAGCCATAAAGAGTACATTCACTTAAATTAAATCTACAAGTAGATTTAAATGAACAGATTAAAAAGGCACAAGAATCAGTAGTCAAGGATGATACTGAAAAATTGAAAGGAATGATTAAAGAATTAGAACAAGGAACAGATGGAATTTGGAGATTCCATAAGAAAAGGATGTGGATACCTAAATTAGGAAACCTACGCCACCGTATATTAGAAGAAGCCCATAAGTCTAAGTATACGATGCATCCTGGAAGTGATAAGATGTATCAGGACTTAAGAAAGAATTTTTGGTGGATAGGAATGAAAAAGGATATAGCAGCATATGTTGCTAAGTGTTTAACCTGTTCACAAGTCAAAGCTGAACATCAGAAGCCCCCAGGTTTGTTGCAACAGTTAGAAATGCCAGTTTGGAAATGGGAATTGATAAGAATGGATTTTGTTACTAAATTACCCAAAACAAGAAAAGGTAATGATACAATCTGGGTGATTGTAAACAGGCTAACTAAGTCAGCTCATTTCCTACCAATGAAGGAAACTTTTAGTATGGAACAATTAGCTAAATTATATGTAAATGAAATAGTTTCTTTACATGGAATTCCTCTATCAATTGTTTCTGACAGAGATAGTCGTTTTACCTCTCATTTTTGGACAAGTTTCCAAAAAGCAATGGGAACCAAGTTGAATCTAAGCACAACTTATCATCCTCAAACAGACGAACAAAGCAAAAGAACAATTCAGACAATGGAAGACATGCTTAGAGCTTGGTAATTGATTTCGGAGGTAATTGGGACGATCATTTACCATTGATAGAATTTTCTTATAATATGTAACAACTCTCATCAAAAGTCCTATTTATTATATTATTTTATCCAAAAGTAAACCCTAATTGAGACCCCCAAGTGATTCTGTATAAACCCTAAAATTTTTAGAACAAACAGAATCAGGATCAGGGCCCCTAAAACTCAGGGGGGTACTCCCTAGTTACGATTATCCACTTAATTTGCTGTCAAAAACGAATTTTATTATTCCGTCGACTCAGCAAGGCTACAAACACACGGGGCTACCCTATGGTAGGGTGTGACCCCTCGCGCCACGCGACGCCAAAAGGGGTACCCCTCGCGTCACGCGAGGGGGTCAAATTTCAAGTATAAATAGAGGGGATTGGGACTTGAATTCTGGAACTTGAACGACGTAAAATTTCGTTTCGTACACTGAGATATTGTAGAAACAGTCCAAAAAAC
Organism: Helianthus tuberosus; assembly: GCA_030545235.1. Lineage (NCBI taxonomy): Eukaryota > Viridiplantae > Streptophyta > Magnoliopsida > Asterales > Asteraceae > Helianthus > Helianthus tuberosus. Next base: position 147,120,388 of record CM060423.1, read on the forward strand.
ACACACGAATCACGAATCGCTGCCGCAAAACAGGGTAATAACTTAATCGCTGCTACGATTCAATGTCCGATCGATTAAACTATCTAATGGATGTTTAAGTGCTGCCCACATTAGGGTTTATGCTTTGTCATTCGTCGTTAAATCGATGGATGTTTAAGTATCGCACTTTGTTATTCGTTGTGAAGGTTTAATCTCGTGAGTTATCGTAAATGCTGTATTAGTTACTAACCTAGTTCGTGTGCATGTTATTTAATTTAGGTCAAAAGGAAAATCAGTAGGCTAAACTCTGTCCATATAAATATGCAATGTGAGTCATTCTCTTTTTATCAAAATTATTTTACAATACTCCATTTTCAAATGTTATAATTACAGGAAGTAAGTCGTGGATATCTTGAATCACTGGCTAGTGGGGTATTGTGCACATTACTAATTTTCTCCCGGTTAAGTTCATTAACTAACCAGGATACTCATCACTACTTGGGGTGGGGCCCAATAGTGGTATGACCATCGTCACCATTGTGACATGGCGCCAGATAAAAATAAGATAGAAGCCATTGTAATCGCTCTTATGCTGTAATTTATAACTATGTGTCATTTTATGCAAAATGGATGATTCACCAGTATTTCCCCACTGATAAAATATTTTTAAAACATGTTTCAGGCGACCTGCTGTAAATCAAGAAAAACGTGCTATGGAGGATTATCAAGCTTGAAGAGGTGGCTCAGTTAAAAATAAATAAACATGTTTTAATAAATCAGGGAATTTCCTAGTTAAATTCCTCTATTGTAAATTACGGGGTTTATCTCCAAATTATGAAATAAAATAATTGGGCACTTGAGTTTTTTTTAAAGATCCTGTTAAAAATCTTCCGCTGTCGCATTATTGATACCACGGGTTCCTGTCCCGCGGCTCCTGACCGGGTGAAACCGGGGCTGGGGCCGTGATAGGAAAAGGTGGTATCAGAGCCACACTAATCGAGCCAATGATTTAAGCCAATTAAGTATTTAAGAAATACTTAATTTTTACTGATTACCATTTTGTGATTATGTGTTTTATTATTTGAATATTTGTGTACAGTATGGGTAAGCAAAAGCTTTCAAACATCTATCTTAAATTAGATAGGTCATTAAATGAGAAGGGAAGTTCATCCCAAACAAATTCCTCAAAACACTATGCAAATCCTGAAGAAGGAATATTTGTCCGAAAGGCACAATATGAGGAACCACTTTCTCCTAATAAAAGAAATTTGATTATTAGGAAAAGTCGGGAGAAATTAAAGAAGTCACGACCAAAAGAAAAGAGAGTTAATCAGAAAACCCAAGAACTAGGCAATAACCCACCATGGGAAGACAAGTTAGATGAAAAATGGGCAGATCTCTATATGTTAGCCAATGTAGCAGTAAATGCAAATCTTTAAATACTTTGATTCAAATTTTAGCACCCTTATCACCTACAATCCAGAAACTTTACCCAGTAAATAAATAAGTTTACAATAAAACTTAATATGTTTTAATTGGCAATTGTTCTTTGTATTAATTTAATCACACAGTATGCAATAATATTTAAAGGTTATTTATGAAATTTGTTATAAAATTTTAACCTAGCAATTTTTGTGTATTTTGCATATATGCTAAACAGCATGAATGACCTGTCTGAAGCCCTTCAGAATTTAAATATCTATCCAGTGAAAATAGAGGTTTCAAGAGATTTTAATAGGTATATACCTGATATAGAAGAACCTATGGAATTCAACGCTCCACCTCCAGAGAAACCCAAGCCTAAGAAAAGGAGAAGATTCGTGGGATGGAGGCGTGTGCGCAGAAGGAAACCCGCCACTAGGAAGTTTCCCAAAATAGAAAATCCCTTAGACAAAGTGAAAGGGATTGAAGTCGGGGAAGGTTCTAGGCAGATGGAAATGCAGTTTGGGGAATATTCTAGGCAGATGGAAATGGAGTTTGGGGAAGGTTCTAGAAAAATTGAGGAGTTACCATTTCAAGAGGAATTGGATCATGCATTGGTGAGCTGTGATATCGTCAGGCCTATTAATAATAACCTCTACCCTTATCCTGCTAAAAATCAAATTCCACTGAACTTAGAACCAGCAATTCCAGAACCTATAACCCATACCCAACCTTTAGGAATGGATGAATGGTGGACTAATGATTGACAATTCCAAAACCTTCTCAACAGTCCTCATTCCTTTCTCCCTGAGTTCGACCCGGAACATATACCAAACCCACCAATGAGCAATGAAAATTTAGCTGAACTCTGCCACTTTGGCGAGGAGTTGGTGGATGTAGGAAATAGGATCAGGGAAGTAGGAGAACAGATCTCCTGGAAATATGACGAGAGGGAACGTCGTTACTGAAATACCAACTGACGAAGGATAGTGGGGTTGTGAAACTGTGATTGTATAATAAATACTAAAATATAATCTTGTAAAATAACTACAAATAAAACTTTGTAAGAAAATAGTGTGTATTGACGCATAATATATAAAAAATGGGAATCGAGAAATCGATAGTTTTGGATATGTATGTTGTGAGATTTGTATGATTATTTTGTGTATGATTATTATTTATTCAATACTAATAAATTATATATTATCAGATGGAAAACGCTAATAATGAACCAGTTAACGAGGTAAACCACTCTGAGCAACACCCGGAGGATCAATTTATGACTAGGCAAGATATAGAAAATAGCGTTGCTCAAGGAATAGCCAATGCTATTCCAGCAATTCTTGCTGCTGCCCAGAAACCTGCTAAACCTCAACAAATCATTCTTAGCAAACGTATTTTTGAAGATAACTTCAGTAATAGCATAAATGGAGGCGGTAATCAAACCAATCACAATAATGATTCACGGCAGGCTCCGCTCCCTAAGAAAATGAAAGCTGCAACGCCTGGTTTCACTTACAAAGAATTTCTTGCTTGTAAACCAGCTGAATTTGCAGGCAATGAAGGGGCGACTGCAGCTCTGCGTTGGTTAGAGAAAACCGAGGCAGTAATCACAATAAGTGAATGTGCTGAGGATGACAAGGTTATGTATGCGTCAAATCTTTTTAAAGAAGGAGCGCTAGAATGGTGGAACACGGTGTTACAAGCGAAAGGAAGGATGATGGTGTATGCTATGAACTGGGAAGAATTTAAGAGTCTTGTAGAAAGAAAATTCTGTCCCGAGTATGAAAAGGATCAAATGGCGAATAAATTCCTAAATCATCGAATGGTGGATGTAAACTGTCGAGGGTATACTTCGACATTCTTTGAATATGCGAGAGTAGTACCAACTCTGGCTTCGCCAAAACCAATACTTATTTCCCGCTATATTTGGGGATTGATTGGTGAAATCCGTAATATCGTCAAGGCTGCGAAACCCCGCCCGATTGATGATGTGGTAGATTTAGCCAACACCTTGACTGACGAACTGGTACGGACGAGAGAAGAAAATAGAAAGAAGGAAGTAGCTCAAAAGATTACCCAAGGATTTCGTATGGGTAATCGTAACAATTTTAAGCGAAAGGGAACCGGACAATCTTCCACTGGTCCATTTTGCAATTCTTGCAAAAGGAAGCATTTTGGAAAATGTAAAAGATATTGCAATTTTTACAAAATTCCAGGACATCAAGAAGAAGACTGCAGGAGGAAGAAATTCACAGTCTGCTACAACTGTGGAGAAACTGGGCATCTTAGGCCAGACTGCCCAAAACTGAACAAACCAGCTGACAACAAAGCTAAACCTGCAGAAGGAGCAAAAAGAAATGTAAGAGCCTTTCAACTGACGACTCAGGAAGCCGAACTGATTCCTGACGTGATAGCTGGTACGTTCTTAGTTCACAATGTTTTCGCAAAAGTATTATTTGACTCTGGTGCAAACCAAAGTTTTATCAATACTTTATTCTGCCAAGCTCTTAATTTACCTTTAATCAACCTTAGGCAGATTTTACAGTCGAAACGTCAGATGGAAATTCTGTTAAAATAGATAAGGTTTTGCGGGAAGAAAATATAGAACTTTTAGGTCATAAATTCTCTGCAAACCTATTACCTATGAAATTAGCTGAATTCGATGTTGTGTTAGGAATGGATTGGTTAATAGCCAACCATACTCGAATCCTTTGTGATAAGAATTCTATAGAAATTCGTGCACCCACCGGAGAAGTACTTATGATTACAGGAGATAAGCCACGTAAACCCATGAAGTTCATATCAGTAATGAAAGTTGCTAGTTATGAACGAAAGCAAGGAATAGTATATATGATTTCAGTAATCATTAGTGCTAAGGGTAACGAACTTAAGGAGATTCCTGTAGTCTCAGAATACCCAGATGTATTCCCAGAAGAACTCCCGGGATTACCACCTGATAGGGAAGTAGAATTTAGAATTCATTTAATTCCAAGAACTACACCGATAGCCAAGGCACCTTATCGGTTAGCACCCACAGAAATGTTAGAACTGAAAAAGCAATTAGATGAATTACTAAGTAAAGGTTTCATACAACCTAGTTCATCTCCATGGGGAGCACCAGTGTTGTTTGTAAAGAAAAAAGACGGGTCAATGCGAATGTGTATTGATTATAGAGAATTGAATAAGGTTATAATTAAGAATCGATACCCATTACCTAGGATTGATGATCTATTTGATCAACTTCAAGGAGCTAGATACTTTTCTAAGATAGATTTACGCTCCGGATATCATCAATTGAAGGTACAAGAAGAAGACATACCTAAAACTGCTTTCAGAACTAGGTATGGTCATTATGAGTTTACAGTCATGCCCTTCGGATTAACGAATGCACCTGCAACATTCATGGACATGATGAATAAGATCTGTAAACCGTATTTGGATAAATTTGTAATTGTATTTATCGACGATATACTTATATATTCCAAAAATCAGGACGAGCATTGTCAGCACTTACATGCACTCTTAACTTTGTTAAGAAAAGAAAAGCTGTACGCCAATTATCGAAGTGTGAATTTTGGTTGCAAGAAGTGCAATTCTTAGGACACATGGTGAATCACGACGGTATTCATGTAGATCCTGCTAAGATAGAGGCAATTACCAAATGGAAGGTTCCGCAATCCGCAATGGAAATTAGAAGTTTTATAGGTTTAGCTGGGTACTATAGACGGTTTATTAAGGATTTTTCCAAGATAGCTGTACCATTAACTAAGCTAACCTGTAAAGCAGTTAAGTTTGAATGGGGACCTAAGCAAGAAGAAGCCTTTAGAATTCTAAAGCAAAAGTTAACAAATGCCCCAATCCTAGCTTTACCAGAAGGGACTGAAGATTTTGAAGTTTACTGTGATGCTTCAAAACTAGGATTAGGATGTGTGCTAATGCAACGCAATAAGGTAATTGCGTATGCCTCAAGACAATTGAAAAAGCACGAGGAAAATTATACAACTCATGACTTAGAGTTAGGAGCCATAATTTTTGCCCTTAAAATTTGGAGACATTATTCGTACGGAAGTAAATTTACTATCTATACAGATCATAAGAGTATAAGATATATATTTGGGCAAAAAGAATTAAACATGAGACAAAGGAGATGGATGGAAATCTTAAGTGACTACGATTGTGATATTCAGTATCACGAAGGAAAGGCAAATGTAGTTGCAGATCCCTTAAGTCGTAAATATCATGAAAAGCAAAAGCGAGTTCGTGCTCTCAGATTAAATCTACAATTAGATTTAATGGAACAATTGAAGAATGTTCAAGCTACAACAATCAAAGATGATGCTGAAGGAATGAAAGGACGGATAAAAGAATTAGAACAAGGAGCTGATGGAATTTGGAGATTCCACAAAAGAAAGATTTGGGTACCTAAGCAAGGAGAATTTAGAAATAAGATTTTAGAAGAAGCCCATAAATCTAGGTATACCATGCACCCTGGAAATAATAAAATATACCAAGATTTAAGAAATAACTTTTGGTGGATAGGAATGAAAAAGGACATAGCTCGATATGTTTCTAAGTGTCTTACTTGTTCCCATGTTAAGGCAGAACACCAGAAACCTTCAGGTCTACTACAACAATTAGAAATGCCTGTATGGAAATGGGAACTCATAACAATGGATTTTGTTACTAAGTTACCCAAAACCAGAAAAGGTAATGATGCGATTTGGGTAATTGTGGATCGATTAACCAAATCAGCTCATTTTCTACCCATGAAGGAAACCTTTAGTATGGAAAGGTTAGCAAAGTTGTATGTAGATGAAGTAGTATCCTTACATGGAGTTCCACTCTCCATTGTTTCGGATAGAGATAGTCGTTTCACTTCTCATTTCTGGAAAAGTTTCCAAGAAGCAATGGGAACTCGACTAAATTTAAGCACTGCATATCATCCTCAGACAGACGGACAAAATGAAAGGACAATCCAAACTCTGGAAGACATGCTCATTGCCTGTGTGATAGATTTTGGTGGAAATTGGGACGATCACTTACCTTTGATTGAATTCTCCTATAACAATAGTTATCATTCAAGCATTGAAGTTGCCCCATTCGAAGCACTGTACGGACGAAAGTGCAGAACTCCAGTTTGTTGGGCAGAAATAGGAGAAAGTCAATTATTAGGTCCTGAAATAGTGCAAGAGACGACCGACAAGATTATTCAAATCAAGGAAAGACTAAAGACTGCTCGAGATCGTCAAAAGAGTTATGCCGATAATCGACGCATGCCACTGGAATTTCAAGTCGGAGATAAAGTACTTTTGAAAGTTTCTCCTTGGAAAGGAGTAGTTCGATTTGGTAAGAAAGGAAAGCTAAGTCCAAGGTACGTAGGACCATTTCCAGTGATCCAACGTATAGGACCAGTTGCTTATCGTTTACAACTACCAGAGGAGTTAGCTGGAGTACATGACGTATTTCATGTATCCAATCTCAAGAAATGTCTATCAGATGAATCTTTGGTAGTACCTCTTCAAGACATAGAGGTAAATGAAAAGCTAAAATTTGTTGAGAAGCCACTACAAATAGAAGACCGAAAGATCAAGTTTCTCAAACACAAACGACTAGTGCTGGTCAAAGTCAAGTGGGATTCGAAACGAGGACCCGAATACACTTGGGAGCTGGAATCAGAGATGAAGCGAAAGTATCCTCAATTATTCCAGTAAATCTCGAGGACGAGATTTTTTATTAAGGTGGGGAGGATGTAACAACTCTCATCAAAAGTCCTATTTATTATATTATTTTATCCAAAAGGAAACCCTAATTGAGACCCCCAAGTGATTCTGTATAAACCCTAAAATTTTCAGAACAAACAGAATCAGGATCAGGGCCCCTAAAACTCAGGGGGGTATTCCCTAGTTACGATTATCCACTTAATTTGCTGTCAAAAACGAATTTTATCGTTCCGTCGACTCAGCAAGGCTACAAACACACGGGGCTACCCTATGGTAGGGTGTGACCCCTCGCGCCACGCGACGCCCAAGGGGGTACCCCTCGCGTCACGCAAGGGGGGTCAAATTTCAAGTATAAATAGAGGGGATTGGGACTTGAATTCTGGCACTTGAATGACGTAAAATTTCATTTCGTACACTGAGATATTGTAGAAACAGTCCAAAAACACACACGGATCACAAATCGCTGCCGCAAAACAGGGAATAACTCGATCGCTGCTACGATTCAATGTCCGATCGATTAAACTATCCAATGGATGTTTAAGTGCTGCCCACATTAGGGTTTATGCTTTGTCATTCGTCGTTAAATCGATGGATGTTTAAGTATCGCACTTTGTCATTCGTTGTGAAGGTTTAATCTCGTGAGTTATCGTAAATGCTGTATTAGTTATTAACCTAGTTCGTGTGCATGTTATTTAATTTAGGTCAAAAGGCTAATCAGTAGGCTAAACTCTGTCCATATAAATCTGCAATGTGAGTCATTCTCTTTTTATCAAAATTATTTTACAATACTCCATTTTCAAATGTTATAATTACAGGAAGTAAGTCGTGGATATCTTGAATCACTGGCTAGTGGGGTATTGTGCACATTACTAATTTTCTCCCGGTTAAGTTCATTAACTAACCAGGATACTCATCACTACTTGGGGTGGGGCCCAATAGTGGTATGACCATCGTCACCATTGTGACATGGCGCCAGATAAAAATAAGATAGAAGCCATTGTAATCGCTCTTATGCTGTAATTTATAACTATGTGTCATTTTATGCAAAATGAATGATTCACCAGTATTTCCCCCCTGATAAAATATTTTTAAAACATGTTTCAGGCGACCTGCTGTAAATCAAGAAAAACGTGCTATGGAGCACTATCAAGCTTGAAGAAGTGGCTCAGTTAAAAATAAATAAACATGTTTTAATAAATCAGAGAATTTCCTAGTTAAATTCCTCTATTGTAAATTACGGGGTTTATCTCCAAATTATGAAATAAAATAAGTGGGCACTTGAGTTTTTTTTAAAGATCCTGTTAAAAATCTTCCGCTGTCGCATTATTGATACCACGGGTTCCTGTCCCGCGGCTCCTGACCGGGTCAAACCGGGGCTGGGGCCGTGACATAATAACAGTTATCACACAAGTATTAATGCTGCTCCATTCGAAGCACTTTATGGACGAAAGTGCCGAACTCCAGTCTGTTGGGCAGAAATTGGAGAAAAGCAACTATCTGGACCTGAGATAGTACAAGAAACAACAGACAAGATCATTCAAGTCAAGGAACGACTGAAAGCAGCACGTGATCGACAAAAGAGCTATGCAGATAACAGACGAAAACCATTAGAATTTCAGGTAGGAGATAAAGTGTTATTAAAAGTCTCTCCTAGGAAAGGAGTGGTAAGATTCATCAAAAGAGGAAAGTTAAGCCCTATATATGTTGGACCTTTTGAGATTATTAGAAGAATAGGACCTGTAGCCTATCAACTACAACTACCAGAGGAAATGGCAGGAATACATGATGTATTTCATGTATCTAATCTCAAGAAATGCTTAGCTGATGAGTCACTGATGGTACCTCTTAAGGATATGGAGGTAAATGAGCAGTTAAAATTTATAGAGAGGCCTCTACAGATTGAAGACTGGAAAGTCAAGAACCTCAAGCACAAGAGATTAATTCTAGTCAAAGTGAAATGGGACTCCAAAAGAGGACCAGAATACACATGGGAACTTGAATCGGCAATGCAAAGGAAATATCCACACCTGTTCCAGTAGATCTCGAGGACGAGCTCTAAAACAAGGTGGGGAGGATATAACAACCCTCCAAAATATTTTTCGAAACCCTAATATATGTCCCCATATGTCCTAAAATACACCCCATATACGAAAACTGGCCCTGAATACCTTTATTTTTATAAAAATTAAATAAAAACAAATTTTTATGGTCTCTCGCGGGGTGCGTAGCCTTTGGCTACCACCTACGCGGGCCGCGACAGCAAGTCACCAGGGCGACACCCGGAGCTGCCACGTGTCATCATTCGTGTCGACCCTATAGTGCTGACCCGGACAAGCTAGGCCCTACCACCCCTACTACGCGGGCCGCGAAGCCCTTAGAGGACTCTTATACGGGCCACGAGAAACCTGAAATCAGCTCCTATAAATTGGGAGCTCGGGCCTTCAGTCGAAATCGCTCACATCTCTTTTCTCTCTCGAATTTCTAAGTAGTAGAAGCTATTCTCGGGTATAATACCCCCTTAATTAACAAAGTTCTGCCCCGTTGTAAGTATTATAACCACTGTTTACGTATTATATACGCTGCCCGATTGATCCAGGTTTCCGTAACGGCTGTCGTGGTTCTGCCCGACGTAGTCGTTGGAATGCCGTCTCGGGGAGGGTATTACTAATGTAAATATAAAGGGTTATTATACTAACGCGTGTGCATTTGTGTAAATTATAGATAATTACCAAGGAAACCCTTAGAAGAAATCTAAGACAGCAATGTGAGTAATCTCCTTTTTGTAAACTGTTTTTACAAAACCTTTAATATTTTAAATTATGATTAGCAGTGATTGAGTCTTTGTAATTCTTCAATTACTGCCGGTATTATGGGGTTTTGTATACATTACTTGATAATCTTCACAATTGGACAACGGGTTAGCCAATGTGTGATATGACCATAGCCACATATACGGTCGAGTGGGAAGTACTGAATGAGTAATTGTGTAGATGTAAACATTGTAATCGCTCTCAATACTGTGAAAATGGATAAACTCTTCTTGATTAAACTGGGATTCACTCACCAGTATTTCCCACTGACAAAATGTTTTTAAACGCGTTTCAGGTAACAAAATGTGAGAGCCAACTAGAAGACAGCTGGACAGCACTGAAGGCTTGGAAAAGTGGCTATAAAAGTTACCTAAATAAAAGAAAATGTTTTATTCAATAAAATAGAGATTATCTCTATAAATCAGTTTGTAATGAAAACTTGGGTTTTATCCCAATATGTTTAATATTATAAAAGTGTGGTATTTACTCAGATAAAATATTTCCTAACTACGGTCCTGATGTAATTTCCGCTGCCAAAAATGATAAACATCGATACCACCACAACTAGGGGTGCAAACGAGTCGAGCCGAGCCCGAGCTCGTTTAACATATGAAAGCTCGACCTCGAGCTCGGCTCGATTCGAGCTTTATTTCTAAAGCTCGAGCTCAGCTCGAAGGTAATTTTTCAAGCTCGAGCTCGGCTCAGGCTCGACTCGTTTAGTATTTATTAATTAATTTATTTTAATTATAATTATTATTATACATATAATTAAGGTAATTTTTCAAGCTCGAGCTCAGCTCGGGCTCGACTCGTTTAGTATTTATTAATTAATTGATATTAATTATAATTATTATTATACATATAATTAAGTTATTTTTTATATTTAAATAAATGGTAATTATTATTATATAAATATATGTTTAATATATTAATAAAAAATATATAAACAGAAAGCTCGTTTAGGCTCGCGAGCTGGCTCGAGCTCGATAAGCGAAGCTCGGGCTCGGGCTCGTTTACTAAACGAGCTTGTTTTTTAGGCTCGGGCTGGGGCTCGAGCTCGTTTAAGCTCGGCTAGTTCGAGTTTTTTTTCTAGCCGAGCTCGAGTAGCTCGCGAGTTTGCACCCCTAACCACAACTGGTTTCGCGGCCGCCCGTTCCCTGGACAGATAAGGGGGCAGGGGTTGCGACAGCTTTCAACATCAACGCCCGCCAGGCTCAAGCAGACAACAATGTGGTTAATGGTACGTTCCTTGTGAATGGTATATATGCTTTGTGTTTATTTGATACTAGAGCCGATAACTATTTTGTGTCGTTAGAATTCGAAAAGCTCCTTAATCGTAAGCGCGCCTACCTCCCTTCGACGTTCGACGTAGAAGTTGCCACTGGAAGAACCATCACTGTTCGTTCTGTTCTACGTGATTGTACTCTTGAACTCAACAATCACGTCTTCCCTATCGATCTTATTCCGATGCAGCTTGGTAGCTTTGATATCATAGTAGGCATGGATTTTCTTCGTCAGAATCGTGCTGAAGTTGTTTGTTTTGATTAAATGATTCGCTTCTTTCTCGCTAATGGTGATCAATTGTGTGTTTATAGCTAAACGCTTTCGAAGGATCTCAAGCTTATGTCGTGTATCCAGGAGAGCAAGTATCTCCGCAAGTAATAAAAGGCTTTCTTGGCACACATCGTAGTAGCGGAGGAAAAGGAAAAGAAGGCAATGGATAAGGTGTCTGTGATTCGTGATTTTCCTAACGTCTTTCCTGATGATTTACCTGGTTTACCCCCCGAGTCGTGATATTGATTTCCGAATTGACCTCATTCCTGGAGCCAACCCTGTTGCTAAATCTTCGTATTGCCTCGCTCCGTCTAAAATGCGCAAACTCTCGAGTCAACTCCAGGAATTGCTTGACAAAGGCTTCATTCGCCCTAGCACCTCTCCTTGGGGCGCGCCAGTCATTTTCGTCAAAAAGAAGGACGGGTCGTTCCAGATGTGCATCGACTACAGGGAATTAAATAAGCTGACTATCAAGAATCGCTATCCCCTGCCACGAATCGAGGATTTGTTTGATCAATTGCAAGGTGCTACGTGTTTCTCAAAGATCGATTTACGCTCAGGCTATCACCAGTTACGAATCCAGGAGGAAGATATACCCAAAACTGTCACACCCCGACCATGTTAAAACAACAAACCATGGCAGAAACGTCGGGGAGTGTCGTAACAGAATCATGGTTTCACAACACATGGATTGAAGTTTCATTTTATTGAATTAAGTTTATTCCATTGTCTCAAAATTTAAAAGCAAAACATGAACATATTGTCCTTTATTGTTGTTAAGTCACTAAGGCCTCGTCCATCCCTATATGAGCATGCATCATAATCATCATCAAACATCATCATACAACAGTACCTGAAACATATGTGAAAATACGTCAGCAAAAAAATGCCGGCGAGTACATAGGTTTTGTGAGTGTGTCAGATTCATGGCTTTGAGTTCATATTGCAATACCTCGTCCAACTACGAGAGTTGTCGAGTGTGTACCTTGAAAATAAAAGAGTTTGATATTGCAGTATATTTCTATCAACTTTTACAAGTTGATATATGTATAAACCAAAATCATTGTAGCCATAAATCTTAACTAAAAACATTTGTCTTTGTAAACCAAGTAGTAAATCATCGTTGACAGTAAACATTGTATGGTTTATATCTTTAAGTAAACCTTGTAGTGTAACTTCGTTTTGAAAACATTTGTCCAAGTGATCTAGATAACGCAACGACATGTAATGTGTTAAAAGCACTTATATATAGGAAGTACCAGCGGCGTATCCACCATGCTTTTATCACATTACACCCACCCCGTTACCTAATCACTTACCATAACCCAATCGTTCAATAGTTCAAATAGTTCAAATGGTTCAAATAGTTCACATAGATCAAATAGTTCCAGTGGTTCAATTTGTTCAAGTAGTTCAGATGGTTCAATAGCTCCAGTGGTTCAAATAGTTCAAGTAGTTCACATAGTTCAATAGTTCCAGTGGTTCAAGTAGTTCACATAGTTCAATAGTTCCAGTGGTTCAAATAGTTCACATAGTTCAAATCGTTCAGATAGTTCCAGTGGTTCGTGCTTAGATTGTGAAAACTAACTTTTGGTCGTTTTATTGAATACATTCAAACCTGTGTGACTTGTCCTAATCGTTCAACTCGTATTAACAAACCACCAAAGGGTAAGTTACAATTCATTAGGTTCTGTCGTTACCCACATTACCCCCATAACCATGGTGATAGTCCGACAACGTGATTTGTCAGATCCTATGGTATCATAATATCCTATGGTACCATAACGTACTACTGGTCGGCTTAAAAATAGTTAATGAATGTCATTCAATTGTCCTTCGACCAACACCCCAACAAGTTTGTTCGTATAATTGAAATCGTTGTGTTTAATATAAACCATAGCATTCGTTTTAGAAAGCTCGAAATCGTTTAGCACATATGAATCACCCCAAAATATTCAAAAACGGTAAAAGAGGGGAACTATGTACTCATTTGAGATTGCAAGGTATCCTCGATTAAAGTGAACTAACAAGCTCGGGCAATCAAGGAATCAAGTGGCACCTAGTATCGGATCGCTAAGTTAATAAATCGACACCTAAATAGGGAGATTGGGTAGAATGAGGTCTCGTAAACCAAATGAGTATGGTTTAACAAATCCTACATCCTAAATCAGAACCTATTCTAAGTGCTTACGACCCGTTATGACCTGTTAAGGTAGTGTACGCTACTTTAACGCGTCGTTCGTGCGAATGCTCGTTCGAGACGCCTAACTAGTCCTATGACAAGTATCATATGCCCTAACATGTTCAAACATGTTGCATAATCAGTTTAAGTGGCAAAAATTAAGTTACATATGCTTAAAACAAGCTCGGGCAATCAAGGAACCCATGTGATATGGTTTAACAAATCCTACATCCTAAATCAGAACCTATTCTAAGTGCTTACGACCCGTTATGACCTGTTAAGGTAGTGTACGCTACTTTAACGCGTCGTTCGTGCGAATGCTCGTTCGAGACGCCTAACTAGTCCTATGACAAGTATCATATGCCCTAACATGTTCAAACATGTTGCATAATCAGTTTAAGTGGCAAAAATTAAGTTACATATGCTTAAAACAAGCTCGGGCAATCAAGGAACCCATGTGATATGGTTTAACAAATCCTACATCCTAAATCAGAACCTATTCTAAGTGCTTACGACCCGTTATGACCTGTTAAGGTAGTGTACGCTACTTTAACGCGTCGTTCGTGCGAATGCTCGTTCGAGACGCCTAACTAGTCCTATGACAAGTATCATATGCCCTAACATGTTCAAACATGTTGCATAATCAGTTTAAGTGGCAAAAATTAAGTTACATATGCTTAAAATCCAATTATGCATGAAAAGGGCATTTTGATCATTTTCCTAAGGCATATAAACTACCTATCATACAACTAATTAAACTAAGTGACCATAAGGTATAACCTCGGAAGGTTATTCCCTATACAACTATGGTCATAAAAATATGCTTGGTCGGATCCTAACGATTGACCAAACGGGTCGGGTTCGAAAGTCTAAGCGGTTGTGAAGACCGCTTGACTTACGAGCCTATACAAGCACTAGACTAAAAGTGACGAGTTAAACATGTTAAAACATGTTTAACTAAGTTAGAAAATAGGTTTGATATCAAAACAAAGTATTTTGATACCCGAAAATAGCTTCGTTGCAAAATACGTATAAATACGCATTTTGACCGAAACTTTGACTCGTTACTTCGACTAATCGACGTGGTAATCAGTAGGTATAGTCATATGGAACTATAACCATCGTGATTACGCTCACGTTGCAAAGTTCGATTGAACTTTGACTTGACCAATTCATGGCCAAAGCAGAAAGTCAAACACTGTTTGACTTTCATGCTTAAAAAGCATAAACAAGCATGAAAGAAGCTTACAAAAGGTCCAAGCTAGGAAGAATTGAACTAAAACACTCAGGTATGAAGCCTTAGCTTCAACTTAGAGCAGATTAATTCAATCTGAGCAAGGAATGAATGCAAACTTGATGGGTATTTATAGGAAGTCTTGAGTTCACAAGATGATTACAAGTGTTTTTGCAAGAATCAAAGCTTGATCTAAGCCATACACTTGTGGCACATTGTTTCTAATAAAACGGGAACTAAAAAACAAGCAAATGGTATCCCAAAACCATGTTAAAATTGCATGAAAACAGCTGCTGTGACCAGATTCAAAGTTTCTGGTTTGATGGTCTGTCGCGCCCCGCGTAGACCCACACATGGTCTTTCGCGGCCCGCCTAAGAAGTTTGACAGATTGGCAGTTTTGGCCCCTGCAAGCCCAAAACTTAGATTTTGATGTTTTTAAGCCCCGTTAACCCCATTTCAAGGATCTATAATGAAGTTAAAGCATAGGGAACATGAAATATGCTTAAAAACATCTTGGATGTCGGTTCGTTTGGTCGTACGGTTGCGTTATTCGGTTAATTACGATGAAAACTCGAACGGACACGAAAACGATCTAAATTACACGACGAATGGTATTTTCGCATTCCAATCACTAAAATAAAATATTTTAATGATTACAAAAATTTTTGGATGTCCAGATACGTTCAGAACGTAAGATATGCGCGTAAATGCAAACTTATGCACTTTTTGACGCTTTTAGTCCTTATTGATCAAATAAGCATGTTTTCACATAACGACCCCCTCAAAGCCTATTTATAAGCTATGTAAAGGATATCTAGGGTATGTTTAGCTTATGATCAAGTTTTGGAATGTTCGTTATCATACAAATCGGCATACTTTCGTAGTTTTGTCTCAAATAGTCCCTGCGATCGAATAAACTTATTTTCGGCACACCAAACCCTCCAAAACTTATTTCTAAGTTATGTAAAGGTTATTTAAGGTATGTTAAGCCTATGTTACTATTCCAGAGTGTTTTTCGTGTTAAACTGATTACGTTTACGCATCAGTTTGCGTATAACTTCCCAGAAAGCGATTTAAAGCTTGAAATTGAACAAGAATTGATATGTGCAAATGTCTCATGCATTTATACAAATCCCAAGTATGAAACACAAGATTTCATTGGTTTTGTATTTGTATGATGGTCGTAGAGGCACAGATGTCATAAAAACCGCTTTCTGAACCCGATACGGCCATTATGAATTCGTCGTAATGCCCTTTATTTAACCAACGCACCCGCGGTTTTCATGGATTTGATGAACCATGTGTGTAAACCATTTCTTGACTGTTTTGTCATCGTTTTTATCTTTGATATCCTGATCTATTCGAAGTCGAAAACCGAACACGCGCAACATCTATGTTTGGTTCTCGAATTACTCCAAGGGAATCGAGTCTATGCCAAGTTCTCCAAGTGTGAATTTTGGCTAGAGGAGGTTCAATTCCTCAGTCACATTGTCAATAGTCAAGGTATACACATCGACCCTGCGAAGATCGAAGCTGTTAAGAGTTGGGTTACACTAAAATCACCATCCGAAGTTCGTTCGTTCCTCGGATTGGCGGGCTATTACCGTCGATTCATCGCTGACTTTTCTAAAATCGCTGTTCCGCTTACTACTCTGACACATAAGGACAAGTCTTTTGTTTGGGGAACCGAACAAGAGCAAGCGTTTCAGACTCTGAAGCATATGCTCTGCAATGCTCCTGTTCTCTTACTACCCGACGAAAACGATGACTGCGTAGTCTATTGTGATGCCTCGAACCTTGGTCTCGGATGTGTTCTCATGCAACGTGACAAGGTTATCGCGTACGCCTCTCGTCAGCTCAAGATCCACGAGAAGAACTATACAACCCACGATCTCTAGCTTAGTGTAATTATTTTTGCATTAAAGATCTGGCGACACTACTGTCACACCCCAACCGATGGCGGAATCATCGGGGCGCGGCACTGAGCGAAACAGATTATCCAGGAGAAATCCATAATAACTAAATTACCAGATATTTAAATATTATGTCCCATACCATAACATACCCAAGTAAATAGTTATTACATACCAAATATCTCAAAGATAAATAATTGTTCCGACAACTCAGATTTTATTAGATTTGTTTCTAGACTCCATCTTAGCTTGATTCCAGCAAGTAACAAGCAAAGTATCCTAAACACCTGTCACATACGTCAAAATAGAGGTCAATACACATAGTGTAAAGGTGAGCATACAAGTTTAATAGTATTAATAGAGTTCGAAAGAGTTTACGCATAACCAGCATGTAACATGTATAATGTGAAGCTAGTAGGTTATCGACAATGAAATATGCACAGACGTGACTGCGAGTTGTAGAGTGCGCAACACATATCACCACTGTAACATGTGAAGAAACGAAAGCATTCATCGAGTAACACGTATAACATGCATTAGAGGTCAGCGTATAAAAGTGTTTGCGTTGTGTGATCGTTATGATTTGATATATGTAACGTATGTAACACCCAAAAGTGCGTAAGACAAAAAGGGATCGAGTATACTCACAGATTTTTTTTAATAAATAAACACTCTCTTGGATTGAAGGGAGTGCTGAGAGATTAGCCTGATCAGAACGATAGCATAAGCGATAAGCGGCATGTAAAATGATGTGATATGATTGAGTGTCGAAGTGTTATCCGAACGCATGGCAATCCGATCGGATGGTCATCCTTTCGGATGGCCATTCGGTCAGTGTGCCACTCGTTGGGATGGATGTGTTTGTGTATGATGGCTTTGAAGTTTTCGTTGTAGCATTTTGAAAACAGAGAAATATCTCTACCTTTCAGGTCGTCCAGTCGAACGGTCGTTCGATCGGATGGCGATCCATCCAGTGGAACATTCTTAGAAAACAAGTCCATAGCAGAATGGTCATTCGACCGGATGGCAATCCGATCGGATACCATTTGTTGGTTTGAATCATGCATTGAAAGTTGTTGTGACAAGTTCAAGTGTTGGAGACCATATGTCGTTCGATCGGATGGCAGTCCATTTGGTGGCTTGATCATTTTAGAAATTTGATAAGTTTGAAAGTTTGCGGGTTGATCGAGACGGTATGACAACGTGTTAAACAACGGGAAGCTCCATCAGGCCCAGGTCATCCGATCAAACAGGAATCACCCAAATCTGACCAGTTAACTGTTCCTGACGGTTTGTTTATGTTCAACCCGGAATCGGTCGTCTCTTTGATAGGAATCAGATCTTGGACCGGCACTTCACTAGGAAGCAAGTAGAAGGCCTGTACGAGCTCCGATTCTATCGGTTTTGAGTGCATTGAGTGTAAAAGAGTTGAAAGAAAGTTATAAACCATCTTTCAATCCTTTTATCCTTGAAAATGTTTAGATCTATGCGAAAATAGTGTTAAATCGTGTTGAAATCCTTTAGATCCGAGTTGTTCTTGGTGGAATGAGGCCGAATCTTGAAGTTCATAAGAACCCCCTGATGACATCATCCTAAAACACCTCAAATCCGCTGATTTCACGGTTAAAAGTTTAGATTCAAAGGTGAAAATGATGAAGAAGTGAGTGTAGACGATGGATGTACAAGATTTGAGGAAGAAACTTACAAGAATTGCGAGAAATCAAGAGAAAAGAGGGCTTGAGCGTGCTGGTCGAGTGAGAGAGCTGTCACATCATTGTTGTGATGTGACAAGGGGTATTTATAGGTTGCCAAAAGAGGAAAGAGGGGCACAGGCGACGGATCGGATGGCCATCCGATCGGATGGTCATCCGTTCGGATGACCATTCGATCGACTGGTCGTCACGGGTTGGTTTTCGTATTTTTGTTTCGTGCATTGAGCGTTGCGATGCGTTTCGAGTAAGCGATGGGATAATATCACTCATTAATTACACAAGTAACCTAACTACTAAATATCACAAAAGTAATGCGTAAATCTCGAGTTTGCGTTGCGACTGTGATTTAACACCTCAACTTAAACATAACATGCACAAGTAACACATAGTAGCACACACACGTAAAACAATATCCATAACCTATAATTCGGGTTGATAATGCGAGTACTATGCGATTAGTGATAAGTCGATTAGCGATTAACTGTGATTAAGTAGCGGTTTATTAACATGTACTCCACATAATATAACTAAAGCGATTCAAATTAGAGTATTGATTACAAGTCAAAGAGTACAATCACTGATTAAGCAAGGAGTGACAGATCGCAATTAGCAATCTTTTCTTCCTTTGACTTTGACTTGTACTTTGACTTTGGAAGTGCGGGTTGTTACAACTACCTTTACCGTACTAAGTGTACGGTCTTCACAGATCATAAGAGACTGTAGCACATCTTGAACCAAAAGGAACTGAATATGCACCAACTCCGATGGGTTGAACTTCTTAACGATTACGACTGTGAGATTCGTTACCATCCTGGCAAAGCAAATGTCGTTGCCGATGCTCTAAGCCAGCGAAGCTATTTACATAGCATTTGTAGCACTCAAACCCAGCATGACCTCGAAGCCTTGATTCGTGACGCTCAGCACGTCTACTTCATTGAGAATACCTTGCGGGAGGAAGTGTGGTGCTGAATCGCATTTTGTCACCAAATCGAACGGTACCTATTACTATCTAGATCGCATTTGGATTCCAAGTCGCAATAACCTTTGAGATATATTGTTGACTGAAGCGCACAAGTCTTGATATTCCATTCATCCTGGTGCCGACAAAATGTACCCTGACCTTCGTCTACGGTATTAATGGACTGGAATGAAGAAGGATATCGCTATCTATGTTTCGAAGTGCCTGACTTGTTCGAAAGTCAAGGCCGAGCAACAAAGACTCTCTGGCTTACTTGTGCAACCCGATATCCCGATATGGAAATGGGAGAGTATAGCCATGGACTTTATAATGAAACTTCCGCTTATGCCCTCAGGTCATGATAGCATCTGGGTTATCGTCGACCGCTTGACTAAATCTGCTCATTTTCTACCGATACGAGAAGACTTTAAGGTAGAACGATTAGCCTGAATCTACACCGACGAAATTATCTGTCGACACGGGACGCCTCGTGATATCATCTCTGACCGCGATGGTCGGTTTACCTCGCGTCTTAGGGAAACATTTCAATATGCTCTCGGTACTACTCTTAATCTAAGTACCGTTTTCCATCCCCAAACCGACGGTCAGACTGAAAGAACGATCTGTACCCTTGAATACATGCTTCGCTCATGTGTCATAGATTTCACTGGTAATTGGGACGCGCACTTACCTTTGGTCAAATTCTCATACAATAACAGTTATCATTCTAGCATTCAAATGGTACCACTTGAGGCACTATACGAGAGAAAATGTCGATCGCCGATTGTATGGCACGAGATCAGAGATGCGCATGCGACATCTGTGCTTGTTATCATTGTAAACAGTTCAGTTATCAATGAAATAAAGTTATTTGATCCCAATATTTGTTTGTTTATGTTTGATATTTTTCATGTTTTGATTTTTATTCAATTTCAAACTCTATATTGCTTTCTGGAGAGTTATACGCAAACTGGTGCTTAAACGTAATCAGTTTAAGGCGAAAAATACTCCAGAACATCAACATATGCTTAACGTACCTTAAATAACCTTTACATAACTTAGAAATAAGTTTTGAAGGCTTTGGTATGGCAAAATCAAGTCTATTCGCTTACAGGGACTAAATCCGACAAACTGTGAAAGTAAGCCGATTTGCACTGTAACGGACATTTTGGAACATGATCATAAGTTAAACACACCCAAAAATATCCTTTAC
The DNA here is from genome assembly GCA_030545235.1 of Helianthus tuberosus. Taxonomy (NCBI): domain Eukaryota; kingdom Viridiplantae; phylum Streptophyta; class Magnoliopsida; order Asterales; family Asteraceae; genus Helianthus; species Helianthus tuberosus. Next base: position 147,141,089 of record CM060423.1, read on the forward strand.
ATAGCTTAGAAATAGGCTTTGAGAGGTTCGGTGTGCTAAAATAAACTTTATGCTCATTCAGGGACTAGAAGCGTCAAAAAGTGCATGAGTTTTCATTTTCGCACATAACTTTCGTTCTGAATACATCCGAACATCCAAAAATTTATGTAAGCATTAGAATATTTTATTTTAGTGTTTGGCATAAGAAAAATCCATTTGTCGCGCAATTTGGATCGTTTTTCACGTTCGTGCGCATTTCGTCGTAATTAAGCGAATATCGCGATCGTACGACCAAACGAACCGACATCCGGCATATTTTTGAGCGTGTTTCATGTCCAAAATGTTTAGGCATCATTTTAGGGCCTTAAAGTTGGCTTAACGGGCCTTAGAAGTGTCGGAATGAGCTTAAAATACATCAGGGACTGAAACTGTCATCTCTGCAAAGTTGTTGCTGGTCTGCAGAGCCCAGGCGGGTCGCGTGAACCTCTGCAGAACCTTACGTGGGCCGTGTGGCCCTCCCAGATGTGCAGATTGTTGAAAACAGCTGCTTCCAGCTCATTCCAGCCATTATTTTCACTTGCAAACGGTTTTTTAACAAACCATGGGCATAATCTAGGGGCTCCAATGGTTTTATAAACCAATGGGCTCGATGTGTACGGCTGTGATTGAATCTCGGATTACGAGGAATGATCATAACGGCTCTACCAAATCTATAAATACCCCCCCCCCATGTTTTTGTTGCAACTCACTTGATTTCTGAGATTTTCTCTAAGTTGAAGTGTGAAACACTTCATACCTGAGAAATACTTGGAAAATCAAACTTGCGGGGACCATCTGTAAGTATTCTTTCATTCTTTTCATTCGTTTTAGCGTTAAAGTCAAACTGCGTTTGACTTTCTGCATTAACCGGTTTATGGTCAATGCGAAGTTCGTTTGAACTTCATAACGTGAGCGTAATCACGATGGTTATAGTCCCCAGTGACTATACCTACTGATTACCACGTTATCTAGGCTCAGTGACGAGTCATAGTTTCGGCCAAAATGCGTATTCTTACGTATTTTGTAACCAAACTACTTGTGGGTATCAAAACCGTTTGTTTTGATACCAAACCTGTTTTTGAAAGCTCGTTAAATGTAGGATCGTGAAACGACCTAACGAGTCGATCAGAAGAGTGCTCAGACAGAATCAGAGGCGGAATTCATTGATTCGGTCTTCGTTTAGCTTGTATTCACAATTAAATGTCTCGTATATTAATCTCTGAACAATTTACAATCTGGAGACACTTCGACAGAACCTCGGCGTCGGAATTTAGAATGTTACAAATGATGAACGTTTGAAGGGTATTTATAGGCTAGACCCTGACCGTTTGAAGATGGCATGTCACCCTTCAAACGGTAACCTCCTTCAAACGGTCATGCCTTCAAACGGTCATGCCTCAAATGATTACAAGTTTGACTTTCAAACGGTTACATATAGAATTTTGTTTTGTCTTGTCTTCATGTGATGATGCATATGATGATGTCACATATATGATGTCATCATCATATATGATGACATCACTCTTGTTCAGCAGTGCAACGAACCCGAGACTCGATATAAGACGAAGTCGACATATGTATGCACCAACAGACTCCCCCTCAGATGTTGACGAGTCTTAAGTGTCGAGTCTTCGCATCTTCAGTCTTTATCAGTCTCTTTTCTTTCTTGGCATATACCAGGATCTTCTCTTTGGCTCTAACCTCGTCAGACTCCCCCTCTCATCATGATGGGATCGCTGTCTGGAATTAGCTATCACCTTGAGATTGCATCCTGGCTTTAATTTTGTTCAGCTCATCTCCTGTACAATCTTCTCACAAACACATAAGTTTTTACTTAAATCAATAAGAAAAACTTACTAGTAATAGTTACATCAAGTTCAAATTAATGACCTTGATTAACTAATCTAACTTTCTTTCTCAAAATCAGTTTCTTCTTTTAAACGCACACTCCCAAACCAGTTCATCATGTTCAGCACTTGAAATTTTGAAAATCAACTCTTCAACATCAGTTGTCGAAAATCTTTTTGTATTTTTCAAAAAATATGCTAAAACACACTAAACTCTTTTTGGATTTTTTATAACAAAGGAATGTATTAAAGAAATATATACAAACAATATATTTTTGTGAGTTTGCGTAAGAGGATCATATCAGTTTTTGACCAATCACTAGCACCGTTAAGCTATAAACATTTTAAGTTCTAAACAGTTCACATTGATTGACGATATTGTTGTCCACTTAAATTCAATCTAAAAACTTTCAATCTGCTTACCGATACTTTAAGGTATATTAAGATAGCACTAAGTTCTTATGGACCCCACGATCTCAGGATATCCCCTCATCATGCAATACACTGACCCAAGTAATGCCTTTAAACTTTTATCAACTGTGATTTGTGCGAAAATAAAGCAGAATGTTTAAACATTAACAATCAGATCGATACTTCCGTATACGCAGAGAAAGTCCAATGTTTAAACAAAATAAGAAAAATAAAACAAGTTGAAGTTGTTTAGGCTTTAACCACCAGGTCGATACTCCCGTATACGCAGAGGAGGTCCAAAGCTTAAACGAAACACCAAAGAAAATAAAGCAGAACGTTTAGGCAACAACATCCAGTTCGATACTCACGTATACACAGAGGATGTCCGATGCTTAAACAAAATAAAGAAATAAAACAAGTTTAAGTCTTTGCAAAATGAAATGCACAATCACAATGACTTTTCAGCAAAGTTGTGAAAGTTCACAAACTTAACCAGTTTTATGTCTTTCGACAATCAGCGATTACTGAGTAGGCACACAGTCAAGAAGGACAAAACTAAGTACTATGCTTTTGACCATGTTTCCCACTAGAACTAGGCTTTTTCATTTAAGTTTGTATCATTATCGCAAATCTACTAATCTAGCTGAGCCTACCGTCACATCTTTAGTGAGACCGCTTATCACATTTTATCTCTCCATTTCTTTAGCATGCTGTGACAGTCCAACTGATCTACTATCATTTCCTCTTTTTACAACAAAACTCATTTTGAATTTTTCATTGTTTTTGATATTTTCAAATTTTCTAATTTTTTTAAAAATTTTTTACTCCCCCTAAAATCAAAATATGTCTCAATTTTGATTTTCTAGGAAAATTTGAAAAATAAGTTGTACAAGAAACGTGACAACATGATGAGAATCACTTCAATTCTCCATTCACTTGGCTTAAACAATTAGAACTCCCCCTGACAACAAACTATATTCCCATAGTGATTTCAAAACACTTAAGTTTGTTTTAATCAAAATGGTTTTTCCGGAAAATTAGTTTTGCGTGTCATTTCACAAATTCGGGGTTTCATTCATCACCTTGTTTTCTTTAACCACTTATACGAAAGTTAAATCAAATACAACTTAATGTCTTTGATTAAACATTTCTCAAGAAAGATGCCGATTCATGTTCCACGCTTACCAACCTGGGAACTCCGGCAAGTCAGGTTTTTCTATTTAAACAGTTTCACCCAAGCCTGACTGTCCTTGGGTGATTTTGAATTCTTGTTCAACAATGGTGGAAAGTTTGTCTCATCCATTGTTAGACTAGAACTCTCAGTTTTTACCTCAACAACTGGCTCTTCTGGCTTTACCACACCAGATTCATTGCCTAAACTTGGCTTGTCTGACTTTGAAGAGTCAAATTCATCGCCAACAACTTTCTTCTTCTTCTTTCTCTCTTTCGTCCTCAGATTTGTATCTGATGAATTCGTTTTGCTTGATTTGTCATTCTTTGGCGAGCAAGACGATTTATCAGAACTTTTATCTGTTTTACCAGGTGTATCCGAGGACAAAATCCTTTCGAGATACTCTCTCGCCTTCTTCCTCTTCTTCCTCAGTCTGTCTTTTTGCCCCTGTGAAAGCTTCACTTTCTTTTCTTGAACTTTAGGTTCTTGAACCTTCTGTTCTTTGGGCTTGACATTGACTGGTTTCTTCACCTGCTTCTGAGATTCAGCCCTCGATCTTCTCATTGATCTCATTGAGCAATCTCTAGCAATATGGCCAATGATGTTACAGTTAAAGCATCTCCTTGACTCAAATCTCCAACTCTGGCAGTTAACAGCAATGTGTCCTTGATAGCCGCATCTGTAACACACTCTGTTATCATACCAATCACCATTTTCAGTCCAAACATTTAGATCAAAGCACTGTTTGGCTTGGTGATAATCTTTCCTCCTCTTATTTGCTGGATTTGGCTTTTGAGCTCTGTGGTCCGACCTGCACCACTCATTACCAACAATTTTTGAATTTTCATTTTTTACTTTTTGTAATTTTTGATTGCGATTAGATGATTGATCTGATGAACTTTTATTTTCTTTTTGAACATTTTTCAAAATTTTCTCTTTTTGTTTTTGTTCCACTTTCTTTTTCAAAGGTTTTTGCTTAGAGTATTCTCCCTTTTCAGTTGATTGTGGAACAATTTCTTGAAACTTTTCTTTTAACTTCAAAAATAAATTCTTTTTCTTAATTTTTTTATTTTCATCATCAGATTTCTCATCGCAATCTTCAACTTTGACTTTGTCAAAGTTTGTGACATTGTCACTTATTGGAACTGAATTAATAGGTTTTGGACAAGGAATAGTTGAAGTATTCACAAACACCTTCAACTTTTCTTCCCATTCCTTGATTTTCTTTTGAGCACACTCTGCTTCCTTTTCAAGTCGAATAATCTTTTCAAGATGAGAATTGATTGCAATTTGTTTTTCAAGATTGTTTTTACCAAACAAATCTTTCTCATCTTCTAAAATTTTTATTTGACTTTGAAAATCTTTCTCAATTTTTACTTTTTCATTTTCAAAATCTTTTTCATTTTCTTTCAAAATTTTGTTTTCTAATGTCAAACTGTCCAAATCATTTAACAGTTTGACATTTTCAGATTTCAATTTCTCATAATTTTCTTGTAAAACAAGAATCTGTTTATCATCAAGTTGCTTCTCATCTTTCAATTTCTTGATTTCCAATGTCAAACTTTCCGCATCTTTCAAGAGTTTGCCATTGTCAGCTTCAAGTTTATCACATTTAGAACACACTGATTCAGAACCAGATTCTTCTTTCATTAAAACTTTCTCTTCCTCTATCTTGTATGTTCCTGCACAAAAAATTTTAACGAAATCAAGAGGATTCATATTCTTATCAATATAACAACCCCTCTTAATGTCATAGTTCATGACACTTTTTGCTGCAAGACACACACAAACTCTTTTGTCTATTTCAACAATTACATCCAAACTCATTTTATCTAAATTTCCTTTTATTTTATCCATCAATTCTCTCTTTTTCTTGTTATTTTCATAATCATATGCTTTGAGCTTTTTGATAAAATCTTTTGGATGTAATTTTGAGAACCCAGAAAATCCAGAATCTCTTTTAAGATTTAAAAAAAAAACATCCCATTCTGCAGGTAATGCATCTGCAAGCTCTGATACTTGTTCAGCATCTGTCAACTTTATCTCATATATTTTCAATTTGTCCAGTAAATAGTTAAATCTGCTTTTCAACTCCTCAAATGTCTCATTCTTTTTACACAGAAAATTTTCAAGTCGCATAATCCAAATCCGTTTATCATCTTGTTCATAACTGCTTGCTCTATACCAACCATATCCATCATTTAATCGTTCAATATGATCATTTTCTTTTTCATCAAACATTTTTGCCATACTCCAAACACAACCAGATGTGATATTTACTCAACCCGTACAACCTGGTTACTTCTACTCAAACCATCTGAACCACCTCATGTGACTTGAATTTATTTTCAATAAAAACACCTACAAACACTTGACCTTATCACATGCACACAACAATCAATGATTTAATGATTGTAAAAGTAGCCGACAATCTGACACTTAATATCAATTGCAAACACATGCAAACACTTAATATCAAAAGTCAGAATATTCAATTTGAATCACATGCAATCTTGGGCTATTCAATTAAGACTTTAATCAATGAAACTTGATTGGGCCGCAAAATCCACTAACTCTACAAACAAACAATGAATTGTACTCAATTAAAATTGATCGATAATTGTGATTGGGCCGAAACCTTGAACAAGGATATTAATCACATGGGCCAAACACTTTCACGTGAATTGTAGCCGACAACAATATTTCACACCAATTATATCATTGGGCCGATCAATATATGCTTCCTGACACTTTCTTTAGTCAAATTACATGGGTTGGTGATGTTCAAACAATTTGATTCTAATCTCAATTCACATGCAAACTTGAATTCTATTGGGCCTCACTATCTATATCACATGAGTCTTTAATAAGTATCACATGCAAACGACAACAACTGAGATATTCACATACACCAACACATTCAATCTGAATTAATTCACATGAACTCTTTTCCCAATTACTGACACCTCGTAAACTGTTATACACCACCCGATGTACGCACTCAATCGGTTCACACTACTCAATGCACTTTCGATAATATCACATGCACTGACACCCTCGTTTAATGTTTCACACAAAACGATGAACTTTCTAACGGTAGTCGTGTTTCAGGTCAACGATACTTTCAAACGGACATGCCCAATTTCAAACGGTAAGGTCAATTTCAAACGGACAACCATGTATTTTCAAACGGTCATGTACATTTTCAAACGGTAAGGTGCATTTTTCAAACGGTCATGTGCATTTTCAAACGGTAAGGTGCATTTTTCAAACGGTCAGTCAGACTTCGTTCAAACGGTCACCAATTTTCAAGCCATTTTTACCAGTTTTACTTCGAGTTTTGATCTGATATTCTCAAGGGTTTGTTAAAACACAATTACGCACACATTGTGAAAGTTTTAGCCGATTTTAACCGTGAAAAGTATCAATTTTGTGAAAGAAGGTGTAGAAAATCAGAATTTACTAGCGAAAACGAGCTAAACGGTAAGAAATCTTCCTCCTGAGCTCTGATACCACTTGTAGGATCGTGAAACGACCTAACGATTCGATCAGAAGAGTGCTCAGACAGAATCAGAGGCGGAATTCATTGATTCGGTCTTCGTTTAGCTTGTATTCACTATTAAATGTCTCGTATATTAATCTCTGAACAATTTACAATCTGGAGACACTTCGACAGCACCTCGGCGTCGGAATTTAGAATGCTACAAATGATGAACGTTTGAAGGGTATTTATAGGCTAGACCCTGACCGTTTGAAGATGGCATGTCACCCTTCAAACGGTCACAAGTTCAAACGGTAACCTCCTTCAAACGGTCATGCCTCAAACGATTACAAGTTTGACTTTCAAACGGTTACATATAGAATTTTGTTTTGTCTTCATGTGATGATGCATATGATGATGTCACATATATGATGTCATCATCATATATGATGACATCACTCTTGTTCAGCAGTGCAACGAACCCGAGACTCGATATAAGACGAAGTCGACAGATGTATGCACCAACATTAAACATGTTTAGCTCGTCACTTTTAGATTTGTGCTTGTCTAGGGTCGTAAAGGTAAGCGATCTAATCAATCGCTTATATTTTCGAACCCGACCCATTTAGTCGATCATTAGGATCCGACCAAACACTTTAGGTGACCATAGTTGTATAGGGTATAACCTTCCGAGGTTATAGCTTATGGTCACGGCGTTTAGTTAGTAGTATGATAGGTAGTTTATATGCCTTAGGTAAATTACCAAAATGCCCTTTTTACGCCAAAATTCATTCTAAGCATATGTAACATAATTTTTGACATCTAAACTGATTTGGCAACTATATTAGACATATTAAGGCATATTTTACTTGTCATAGGACTAGTTAAGCGGTCCGAATGCGTTTTATGCGAATGACGCGTTAAAGTAGCGTAAGCTCCCTAAACGGGTCGTAACGGGTCAAAAGCACTTAGGATAAGTTCCGTTTTAGTATTTAGGATTTGTTAAACCATATTACATGAGTTCTTACACTCATTTGGTTTACGAACCCTCATGCTACCCGATCCTCCGAATAGGTCCGTTTATTAATGTAGTTACCTATATTAGGTGTCGTTTGATTCCGTGATCTTCTAGCTTTGCTTGGTGGTTATCTTAGGACTTCTGAGCAATCTCAAGTGAGTACATAGACCCCTCTTTTACTGTTTTTCAAACATTTTGGGGTGAAACACATGTGCCTACTTGTTACTTTCGTGCTTTCCATGTTTTCATATCATATACTTGCTATGTTAATTAGTACACTATTAGTACATGATTTCATTTTGTTTTGCTATGTATGTTTACTTAACATGCTAGCACATTGATTTACATTACATCTTGTTTTGCTATGTATGTTTACTTAACATGCTAGCACATTGATTTACATTACATCTTCTTTTGCTATGTATGTTTACTTGGCATGATAGCACATTGTTTCACATTACATTTTCTGCTTTGTATGTTAACTTAGCATACTTAGTACATTACTTTCATTACATGTTTACATTTGGTATGACATTTGGTTTGTTCAACGGGTCTAAACTACATTCATTAACATTAGCTACGCTGCTCGGAAGTAAGTAATGGTACCATAGGACTTGACAAATCCCATTCCTGACATCCTAGGTTTGTTTGGGTGTAAGGAATGACTGAATCCGAAAACATTTTTCTTTGATAATCTTTACTCTAAGGTTATCCTGCTGTCTCAAGGCTTGAATGTATGCGTTAACTTACTACATAAGTGTTCGTATCAGTAAAACATGCATTTATTTTACAAAACATAACTTTTTACTTTGTTTTGTACATTTTTACTTGTGGTTTAAGTAGTCTCATTTTACTTACCATACATAACTTTTGTTTACACATTATATGATTCATATTTAACTTGGGTTATACTATGACATTTGACTATTTGATTAAACATGGATATTTTACTTTGTTGGTTGGTTTGAGTGACTTAAATAACGAGGCGTGTGTAATATGATACAAACATGGTGGATACGCCGTTGGTACTTCCTATATATAAGTGCTTGTATGATATTACATATCGTAGCGTTATTTAAACCATTTCAGTTTAGACATGCTACAATTACAACGCAATTTCACTTAAACATTGTTTTACAAATAACTTTGTTTACACAAACCCTTTTTACTTGGTTATTCTTTTAACCATACATTATTCTTTTATATATACATATCATCTGATTTTGCTAACGTTTTTCAAATGATTTCTAAAACAAAGCAATTAACAAGGTTCATGTCTGAATTTTATTAAACATTTCTTTAATCTCAAGTCATGAATCCTATTTTCATAAAACCTATGTATCTCACAGGCATTTTTATGCTGACGTACCTATTTTCACATGTGTTTTCAGGAGCTGTTGCTTAGGATGTTCGTGACACACTAGGGCGGACCTGTGCCTTAGAAGACTTAAAATAAAGATAGAACTAGTTTAATTATGTGATGTACTCTTTGTTTCAGTTATTTTAAGACAATGTAACTCTTTGTTTGATGAATAAAACATAACTTTTAAATGCCATGGTTGTGAAACAATAATTCTGTTACAACACTCCCCGACGTTTCCGCCATGATTTGATGTTTTACGTGGTCGGGGTGTGACAGCGCAAATAACCGGTCCTGAGCTGTTGCAAGAAACGACTGACAAAATCCTCCAAATTCGAGAAAATCTGCAGAAAGCTTGGATTCGTCAGAAAAGTTACGCCGATAGACGCCACAAGCCCCTTGAATTTGACATTGGCGATCACGTACTCCTAAAGGTTTCACTTTGGAAGGGGGTGATCAGATTCGGCAAGAAAGGGAAACTCGCGCCTCGATATGTTGGACCCTTCAAAATTCTAGAAAGGATTGGCAAGGTGGCCTACAAACTCAACTACCGGAGGAACTTAGCAACGTCCACCCGACTTTCCATGTTTCGAACCTCAAAAATTGTCTGGCTGAGCAGAATTTACATGTACCACTTGAGGATCTACAAGTGGACGAAACATTACACTTCGTGGAAAAGCCTGTCTAGATCATGGATCGAGAAACCAAGAAGCTCAGACGCTCACGCATTCCTATAGTGAAAGTTCGCTGGGAAGGCAAACGCGGCACAGAGTTCACCTGGGAACTCGAAAGTGACATGAAGGCGAAGTATCCACAGTTATTCGTTACGTCTTCGGCCTAATTTCGGGACGAAATTCCCTAAAGTAGGGGAGGCTATAACAACCCACGTTTTGAAGTCAGAGTACAAGTCAAAGGAAGAAAAGATTGCAAAATGCGATATGTCACTCCTTCTTTAATTATTGATTGTACTCTTTGACTTGTTAATCGATAATCTAGTTTGTGTTATTTTAGTTGTATTATGTGGACTAAATGCTAATAATCACAGTTTAATCGTTAATCTATTTAACGCTAATCTCATCGCAATCGCATTGCAACTTGAATCGCATGTTCTGGATATTGTTTTACGTGTGTGTGCTAGTAGATGTTACTTGTGCGTGTTTATTATATGTTTTGTGGTGATTAATCAAAAATGCAATCGCAACTCTATCGCAACGCAATCTCATCGCGAACTCGAGATTTAAGGTTACTTATGTTATTGTATGTTACTTAGGATATTTATGTAACTATTATTTAATACTATCGCATCGCTTACTCGCAACGCAACACAACGCTCAACGCACGAAACGAAAAGTTGGAAACCAACTCGCACCAAACATCCGATCGAAGGACCATTCAATCGAATGTCATTCGTCCGGATGACCATCCGATTGGATTGCCCTCCGATCGCATACCTACACCGCCTCTTCTCCCCTCTCACCTATAAATAGCACCTGTCACATCACTGTTAATGTGATGTGACAGCTCTCATTCGACCAGCACCCTTTTGGCCTATTTTCTCTCGATTCCTCGCGATTCTTGTAAGTTTTTACCTCAAATCTTGTACTTTCTCAATCAGCACACACTTTCTCATTAATTTCACCATCAAATCTTAACTTTTCACCATGAAATCTACTGATTTGGGCTGTTCTAGGATGATGTCATCATGGGTTTTTATGAACTTCAAAGTGTGACCTCATTCCACCAAGAACATCTCAGATCTAAGAGGTTTCAACATGTTTAAACACCGATTTCACCTAAATCTAAACATTTTCAAACCGATTTAAGCTTCTTTCAACTCTTTTACACTCTTGCACTCAAAACCGATAGAATCTTAGCTCACCCAGGCCCTCTACTCATTTCCTAGCAAAGTGCCGGTGTGAGAACTGATTTCTATCAAAGAGACAACCGATTCACGGGTTGAACATGAACAACCATCAAGAACACCTAACTGATCGGACGGGGTGATTCCCATCCGATCGGATGACTTGGACTTGGTGGAGTTGCCATTGTTTAACACGTTGTCATACCGTCTCGGTCAAACTGCAAACTTTCCAGAATTAACAAAATTTTGCAAATTTCAGACGATCAGGTCGCTGAACGGACTACCGTCCGATCAGATTGCCATCCGATCGGATGACTTATGGTCTACAACACTTAAACAATTTTGCAAACTTCAAGAAAATATCAGTTCCAACGAATAGTCATCCGATCGGATGACCATCCGATCGAATGACTATTCTAACAGGAGACTTGGTTTTGTGAAATGTCTCACTTGGACGGATTGCCATCCGACCGAACGACCATCCGACCGTATGACCGTTCGACCGGATGACCTGAAGGGTAGAGATACTTCTCTCATTTTAAAATGCTACCACGAAAACTTCAAAGTCACATCTTACACAAACACATCCATCCCAAACGAATGACAATCCGACCAAATGGCCATCCGGCCGGATGACCATCCGTCCGGATTGTCATCCGATCGGATGACCCTTCGTCACTCATTACCCACTCGACATCGTTTAACGCACCGTTCATCGCTTATGCTATCGTTCTGTAATCAGGCTAACTTTCCAGCGCTCCCTTCAATCCAAGACCGTGTTTACTCATTAAACACGATCTGTGAGTATACTCGAACCCTTTTTGTTTTACGCACTTTTGGGTGTTACATACGTTACCTATTTCAAATCACAATTGACACACAACACAAACACTTTTATACGCTGACAGTTATTTCATGATATACGTGTTACTCGATGAATGCTTGTATGTTATGTTTACACAGTGATAGTTGCCTGACACCTTAGCAACGATAGTACTATAGTTTGGACTCAGCACCTGTCGTGGATAGGGGTTGTTAAGGGTTTTACTTCATGTATCACAGTGGTGATATGTGTTGTGCATTCTACAACTCGCAGTCATGTCTGTGCATATTTCATTGTCAATTACATGCTAGTTTCGCTTTTCAACATGTTACATGTAACACCCCAATCGCGTAATACAACAACACGCGGCAGAAATATCGGGGAGTCACGTTACAAATTGCTCACAAATACTGGTACTAAATTGTTTCAATATCATTAACATTGTTTTACAAACAAGAATACATGAAATTGTTCTTTTGTTTTAGAAGTCTAAGGCCCGTATGCAGTCCTATGCGTTGCATGCTTGAACAGTCGAAAACCTAAAACATATGTGAAAAACAGTCAGCATAAAAATGCCGGCGAATAGATAGGTTTTATTAGCCATGTAAATGGCAAAACATTTAGTATTGCAAAACTTTAACAGCCACGAGAGCTGTTAATTGAAAATAAATCTTGAAGCCAAAGAATGGCAACAATTTAGTATGGCATTACAAAATCTTAATTGTGAAAACTTGTGACAAAAATTTAGTATTCCAAAACCTGTTTTTAAAACCTCGTTAAACATGTTTAGCTCGTCACTTTTAGATTTGTGCTTGTCTAGGGTCGTAAAGGTAAGCGATCTAATCAATCGCTTATACTTTCGAACCCGACCCATTTGGTTGATCATTAGGATCCGACCAAACACTTTAGGTGACCATAGTTGTATAGGGAATAACCTTCCGAGGTTATACCTTATGGTCACGGCGTTTAGTTAGTAGTATGATAGGTAGTTTATATGCCTTAGGTAAATTACCAAAATGCCCTTTTTACGCCAAAATTCATTCTAAGCATATGTAACATAATTTTTGACATCTAAACTGATTTGGAAACTATATTAGACATATTAAGGCATATTTTACTTGTCATAGGACTAATTAAGTGGTCCGAACGCGTTTTACGCGAACGACGCGTTAAAGTAGCGTAAGCTCCCTAAACGGGTCGTAACGGGTCAAATGCACTTAGGATAAGTTCCGTTTTAGTATGTAGGATTTGTTAAACCATATTACATGAGTTCTTACACTCATTTGGTTTATGAACCCTCATGCTACCCGATCCTCCGAATAGGTCCGTTTATTAATGTAGTTACCTATATTAGGTGCCGTTTGATTCCGTGATCTTCTAGCTTTGCTTGGTGGTTATCTTAGGACTTCTGAGCAATCTCAAGTGAGTACATAGACCCCTATTTTACTGTTTTTCAAACATTTTGAGGTGAAACACATGTGCCTACTTGTTACTTTCGTGCTTTCCATGTTTTCATATCATATACTTGCTATGTTAATTAGTACACTATTAGTACATGATTTCATTTTGTTTTACTATGTATGTTTACTTAACATGCTAGCACATTGATTTACATTACATCTTGTTTTGCTATGTATGTTTACTTAACATGCTAGCACATTGATTTACATTACATCTTCTTTTGCTATGTATGTTTACTTGGCATGATAGCACACTGTTTCACATTACATTTTCTGCTTTGTATGTTAACTTAGCATACTTAGTACATTTCTTTCATTACATGTTTACATTTGGTATGACATTTGGTTTGTTCAACGGGTCTAAACTACATTCATTAACATTAGCTACGCCGCTCGGTAGTAAGTAATGGTACCATAGGACTTGACAAATCCCATTCCTGACATCCTAGGTTTGTTTGGGTGTAAGGAATGACTGAATCCGAAAACATTTTTCTTTGATAATCTTTACTCTAAGGTTATCCTGCTGTCTCAAGGCTTGAATGTATGTGTTAACTTACTGCATAAGTGTTCGTATCAGTAAAACATGCACTTATTTTACAATACATAACTTTTTACTTTGTTTTGTACATTTTTACTTGTGGTTTAAGTAGTCTCATTTTACTTACCATACATAACTTTTGTTTACACATTATATGATTCATATTTAACTTGGGTTATACTATGACATTTGACTATTTGATTAAACATGGATATTTTACATTGTTGGTTGGTTTGAGTGACTTAAATAACGAGGCGTGTGTAATATGATACAAGCATGGTGGATACGCCGTTGGTACTTCCTATATATAAGTGCTTGTATGATATTACATATCGTAGCATTATTTAAACCATTTCAGTTTAGACATGCTACATTTACAACGCAATTTCACTTAAACATTGTTTTACAAATAACTTGGTTTACACAAACCCTTTTTACTTGGTTATTCTTTTAACCATACATTATTCTTTTATATATACATATCATCTGATTTTGCTAACGTTTTTCAAATGATTTATAAAACAAAACAATTAACAAGGTTCATGTCTGAATTTTATTAAACATTTCTTTAAACTCAAGTCATGAATCCTATTTTCATAAAACCTATGTATCTCACAGGCATTTTTATGCTGACGTACCTATTTTCACATGTGTTTTCAGGAGCTGTTGCTTAGGATGTTCGTGACACACTAGGGCGGACCTGTGCCTTAGAAGACTTAAAATAAAGATAGAACTAGTTTAATTATGTGTTGTACTCTTTGTTTCAGTTATTTTACGTGGTCGGGGTGTGATAGAAGAGTTGGTATCAGAGCCAATGGTTATAGGGAATTAGGTTATTAGTAATGCTTTGACCTAGACTATAATCTTTCTAGGACCCCAACACAAGTTGTCTTGTGTTTAGATTTTAAAACATGCACTTCACCTATCCTTAGGTGATCACCAAAACAAGAACCCAATTTTCCGAAACGATTTTTGAAAATCAATCATTTGTTTTTAAATGATTTATTATATGGTTTTGAACTCTTTGAATTTTTCAAAATGATTTTGAAAATTTACCATCCATTTTGGAATGATTCTTTTGGCCTTGTGCCTTCCAAGTTTTCAAAATCTCGTCAAAGTTTTGGGTTCTAAATAGTGTGAACACGTGCAAACTGGAAGGGTGAATGCCTCTACCCTGGGTTTTCTGTCTAAGGCTAGAGTGTTTGTACAAATCCACATAATCGGACCAGTCACTCTTACCTGGGAACTCTTGGGGTGAGTGTTCACTTATAGGCGAGCATGTCTTCGCGGTACATTATTTTTGACCCATTTACTTTGATTAGTCACTGTGAGTCGTTTGTTTGCTTTGTGATACGGACAAATGACCACCATCTTTGCCTTTGTTGATTTTATTTCATCTCGTTGTTTTCATCTAACCTTCTCACCCGTTTCCTCTCATGTTTCCTCTTTTTAGAATGCCTCCTCGACGTGAAAACCCGTTATCTAATGCCGAAATGGCAGATATTATGGCGCAGCACATGGCTGCCGTACTCCCAAACATTATAGCTCAGGTGAACCAGGCCAACAATAATCAAAACGCTCCATGTAACTTCAAGAGTTTTAATTCGGCCAAACCACTCAAGTTCAGTGGTTCTGAAGGGGCAACTGGACTCCTTCAATGGTTCGAGAGCATTGAGAGTACATTCCATCACGTCCTGTGTCCTGAGAATCGAAAAGTCGAGTTTGCATCAAGCGTGTTTCCGAAGAGGGCTCTCACATGGTGGAACGGGGTTATGAGAGACCGTGGTGCTGAGGTTGCTTTAGCACAAACATGGGATGAACTTAGGGCGCTTATGATGAGGGAGTTTTGTCCTCATCATGAACTGCGAGCTTTAGAAAGGGAATTTGATGACTTGAAACAGGATAGTGGCGAGCACCGGGCATATACTGATAGGTATGAGGAGCTGAGTTTGTTATGGCCAACAATGGTTACCCCACTCGAGAAGGCTATCGAGAGGTATATCGATGGCCTACCTGACTCCGTACAAGACATCATTACTGGTAGTAACCCTACCACAGTTCGTCAGGCAATCGAGCTATCTGCGACATTGACTGAGTCGCAAATTCGGAAGGGTAAGCTGCATAGAAAGGGCGACAAGGATAAGAAGCAGGCGTCTGATAAAAGTGAAAGCAAGAAAGGTAAAAACAAAAAGGGTAAGGATTCTGGTTCCTCGAAGGGTTCTAGGAAGCGAAAGGCTTCCCAAAATTTCGCCGTTACTGCACAAGCTGCACCAAATCAGCCTGCGCAACCACTTGCCAAGAAACCTTATCTTGGCAATGCACCTTTGTGCAACAGATGTAACGGTCATCATCAACCGCACCTCCAGTGCCGTCATTGCACCAACTGTGGAAGACCTGGTCATCTTGCTGCCACATGCCGCATTCCTGCCAATCAGAATAGGGCAGCTCAGAACCCGGCTCAACAAGTTGCTCAGCCTCCTGCTCAGCAACATGCTCAGGCTGCACGACCTCACTACCCACCAGGTTCCTGTTATAACTGTGGGGATCTAACCCACTATCGTAATCAGTGTCTAAGATTGGTGAATGCGAATCCAGCTCAGGCTCAGGCTCGAGGTCGAGTCTTTAGCATGAATGCACAAGAGGGGCAAGCATACAATGAAGTGGTTAACAGTACGTTGTTTGTTAATAATCAACCCGCATCTGTTCTTTTTGATTCTGGTGCCGATAAGAGTTTTGTGTCATTATCTTTTGAGCCATTGCTTCGCATGTCTAGAACGAAACTAGGTAAGCCTTTGACAGTAGAAGTTGCTAGTGGTGATCCCGTTGTTCTTGATTCTGTTCTTCGCAATTGCCAATTGGACCTTAACAACCATCTTTTTCCTATCGACCTCACACCAATGCAACTTGGGAGTTTCGACGTTATAGTGGGTATGGATTGGTTAGCCAAGCATCACGCAGAGGTAGTTTGTTTTGAGAAGATTGTTCGTGTTCCACTTTCGTCAGGTGAGATCCTACAGGTTCGTGGTGTGAAGCCTGCTAGTAGTCTCAAGCTCATGTCTTGTTTTCAAGCTCGAAAGTATCTGCGAAAGAACTATGTGGCCTTCTTGGCACATGTTGTAGTAGATAAAGGTAAAGGTAAAGGTAAAGGTAAGTCTATTCAAGATATCCCTGTCGTTCGGGATTATCCGGAGCTATTTCCTAAGGAGTTACCTGGATTATCCCCAGCGCACCAAGTCGAGTTCCGTATTGATCTTGTACCTGGAGCAAATCCTATTGCCAGATCTCCATATCGTCTTGTACCATCGGAGATGCAAGAATTATCTAAGCAGCTTCAGGAACTTTCAGATAAAGGTTTTATTCGTCCTAGTTTTTCACCTTGGGGTGCTCCCGTTCTTTTTGTCAAGAAGAATGATGGATCTTTCAGAATGTGCATCGATTACCGTGAGCTTAACAAGCTTACCATTAAGAATCGATATCCCCTACCTCGCATTGATGATCTCTTTGATCAATTACAAGGTGCTTCTTATTTTTCGAAGATTGATCTACGTTCTGGGTATCATCAGCTTCGTCTGCATGAAGAAGATATTCCCAAGACAACTTTCCGCACTCGTTATGGGCATTATGAGTTCACAGTTATGCCATTCGGATTGACTAATGCTCCTGCTGTTTTCATGGACTTGATGAATAGGGTTTGCAAGCCTTATTTAGATAAGTTCATCATCATTTTTATTGATGACATTTTGATATACTCTAAGACGCAAGCTGATTATGAGCACCATCTTCGTCTTACTCTGGAACTCCTAAAGAAAGAGCAACTTTTCGCCAAGTTCTCCAAGTGTGAATTTTGGCTTAAGGAAGTTCAATTTTTGGGTCATATCGTCAACGAACAAGGTATTCATGTAGATCCCTCCAAGATCAGTGCGATTAAGGATTAGGACACGCCTACTACTCCTACCGAAGTTCGTTCTTTTCTTGGTCTTGCGGGTTCGCCGCTTCATCGAAAATTTCTCGAAGATTGCAGTTCCCCTAACTGCTCTAACTCAAAAGAATAAGCCCTTTGAATGGGGTTCTAAACAAGAAGAAGCGTTTCAGACCTTGAAGCAAAAGCTTTGTGATGCACCTATCCTATCTTTGCCCGAAGGCAATGATGATTTCGTCGTATATTGTGATGCATCAAATTTGGGACTTGGTTATGTTCTGATGCAAAGGAACAAAGTCATAGCTTACGCATCAAGGCAATTGAAGGTGTATGAGAAGAACTACACCACTCATGATCTTGAGTTAGGTGCAGTTGTGTTCGCTCTCAAAATCTGGAGACACTATTTGTATGGTACAAAATGTGTGGTATTCACTGACCACAAGAGTCTTCAGCATATCTTTAATCAGAAAGAACTCAACATGAGGCAACGACGTTGGGTTGAACTTCTAAACGACTATGACTGCGAAATTCGCCACCATCCTGGTAAGGCGAATGTCGTGGCTGACGCTTTGAGTCGTAAAGAACGTGTCAAGCTTCATTGTGTTCGTGTTCAATCTGATATTCAAGCTCGATCTGATATTCAAGCCCGCATCTCTCAGGCTCAACATGCTTGTGTTTCACAAGACTTGATGGGTAAGGAATTACTCTATCACACTAAGACTGATCTTGAACTAAAGGACGATGGATCGTATTATTTCATGGACCGTTTGTGGGTCCCAAGCCTAGATGATCTCCACACTTTGCTTATGGATGAAGCTCATAAGTCTCATTATTCTATTCATCCTGGCTCAGATAAGATGTATAAGGATCTTCGTACTCAGTATTGGTGGCCTGGTATGAAGAAAGACATTGCCTTGTACATTTCAAAATGCCTTACTTGTCTTAAGGTTAAGGCTGAACATCAACATCCCTCTGGCCTTTTGGAACAACCAGAGATTCCAGTTTGGAAATGGGAAAACATTTCTATGGATCTCATTACCAAACTTCCGTGCACTAAGAAAGGTCATGATGCCATCTGGGTAGTTGTTGATCGTCTTACAAAGTCAGCGCATTTCCTGCCGATCCGTGAGGATCTATCTGCTGAAAATCTGGCTAAAATATATGTGGATGAAATCATATCTCGACATGGTGTTCCCTTGAACATTATTTCAGACAGAGATGCTCGTTTCTCTTCTCATTTTTGGAGAACCATGCAATCTACTATGGGGACCCAACTTAATTTGAGCACAACTTATCATCCACAAACAGATGGCTAAACTAAAAGAACAATCCAGACTTTGGAGGATATGCTTAGAGCTTGTGTGATCGATTTTGGTGGTAGTTGGGATTCACATCTTCCATTGATTGAATTCTCCTACAACAATAGTTATCACTCCAGCATCAACATGGCTCCTTTCGAGGCTCTCTATGGTCGAAAATGTCGTTCACCAGTCTGCTGGAATGAGATCGGTGAGGCTCAGCTTACTGGAACTGACCTCATTCTAGAGACAACTGATAAGGTTAAGAAAGTTCGTGATAACCTACAGACAGCTCGAAGTCGTCAAAAGAGTTACGCAGACCGACAACGCATGCCCTTGGAATTTCAAGTTGGTGATCGTGTATTACTTAAGGTCTCACCTTGGAAAGGTGTGATCAGATTTGGAAAGAAAGGAAAACTTGCACCTAGATATGTTGGACCATTCAAGATCATTGAAAGAATCGGTAAGGTAGCCTACAGACTTGAATTACCTCCTGAACTTGGTAACGTTCATCCAACCTTCCACGTGTCCAATCTCAAAAAGTGTCTAGCTGATGAGAACCTCCACATACCACTTGATGAAATTCGTGTTGATAAAACACTGTATTTTGTTGAGGAACCTGTGGAAATTATGGATCGTGAAGTCAAGTGGCTTAAACGCAAGGGCATTCCTTTGGTTAAAGTTCGCTGGGAATCTAAACGCGGACCTGAGTTTACTTGGGAACGTGAAGATCAAATGAAGGCGAAGTATCCGCATCTTTTCTCACGAGTTTCCTCTAAACAAATTTCGGGACGAAATTTCCACAAGTAGGGGAGACTGTGACATCTGTGCTTGTTATCATTGTAAACAGTTCAGTTATTAATCAAATAAAGTTATTTGATCCCAATATTTGTTTGTTCATGTTTGACATTTTTCATGTTTTGATTTTTATTCACTTTCAAACTCTATATCGCTTTCTGGAGAGTTATACGCAAACTGGTGCTTAAACGTAATCAGTTTAACGCGACAAATACTCCAGAACATCAACATATTCTTAACGTACCTTAAATAACCTTTACATAACTTAGAAATAAGTTTTGAAGGCTTTGGTATGGCAAAATCAAGTCTATTCGCTTACAGGGACTAAATCTGACAAACTGCGAAAGTAAGCCTTGAACTGTAACGGACATTTCAAAACATTATCATAAGTTAAAAACACCCTAAATATCCTTTACATAGCTTAGAAATAGGCTTTGAGAGGTTCGGTGTGCTAAAATAAACTTTATGCTCATTCAGGGACTAGAAGTGTCAAAAAGTGCATGAGTTTGCATTTTCGCGCATAACTTACGTTCTGAATACATCCGGACATCCAAAAATTTATGTAAGCATTAAAATATTTTATTTTAGTTTTTGGCATAAGAAAAATCCATTCGTCGCGCAATTTGCATTGTTTTTCGCGTTCGTGCGCATTTCGTCGTAATTAAGCGAATATCGCGATCGTACGACCAAACGAACCGACATCCGGAATATTTTTGAGCATGTTTCATGTCCACAATGTTTAGACATCATTTTAGGGCCTTAAAGTTGGCTTAACGGGCCTTAGAAGTGTCGGAATGAGCTTAAAACACATCAGGGACTGAAACTGTCATTTCTGCAAAGTTATTGCTGGTCTGCAGAGCCTAGGCGGGCCGCGTGAACCTCTGCAGAACCTTACGCGGGTCGTGTGTCCCTCCCAGATGTGTAGACTGTTGAAAATAGCTACTTCCAGCTCATTCCAGCCATTATTTTCACTTGCAAACGGTTTTTAACAAACCATGGGCATAATCTAGGGGCTCCAATGGTTTTATAAACCAATGGGCTCGATGTGTACGGCTATGATTGAATCTCGGATTACGAGGAACGATCTTAACGGCTCTACCAAATCTATAAATACCCTCCCCCCCATGTTTTTGTTGCAACTCACTTGATTTCTGAGATTTTCTCTAAGTTGAAGTGTGAAACACTTCATACCTGAGAAATACTTGGAAAATCAAACTTGCGGGGACCTTCTGTAAGTATTCTTTCGTTCTTTTCATTCGTTTTAGCGTTAAAGTCAAACTGCGTTTGACTTTCTGCATTAACCGGTTTATGGTCAATGCGAAGTTCGTTTGAACTTCATAACATGAGCGTAATCACGATGGTTATAGTCCCTAGTGACTATACCTACTGATTACCACGTTATCTAGGCTCAGTGACGAGTCGTAGTTTCGGCCAAAATGCGTATTCTTACGTATTTTGTAACCAAACTACTTGTGGGTATCAAAACCGTTTGTTTTGATACCAAACTTGTTTTTAAAACCTCGTTAAACATGTTTTGACATGTTTAGCTCGTCACTTTTAGATTTGTGCTTGTCTAGGGTCGTAAAGGTAAGCGATCTAATCAATCGCTTATATTTTCGAACCCGACCCATTTGGTCGAACATTAGGATCCAACCAAACACTTTAGGTGACCATAGTTGTATAGGGAATAACCTTCCGAGGTTATACCTTATGGTCACGGCGTTTAGTTAGTAGTATGATAGGTAGTTTATATGCCTTAGGTAAATTACCAAAATGCCCTTTTTACGCCAAAATTCATTCTAAGCATATGTAACATAAATTTTGACATCTAAACTGATTTGGCAACTATATTAGACATATTAAGGCATATTTTACTTGTCATAGGACTAGTTAAGTGGTCCGAACGCGTTTTACGTGAACGATGCGTTAAAGTAGCGTAAGCTACCTAAACGGGTCGTAACGGGTCAAAAGCACTTAGGATAAGTTCCGTTTTAGTATGTAGGCTTTGTTAAACCATATTACATGAGTTCTTACACTCATTTGGTTTACGAAACCTCATGCTACCCGATCCTCCGAATAGGTCCGTTTATTAATGTAGTTACCTATATTAGGTGCCGTTTGATTCCGTGATCTTCTAGCTTTGCTTGGTGATTATCTTAGGACTTCTTAGCAATCTCAAGTGAGTACATAGACCCCTCTTTTACTGTTTTTCAAACATTTTGGGGTGAAACACATGTGCCTAGTTGTTACTTTCGTGCTTTCCATGTTTTCATATCATATACTTGCTATGTTCATTAGTACACTATTAGTACATGATTTCATTTTGTTTTGCTATGTATGTTTACTTAACATGCTAGCACATTGATTTACATTACATCTTGTTTTGCTATGTATGTTTACTTAACATGCTAGCACATTGATTTACATTACATCTTCTTTTGCTATGTATGTTTACTTGGAATGATAGCACATTGTTTCACATTACATTTTCTGCTTTGTATGTTAACTTAGCATACTTAGTACATTACTTTCATTAGATGTTTACATTTGGTATGGCATTTGGTTTGTTCAACGGGTCTAAACTACATTCATTAATATTAGCTACTTGTGCTATGTATGCTTTGTATGTTAACTTAGCATACTTAGCACATTGTTTCACATTACATTTTTACTTGTGGTTTAAGTAGTCTCATTTTACTTACCATACATAACTTTTGTTTACACATTATATGATTCATATTTAACTTAGGTTATACTATGACATTTGACTATTTGATTAAACATGGATATTTTACATTGTTGGTTGGTTTGAGTGACTTAAATAACGAGGCATGTGTAATATGATACAAGCATGGTGGATACGCCGTTGGTACTTCCTATATATAAGTGCTTGTATGATATTACATATCGTAGCGTTATTTAAACCATTTCAGTTTAGACATGCTACATTTACAACGCAATTTCACTTAAACATTGTTTTACAAATAACTTGGTTTACACAAACCCTTTTTACTTGGTTATTCTTTTAACCATACATTATTCTTTTATATATACATATCATCTGATTTTGCTAACGTTTTTCAAATGATTTATAAAACAAAACAATTAACAAGGTTAATGTCTGAATTTTATTAAACATTTCTTTAAACTCAAGTCATGAATCCTATTTTCATAAAACCTATGTATCTCACATGCATTTTTATGCTGACGTACCTATTTTCACATGTGTTTTCAGGAGCTATTGCTTAGGATGTTCGTGACACACTAGGGCGGACCTGTGCCTTAGAAGACTTAAAATAAAGATAGAACTAGTTTAATTATGTGATGTACTCTTTGTTTCAGTTATTTTAAGACAATGTAACTCTTTGTTTGATGAATAAAACATAACTTTTAAATGCCATGGTTGTGAAACAATAATTCTGTTACAACACTCCCCGACATTTCCGCCACGATTTGATGTTTTACGTGGTCAGGGTGTGACAGCGCAAATAACCGGTCCTGAGCTGCTGCAAGAAACGACTGACAAAATCCTCCAAATTCGAGATAATCTGCTGAAAGCTTGGATTCATCAGAAAAGTTACGCCGATAGACGCCGCAAGCCCCTTGAATTTGACATTGGCGATCACGTACTCCTAAAGGTTTCACTTTGGAAGGGGGTGATCAGATTCGGCCTAATTTCGGGACGAAATTCCCTAAAGTAGGGGAGGCTGTAACAACCCGCGTTTTGAAGTCAAAGTACAAGTCAAAGGAAGAAAAGATTGCTAAATGCGATCTGTCAGTCCTTCTTTAATTATTGATTGTACACTTTGACTTGTTAATCGATAATCTAGTTTGTGTTATTTTAGTTGTATTATGTGGAGTAAATGCTAATAATCACAGTTTAATCGTTAATCTATTTCACGTTAATATCATCGCAATCGCATTGCAACTTGAATTGCATGTTCTGGAAATTGTTTTACGTGTGTGTGCTAGTAGATGTTACTTGTGCGTGTTTATTATATGTTTTGTGGTGATTAATCAAAAACACAATCGCAACTCTATCGCAACGCAATCTCATCGCGAACTTGATATTTAAGGTTACTTATGTTATTGTATGTTAGTTAGGATATTTATGTAACTATTATTTAATACTATCGCATCGCTTACTCGCAACGCAACACAACGCTCAACGCACGAAACGAAAAGTCGGAAACCAACTCGCACCAAACATCTGATCGAAGGACCATTCGATCGAATGTCATTCGTCCGGATGACCATCCGATTGGATTGCCCTTTGATCGCATACCTACACCGCCTATTCTCCCCTCTCACCTATAAATAGCACCTGTCACATAACTGTTCATGTGATGTGACAGCTCTCATTCGACCAGCACCCTTTTGGCCTATTTTCTCTCGATTCCTCGCGATTCTTGTCAGTTTTTACCTCAAATCTTGTACTTTCTCAATCAGCACACACTTTCTCATCAATTTCACCATCAAATCTTAACTTTTCACCACGAAATCTACTGATTTGGGTTGTTCTAGGATGATGTCATCATGGGTTTTTATGAACTTCAAAGTGTGACCTCATTCCACCAAGAACATCTCAGATCTAAGAGGTTTCAACATGTTTAAATACCGATTTCACCTAAATCTAAACATTTTCAAACCGATTTAAGCTTCTTTCAACTCTTTTACACTCTTGCACTCAAAACCTATAGAATCTTAGCTCACCCAGGCCCTCTACTCATTTCCTAGCAAAGTGCCGGTGTGAGAACTGATTTCTATCAAAGAGACAACCGATTCACGGGTTGAACATGAACAACCGTCAAGAACAGCTGACTGACCGGACGGGGTGATTCCCATCCGATCGGACGACTTGGACTTGGTGGAGTTGCCATTGTTTAACACGTTGTCATACCGTCTCGGTCAAACTGCAAACTTTCCAGACTTAACAAAATTTTGCAAATTTCAGACAATCAGGTCGCTGAACGGACTGCCGTCTGATCAGATTGCCATCCGATCAGATGACTTATGGTCTACAACACTTAAACAATTTTGCAAACTTCAAGAAAATATCAGTTCCAACGAATAGTCATCCGATCGGATGACCATCCGATCGGATGACCATCCGATCGAATGACTCTTCTAACAGGAGACTTGGTTTTGTGAAATGACTCACTTGGACGGATTGCCATCCGACCGAACGACCATCCGACCGGATGACCATTCAATCGGATGACCTGAAGGGTAGAGATACTTCTCTCATTTTAAAATGCTACAACGAAAACTTCAAAGTCACATCATACACAAACACATCCATCCCAAACGAATGACAATCCGACCGAATGGCCATCCGGCCGGATGAACATCTGTCCGGATTGTCATCCGTCCGGATTTTCATCCGATCGGATGACCCTTCGTCACTCATTACCCACTCGACATCGTTTAACGCATCGTTCATCGCTTATGCTATCGTTCTGTAATCAGGCTAACTTTCCAGCGCTCCCTTCAATCCAAGACCGTGTTTACTCGTTAAACACGATATGTGAGTATACTCAAACCCTTTTTGTTTTATGCACTTTTGGGTGTTACATACGTTACCTATTTCAAATCACAATTGACACACAACACAAACACTTTTATACGATGATAGTTATTTCATGATATACGTGTTACTCGATGAATGCTTGTATGTTATGTTTACACAGTGATTGTTTCCTGACACCTTAGCAACGATAGTACTATAGTTTGGACTCAGCACCTGTCGTGGATAGGGGTGGTTAAGGGTTTTACTTCATGTATCACAGTGGTGATATGTGTTATGCATTCTAGAACTCGCAGTCATGTCTGTGCATATTTCATTGTCAATTACATGCTAGTTTCGCTTTTCAACATGTTACATGTAACACCCCAATCGCGTAATACAACAACACGCGGTGGAAATATCGGGAAGTCACGTTACAAATTGCTCACAAATACTGGTACTAAATTGTTTCAATATCATTAACATCGTTTTACAAACAAGAATACATGAAATTGTTCTTTTGTTTTAGAAGTCTAAGGCTCGTATGCAGTCCTATGCGTTGCATGCTTGAACAGTCGAAAACCTGAAACATATGTGAAAAACAGTCAGCGTAAAAATGCCGGCGAATACATAGGTTTTATTAGCCATGTAAATGGAAAAACATTTGGTATTGCAATACTTTAACAGCCACGAGAGCTGTTAATTGAAAATAAATCTTGAAGCCAAAGAATGGCAAAAATTTAGTATTGCATTACAAAATCTTAATTGTGAAAACTTGTGACAAAATAGGTTTGTATATGGCAATATGATTATTAATAAGTCATTTTATGCCTTATATTGTAATATCGATTAAACCATTGTAAAAAAACTTGTTAATGTGTTATTAGGAATCCAATCAAGGATTAATAATAACTGTTTTGAAATAAATCAAAAACTTCTGAAAGTATTTTCTAAGTCAAATCAATGAGACATGATAATACTTCATATATCTTTCTAAGAATCCAACACATAGAGATATGGATGAATTCTACAAAGATTTGTATGATTGCACATTGAAACAATCATACATAAAGTCCTAAAGTGATCCAGATAACGCTACAAGAATAATAAGATAAGAACACTTATATATAGGAAGTACCAGCGGTGTATCAACCATGTTCTTACTTTATTATACCTATTTCATTATCTAAATCACAACTACCACATATAACACATAATCGGTAACTTGTGCCACCTCGTAACCATGCATTAAAGTACATAATGAATCCAAACAAGGACTTCAATATTAGTACTCTAAACATCCCATATACGTCTAACTATGAAGATCGATAGATACTACAGGGATTCTAGGTTCTGTCACATTGTCTAATCAAACATGCATTAAAGTACACAATGAATCCAAACATGGACCCCAATATTAGTACTCTAAACATCCCATATAAGTCTAACTACGAGGATAGATAGATACTACAGGGATCCTGGGTCCTGTCATATTGAATTATTGAATCAAAACAATCCTAAATCCTAATGGTGATTCGGGATAACGCCACGAAAGCTAATACAATAAGCACACTTATATATAGGAAGTACCAGCGGCGTATCCACCATGTGCTTATTGTATTATCTAGTTTCGTTATCTAAATCACCAACAAACTACACAAAAACCAACCATCGAGTTGTAAAGTGCTTCTTAAAAATCTCACTATGAAGATAGGAAGATCTTAGACTGTACTTCAAATATCCTACATGAATCTAACTATGAAGATAGGTAGATTACTTAAGGATAAAACATTGCATTTGCATAATCGAAATAATACACATAAAAGCACTTAGTGAACACACATATGCCATATATTTTGAAAACAGATCGATTACACATATGAATCACCCTAAAACATTTGAAAATAGTAAAAGAGTGGAACTATGTACTCGCCTTGGATTGCATATAGTCCCGGCTCAAAGGGTATAACAAAGCTCAAAAGACCAAGAGTTCAAGTGTTGAAGCGGTTCCTAGAGTAATGGATACTATGTTAGTGAATCGACACCTAAATCAGAAGATCGGGTAGAATGAGGTCTCGTAAACCAAATGAGTATTGGAACTCATGTGATATGGTTTAACAAAGCCTACATTCTAAATCGGAACCTATCCTAGGTGCTTACGACCCATTACGACCCGTTAAGGTAGTCTAAGCTACTTTAACGTGTCGTTCGTGCGAAAGCGCGTTCGAGACGCCTAACTAGTCCTATGACAAGTATTATATGCCTTAACATATCTAATTATGTTATATCACTAGTTTAGATGTCAAAACATGTGTTACGTATGCTCAAAATGAAATTATGTGCAAAAAGGGTATTTTGGTCATTTTCCTAAGGCATATAAACTACCTATCATACAACTAACTAAATGAAGTGACCATAAGGTATAACCTCGGAAGGTTATTCCCTATACAACTATGGTCACACTATATGTTTGGTCGGATCCTAATGATCGACCAAACGGGTCGGGTTCGAAAGTCTAAGCGGTTGTTTAGACCGCTTATCTTACGACCCTATATAAGCACTATCCTAAAAGTGACGAGTTAAACATGTTAAAACATGTTTAACGAAGTTATAAAAAAAGTTTGATATCAAAACAAACGGTTTTGATACCCAAGAGTAGTTTGGTTGCAAAATACGCATAGACACGTATTTTGACCGAAACTATGACGCGTCACTACACCTAATCAACGTGGTAATCAGTAGGTATAGTCACTAGGAACTATAACCATCGTGATTACGCTCACGTTGCGAAGTTCAAACGAACTTCATGTTGACCATTGACTGGTCAAAGCAGAAAGTCAAACACTGTTTGACTTTCATGCTAAAAATGCAATAAAAGCACGAAAGAAACTTACAACGAGTCCAAGCTAGGAAGATCTAGATTTAAATACTCAGGTATGGAGCATAAAGCTTCAACTTAGAGTACAAAATCAGATCAATGTGTGAAATGAAATGAAAATGGGTGGGGTATTTATAGTATTTCCAAGTTCGTTAAGATCGTTCCTCAATAAACGAGCTTAAATCTAGACCGTACAAGTGGGCACAAGGTTTTATGATACTAGGGGCATCCAAAACCAGTCCAT
The DNA here is from genome assembly GCA_030545235.1 of Helianthus tuberosus. Lineage (NCBI taxonomy): Eukaryota > Viridiplantae > Streptophyta > Magnoliopsida > Asterales > Asteraceae > Helianthus > Helianthus tuberosus. The sequence continues at coordinate 147,169,720 of CM060423.1, forward strand.
AGAATCAAAGAAACTATGTGCAAAACAATGGGAGCAGCTGGGTTTTATAAAAATGAAGTCTGCTGTGCTGGAGAAGGCTTACAGACCGTAAGCACTACCATACGGTCCGTATGGAGCTTGTGTGCTGGCAGCAACTTTCAGCAATTGGCAGAACAGGCCCCTGTGACTCCGAACTTGATTTTTGATGCGTTTTGGCACGTTTAAGCCCTGTTAACCCCATTTCAAGGCTCTAAAATGAAGTTAAAGTATAGGGAACTTAAAATACGCTCAAAAACATCTCGGATGTCGGTTCGTTTGGTCGTACGGTTGCGTTGTTCGGTTAATTACGACGAAACACGAACGGACGCGAAAAACGATCCAAATTACGCGACGAATGGAATTTTATCAAGCCAATCACTAAAATAGAATATTTTAATGATTACATAAATTTTTGGATGTCCGGATATATTCAGAACGTAAGTTATGCGCGAAAATGCAAACTTATGCACTTTTTGACGCTTTTAGTCCCTATTAATCATATAAGTTTATTTTTGCGCACCAAACACCTCAAAGCCTATTTCTAAGCTATGAAAAGGATATTTAGGGCATGTTTAACTTATGATCAAGTTCTAGAATGTTCGATACTATGTGAGTCAGCAGACTTTCGCAGTTTGACGCAAATAGTCCCTGAGTGTGAATAAACTTGTTTTTGACACACCAAAGCTTTCAAAACCTATTTCTAAGTTATATAAAAGTTATTTATGGTATGTTAAGCCTATGTCACTATTCCGGAGTGCTTTCCGCATTAAACTGATTACGTTTACGCATCAGTTCGCGTATAACTTTCTAGAAAGCGATTTAAGGCTTGAAAATGTACTAGAATTAAAACGTGAAATTGTAAAACAAAAATAAACAAATTTTTGAGACCAAAGAACATTGTTTCTTTGATAAAAGATAGTGTCCTACATCGTGTGTGTTTATGGAGCACAAGTGTCACATTACATGCTGGTCATGCGTAAACCGATTTCGCTATCTATTATACTTTTAAACTTGTATGCTCACCTTTACACTATGTGTATTGACCTCTATTTTAATGTATGTGGCAGGTGTGTAAGATGCTAGGATTTCTTGCTGTCATGGAAATCAAGTCTAGGGGAGTCTAGAAACAAACAATTAATATTTTGAGTTGTCGGAACTATGATTTGTCTTTGGGATAACTATGTCTGTATAACTGCTTTATTTGATAAGTTATGGTATGGACATAATGTTAATTATCTGGTAATTTAGTTGTTATGGATTTCTCATGGACAATCTGTTTCGCTCAGTGCCTCACCCCGATGTTTCCGCAATCGGTTGGGGTGTGACAAGAAGTGCCAAAACGCGACAAAACAAGCACAGGGATCAAAACTGCCAAATTTCAAAATTAGCTGATCTGCAGGTCCCATACGGACTGTATGCATGTCCTTACGGTCCGTAAGGAGGCTCCAGAACATCAGAAACCAGTTTCTTCCAAAATCCAGCTGTTCTACCTGTTTTGATCATAGTTTTTACATCTTGTGGGCTGGTTTGTGTGCTCATCAAGTTTCCCAATCAGTATATGACAAGTGTATGGCCAAGTTCATGCCTTGATCCACTAAAAAACACATGGAATTGATCCACCGGCACTTGATTTTCTATAAATAGCAAGGCATTTTTTCTCAACTCCTTGCTCATTCATCTTCTTCCTCACATCAGATCTATTGAGAGGCTATCACTATTGTTGAAGGCCTCCTACTTGGTTTTCTTAGTTCTTTTTCCAAGCTTTGGACTCTTGTAAGTTTTCTTTCATGCTTGTTTAGTTAAATCAAGCAAGAAAGTCAAACAGTGTTCGACTTTCAGCTTTGACCATGTTTTGGTCAAGACAAAGTTCGTTTGAACTTTGCAGCGTGAGTCTAATCACAATGGTTATAATCCCTTGTGACTATACCTACTGATTACCACATTGACTAGTCGAAGTGACGAGTCAAAGTTTCGGTCAAAATGCCCGATTATGTGCATTTTGCGACGAAACTATTTTCGGGTATCAAAACACTTTGTTTTGATATCAAATCAGTTTTCTAACTTAGTTAAACATGTTTTTAACATGTTTAACTCGTCACTTCTAGTGTAGTGCTTATTTAGGTTCGTAAGTCAAGCGGTCTAAACAACCGCTTAGACTTTCGAACCCTACCTGTTTGGTCGATCATTAGGATCCGACCAAACATCTTTTGTGACCATAGTTGTATAGGTAATAACCTTCCGAGGTTATACCTTATGGTCACTTCGTTTAGTTAGTTATATGATAAGTAGTTTATATGCCTTAGGAAAATGACCAAAATGCCCTTTTCATGCATAATTTAAATTTAAACATATGTAACCAAAGTTTTGAAACCTAAACTGATTATGCAACATAATTAAACATAGTAAGGCATATATTACTTGTCATAGGACTAGTTAGGCTATTCGAATGCACTTTTGCACAAATGTCGCGTTAAAGTAGCGTAAACTACCTTAACGAGTCATAACGGGTCATAAGCACTTAGGGTAGGTATCAAATCAGAATGTAGGCTTTGTTAAACCATATTATATGAGTTCCAACACTCATTTGGTTTACAAGACCTCATTCTATCCGATCTTCCGATTTAGGCCTCGATTATTAACATAATGATTCCATACTAGGTGCCACTTGATTCCTTGACTTCCCGAGCTTTGATAATGTCACACCCTAACCGATGGCGGAAACATCGGGGCAATCTGTTTCACTCAGTTCCATGCCCCAATGTTTCCGCCATCGGTTGGGGTGTGACAGATTGGTATCATAGCCATAACTATAGGGAATTAGGCAAGACTCGTCCTAGTCCGGGTCGATGTCTTAGAGACCTAGTCTATAGTTAGGAACCAACAGACTGACTTGTGCATATCCGTTAGGGGTTTTGTATGAGCTTACCGTTTCTCGCTATTCTTGCACACGCTACACTATCACTGCACTCGAATTCTCAATTATGAATAAGCGATTAAGTCAGGATTAGGTGTGAAAACCGCAAACTCTCGATTAAATTGCTTGTTCAACCCGCATTTTTATCTATACAACACGAGAATTGGCGTTGAACCAGGAGTGAAATCCATACTTTGACGCATAATTCTCTTATTTTATCAAAAACAGGGACGGAGTTGTTAAGCTAGGGGTGAAACCCTAACCTTGACGACTTGTTTCGCCCCTTTTTACAAAACTCTCACCAAAGCCTCGACAGACTCCAACGACCTGAGGTCACGATATGACTAACAGGATGCGTGCCCAACGCCCAAGAATCGAGGCAAAGGCACTGCCCTGTAGGTCAAGTGTGCACAACAAGTCCTTGTGAATAGTCGAACCACTTTGGTTAGTCAATGTCTAATAGCCGCAGACAATCTATTTCTCGATTTTTATGTGTTTTCGATTCTGAGCCTGCAACTACTGACTCTGATGACTCGCCGATTTTTATGCGTTTATATGTGTGGTCATTTATTTATGTGTTTTATGTGGGTTACGTTTAATTTTCAGCATTTTGGGGTACCACTGGTTTCGATCTAACGCCTCTTTGCTTCCGCTACTCACACAACACACTACACGTCGCTGACAAATCGCTAAGTTATGAACGACCTTATGCTATAATATACGCTTATGCTATGCTACTCGATATACTAAAACACGATCGCTATATTCGAACACTCGCGAACTGTGAATGATTGGTTTCTGTATTCTGACTACCTCGGGGGACTAAATGCGTATGTGCTTCTGTGATTCTGTTCCCTACGTGCTTATGTGCTTCTGTGTTTATATGAATCTATGGTTATGTGCCTATATGTTTATGTGATACATGTTACATTGCATTTACCTAAGCTTTAGTAAGTAGTAGACGTGTGAGGTGAGATTCGAATACGTTGTATTGAGTCCTGTGACGATGTCTGTTGCAGACAATGTCATCTGGATCTCGCCACCCACTACTTTCTCGCCAAGAAAAGAGAGACAAACGTCTTGCTGCTATCATCGCTAAACAAGTAGCAAAAGCTGTGAGTGATGTCTACGAGAACGTCAACAAATCATATGAGGAGTCGAGAACCGAGACTCCTAAAACTACCCCCAAAACTGCCTTCAATTTCAAGCAGTTCAAGTCTTGTGGGCCAAAGGAATTCACTGGCGAGGAAGGCCCTACAGCGTTGTTCCAATGGTTTGATTCCATTGAGGTCACTCTACGACAGAGCGGTTGCCCAGACGATCTCCGCACTCTAAATGCTACCAGCGTCTTCCAGTCCCGCGCACTAGACTGGTGGACAGCCGAGAGAAACAAACGAGGGAATGATGCAGCCTACGGTATATCGTGGGACGAACTCAAGGAGGTCATGCTGGAAGAATTATGCCCTCCTCATGAGCGCCAAAAGTTAGAAGATGAATTCTGGCACATAAAGCAGAAGGAAGGTGAAAATGCTGCTCTCACTGCTCGCTTCAAACAGCTCAGCATCATCTGCCCTGACCAAGTGAAGACTTCTGACATGGCAATAAAGAAGTATATCCAAGCCCTGCCTGACTGTGTTGCAGATTTCGTGCAAGCAGCTAAGACTAAGACAATCGAAGAGACTTACCTACTGGCCGCTGAAATCAACGACAAGCAGGTCAAGGCTGGTGTCTGGGATAAAACTTCAAAGCACCTGCATCAAGCTACCACCGCCGCACCTACTGCTGAAGCCACCACCGCGTCGAGCAACAAGAGGAAGAACAAGAGAAAGAATAGCTCCAGCAACAAGAACTGTGCGATCACTGCTGCACCGATACAAGCTGTACCAGCCCAACAGCGTTAAGTAGCGGCACCTATGGCAAATGCACTGCCTGCTAAGCGTGCATACACTGGGCCACACCCGTTTTGCCCTACTGGTACCTACCACCACCCGACTACCATCGCCTGCCGTTTTTGTGCTCATTGCAATATGTACGGCCATTTCACTACCAACTGCCATGCTTGACAAGCTCCTGCTCATCAAGCTCTACTCACCGCCCCTTAGGGTCAACAAGCTCCTCCGGCACTCGTGGTCAACGCCAGAGCCTGCTTCGCATGTGGCGATCCTAACCATTTTGCCAACATGTGCCCAAACAGGGTTCTGAAACAAGAGCCCTAGCAGCAGCAGCAACACCAGCAGCAACAGCAACAAGCAGCACGCGCACGAACTTTCAACATCAACGTGCGCCAAGCCCAAGCCGACAACAACGTGGTCAATGGTACGTTCCTTGTGAATGGTATTTATGCTTCGTGTTTATTTAATACTGGAGCCGATAACTGCTTTGTGTCGTTTGAATTCGAGAAGTTACTTAGTCGTAAACGCTCCCATCTCCCCTCGACGTTCGATGTTGAAGTCGCCACTGGAAGAACTATCGCCGTTAATTCTGTTCTTCGTGATTGTACTCTCGAGCTCAATAATCACATCTTCCCAGTCGACCTTATTCCGATGCAACTCGGAAGTTTTGACGTCATAGTAGGCATGGATTTTCTTCACGAAAACCATGCTGAAGTTGTGTGCTTCGATAAGATGATTCGATTCTTGCTCGAAAATGGTGATGTACTGTGTGTCTACGGTGAAACCGCTTCGAAAGGCCTCAAGCTCATGTCGTGTATCCAAGCTAGCAAGTATCTCCGCAAGGAATACAGAGCTTTCTTGGCTAACATTGTAGTAGCAAAGAAGGAAAAGAAAGGAAAGACAGAGGTGAAAGACGTTCCTGTGGTTCGTGAATTTCCTAATGTGTTCCCTGACGACCTTCCCGGTTTACCGCCAAGTCATGATATCGACTTTCGTATTGACCTCATTCCTGGAGCCAACCCTTTTGCCAAAGCTCCTTACCGACTCGCACCGTCCGAAATGCATGAACTCTCAAACCAACTCCAGGAATTACTTGAGAAAGGCTTCATTCGCCCGAGCACCTCTCCTTGGGGCGCGCCAGTCCTTTTCATCAAAAAGAAGGATGGGTCGTTCCGGATGTGCATCGACTATCGGGAATTGAATAAGTTAACTATCAAGAACCGCTATCCCCTCCCTCGCATTGATGATTTGTTTGATCAACTACAAGGTGCTACATGTTTCTCGAAGATCGATCTACGCTCAGGCTATCACCAACTATGCATTCAAGAGGAAGATATACCCAAAACCGCGTTCCGCACTCGATATGGCCATTACGAATTCGTTGTTATGCCCTTTGGTTTAACCAACGCACCCGCGGTTTTCATGGACCTGATGAATCGCGTGTGTAAACCATATCTCGACCATTTCATCATCGTATTTATCGACGATGTCTTGATCTATTCCAAGTCGAAAACCAAACACGCGCAACATCTACGTTTGGTTCTCGCGCTACTCCAGGGGAATCAACTCTATGCCAAGTTCTCCAAGTGCGAATTCTGGCTGGAGGAGGTTCAGTTTCTGGGTCACATTGTTAATAGTCAGGGTATTCACATTGATCCCGCGAAGATTGAAGCCGTTAAGAGCTGGATTACACCTAAGAACCCATCTGAAGTCCGTTCTTTCCTCGGACTAGCGGGCTATTATCGATGATTCATCGAACGATTCTCAAAGATCGCTGTGCCGCTTACCGCTCTCACGCATAAAGACAAGCCTTTTGTTTGGGGAACCGAACAAGAGTCTGCTTTCCGAACCCTCAAGCACATGCTTTGCAATGCTCTTGTTCTCACATTTCCCGACGGAAACGACGACTTCATTGTCTATTGTGATGCTTCCAACCTTGGTCTTGGTTGTGTTCTTATGCAACGAGACAAGGTTATAGCTTACGCATCTCGACAGCTCAAAATCCACGAGAAGAACTATACAACCCATGATCTCGAGCTAGGCGCAGTTGTTTTTGCGTTAAAGATTTGGCGACACTACCTGTATGGTACAAAGTGTACGATCTTCACCGATCATAGGAGCCTACAACATATCTTTAATCAGAAGGAACTTAATATGCGTTAACGCCGATGGGTAGAACTTCTCAACGATTACGACTGTGAGATTCGTTATCACCCAGGCAAAGCAAATGTTGTTGCCGACGCTCTCAGCAGACGGAGTTATTTGCTCAGCACTCGCAATGTTCAATCCCAATACGATCTCGAAACCCTCATCCGTGAAGCCCAGCATGCTTGTTTTAATGAACGCACTCTGAAGAAGGAACGAATCTACCACGATGGAGCCCAGCTTGTGAGTAAGTCGAATGGGATATTCCACTTTCTGGACCGAATTTGGATCCCTAAACGGACCGACTTGCGACAGATTTTGATGGACGAAGCCCATAAATCCCGGTATTCTATCCACCCCGGTGCCGACAAAATGTACCAGGATCTTCACTACAAGTACTGGTGGCTGGGCATGAAAAGGGATATTGCTCTCTACGTTGGGAAATGCCTGACTTGTGCAAGAGTCAAGGCTGAACACCAAAGACCCCCTGGCTTACTCGAACAACCGCCTATCCCTATGTGGAAGTGGGAGAGTATAGCTATGGACTTCATAACAAAGCTTCCGCACACGTCATCAGGTCACGACATCATCTAGGTTGTTGTTGACCGACTGACCTAATCAGCTCACTTTTTACCAATACGGGAAGACTACAAGGTAGAACGATTAGCCCGAATCTACACCAACGAGATCATTTGTAATCATGGGATGCCTCGCGACATCATCTTTGACCGTGATGCTCGGTTTACCTCGCGACTGTGGGAAACGTTTCAAACGGCTCTCGGTACATCGATGGTCAGACTAAAAGAACGATTCGTACTCTTGAAGACATGCTCCGTTCGTGTGTCATAGACTTCGGTGGTAATTGGGATACATACCTGCCGTTAGTCGAATTCCCGTATAACAACATTTATCATTCCAGCATTCAAATGACACCATTCGAGGCTTTATACGGAAGAAGATATCGATCGCCTATTGTGTGGCACGAGATCGGTCACTCGCAATTAACCGGTCCAGAGCTATTGCAAGAAACGACTGGCAAAATTTTCCAAATTTGAGACAATCTAACGAAAGCTCGGAATCAACAGAAAAGTTATGCCGATAGACGACACAAGCCCCTTGAATTTGACGTTGGCGACTACGTACTCCTACAGGTATCACCTTGGAAGGGTGTCGTCAGATTCGGCAAGAAAGGGAAACTAGCGCCTCGATATGTTGGACCTTTTAAGATTCTGGAAAGGATCGGAAAAGTCGCCTACAGACTCGAACTACCGGAGGAACTTAGTAACGTCCACCCGACTTTCCATGTGTCAAACCTCCGAAAGTGCCTGGATGAGCATGATTTAATCGTACCTCTCGATGACCTTCAAGTAAACGAAACACTACACTTCGTGGAAAAACCTGTCGAAATCATGGATCGCCAAACCTAGCAGCTCAGACGCTTGCGCATTCCTATTGTGAAAGTCCGATGGGAAGGCAAACGAGGCGCAGAGTTCACTTGGGAACTCGAAAGCGACATGAAGGCGAAGTACCCGCAGTTGTTTGTTACGGCTTCGAACTAATTTCAGGACGAAATTCCCTTAACTAGGGGAGGCTGTAACACCCCGTGTTTCTGAAGTCAAAGTCAAAGTCAAGGTCCAAGTCAACGACCGATTTCGCAGCTTAACTTTTAGTGAATTTCTTTTATGTGTTTATTTTAGTTGTATTATGTGGGGTAAGTGTCAGTAATCATAGTAATCGACGCGTGTTATTTGCCATCCAATCGACTTACAACTGTGAACTATAGGAAGTAACAATGTGATAAAGTTAACTAATCAATAATCAAACTATGTTAATCAAATTGACATCGAATCGCAATCGAACTCGCGACTCGAATTACGCATTTGGGTTATTGTTATACGTGTGTATGCCTTACGTATTACTTGTGCATGTTTATTTATGTTATGTTGTGGTAATCAATCGAAAACGCAATCGAACTCAAATCGCAATCGAAACGCAAACGAACTCAATCGCAATCGAAATCGAACCATGAAAATTAGTGGAGAAGAGATAGCGCTAGATATGAGTAGTTGGGACTAAAAGTAATTTGACTAGGAAAAATCTATCGCATCACAACGCTCGCAATCGAAACCTCAAAAATCGTCGCGCCGAACACTCGAATGAGGCGACCGATCGATCAGGCAACCAGCCGATCGACCAGCAGTTCGTTCGGACTGCCGTCCGATCAGACAGGCTGTCCGATCGAGCTACCTGGCTGATCGGCCAGCCATTTGCTCTTTTGGAACTTTCATTCTTTCCACTTTTGGAAACTCTCTGTCCGACCAGCTTGTGGTCCTCACCTTTTCTTCGATTTCTCTCAAATTCGGTAATATCTCACCCTAAATCTTGTACTTTCTTTATCTACACGCACTCCTACACCTTTCTATCTTTCAAATCTTAACTTTTAACCGTGAAATCACCAAGATTCAAGGTGTTCTAGGATGACGTCATCATGTGTTCTTGAAGAACTTCATGTTATGGCCTCAATCCACCAAGAACAACTTAAATCTAACCGATTTCCACATAAACAACAAAGATCTTTCATAGATCTAAACATATTCGCAAAAGAAAAGGATTGAAAGACGGTTTTACTAACTTTCTTTCAACTCTTTTACACTCAATGCACTCAAAACCGTAGAATCGGAACTTGTGCCGACTTACTACTCGGTCTGTGGTCGCGTTGGCTCAAGATCTGGATTCTATCTACGAGGTTTACCGATTTCGGGTTAAATGTGAACTACCGTCTTGAACAGTTCACTGATTGGAGTTGGGTGATTCCTGTCCGATCAGGAGAACCAAGTATTGGCAAGGTTCCGGTTGTTTGACTCGTTATCAAAATGCCTCGATAAAACGACAAACGAACAAAACAGCCAAATGTAAGACAGACGGAACGACCAGGACGGAATGCTGTCCAATCGGACTACTGTCCGAACGAACTGCCAACCGTACAGCTTGCTAGCCGAACGACTTGCACAATATTTGAAGGATTGAATGTTGAACGAGTTGTTGTCCGATCGGACTACCATCCGATCGGGTTACCATTCGAACCATGAGACATTTGACTTCCACACTTAAACAATTTTCAACATGTTCAATACACAAGGGATGCCATCCGAACGAACAACCGACCGAAGGAGTGACAGCCTGTTATGAACTCGAAGTGCCCAACCGAACGGGTTGCCGTCTGATCGGACGACCATCCGATCGACTGACCCGAAAGGTAGAGATACTTCAATGTTTTCAAAATGCTACAATGAAAACTTCAAAAGTCAAGCCATCATACACAAACACAGGAAGAAACAATCCACTCGAACAGTCATCCGACCGGACCACTGTCCGAATGGACTACTGTCCGAGTAAACTGCCATCCGCACGACCAGCAGTCCAAACGGACTACCATCCGATCGAACTGCTGTCCGAGCCACTCGGACATTGCATCGTTTTACGCGTTACTTATCGTTATACTGTCAATCTATTCAGGCTAATCTTACTCTCTAAGCGCTCCCTTCAATCCATCATCGCTGTGAGTATACTCGGTCCCTTTTTGTTTTACGCACTTTTGGGTGTTACATACGTTACGAATATTCAAATCACAACAAACACACTATTCAATACTATTTGAACGCTAACCATTAATGCATGTTATACGTGGCTTATGAATGCTTGTTTGTTATGTTTACACATGGAATGATGTCTACCTGCCTTAGCAATGATAGTACTATAGTTTGGACTCAGCACCTGTTCGCAGGGGTTGTTAAGGACAATTACTTGCATGGATTACGGTGGTAATCATGTATTGCGAACTGCCCCAGGCAGTCAACCCGTAGTCATTGGTATCGATGGATCTATGTCGATAACTAACGTGCTTCATTTCACTATGTGTACGTGCTGGTTATGCGTAAATGAATTTCGAACTCTATATGTTATTATCAAACTTGTATGCTCACCTTTACATCATATGTATTGACTTTATTTTAACGTATGTGACAGGTGCTTAGGATGCACACCTGCTAGGAAATCGAGGCTAGAATAAGGCTCTAGAGGCCAACAAATAGTTGTCTGTACAAATGAAATCAAGAGTTTCTAGAAGCAGATAAACAATTGCCCTATTTGAAAATCTGAGTTGTCGGAATAGAACTATTTGCCTAGATTTTATCTGTAATAATTTGTTTACCTTTTGAGACATGGTATGGGACATGTTACTTTAAATTGATTGGTAATGATAATTGTTATGGAAACTTCTGGACAATCTGTTTTGCTCAGTGCCATGCCCCGATGTTTCCGCCATCGGTTGGGGTGTGACACATTCGTTCGACTGCGTTCGTGAACGTTCGGTAATATGTTCGGTTATGTTCGTTCATGTTCGTTCGTTTACGTTCGTTCGTGTTCCTTTGATTATATTAAAAAATAATAAATAATAAACCTTTTATCTAAACATATTGAAAACTTGAAACCCAATTTTTTTTCTAAGTTAGCTAAACTTTGGACATTCTAAGACATTTTTGGAGATAATTATGTCTAACTTAGTTTAACTTGATTCATCGTTTGGTGGTGTAGTAGACTTCTTGTGTTTTAATTTATCATTTGATGGTTGTATTTGACTACTTATATCCAATGTTTAAGGATAACAATGTTTTTATTTTTTATTTTCAAGTTAAATGTTCGTTGGCATTCATTTTTATTTAGTTGCGTTCACTTGTGTTCGAGACTAGTGTTCACGAACTGTTCGTGAAAAATTGAATTTCCTTAACGAACGAACACGAACATAAACTGATGTTCGGTATACGTTCGTGAACAGTTCACGAACATGTTAATTTCCTTAACAAACGAACACAAACATGGCCTTGTTCGTATTCGTTTAGTTCATTTACAGCCTTAGTTTTTATCGCACAAGTAAGGATAACCTCTGTTTGGTTTAGGGTTTTTATAGGATTTTTCAACAGAGGTGATTATGTGGCCAAACGGTTAGCTTTTTGATGAAGTGGTGGGTTTTATTTGTCAACCAAAACTCTGTTTAATCAAAGATCTATTTAACAAAACCCTTTGATAAAGAAAGATAAAGTCTGTTTGATTGAAAAATTTGTTGTGCTCAACAGACATTTGAATGACCAAATTAGTGGTTTGGTAACCTCTGTTTGACTCTTGGTCAATGGAGTTTTCAAAATCCTCTGTTTAAAACCTTTATTGGGTTAAACAAAGTTTTGGATGGAAAGAGTGGCTCTGTTTAAAAGTCAAACAATGGTATTTAAAATAGTGGTTTTTTTTCCTTGGACAGTGGTTATCACACTTAAACTGACTTTTCAACAACTGGAACAGTTGTTTGACTCTTTTGAACAGAGTTTTGTATTTGGTGATCTTATCAATCATTTTTCTTTTAAAAGAAATACATTTTGAATTTTCTAAACAACATTTTAATGTTTTTAATTAGAGGATGAATGAAAATATTTCTCAATCTCTATTTAGCATCCCAATCCTGGTGATCAATCTTTCAAAGATGGATGTGTCCAAAGCTTTTGTGAACACAATTTCCAGAATTATGGCGTATCTTGTGGTTGTTGATGCATGTTTTGTCACTTAAATATATTAGACTAATTTTAAAATTTTCTGGGACAAATGTAATAAGATCCAAAAGGATCAAAGACAATTTAATTATGTCAAGTATGGAATATCATGCTTAAAAACTTATGTTTTAATTAAGTTAATATGACCAATACTATAATGCATCAAACATCAAGATAGAAATGGGCACCAGCTTCCGTCACCACTACGTTTTATATTCCGCTGCGACGTTTTTGGGGTGTGACAGAAGTTGGTATCAGAGCCATTGGTTGTTAGCGAACTAGATGTTTTCAGAGGAAAACACTAGACTTCAACCGAAGAATTTTGAGATTTAAAATCCAAAATTCTCGAAGCCAAGAATTTTAAATAAGCATAGAAAAATTTTATCATATAAGAAAACCCTTATGTGTTTATGTGCATACGTGATTTTCTGTTTATTTGGGCCGTATGTGTTACTATTCATATTGATCACACTTACTTCGTACGGTTACGATATGTCACGTCTCGTCTCGTCCCATAGAGCCATTAGTAGTTCTGCTCACAGATATTGTTGTTGGTGCACTAAATGTCTGCTGATTACGTCTTAATCAAGTCTTGTGTCTAGATAGGTTGAATGTACACACAACAGGGTCTTAATTAGGGTTTTTACTTGTTTAACTTGAAGATTTCGCTTGAAATGGTTCAAGCGAAATCAACAACTGATGATTTAGCTTGAAATGAGTTCAAGCGAAATCAACAACTAATGATTTCGCTTCAAACTGATTCAAGCGAAATCTTAGGGTTATAAATAGGTGTTGTGTGGTTCATTTGTAAGGGACTTGGTCATTGTGTGTGAGACGAAGTGCTGTCGGATTTGTATCAGATTATATTGTAAAAGCACAAAAATCAATCAGAAAAGAAAGATTAAAAGGAAACTAGCTGTTATGACTTTGTTTACGTTGATTTCGCCTTCGTACTCAAAGATGAACTGCCTTTAACTGACGTTTCAAGCTCGTAGAACGGTCCAACAATTGTCGAACCTGCACTTGAGATTCTTTCACCCGTCGTTACAGAATCGTTTGCTCTGCTATTCGAGTCACGTGATTTGCTACACCTCTTTTAGTCTACACTCGCCGTAGGAAGAGGACTCGACCCATTAGAGAAATCGCATCAACTTCAAGAGCTGAGACATCGTTCTCTTTGAAGAAGCAGAAGGAGGTTGGGGTCCATCGCTCCCACTGTGATCGTCAGTTCACCACGTTACGAGGAGGCATGGAGACAATGAAGGACTTAGAGGGACAGATGGACTGTTATGATGAACTAGAAGAGCTTGTTAGGAAGATGTTGGACTTCCAGGAATTGAAGCGTTAGTTGTTGTTTGTTTTGTATGTCTCATTTGATGAACCCTATTTATGGCTTGCATGCCAAATTCTCAGATATTTAGGAGGAAATTTCATTTAGGCTTGTTGAGGGTGTTGATGTAGACATGCCAAATTTTGATTAGTCTTCGTACTAAAAACAAGCTTTATAATTTCTGGTATGTTTCGAATAAAAAACCAATCTATGTTCATACTCTTAATACCAAAGCTGACTTGAGTTTTGTTCGAGAAACTCTGAACCATTTTTGTGTTCACCAACAAGTAAGCTGGGTATAAAGTGCCCGATAGAACTAGCAATTGGTAAGTTGATAGAAACTAGTAAGGTCGTTCGCGATTGTAGTATTTAGTTAGGTGATCGTAGTTCTAATGTTGGTTTGTTTCCAGTAGAGCTGGGGAGCCTTGACGCGAATGTGAGAATGGATTGATTTTCTAACGATGAAGTGGGGACTATCGCTTGAAGAATCTAGCTAGGATATCTCATCCTGATGACGGTAGAGAGGCAGTAGTTGTTTGCGGGAATCGATCGGGTCAAGTTTCGAGTGTTGAGTGTTGATGGTTGAGAGTTTTCAGTTTTGTAAGGATGCTCAGGTGGTTGCAAAAGGGGCTGTTCTGCGTTCTTAGTTAACATGGTGGATACGGAAGCCGAATATAGGAATACCGGAGAGATTCCTATTGTTTGCAATTATCCAGAAGCTTTCCCCCAAAAGACTTATCTGGATTGCCCCCTGCGAGACAGATCGAGTTTCAGATCAATCTAGTACCCGGTGCTGCACCCAATTGCACAATCTCCTTATAGATTAAGCACCGTCTGAGATACTAGAAATGTCGAGTCAGTTTCAAGAACTACAGGACAAGGGTTCATTCGAGCAAGCTTTTCGTTTGAGGTGCATCTATTTTATTAAAGAAGAAGAAGAAGAAGGATGGATCCTTCAGGACGTGAGAGGATATTAGAAAGCTGAACAAGTTGACTAACAAGAATCTGTACCCTTTTACCGAGGATTAATGATTTGTTCGATCAAGCTATCGGGATACAGCTACTACACGAAGATCGATCTACGATTGGGATACTATCAGTCGAAGGTTGCTGACGAAGATATGCTGAGGACTGCTTTTCGAACACGATATGGCCATTACGAGTTATTAGTAATGTATTTGACTAAATTAATGCACCATTTATATTCGTAAATCTCATGAACAGGGTATGGAAGCCCTAATCGGATGAATTCATAATAATATTCATCGACGATATACTTGCCTATGTGCGAACCAAGGAGAATCATGAGTAACGTTTGAAGTTAACTATGGAGTTGGTGAATGATAAGGAGCGCCAAAGGCCCCGTCGGCAGTATGACGATCCATATAACTAGTTAGATGCTACTTGAGATTTATTAAGAATTTCTCTAAATTAGTGCAGCCTTTGACACTAATAACCCCAAAAGGAAAAGGGAAGTTGATTGGACAGCGAAATAGTAGGAAGCTTTTCGGACCTTTGAAAGAACAATTGGGAGAGTGTATGATGGACTCCGAAGGAAATTAAGATAGTCACATGCCCTTGGCAGAGTAATCTTACAATAATAATCAACACGCTAGTATTTAGGTTGCTCAGTTTGAAGCCTTGCATGGATGGAAGTGTTGATCACCATTTTGTTGAGCTAACATGACAAAAGACAATTAACCAGACCTTAGTTTATCTTGGAAACCAGCGATAGGATTTGCTTGGATCGAGGGAAGGTTAAAAGTTACCGATTGATCAACAGAAGGATTACATGGACAATTGAAGGAACTATTGGAATTCCAGATTGAAGATTTAGTTCTGTTAAAGGAGTTATCTTGAGAGTGATGCTAGTAGGTTTAGCAGAGGAAGGAAAAGCTGAGCCACCTTGACTTAGTCCTTTCGAGAGCCTATCTTGAGTTGGACCAGTCGCTTATAGGCTCAACCTACCGTCAGGATGGAGAGCGTTGAGATGTGAGATTAGGAATTGAGAGTGTATGTAATATAGGTCTATGAAGATTCTTTGTAAGAATCAAAGTTTCTCGCAGAAACTATAAGACTATATTCATTAAACCTGTTTTTGCTGTTTTCACCCAGTGTGAAAACAAAACATGTAGAGTAAAATTTCGGGGACGAAATTTCCTAAACAGGGGGAGACTGTGACATCCGGCTTTTCAGGCCGTACCGTACAACTGTAGCACATGTTGTAAATAGGTAATAGGGCCATATTTGACTGATTATGATGTTTATATGTGAAATTTAGTGTATTGGTAAAATTAAATTTGATAAAAATTATGTTGGCAACGGTAAGATAGACGCTTATCGTGTAACGATTAAAATGCGAAACGAACATCGGTGACCAACCGGACAGTGTTAAAGTCCTAAAAATAGTCTGTTATGATTAGAATAATTATTTTATTCATATCCGTGAGGAAAAATAAATTAAAACGCTAGGAAACTCTATTTTTCGAGTTTAAGCGCGTACCGACAAAATACTGTCAACGCAGCCCGTCTAGGCAACCAAAAATCATTTTAGAAATAATTTGATGAGTTTATTACCTGAGAATGATAAAAATAAATAAAAACGCATAAATTCCTATTTTTGCGATTTTAAGCGCGTACCGCGCAGCACAGCGCGCATACTGCCAAATACCGGCAATGTCGCCAGTCCAGGCAAACAAAATATTGTTCCATAATATTTTGGTGAGTTTATTTTTATCGAGTGTTAAAAATAATTTAAAACGCACTAAAACGGGATTAAAACGCTAGATAAAATACCCGGTATCCAGTAAAATACCTATTTTACACTATATTACATATATGTATATATATTTGTGAGTGTGTGCGTATGGTGTATGTGTGTGTAGAGATAGATGGCAGCCCTACAACACTTCCTCTCTCCTCTTTCATGCTCTCATTGGCTAACTAGGGAGGTGCATGCATGAGTCATGATCACCACACCTTCCAACATCTTCCATAAACCAAGAAATGTCACAATTAAACTCATACACTCTCTCTCTCATCAAGAATCAGCCGAACACCCCTTCTCTCTCTCTTATTTTCGAATTTCCAAACATGTTTCTTGAAGATTCATGTTCATGCAATCTTGTCTCAAGTCCATATGAAAATCTAAGAGTGTTTCTTAAGAGTTTCAAGCTAGAATCAAGTTTCATATCATCATTTTTGTCAAAAACCACTAAGTGTCTTGAAGGTATAAAACTTACTTCTCAATCATGATTCATGAAATTTTGGTGATGTTGGTGGTGGTAGAATGTTTCTCTTGTTCTTGGAATAAATCACTAACTTGAAAACAATAACAAATGGGTTTTTGAATAAAATAAAAATAGACATATATATGTATGTATACATAATCGTATATGTGTTGTGTGTATATGTATGAGATTGAGCTTGATTTATGATGGAATACTTGTTTGGTTAATTCTTCTAAAAATGACATGCATGTAGGTTTTGTCATATGTTCATTTATAAAAGATTGTTGTATGAAATTATGTCTAGATGATTAAATGATGAACATGTCTTGGATTTGCATGAATTAACTTCAGGTTTGATGCATATAATTTCATATGAAATGATGATAATATGATATATGTGCTTTAGATACTTGTACACGAGCATGCATGATAATATGTGATCTTAAAAAGGTTATTTGAGTATGATTTGAACATGATTTGATAAAAATGATATTTTATCAGATTATAAACATTAAAATATGGTTATTTTGAAGTATTTAATGATATAAAACTTTGTCATAAGGTTTACTAGCTTTGTATGTTATACTTGAGGCTTAGAAACTTGTAAAATAGGTGAAATAATGTGTTTTGTGTATGATTTGGTAAAAATCAGTTTTGAGCAGATTATAAACACTAAAATAAAGTTATTTTAAAGTGTTTAGTGACATATAACTTTATCCTAATGTTTGCTAGTCTTGCATGTTGTACTTGGTGCATTAGGAGTTGTAAAATTACGTGAAATCGCATGATTTATATGACATATACAAAAACTGCACTAATATGATTATAACCACTATTTTAATCAGTAAATAACATGTATTGTGTTAAAATATCAAGTCATTTCGAGTTGGGATGATTATAGTAACGTTTAACGCAAAACTATGCGTTAAAACGGTCAAAAATCGGCTTTTTCGGGTGATTTTTATAAAACTGATTTAGTTCAGTAAATAAACTGATGTTTTTAGTTTAAAAAAAGTATTTTAACTAATTTTAAGTTTACTTGGTGTTTGGTTGGTCATACGTGACTTCCGACTCCCGAAAACATTACCGAATCGCTAAAATACCCACTTTTCGATGAACACTAGTATGGGTGAATTTTGAGTGAATCTTATGTTATAAAATGTGTTAGGTGATTCAAACATGTAAATGTGATAATATGTTAAGTGTTAACTTGATGGTGTGAAATTTAGACTATGCATGTATACTTGTGCGTTTGTACGGTAGAAACGGTAAATTTGCGTTAAATGTGTAACTTGTTTGTCGAGCATGAATTTGGTACATATGAGATGTTTTATGTATATTTTCTTTAAAAATGACAAAATAGATAGGTTAACAAGAATTCGCGTGTTTCGGTGTTAAATTATGTGAACGTTTATGTATAAATATTACAACGCGCAAATCATAGATATATTACGTATCAACGAGAAAGTTAACGGATTTACACAATAATGGTCACCAATAAAATCGTTCGGATCACAAAATCATAATATATATATATATATATATATATATTTTAACGTGCCAACATAATAAAAAATGACAACTTTTCGAGAAAATCTCAAGGTTATGTGATAATTCTAAGAAACAGAGAAACTTAGGATTTTGTGATTAAATGTATATTGATTTAGAATTGTTCCCATATTAGGACGTATATAATCAATTTCTGGGATTGCGGTATTAAAATACGCACCCAAAGGTGAGTGTCACTAAACCCCTCTTTTTACTGTTTTGTATATATATTTTGGGGGTGGAACACGTTGTTAAAAGGGTTTAATAATGTTTTCGAAATAAAACATACCTTTTACTATAAAATATATATTTTCGCTGAAAATATATGAAATTTGATGAGTTATACGTTTCACAGTAAAACGTTTTTGATGAATAAATATTGGATTTACGGTTTTTCTTAAGAGATACAGGATCGTACAGTTGGGGTACGGATGCCGGCCTGGGTCTCGAGTGATGGAGATTCAGAGGATTCGTACACATCGTGTATTAAATTGTCATATTAGTAGGATATATATATTGTACGTGAGGCAGACATCATATTTTTCTTCGAGAAGGAACCCTGCGCCCATGATGTCGTTTAATTAGTTTGAGTATTGCACGTGAGGAATTGTTGGTAGATCTATCGGGTTGACAACCCCGTCGTGACCGGTCTCCCGAGTCAATGTCAAACGACGAATTTAAATTCTGTTTATTGTCTAGCTTTGATTATCCCTGCATGGTTAATATATAGTTCGTATCGTCTAGCTAACATATGAGTCTGAAAATTGACGCTATAATTTAATATATAAAACCTGGGCAGTATTATAATTGTCGGAGTAATGACCCGATGGAAGGCCCATGGATTTTAACAAAGGAGTAAAATGGACTTTCTAAAACTACACGGATGTTTTCAAATAAACGCCTAATCAGAAAGTTTTCCTTGAAATAAAATATGTTAGTAAACGAATAAGTGAACTCACCTTCCTTTGTGTTGACACTTGATTTTAATGTGTTCTACAGGTACTTGAGCTCGGCTTCGGGAATTATGGCGTATCTTGTGGTTGTTGATGCATGTTTTGTCACATAAATATATTGGACTAATTTTAAAATTTTCTGGGACAAATGTTGTAACAACCCTCAATAAAACCGACACCCTCATAATATTTCTGACACCCTATTATATCTAAAAATGTCCCAATATGTCTTTAAATACACACAGTATGTGAAAACCGAGCCCAAAATACAGTATAGTAGTAAAAATAAATTAAAAATCTGATTTTTAAGCTGAGGCGGGCCGCGTAGACCCACCCCAACCCTTACGCGGGCGGTATAAAGGCTAACGCCTGATTTCGTTGATTTTCTGAAGTTCAAGCGGGCCGCGTAAGACCCCGTTGAGTTAACGCGGGCCGCGTGAGATCAAGATAGTGGCGCAGCCCGGTGATGACACGTGTCATCATCGTAGCGAAGCTAGGCAGTGACCCGGACACCCTAAACCCTACCCGGACTAGTACGCGGGCCGCGTAAGCCCTTGCTTACTCTTACGCGGGCCGCGTGAGAACCAGTTTCAGCAACTATATAAGCAGGCCATCGGGTTCAACCAGAAATCGTTCATTTTCTTTTCTCAATCTCGAAATCTCTGATATTAGGCATAATATTCGAGTAGTATACCCCCTAAATAGCGAAGTTCTGCTCCGTTGTAAGTATTATAACCCCAGTTTCGTATTAGATACGCTGCCCGATTGATTTAGGGTTCCGTAACAACTGTCGTGGTTCTGCCCGACGTAGTTGTTGGAATACCGTCTCAGGGAGGGTATCATTAATATTATCAAAGGGTTATTTTACTAACCTATGTACATTTGTGTAAATTATAGATTAATCCCAGGAAACCCTTACGCGAAGTCTAAGATAGCAATGTGAGTTCATCCTTTTTTTGTTAACCTTTTTGTAATATTTTACAAAACCTTAAATGTTTTATAATGCGATTAAGCGGTGATTGAGTCTTTGAAGTTCTTCAATTACTGCCGGTATGTTGGGGTTTTGTATACAAAATTTACTACACTGTGAGTAGTAAGTCGGGACGACAGCACGTTACTATTGGACGAAGAGTTAGCCAATGTGTAATATGACCCACAAGTCAGGATTGACAGTACTGAATGAGTAATTGTGTAGAAATAAACAATGTGATCGCTCTCAATACTATTTTAATTGATAAAATATTTCTTGATTAAACTGGGATTCACTCACCAGTATTTCCACTGACAAATGTTTTTAAAACGCTTTTCAGGTAACACAATATGACAGCCAATTAGTAAAAAGCCAGCTGGAGTGCACTGAAGGCTTGGGAAAATGTGGCTATAAAAGTTACCTAAAAGATGATGTTTTAAATTCAATAAAATAGGGTTTATCCCTATAAACGTATTGTAATAAGAAACTTGGGTTTTACCCATGTAATTATTAATATCAAATATGGTGGTTTTACTCTGATAAACATTTCCTAACTACGGTTCTGATGTAATTTCCGCTGCCAAATTAACCAACTGATACCACCAAAAATTCTGAGTTCGCGTCCGCCCGTTCCTGGGACAGATAAGGGATCGGGGATTGCGACAGAAGGTGGTATCAGAGCCTAGCCACTGGTCTAAGCCAAAGAAGTGTTCTGCTGACACTTAAAATCTAAATTTTGTGTTAGGAAATAATTTATGTGATTATGTGTTTTGTGTTATTTGAATATTTGTTAGTTTACAGTATGATTGATCAAGGACCCTCAGACATGTGTCGTCAGTTGTCTGATTCACCTAGGAGTGAAGGTTCCTCTTCACAGCCTGCCCTTTCTAGGTATTCTGCTCATTAGGAAGAAGGGATGTTTGCCTTTAAAGCTCAGTCAGAAGAGCCATTCCCTCATAAGAAAAGAGGATGGTTCAGTAAGGAAGCATTTGCACCTAGGAAAAGAATGCGAAAGTTGCAACAGCAAAGAGTTCTAGCAGCCGCTAAGCGAATGACAGATGCCCATACACAGGATATGCTTAATAGAAGCCTAGCCAATTTCCATATCCTAGCTACAACTGCTGCTGACCCAAATCTGGAACAACTAGTAGCCCCACAACCCTTGCCTTTGATTCCCACTCAACCGATGGAGGTAGAAATGCCTGATTTTAACCCTGAGGAGATACCGAGGATACCAGCCCCTAATCCTCTAGATCCAAATTATGATCCATGGTTTGATGATCTTAGGGATTATGTGCCACGTTATCACTTAAACGAAGAAACCTTGCCATACTTAGCAGCGTATCCAGGTTTGGACCCACTAGATCCCTATTTTGACAATGATGAATACATTAGGGAGATTTTGGAGAATCCATACCCTCAGGAGAATCCAGTACCTCAGTACCTAGAGCCAATACCAGTACCTGCACCCCCAATGAGTGCAGAGAATTTGCAAGAACTCCGAAATTTTGGAGAGGAAATCATAGAAAGTAGTGAGAGGATGAGGTATGTAAGAGAGCAACTCGTATGGAAATACGATGAGCGCCAGATGGATTTCAGGGGAAATCCATATCCATGAAAGAGATGATAAAGTTGGTAATAATAATAAATAAAATATGTGTAATAATAATAAATCTATCGTAGTATAGACCACTTTGTGGTTAACAAGGCATAGTAGTATTGTAATTTTTAATTTCTGTTTTAGTGTGTATTTGACGCATACTATAGCAAAAAGAGTAAAGTCGCAATGCACGACACTTTTGACCAATATGTGTATTATGTGGTTGTTACTTAAACTATTTAATTATTCTATTAATGATTGGTAAGTGTTTAAAATTCAGATGGCCGACGAAGAAAATCAAGGAAATCTGAATAATGATAACCAGAGTAACATTAACGTCGTTAATGAGAATCCAAGCATCAATAACAATGGAAACCAAATGGATAATAGTGCCGTTCAACATATAGTGGCACAAGGAATCATAGATGCCATGCCATTTATTATTCAAACGATTCAAGAAGCGAATAATAAAAGTAAGCATAACAGTAAGCGACCCATCGAACCAGAAAACAGTGTGAACAATGGACCGGTACTTCAAATGCCCATTCCCAAAAAGAGAAGAACCGTGTCTTACGGTTGTTCTTATAAAGAATTCTGGTCTTGTAAACCAATGGAATTATCGGGCAACGAAGGGGCCATTGCAACCCTACGCTGGATAGAGAAGACTTAGGCAGTCTTAAGAATAAGCAAGTGTGCTGAAGAAGATAAGATAATGTTTGCTTCTAATCTGTTTAAGAATTCAGCACTAGAATGGTGGAACACTATACTCCAATCAAGAGGAAGTGATAGAACCTACAATATGGAATGGGAAGAATTTAAGGACAAGGTAGAAAGGAAATTCTGCCCACCCAATGAGAAGGAACAAATAGCAAACAAATTCCTAAACCTTAGGATAACTGATGTGGATAGTAAGGGATACACTAAATTATTCTTCGAATATGCTAGAATAGTGCCAACTCTTGCTTCACCAGAACCAGTGTTAATCTCTCGTTATATCTGGGGATTAATTGGGGAGATAAGACACGTAGTCAAGGCAGCTAGACCTCAAACCATAGAAAAAGCTGTAGAACTAGCAAATACCTTGACAGATGAATTAGTCCGTACCCGAGAAGAGGATCAAAGGAGGAACCTAACCCAGAAGCTCACACAAGAATTGCCTTTTGTAAATTTTAATCGTGGGAAAAATATAGGTTCTACCTCTACACCTTACTGTAAGAATTGCAAAAGAAAGCATTCAGGAAGATGCTCCATATACTGTAACTTTTGCAAAATATCGGGACACAAGGAAGAAAACTGCAGGAAGAAAGCTAACAACAGGATATGTTACAACTGTGGAGAAAAAGGTCATATCAAGCCTAATTGCCCGAAATTAGCTCCAGCTACAGACAACAAGAATACTAAAAATGCTAGAGCATTTGTTCTAACTGCAGATGAAGCCAAGATGATTCCAGATGTCATAGATGGTACGTTTTTAGTTAATGATGTCTTTGCTAAAGTATTATATGACTCTGGTGCAAACCAAAGTTTTATTAATACATCATTTTGCAAACTTCTAAATTAGTCATTAACTAAACTACCACAAGAATGCTTAGTAGAAACAGCTAATGGAGAAACTGTTAGGATTTCTGAAATCTTGCAGGGAGCAAGCATAGAAATTTTAAATCAGAAATTTATTGCAAACCTTTATCCCATGAATCTGGCAGGATTTGATGTCATTTTAGGAATGGATTGGTTAATAGCCAATAAAGCCAGTATTTTATGTGATCAAAAGTCAATTCAAGGAAATTCACCAAAAGGTAAAACGATCACAATTAAAGGAGATAAACCATCTAGATCCACAAAATTCATCTCCGTGATGAAAAACGGTAAGTTACATAAGAAAAGGATCATTAGTGTATTTGATTTCTATAATCACTAACACTAAAGGAAAGGATTTAAAAGATATTCCAGTAGTATCCCAGTTTTTAGATGTATTTCTAGAAGAATTGCCAGGGCAACCTCCAGATAGGGAAGTTGAATTCAGAATCCATTTAATACCAGGAACAGCACCGATTGCCAAAGCACCTTACCGTTTGGCACCTGCAGAAATGTAGGAACTGAAGAAACAATTAGACGAATTGTTGGAGAAAGGATTCATACAACCAAGTTCATCGCCGTGGGGAGCACCAATCTTATTCGTTAAAAAGAAGGACGGATCAATGCGTATGTGCATTGACTACCATGAATTAAACAAGGTTACGATTAAGAATCGGTACCCATTACCGAGAATCGATGATCTGTTCGATCAACTACAAGGAGCTCGATTTTTCTCTAAAATCAGTTTAAGGTCAGGATATCATCAATTAAAGGTACAGGAAGAGGATATTCCTAAAACCGCATTCAAAACAAGGTATGGCCATTATGAATTTACTATCATGCCATTTGGTTCCAATGCCCCAGCCGCATTTATGGACATGATGAACCGAATATGTAAGCCATACTTGGATAAATTCATAATTGTCTTTATAGATGATATTCTAATTTATTCTAAGAGTAAAGAGGAACATGCAACGCATTTGCACGCACTTTTAAGTTTATTAAGAAAGGAAAAGCTTTATGCTAAATTTTCAAAGTGCGAATTTTGGTTAGAACAGGTACAGTTTCTCGGACACCTAGTCAATCATGAAAGAATTCATGTGGATCCAACAAAAATCGAGGCGATTACTAAATGGAAAACCCCTTAATCACCAACCGAGGTTAGAAGTTTCTTAGGATTGGCCGGTTATTATAGAAGATTTATTCAAGATTTCTCTAGAATAGCCATTCCCTTAACTAAGCTAACCTGTAAATCAGTTAAGTTTGAATGGGGATTAAAACAAGAAGAAGCCTTTAGAATCCTTAAGCAAAGATTAACCCGTACACCCATACTAGCATTACCAGAAGGAGCTGAAGACTTTGTAGTCTATTGTGAAGCTTCCAAATTAGGCTATGGATGTGTATTAATACAACGACAAAAGGTTATAGCTTACGCATCTAGACAACTTAAGAATCATGAAGTGAATTATTCAACCCATGATTTAGAATTAGGAGCTATAATTTTTGCTCTTAAGATTTGGAGACATTACCTTTATGGTAGTAAGTTTACCATATTCACTGATCATAAGAGTTTAAGGTATGTTTTCAAGCAAAAAGAGTTGAATATGAGACAAAGACGCTGGATGGAGATGCTTAGTGATTATGATTGTGATATCCAGTATCATGAAGGAAAAGAAAATGTAGTGGCAGATGCTTTAAGCTTAAAATATCATGAAAAGCCAAAAAGGGTACGTTCTCTTAAATTAAATCTGCAAGTAGATTTAAATGATCAAATAAGAGAAGCACAAGAATCAGTAATCACGGAAGATACTGAAAAACTAAAAGGTATGATTAAGGAATTAGAACAAGGAACATATGGAATTTGGAGATTCCATAAAAAGAGAATATGGATACCTAAATTAGGAAACCTACGTCATCGTATATTAGAAGAAGCCCATAAGTCTAAATATACGATGCATCCAGGAAATGATAAGATGTATCAAGATTTAAGAAAGAATTTCTGGTGGATAGGAATGAGAAAGGACATAGCAGCCTATGTTTCTAGATGTTTAACTTGTTCACAAGTTAAAGCTGAACACCAGAAACCCTCAGGATTTCTACAACAATTAGAAATGGCAGTATGGAAATGGGAATTGATAACAATGGATTTTGTTACCAAATTACCGAAAACAAAGAAAAGCAATGATACAATCTGGGTGATTGTAGATAGGCTAACCAAATCAGCTCATTTCCTACCAATGAAGGAAACTTTCAGTATGGAATAGCTAGTCAAATTATATGTAAATGAAATTGTTTCATTACATGGGATTCCTTTATCAATTGTTTCTGATAGAGATAGCCGTTTTACCTCTCATTTTTGGTCAAGTTTCCAAAAAGCCATGGGAACCAAGTTAAATCTAAGCACAGCTTATCATCCTCAAACAGACGGACAAAGTGAAAGGACGATTCAGACAATGGAGGACATGCTTAGAGCTTGTGTAATTGATTTCGGAGGTAATTGGGACGATCACTTACCATTAATAGAATTTTCATATAATAATAGTTATTACACAAGTATCAATGCTGCACCATTTGAAGCACTTTATGGACAAAAGTGCCGAACCCCAGTCTGTTGGGCAGAAATTGGGGAAAAGCAACTATCTGGACCTGAGATAGTGCAAGAAACAACTGACAAGATTATTCAAGTCAAGAAACAACTGAAAGCAGCACGTGATCGACAGAAGAGCTATGCTGATAACCGACGCAAACCCTTGGAATTTCAAGTAGGAGATAAAGTATTATTAAAAGTCTCTCCTTGGAAAGGAGTGGTAAGATTCGTAAAAAAGGGGAAAGCTAAGTCCCAGGTATGTTGGACCTTTTGAGATTATTAAAATAATAGGACCTGTAGCCTATCAGCTACAACTGCCAGAGGAAATGGCAGGAATACATGACGTATTTCATGTATCTAATCTCAAGAAATGCTTAGCCGATGAATCACTGGTAATACCTCTTAAGGATATAGAGGTAAATGAACACCTCAACTTTGTAGAAAGACCTCTACAGATTGAAGACAGGAAAGTCAAGAATCTCAAGCACAAGAGATTAGTTCTGGTCAAAGTAAAGTGGGACTCCAAAAGAGGACCTGAGTATACATGGGAGCTTGAATCTGAAATGCAAAGGAAATATCCGCACTTGTTCTAGTAGATCTCGAGGACGAGCTCTAAAACAAGGTGGGGAGGATGTAACAACTCTCAATAAAAACCGACACCCTCATAATATTTCCGACACCCTATTATATCTAAAAATGTCCCAATATGTCTTTAAATACACACAGTATGTGAAAACCGAGCCCAAAATACAGTATAGTAGTAAAAATAAATTAAAAATCTGATTTTTAAGCTGAGGCGGGCCGCGTAGACCCACCCCAACCCTTACGCGGGCGGTATAAAGGCTAACGCCTGATTTCGTTGATTTTCTTAAGTTCAAGCGGGCCGCGTAAGACCCCGTTTAGTTAACGCGGGCCGCGTGAGATCAAGATAGTGGCGCAGCCCGGTGATGACACGTGTCATCATCGTGGCGAAGCTAGGCAGTGACCCGGACACCCTAAACCCTACCCGGACTAGTACGCGGGCCGCGTAAGCCCTTGCTTACTCTTACGCGGGCCACGTGAGAACCAGTTTCAGCAACTATATAAGCAGGCCATCGGGTTCAACCAGAAATCGTTCATTTTCTTTTCTCAATCTCGAAATCTCTGATATTAGGCATAATATTCGAGTAGTATACCCCCTAAATAGTGAAGTTCTGCTCCATTGTAAGTATTATAACCCCATTTTTGTATCCGTTGTAAGTATTATAACCCCAGTTTCGTATTAGATACGCTGCCCGATTGATTTAGGGTTCCGTAACAACTGTCGTGGATTAGCCCGACGTGTCACACCCCGACCACGTAGAACATACAAAACGTGGCGGAAACATCGGGGAGTGTTGTAACAGAATTAATGTTTCACAACCATGGATATTAAAGTTTCGTTTTATTCATCAAACAAGCGAGTTACATTGTCTTTAAACAAGAAATAAAGAGTACATAACAAAAATTAACTAGTTCTTGTCTCGTTTTAAGTCACTAAGGCACAGGTCCGCCTAATTATGTCTTGATAAATCCTATGCATCATCTCCTGAAAACACATGTGAAAATAGGTACGTCAGCATAAAAATGGCTGTGAGATACATAGGTTTTGTGAAAATAGGATTCATGACTTATGTTTGAGAAAATGTTTAGTCATGAACCTTGTTATTTGTTTTGTTTTGTAAATCGTTTAAAAAGCAATAAGATCAGATGATATGTATACGTAAGAGAATTATGTATGGTTAAATGAATAACCAAGTAAAATGAGTTTGTAAAAGATAAGTTGTTTTGTAAAACAATGTCTTGTGAAAAGTATGTTATTTGTATAAAATGTTATATGTCTCAAATTGAAATGATTCAAATAACGCTACAATATGTAATACCATACAAACACTTATATATAGGAAGTACCAGCGGCGTATCCACCATGCTTGTATCATATTACACACGCCTCGTTACTTAAATCACTTACTCAAACCAAACCAAACAATGTAAGATGTCTATGTTTAAACCAATTGTCAAAAGTCCTTGTATAAACCATGTCAAATGTTGATAGTCCAAAAGTTTTCAAGTAATGTGTAACAAATGTTTATGTATGGTAAGTAAAATAAGACTACTTAAACCATAAGTAAAAATGTACAAAACAAAGTATTTTGAGTAAATCAAAAAGTTATGTTTTGTAAAATATATGCATGCTATACTGAATATGAACATTTATGCGGTATTGTGAAAATTCATACATCCAAGCCTTGAGACAGTCGGATAACTATGTAAAAATGAGTTATCAAAAGAATATGTATTCGGATTCGGTCATTCCTTACGTCCAAACAAACCCGAGATTTCAGGAATGGGATTTGTCAAGTCCTGTGGTACCACTACCTACTACCGAGCGGCATGATCGGTGTTAATGAATGTATAGTATAGTTTAAACAACCCAAATGTCATACCAAAATGTAAGCATGTGAATGTAATGTAAAATGATGTACTAAGTATGCTAAGTTAACATACAAAGTAGAAAAGTCATGTAAATCAATGTGCTAGCATGCTATCAGTCAACATACATAGCAGAAATGTAATGTAAATCATGTACTAATAGTGTACTAATGAACATAACAAGTATATGATGTGAAAACAGGAAAGCACGAAAGTAACAAGTAGGCACATGTGTTCCACCCCAAAACAGTTTGGAAAACAGTAAAAGAGGGGTCTATGTACTCACTTGAGATTGCTCAGAAGTCCTAAGATAACCACCAAGCAATGCTAGAGATCACGGAATCAAACGGCACCTAATATAGGTAACTATGTTAATAACCCGGACCTATATCGGAGGATTTGATAGAATGAGGGTTCGTAAACCAAACGAGTATGGAGACTCGTGTCATATGGTTTAACAAAGCCTACATACCAAATGAAACCTAACCTAAGTGCTTACGACCCATTACGACCCGTTTAGGTAGCTTATGCTACTTTAACGCGTCGCTCGCGTGAAACGCGTTCGGACCGCCTAACTAGCCCTATGACAAGTGTTATATGCCTAAACATGTTACATAATCAGTTATGTGACAAAAGTTTAGGTTACATATGCTTAATTACCAATTATACATGAAAAGGGTATTCGGGTAATTTACCTAAGGCATATAAACTACCTATCATACAACTACTCAAACGATGTGACCATAGGGTATAACCTCGGAAGGTTATTCCCTACCTACTATGGTCACCTAAAGTATTTGGTCGGATCCTAATGATCGACCAAATAGGTCGGGTTCGAGGTATAAGCGATTTATTAGATCGCTTACCCTACGACCCTAGACAACGTGGTAATCAGTAGGCATAGTCCCAAGGGACTATAACCAACGTGATTACACTCACGTTGCGAAGTTCAAACGAACTTCGCATTGACCATAAACTGGTCAATGCAGAAAGTCAAACAAAGTTTGACTTTCAGACTCTAAAAGACTCGAAAAGCAATAAAAGAACGAAAGAATACTTACGAAGGGTCCCCGAATGCTAATTTCGATTCAAAAATCTCAGGTATGAAACAATAGTTTCAACTTAGAGTTTCTCAAATCAAAATTCTAGTGATTTGAGCAATGGGGGGCATGGGGTATTTATAGTTTTCGGTCCACCGTTAAGATCGTTTCATGGAAACCGTGCTTTAATCGCATCCGTACAAGTGTTGGAACCTTATGGTGACTAAAAATGATCCTTATCATCTGACTAAGCAATTGAGAATGTGCGGGTGTGGTTAAAACAGCTGCAATCTGCTGTTAAATGCAGTTAATCTGGTCTTATAGTCGGACGCGGCCCGATTCAGGATGTATATAAACTCAGGCGGGCCGCCTGGGAGTTGCAGATCAGAAATAAGTTTCAGAAATTACAGTTTCAGTCCCTGCATGTGTTTAAGGCCATTCCCGACACTTCTAAGGCCCGTAAAGCCAACTTTAAGGCCCTAAAATGTTTCCTAAACATTGTGGACATGAAACATGCTCAGAAATATGTCGGATGTTGGTTCGTTTGGTCGTACGAACGCGATGTTCGCTTAATTACGACGGAATGCGCACAAGCGCGAAAAAGATCCAAATGACGTGACGAATGGATTTTTCTTATTCCGAACACTAAAATAAAATATTTTAGTGCTTACATAAATTTTTGGATGTCCGGATGTATTCAGAACGTAAGTTATGCGCGAAAATGCAAACTTGTGCACTTTTTGACACTTTTAGTCCCTGAATGAGCCAAAAGTTTATTTTAGCACACCGAACCCCTCAAAGCCTATTTCTAAGCTATATAAAGGATATTTAAGGTGTGTTTAACTTATGGTCATGTTCCGGAATGTCTGTTACAGTTCAAATTGGCATACTTTCGCAGTTTGTCAAGTTTAGTCCCTGTAAGCGAATTAACTTGTTTTTGCCATACCAAAGCCTTCAAAACTTATTTCTAAGTTATTTAAAGGTTATTTAAGGTATGCTAAGCCTATGTCACTATTCCGGAGTGTTTGTTGCATTAAACTGGTTATATTTACGCATCGGTGCGCGTATAACCTTCCAGAAAGCGATTAAGAGTTTGCATTTGAACAAAAATTGATATGTGCAATATGATACACATATTTTTACAAATCCAAAATATGAAATATAATATTTCATTGGTTCGGTATTTTTTTGATGGCCGTGGAGGCAAAGGTGTTACAGTCTCCCCTACTTTAGGAAATTTCGTCCCGAAATTTATTTAGAGGAAACTCGTGAGACCTTGAAAACATGAAGTTGAAAAGATCGAACAATATTGGTTAGGGTTCTGAACTTCTAGTAACCTTAATAACATTATGCTTGCAATGTAAGAGGGATACTTACATACAAGTATATAAAGCATCATTGGTGCGTCCACCATACCTCCATTACATCGTTGTCATTTTGTTATTGTTGTCGCTATCGGTTCTTACACATAATAAATCTTACTGGGTTTCTGTGCACTAAATTTCATAATTATGTACGCGTCCATAATTAGACAATTCCTTGCACAGTTTACACAGTCTATTTTATAATGTGTAGGGGAAAACCAAATGAACAATCCTGTGATGAGTGTGACTAGACCGCCATAGAGTCCTTTTAATTAAATCAATAAATGATCTAAATAGACTATCAAGGAGTCTGTTCAGCTACATCACTAGATGTCGTTCTTTAACCAAATTGTGAATCAATCTTTTAGACTAGACCACTAAAAGGATCTCTTTTGAAACATGGAGCGGTACTTATATAATCCAAGGGTCTTAACTATTACATAGAAGCCCATTGAGGATTGAAGGTAGTACCTTTTGAATATCCTGCTACGAATCCCTCATATGAAGATATGAAAGATCCTGCGAGGATTTGGATAACGAATATCCAGAGTATTAAAAACACAAAAATGCATAAAAGAAAACATAAGATGAATAAACACATAGTCACATAACCACAAAATTGTTTAACTAGAAGTTTGTTCTGCTAACAGAGTACATGTATTTAAAGTACAATAGGAATCCATCTCGTGGATTTCATTTGGCACTTTAAACATTTACAAGAATCTATCTATAAAGATAGAAAGATTTTTAAAAGAGAATTTCAATTTCGATTATAAGGAACCGAAATGTTCGAATTCAGGTGCATAAGGAATCCAAATTAAGGACTCTGATTTGAATGATGATCATCCACAAGGGTCTAAATGTGAAGATAAAAAGATCCCATATGGATTTTAGAAGTTGAAGATGTTTTGAAGCTTTGCACTGGACGTGCTTATGTCAAAACATGAAGTAAAAATGCTTATGAAGTTGAGATGCCAGATATGCCAAGGCGACATATGAAGCAAAATTTGAAAGTTAAGTCAATGTATGAAGAAAATATTTTTGAAAACTATGCATGGGGTTCTTTTAAGAAAAATGTGTTTAACGTTTTTGAAACCTTATATATAATACTTTTGAAATCATAAAGTAGGTGTATTAGGTAGATATATTTACAAAATGTTTTAAAATCATGCGAGATAAATTTTGAAATTATGTATAAGGTTTTTGAAAGACATGAATGATGCTTTTCGAAATCATGCACTTGATAAGAAAATGTACTGTGTTAATATTGCCTTCAGACTATATGAAATATTTTGAAATTAGGAAGGTTGGTTTTGATAACATGGCCAATGTTTTTGAACTAACATAGACAATGCATCAAGAAAAAAATTGTTTTCAAACTATATGAAATGTTTTGAGATCATGAAGATTGTGTTGAAATACTTGTACTGTGTATGTTGAAAAATCAAAACGTAATGGGTATGAGATTTGAAAATACCCTTAGTTATCTAACCAAGGATTTAAAGGTAAAGATGTGCTGAAGCATGATTACTCATAATGTCACTTTATTTTCTGTACTTTGTATCTTAGAATGAAACGAGTACTTAAAATTTTCGAGGGACTCATGAGCGATCATTTGAGAGAGAGAATCACAAGAGTAGTTTGTAAGGAACATAGTTCCTTAATGCAGGTATTATAGGGAAATGCCATAAACACTTGTTATTATACTTGTATATCAGAATTGTGATCAACAACTTTTATTTATGAACAAGACATATTGTTTCACAATACACGAAAACAAAAGAAACAAAGGCATAAGACAGCAACATCCTTTGTTCAGCCGGATGCTCATCCAAGGTTTGGATTTGCACTGACTATCTTCGGGCGATTGTTCCTGAAATGGCTCGTCTCGCCACAGTTGTAGCAAGTACCAGGCGGAAAACGAGCTTGAGTAGGGTTGACTTGGAGTTGGGTAGCAGCAAGATTTGCAACAGCTTTGTTTTGGATAGCAAAGCGGCATGTGTTAATCAAATGTCCCCTCCGTCCACAGTAGGTACATTTGAAGCAGGGTATGAGGTTTGAATGATGACGGTTGCATCGTTTGCATCTTGGGGCAGCTCCCAAGTACGGCTTCCTAGCTAGTGGCATCGCTACCTGGCTAGGTCCCGCTTGATTAGGTGCAACTGCTGCGGGTTTCCTTGAAGCCTTACGCTTCCTTGATGTTGGTGCAAGCCTGACTTCTGCTTCCTTTGGTGGCTCTTGAGTGGCTTCATTGTCGAGACGAGAGGCTTCATTGTTGAGATGAGCCATGGCAATGCCTAAATCCACAGTCTTCTGAATCACTTCGCCTATTTGCTAGACAAATTTGGCTGTTCGCTCGGGCATTTGACCAGTGCTGAAAAGAATAGACATTCTAGAAGGAAATGAAAGTCATAGCAAGAAACAAGTGAAAGGTTATTGGAAAATCAATACAGAATGGTAACGAATGAAAATTGTGATCATTTGTTTGTTACCTAAGGCAAACAAATGAGATGGTGACAAATCAAAGTAAATGGGTCAAAAATAATGTATCGCGAAGACATGCTAGCCTATAAGTGAACACTCATTCCAAGAATTCCCAGGTAAGCACAACTGGTCTCGCGTCTGATGAGATGTACACGAAGTGCTTGCCTAGACAGAAAACCCAGAATACAGGCATTCACCCTTCCAGTTTGCACGTGTTCACATTATTTAAAACCCAAAACCTTGACGAGATTTTGAAAACTCAAAGGGGTTCAAAACCATATAATAGAGAGTTCAAAACCTAGCAATCAATCATCCTAGAACAGATGATTAGTTTTCAAAGCGGTTTGGAAATTTATGTTCTTGTTGTGGTTGTCGCCTAAGGATAGGTGACGGTATTGTTTTATGACTAAACGCAAGTAAACTCGCGTTAGGGTCCTAAGAAGGTTATAGACTAGGTCAAAGTATTACTAATAACCTAATTCCCTATAACCATGAGCTCTGATACCATCTTTTCTGTCACACCCCGACCACGTAGAACATACAAAACGTGGCGGAAACAACGGGGAGTGTTGTAACAGAATTAATGTTTCACAACCATGGATATTAAAGTTTCGTTTTATTCATCAAACAAGCGAGTTACATTGTCTTTAAACAAGAAATAAAGAGTACATAACAAAAATTAACTAGTTCTTGTCTCGTTTTAAGTCACTAAGGCACAGGTCCGCCTAATTATGTCTTGATAAATCCTATGCATCATCTCCTGAAAACACATGTGAAAATAGGTACGTCAGCATAAAAATGGCTGTGAGATACATAGGTTTTGTGAAAATAGGATTCATGACTTATGTTTGAGAAAATGTTTAGTCATGAACCTTGTTATTTGTTTTGTTTTGTAAATCGTTTAAAAAGCAATAAGATCAGATGATATGTATACGTAAGAGAATTATGTATGGTTAAATGAATAACCAAGTAAAATGAGTTTGTAAAAGATAAGTTGTTTTGTAAAACAATGTCTTGTGAAAAGTATGTTATTTGTATAAAATGTTATATGTCTCAAATTGAAATGATTCAAATAACGCTACAATATGTAATACCATACAAACACTTATATATAGGAAGTACCAGCGGCATATCCACCATGCTTGTATCATATTACACACGCCTCGTTACTTAAATCACTTACTCAAACCAAACCAAACAATGTAAGATGTCTATGTTTAAACCAATTGTCAAAAGTCCTTGTATAAACCATGTCAAATGTTGATAGTCCAAAAGTTGTCAAGTAATGTGTAACAAATGTTTATGTATGGTAAGTAAAATAAGACTACTTAAACCATAAGTAAAAATGTACAAAACAAAGTATTTTGAGTAAATCAAAAAGTTATGTTTTGTAAAATATATGCATGCTATACTGAATATGAACATTTATGCGGTATTGTGAAAATTCATACATCCAAGCCTTGAGACAGTCGGATAACTATGTAAAAATGAGTTATCAAAAGAATATGTATTCGGATTCGGTCATTCCTTACGTCCAAACAAACCCGAGATTTCAGGAATGGGATTTGTCAAGTCCTGTGGTACCACTACCTACTACCGAGCGGCATGATCGGTGTTAATGAATGTATAGTATAGTTTAAACAACCCAAATGTCATACCAAAATGTAAGCATGTGAATGTAATGTAAAATGATGTACTAAGTATGCTAAGTTAACATACAAAGTAGAAAAGTCATGTAAATCAATGTGCTAGCATGCTATCAGTCAACATACATAGCAGAAATGTAATGTAAATCATGTACTAATAGTGTACTAATGAACATAACAAGTATATGATGTGAAAACAGGAAAGCACGAAAGTAACAAGTAGGCACATGTGTTCCACCCCAAAACAGTTTGGAAAACAGTAAAAGAGGGGTCTATGTACTCACTTGAGATTGCTCAGAAGTCCTAAGATAACCACCAAGCAATGCTAGAGATCACGGAATCAAACGGCACCTAATATAGGTAACTATGTTAATAACCCGGACCTATATCGGAGGATTTGATAGAATGAGGGTTCGTAAACCAAACGAGTATGGAGACTCGTGTCATATGGTTTAACAAAGCCTACATACCAAATGAAACCTAACCTAAGTGCTTACGACCCATTACGACCCGTTTAGGTAGCTTATGCTACTTTAACGCGTCGCTCGCGTGAAACGCGTTCGGACCGCCTAACTAGCCCTATGACAAGTGTTATATGCCTAAACATGTTACATAATCAGTTATGTGACAAAAGTTTAGGTTACATATGCTTAATTACCAATTATACATGAAAAGGGTATTCGGGTAATTTACCTAAGGCATATAAACTACCTATCATACAACTACTCAAACGATGTGACCATAGGGTATAACCTCGGAAGGTTATTCCCTATCTACTATGGTCACCTAAAGTATTTGGTCGGATCCTAATGATCGACCAAATAGGTCGGGTTCGAGGTATAAGCGATTTATTAGATCGCTTACCCTACGACCCTAGACAACGTGGTAATCAGTAGGCATAGTCCCAAGGGACTATAACCAACGTGATTACACTCACGTTGCGAAGTTCAAACGAACTTCGCATTGACCATAAACTGGTCAATGCAGAAAGTCAAACAAAGTTTGACTTTCAGACTCTAAAAGACTCGAAAAGCAATAAAAGAACGAAAGAATACTTACGAAGGGTCCCCGAATGCTAATTTCGATTCAAAAATCTCAGGTATGAAATAATAGTTTCAACTTAGAGTTTCTCAAATCAAAATTCTAGTGATTTGAGCAATGGGGGGCATGGGGTATTTATAGTTTTCGGTCCACCGTTAAGATCGTTTCATGGAAACCGTGCTTTAATCGCATCCGTACAAGTGTTGGAACCTTATGGTGACTAAAAATGATCCTTATCATCTGACTAAGCAATTGAGAATGTGCGGGTGTGGTTAAAACAGCTGCAATCTGCTGTTAAATGCAGTTAATCTGGTCTTATAGTCGGACGCGGCCCGATTCAGGATGTATATAAACTCAGGCGGGCCGCCTGGGAGTTGCAGATCAGAAATAAGTTTCAGAAATTACAGTTTCAGTCCCTGCATGTGTTTAAGGCCATTCCCGACACATCTAAGGCCCGTAAAGCCAACTTTAAGGCCCTAAAATGTTGCCTAAACATTGTGGACATGAAACATGCTCAGAAATATGTCGGATGTTGGTTCGTTTGGTCGTACGAACGCGATGTTCGCTTAATTAAGACGGAATGCGCACAAGCGGGAAAAACGATCCAAATGACGTGACGAATGGATTTTTCTTATGCCGAACACTAAAATAAAATATTTTAGTGCTTACATAAATTTTTGGATGTCCGGATGTATTCAGAACGTAAGTTATGCGCGAAAATGCAAACTTGTGCACTTTTTGACACTTTTAGTCCCTGAATGAGCCAAAAGTTTATTTTAGCACACCGAACCCCTCAAAGCCTATTTCTAAGCTATATAAAGGATATTTAAGGTGTGTTTAACTTATGGTTATGTTCCGGAATGTCTGTTACAGTTCAAATTGGCATACTTTCGCAGTTTGTCAAGTTTAGTCCCTGTAAGCGAATTAACTTGTTTTTGCCATACCAAAGCCTTCAAAACTTATTTCTAAGTTATTTAAAGGTTATTTAAGGTATGTTAAGCCTATGTCACTATTCCGGAGTGTTTGTTGCATTAAACTGGCTATATTTACGCATCGGTGCGCGTATAACCTTCCAGAAAGCGATTTAGAGTTTGGATTTGAACAAAAATTGATATGTGCAATATGATACACATATTTTTACAAATCCCAAATATGAAATATAATATTTCATTGGTTCGGTATTTGTTTGATGGCCGTGGAGGCACAGGTGTTACACGACGTAGTTGTTGGAATACCGTCTTAGGTAGGGTATCATTAATATTATCAAAGGGTTATTATACTAACCTATGTACATTTGTGTAAATTATATATTAATCCCAGGAAACCCTTACACGAAGTCTAAGATAGCAATGTGAGTTTATCCTCTTTTTGTTAACCTTTTTGTAATATTTTATAAAACCTTAAATGTTTTACAATGCGATTAAGCGGTGATTGAGTCTTTGTAGTTCTTCAATTACTGCCGGTATGTTGGGGTTTTGTATACAAAATTTACTACACTGTGAGTAGTAAGTCGGGACGACAACACGTTACTATTGGACGAAGAGTTAGCCAATGTGTTATATGACCCACAAGTCAGGATTGACAGTACTGAATGAGTAATTGTGTAGAAATAAACAATGTGATCGCTCTCAATACTGTTTTAATTGATGAAATATTTCTTGATTAAACTGGGATTCACTCACCAGTATTTCCATTGACAAATGTTTTTAAAACGCATTTCAGGTAACACAATGTGACAGCCAATTAGTAAAAAGCCAGCTGGAGAGCACTGAAGGCTTGGGAAAAATGTGGCTATAAAAGTTACCTAAAAGACGATGTTTTAAATTAAATAAAATAGGGTTTATCCCTATAAACGTATTGTAATAAGAAACTTGGGTTTTACCCATGTAATTATTAATATCAAATATGGTGGTTTTACTCTGTTAAACATTTCCTAACTACGGTCGAGATGTAATTTCCGCTGCCAAATTAACCAACTGATACCACCAAAAATTCTGAGTTCGCGTCCGCCCGTTCCCGGGACAGATAAGGGATCGGGGGTTGCGACAAATGTAATAAGATCCATAAGGATCAAAGACAATTTAATTATGTCACGTATGGAATATCATGCTTAAAAACTTATGTTTTAATTAAGTTAATATGACCAATACTATAATGCATCAAACATCAAGATAGAAATGGGCACCAGCTTCCGTCACCACTACGTTTTATATTCCGCTGCGACGTTTTTGGGGTGTGACAGAAATTGGTATCAGAGCCATTGGTTGTTAGCGAACTAGATGTTTTCGGAGGAAAACACTAGACTTCAACCGAAGAATTTTGAGATTTAAAATCCAAAATTCTCGAAGCCAAGAATTTTAAATAAGCATAGAAAAATTTTATCATTTAAGAAAACCCTTATGTGTTTATGTGCATACGTGATTTTCTGTTTATTTGGGCCTTATGTGTTACTATTCATATTGATCACACTTACTTCGTACGGTTACGATATGTCACGTCTCGGCCCATAGAGCCATTAGTAGTTCTGCTCACTGATACTGTCGAACCTGTACTTGAGATTCTTTCGCCCGTCGTTACAGAATCGTTTGTTCTGCTATTCGAGTCACATGATTTGCTACACCTCTTTTAGTCTACACTCGCCGTAGGAAGAGGACTCGACCCGTTAGAGAAATCGCATCAACTTCGAGAGCTGAGACAGCGTTCGCTTTGAAGAAGCAGAAGGAGGTTGGGGTCAATCGCTCTCACTATGATCGTCAGTTCACCACGTTACGAGGAGGCATGGAGACAATGAAGGACTTAGAGGGACAGATGGACTGTTATGATGAAATAGAAGAGCTTGTTAGGAAGATGTTGGACTTCCAGGAATTGAAGCGTTAGTTGTTGTTTGTTTTGTTTGTCTCATTTGATGAACCCTATTTATGGCTTGCATGCCAAATTCTCAGTTATTTAGTAGGAAATTTCATATAGTCTTGTTGAGGGTGTTGATGTAGACATGCCAAATTTTGATTAGTCTTCGTACTAAAAACAAGCTTTGTAATTTCTGGTATGTTTCGAATCAAAAACCAATCTATGTTCATACTCTTAATACCAAAGCTGACTTGAGTTTTGTTCGAGAAACTCTAAACCATTTTTGTGTTCATCAACAAGTAAGCTGGGTATAAAGTGCCCGATAGAACTAGCAATTGGTAAGTTGATAGAAACTAGTAAGGTCGTTCGCGATTGTAGTATTTAGTTAGGTGATCGTAGTTCAGTGTTGGTTTGTTTCCAGTAGAGCTGGGGAGTCTTGACGCGGATGTGAGAATGTATTGATTTTCCGACGATGAAGTGGGGACTATCGCTTGAAGAAGCTAGCTAGGATATCTCGTCCTGATGACGGTAGAGAGGCGGTAGTTGTTTGCGGGAACCGATCGGGTCAAGTTTCGAGTGTTGATGGTTGAGAGTTGTCAGTTTTGTAAGGATGCTCAGGTGGTTGCAAAAGGTGCTATCCTGCGTTCTTAGTTAACGTGGTGGATACGAAATCCGAATATAGGAATACCGGAGAGATTCCTATTGTTTGCAATTATCCAGAAGCTTTCCCCAAAAAGACTTATCTGGATTGCCCCCTGCGAGACAGATCGAGTTTCGGATCAATCTAGTACCCGACGCTGCACCCAATTGCACAATTTCCTTATAGATTAAGCACCGTCTGAGATACTAGGAATGTCGAGTCAGTTTCAAGAACTAAAGGACAAGGGTTCATTCGATCAAGCTTTTCCTTTGAGGTGCATCTGTTTTGTTGAAGAAGAAGAAGGATGGATCCTTCAGGATGTGAGAGGATATTAGAAAGCTGAACAAGTTGACTATCAAGAATCTGTACCCTTTTACCGAGGATTAACGATTTGTTTGATCAAGCTATCGGGATCTAGCTGCTACACGAAGATCGATCTACGATTGGGATACTATCAGTCGAAGGTTGCTGACGAAGATATGCTGAGGACTGCTTTTCGAACACGATATGGCCATTACGAGTTATTAGTCATGCATTTGACTAAATTAATGCGCCATTTATATTCGTAAATCTCATGAACAGGGTATGGAAGCCCTAATCGGATGAATTCGTAATAATATTCATCGACGATATACTTGCCTTTGTGCGAACCAAGGAGAATCATGAGTAACGTTTGAAGTTAACTATGGAGTAGGTGAATGATAAGAAGCGCCAAAGGCCCCGTCGGGAGTATGACGATCCATATAACTAGTTAGATGCTACTTGAGATTTATTAAGAATTTCTCTAAATTAGTGCAGCCTTTGACACTAATAACCCCAAAAGGAAAAGGGAAGTTGATTGGACAGCGAAATAGTAGGAAGCTTTACTGGCCTTTGAAAGAACAATTGGGAGAGTGTATGATGGACTCTGAAGGAAATTAAGATACTCACATGCCCTTGGCAGAGTTATCTTACAATAATAATCAACACGCTAGTATTTAGGTTGCTCGGTTTGAAGCCTTGCATGGATGGAAGTGTTGATCACCATTTTGTTGAGCTAACATGACAAAAGACAATTAACCAAACCTTAGTTTATCTTGGAAACCAGCGACAGGATTTGCTTGGATCGAGGGAAGGTTAAAAGTCGCTGATTGATCAACAGAAGGATTACATGGACAATTGAAGGAACTATTGGAATTCCAGATTGAAGATTTAGTTCTGTTAAAGGAGTTATCTTGAGAGTGATGCTAGTAGGTTTAGCAGAGGAAGGAAAAGCTGAGCCACCTTGACTTAGTCCTTTCGAGAGCCTATCTTGAGTTGGACCAGTCGCTTATAGGCTCAAGCTACCGTCAGGATGGAGAGCGTTGAGATGTGAGATTAGGAATTGAGAGTGTATGTAATATAGGTCTACGAAGATTCTTTGTAAGAATCAAAGTTTCTCACATAAACTATAAGACTATATTCATTAAACCTGTTTTTGCTGTTTTCACCCAGTGTGAAAACAAAACCTGTAGATTAAAATTTCGGGGATGAAATTTCCTAAACAGGGGGAGACTGTGACACCCGGCTTTTCAGGTCGTACCGTACAATTGTAGCACATGTTGTAAATAGGTAATAGGGACATATTTGACTGATTATGATGTATATATGTGAAATTTAGTGTATTGGTAAAATTAAACTTTGATAAAAATTATGTTGGCAACGGTAAGATAGACGCTTATCGTGTAACGATTAAAATGCGAAACGAACATCGGTGACCAACCGGACAGTGTTAAAGTCCTAAAAATAGTCTGTTATGATTAGAATAATTATTTTATTCTTATCCATGAGGAAAAATAAATTAAAACGCTAGGAAACTCTCTTTTTCAAGTTTAAGCGCGTACCGCGCGATGCAGCACGTATACCGACAAAATACTGTCAACACAGCCCGTCTAGCCAACCGAAAATCATTTTAGCAATAATTTGATGAGTTTATTACTTTAGAATGATAAAAATAAATAAAAACGCATAAATTCCTATTTTTGCGATTTTAAGCGCGTACCGCGCAGCATAGCACGCATACTGCCAAATACCGGCAATGTCGCCAGTCCAGGCAAACAAAATATTGTTCCATAATATTTTGGTGAGTTTATTTTTATAGAGTGTTAAAAATAATTTAAAACGCACTAAAACGGGATTAAAACGCTAGATAAAATACCCGGTATCCAGTAAAATACCTGTTTTACACTATATTACATATATGTATATATATTTGTGAGTGTGTGCGTATGGTGTATGTGTGTGTAGAGATAGATGGCAGCCCTACAACACTTCCTCTCTCCCCTTTCATGCTCTCATTGGCTAACTAGGGAGGTGCATGCATGAGTCATGATCACCACACCTTCCAACATCTTCCATAAACCAAGAAATGTCACAATTAAACTCATACACTCTCTCTCTCTCATCAAGAATCAGTTGAACACCCCTTCTCTCTCTCTTATTTTCGAATTTCCAAACATGTTCCTTGAAGATTCATGTTCATGCAATCTTGTCTCAAGTCCATATGAAAATCTAAGAGTGTTTCTTAGGAGTTTCAAGCTAGAATCAAGTTTCATATCATCATTTTTGTCAAAAAACACTAAGTGTCTTGAAGGTATAAAACTTACTTCTAAATCATGATTCATGAAATTTTGGTGATGTTGGTGGTGGTAGAATGTTTCTCTTGTTCTTGGAATAAATCACTAACTTGAAAACAATAACAAATGGGTTTTTGAATAAAATAAAAATAGACATATATATGTATGTATACATAATCGTATATGTGTATTTGTGTATATGTATGAGATTAAGCTTGATTTGTTTGATCGTCGTGTGACCCTAACGAGTCAATCTGAAGAGTTCAACATCAAAAACAAAGGCGGAATCAATGAGATTGACATAACACAGCTTGTTTTCCTCTAATTATCTTCTTATTGATCGATTCTGAGCTTTTACAGATTCAAATGACAAACGGACAGCACCTCGGCTAAGAAACTATGGTCTAATTCCATTTCAAATGATCACAGCACTTCAGTATTTAGAGGCGTTTAATTCCGCTTGAAACTGTCTCAAACGGAATTACCAGTTCAAACGGAATTACCTAATTCCGTGCGGAATTAGTTAATCTCGCTTGAAATTCTAATTCCGTTTGAAATGTCTTCAAGCACCTTTTAAGCGGAATTACCCTAAAATACCGTTTTCTCGATTTCCGTGCCCTAATTTATACATGACTCGATACAAGACGAAGCTAACAGACATCTAATGCACCAACAGACTCCCCCTTGGATGTTGACGAAGTCTTCGGGATCGAGTCTTCAGTCTTGATCGGTCTTGACTGTCTTTCCAAATTGATTTAACATTGTAAAAGCCTCCTTCAATCTTTATCTTCAAACTTTAATCTTCAATCTCCCCTTTGAATGTTGATCCAGAATTTTGACTCCCCCTTTCGCAGACTCCCCCTCTCGATAAGCTGGAACTTAAATTCTGGTTCAAACTTTGACATTTTTCTTTACCATGGGGATATTGACTCCTGTTTCCTGCACAATCTCTACCTAAATATAAGATTTATGATTATAACAATTTCAATCCAAACTTACCATTTAACTTCATTTGTTGGTCTTGTCAGAATTTAGAAATCCACTTAAGTATCCAGGTCCAAATTAATGACCCTGTGCACTTAATTTGTCTACCAAGTCCAACTTAATGACCTTGGTTAACCTGAGACAAATCACACTGA
Organism: Helianthus tuberosus; assembly: GCA_030545235.1. NCBI lineage: Eukaryota > Viridiplantae > Streptophyta > Magnoliopsida > Asterales > Asteraceae > Helianthus > Helianthus tuberosus. The sequence goes on from CM060423.1 coordinate 147,213,325, forward strand.
CATTTTGTACAAACTAGTTAAAACAATTTTCTGAAATTTACAAGTTTCAAATTAATGAACTTGTTTTGACTTATCATTTTCTAGGTTTAACAAGATTAGCTCCCAACTCATCTTCCAGCTCAGAAACTTCCTGCATTTGCTTCAAATTCGAATCTGAAGATCAACTCTCCACTTTGGTTTGTCGGAAAATAAAACATAAATGTAAAATCTTTTTGGATTTTAATAAAGTTTCTATGCTAGAAATGAATTACAGAAATAAAATGCAGTAAATGTAAACTATTTACAAACATATTTTTGGTGAGCGTGTTAGGGAATCATATCAGCTATTCGACAAGTCACAAGTACTGTTAAGCTTTGGTTACATACTCAGAATTAAACAATTCGCTTAGATTGTCGATATACTGATCCACTTAAATTCTCACACAATTTTCAATCTGTCCAGGATATGAATTTAGTGTTTTAAAAAATTAAACTCATTCGTGTGTCCCACCTCTTGAATATACTCTCGTATCCAGATCCCAATATGCAGTCTTACAGGTGAGTATACCACAGATGATATCTGTAAGGGGTTAAATTGCGAAGAACCGTGAGAGCTTAGGTCAGAACTTCCGTTTAGCAAAGAGATGATGGCTTCGACTTTTGGTGGGTCCCCTTTAGAGGATCTTTTTTACAACAACAATGATTAGCATTTTTTAAGGTTTCATCATTTTTGTGCTGAGGGCTGTGCTATATTTCAAGCAAGTGGTAAAGTATTATACGGGGACTAGGCCATTGCTTCCGCAAAATCAGAAGTCCCGGGATAATACCCCAGATATCACTGAGTATAAAGACCTAGTATCTCAGAAAGAGGGATCCTTCAAACAAGATTTCAGGGGTTACCTATATATCCAAGTAGTGTTCCCCACGAAATAAGCAAGTATGAATTTAGATTTATATCCCGAACAAACCTACTAAATGTATAAAAACCTATCGGCATATCATCAGCGAGATTGTTTAAGACTTTTAAACTTTACATATCTTTAGCATACTGTAACTGTCAAGCCGGTGTACTATCATTTTCCCTTTTTACACAAGCTATTTTCTGGTTTTCTATTGTTTTTGGATTTTGAAAATATCTCATGTTTTTGGATTTTTCAATTTTTTTTATTGTTTTTGTATTTTCTGAAATTATAACCTATCTCCCCCTAAAGACCAAAATAAGTAAAAAATCGACAAACCATTGCAGATTGCTTCTCAACATCATCTACAATGTCTCCTTCATCTACGCCAAGAATCTCCTCCAACACCGATAAAAGCTTCATACCGTTCAATTTTAGCAAATATTGAAAACGAGTTTTATCAAACGCTTTGGTATGTAAATCAGCTTTTTGTTCGTCAGTGTGGATTTTCTCAATTCGTATCAACTTCTTCTCCAAACAATCTCGGATGAAGTGATGACGAATTTCTATGTGTTTCGTTTTAGCGTGATGAACAGGATTTTTAGTAATGTTTATCATAGCCTCATTATCAACAAAGATAGGGGTGTTAAGAAATTGCAAACCATAGTCGCGCATCTGTTGCTGGATCCACAAAATCTGAGAACAGCAACTGCTAGCAGATACATATTCAGCTTCACATGTGGATAAAGCTACAGAGGTCTGCTTTTTGCATTGCCAGGTGAACAATCTTGTTCCGAAAAACTGGCACCCCGCTGTTGTTGATTTAGCGTTAACTTTGCAGCATCCGAAATCGGAATCGGAATACCCTTCGAGCGTGAAATCGCCTTCTCTTGGATACCACATCCCCAATGATGGAGTTCCTTTCAGGTAGCGTAATATCCGTTTCACAATTACCATATGCGAAGCTCTCGGGTTAGATTGAAATCTTGCTGCGAGGCAGGTTGGATACATAATATCGGGTCTTGAAGCTGTCAAGTACATCAACGATCCTGATCAACCTGAAGTCCCAAGAAGAATTTCATCTCACCCATCGATGACATTTCAAATTTCTGCTTCATAACTCTTTCAAAATCTTTGCACAGATTTTCATTTGTAGACCCAAATATGATGTCGTCCAAGTGTATCTGAACTATCAGAAGATGACCGTCGACCTCTTTGGTGAAGAGAGTGGCATCCACTTTTCCACGGATGAAGCTGTTGGCAAGCAGGTGTTGAGACAATGTCTCGTACCAAGCTCTCGGGGCCTGGTGTAAACCATACAGCGCCTTATCCAGCAAATAGACCTTGTCTTTGTGGATTGGATCGATGAAGCCCGGTGGCTAACCGACATATACCTCCTCTTTTACCTTCCCATAGAGAAACGCCGATTTAACATCTAACTGATATACTTTGAAATTTTTCCAAGATGCAAATGCTAGGAAGATTCTGATCGCTTCAAGTCTCGCAACTGGAGCATACACTTCAGTGAAATCTATACCCTCCTGCTGACTGAAACCCTGGACTACGAGTCGAGCTTTGTTACGAATAATAACCCCTCGATCGTTTCTCTTACACTTGAATATCCACTTGGTGTTTATCTTCCTTTGACCATCAGGCAAGTCTACCAATTTCCACACTCCTAACTTCTCAAATTGACTCAACTCTTCTTGCATAGCATTGACCCAAGAATCTTTAGTAAGCACCTCCTTATAAGTCCTCGGTTTAATCTGCGAGATAAAACAACTAAGTGAAAACTCAGTTTGTAAAGGAGCTACTGTAGAATAAAAACATGTAAGGCCTTGGTCAATTTGACGTCTAGTGCGAACGCTTGATTGTAATTCTCCAATAATCAACTCCTCTGGATGATACGAAAGAGTTCTCGGCATCACCTCGCCTGGAACATCTACCTCGCCTTCCACATTTGTGACATTCTGATTTGCACCTTGTTCACTGACTGGAATTGTTTGACTTGAACTCTGAAGTTGCTCCCCCTCAGAATCTGAATCACCATGATCAAATACAGGCATATTATCAGATTCTTGATTATCATTGACTGTCATCTGATTATCATGAGCAACTTCATCTTGTTGAATATCATCATGTTCTCCAGCATTACTAGGACCTGCTTCATCGTCATTTGAAGCTCGATTTTGACGTCTAGAATACTCAGCTGGGAACCTTTCCTGCGATGACTCATACTCTCTCAAAATATCCAACTCATCAAAGAAATCTTCTTCTTCTTCTTCGTCTTCCATGTCAAACGAATTCCACAAAGTATCATAGTGAAAAAGCCATGAATCGCCGGGATTTTGCGGTGGCATTGTGTAGCCTTGGCATTCAACATTGTGTGCTTCAATAATCCGCTTCAAACTTGGAACAAAGACTCGTTTCAAAGGACTTGAGTAACCGATAAATATTCCCTCGATACTCTTTGCACCAAATTTACCAAAAGGCTCTAGAACAGTGTAGGGAGACCCAAACGGTTCTAAATACTTCAGGTTCGGTTTGCGGTTATTGATCAGTTTGAAACATGTCTTGTTGAATTTCTTCACTGTGAGAACCCGGTTGAGCGTATAGCACACGGCGGATACTGCTTCTGCCCAAAAGTTGACAGGTAATTTAGAATCAGCAAGCATCGTCCTGGCCATTTCAATTAGCGTCCTGTTCTTTCTTTCAGCTACTCCATTCTGCTGCGGAGTGTAAGGCGCTCTAAATTCATGCAATATACCTCTATCATCACAATATTCTTCCATTTTGAAATTCTTGAACTCAGTACCATTGTCACTACGTAATCTTCTGATGCGGGGTTGGTACAAGTTTTCTATCTTCTTGAAAAGCGTCATCAAACGATCAAACATCTCATCTTTTGACTTCAAAAATAATACCCATGAAAATCTTGAATAATCGTCTGTAACTACTAGACAATAGAGATCCCCAGTTATGCTTTTGACGTTCACTGGACCAAACAGATCCATATGGAGTCTCTCTAAAGGTTTCAAAATTGAGTTTTCTTTCTTCTTAGGGTGAGATTTCTTCTTTTGCTTGCCTTTGACATAGCTAATGCGCTCCCCCTCAAGATGAAAACCTTTTACATGAACACCAATTACTAAATCATTATGTACCAGGTGATTCATTTTTCGCAAGTGAATATGACCCATTTTTCGATGCCATAACTGTGATTCTTTTTCCGTTGCTCTTCACATAAAACAATGAGCCTGAACCGTGGTAGTAGTTGCTACACTCATGTCCAACACGTACAGATCATTGACTCTGGGCGCTCTCATGATAACCCACTCTTCGGGAACAACAAATCCTGGTTTCAAGATCAAACATTCTTTGTCTGTAAAGTGCGTAGTATACATACGATCACAAATCTGAGAGATGCTCAGAAGATTGTTTTCAAGCTCGGTGATGTAGTTTACTCTTTCAAGCGTTACAATACCATTCGATAAAGTTCCTTCACCAACTATTCGACCACCTTGATTTCCTGCAAAACCTACATAACCTCCATTAAATCCACAAACATCGTACAGTAGGGTTTTCTTCCCCGTCATGTGCCGAGAAGCTCCACTATCCATAATCCAACGTGAAACGGATCTTAGAAGCTCCTGCACATATCACAAACACTTAGTTAGAAGTTCATGCCACCCAAGCCTCTTTTGACTCGGGCAACTTAACATTTAAGTGAGTTTTTGCAATGTAAAGTGGCGGAAAATTCTTGTCATTCATCTTTAAGCTCTCCTCAGATCCAATCTCAACCTTTTTGTATAAAAAGAAATCATTTTGAGAAGATTGATCAGATGATTGGTCTTTCTTTGGTACATACTTCTTTTCAGAAGTAGTAGACTTTTGTTTCTCCAGTTTCTCATAGTGATCCAAAGGAACATTCATCTTTACCGGAACAGTAGAAGACGATTGTTTTTTTGTCTCAGAAACCTTTGGTTTTAGAAAACTTGTTGTTTTTACAACTGACTTTGGCTTCCATGCTTGTTGAGATGAAGCAACCCTTTTGTAAAATCTGTCAGTTTTAGTTACCACATTCTTTACGGATTCAGTTTTTATCTTGGTGTTTTCGTTCTTCAAAACTTTCTTCTCAACAACCATTGGAGCTTTACCTTTCGCATCACCTTTCTTTCTCAAATTCTCAACAACCACAGTCTTAGACTTCAAGTTGGTACACTTTCGTGCAATATGTCAAACTTGATTGCATTTAAAGCATGTTCGGATGTCAACTACCCGACATGTGTCTTCGGACTGAGGATGTGAGGCCTTCCTCTCAAAGAATTCTTCATTTGTTTTTGAAAAAATCTTAGATTCTTCATCAGAAAGTGAACTTGAACTTGAAACAAACACCTTTTTCTCAACAAATTTCTTGTTTTGAAAATTCCTTCGTTGATCATTCTTACCACCCTGATATCCACCCGACCATCTGTTTTGATTTTTGTTATAAAAACGTGGTGGAACAACTGGTTTCTTGTAGTAAGCTTTATCTTTTTCAAAATTCATTTGCCTCTTTGTCTGTTTCAAACCTTCTATCTCAGACAGATCAATTTCAACCAATTTAAACTCATTTTTCAATTTGTTTACATTAACATTCTCCAACGGAAAATCACAATCCGAATACAACTTATCAGATCCCGCCATCTTGTACATTACAAGATCAGGTTCTTCATTTAAGTTGTTTTTGGATTTTGATTTTGGAATGCATTTATCCAAAAAGCATTCATCATCCTCAGTAGTGTCACTTTCAGACTTTAAAACATTTTCAGCCATACTTTTAACAATTTCAGATTGAACACTATCTTCATCAGATGATGTGGTAAATGTGACATCAATCGTGTCTGGAAGCTTAACCTCATTTTCTTCTTCATCATTAACCAACCCGGATTTTTTCTTGGAAAAAATGTTTAGAACTGTTGGTGGAACCTGATGAAACCCAACCCCAGTTCCATCCGAATAAACATCTTCGCCTGCTTTGTTTTTCCCGATGGATTTAGGAACAATGTGTTGTAAGACAAAGCTTGCGGAGTTGTAACTGTGTAATTTCAACTGGATGCGTTCATTTTCAATTTTAGCTTCTTGAAATTGAAGCTTCAACTTAGCAATTTCATCCAGTTGCTGGTTGATTAACTCCTCTTTTACTCTAAGAACTCCTGATAGTTGAAGATTTTCTTTGGTTGTTTTACCATTTCTTTCATCAGAATCTTTAACCGTTCGTTTTAGCTTATCAAAATTTTCTTAAATGTGACAATTTTCAAGAATCAACTTTTCGTTTTCTTTCCTAATTCTTTCTATGTCATTTTTATCATTTTCACTTTTGTCAGTTAATTCTTTTAATCTGTCGTTCGAAGCTTTCAACAATTTATCACGGTTTAAGATCTGATCTTCAACACTTCTGACTCTACCAGTCAGTTCTTCAACTTTCTTACCACTAAGGTAAGTAATTGTACTACAAACTTTGCACTCTTTCATGCAATTTTTGCAGTCGTTCTCAGATTTAACTTTCTTACCTGACTCATGTGTATCATTTGAACTGACCTTGTTTTTGGACTCAGTTCCAGAACCAGAAACTACCTCTAGTTCTTTTGCAGCAAGAACTTTGTCAGCCATCTTCTTCAAGTTTTCAGCGGTGACTTCTTGTGATGTATCAATGATCCCATCATCAATCTTCTTTATCTGCGACTCTTTTTCTTTCTCCTTTTCTTTTTCTTCTACTTTCTCTTCTCCACCTCCCCACCATTCTCTCTGTCTGGCTTCTTCTTCTTCAGCAAATTGTTGAATGAGAGCATCAATACTAATGGAATCTGGATCAACCGCAATGTTTCCTTGTGGATCAAGGTAACATTCTCTGTCGGCATCCCATCTTTTTGCTCTTTTAGCTTCTTTGTATGTGTTATAGATTCTGCTCATCCTGGTTTGTGCTTTCATCCTTCTGTTGACAAATTTTTCTTTTTCTGTTCTGTTGTTTTTAAAAGGAACAATCTTTGCCACAAATGCATATCCAACCGCATCTTCCTCAGGCAAAACATCACTACAGTTATAACCTTCATCATCATGAAAAACAGCAAATGCCCTGGATTTTTCTCTGGGTGCCTCCTCTATTTGTTTCATTCTGGGCGGTTCTGATTTGTTCTGATGATAGATTGCTCTTTTGTAGTAATCTTCATGAAATGGATTTGCAGTATCATCAGCTTGTGCGTTACGACATTCTCTTTTGAAATGTCCTTTTTGTTTACACCTGAAGCACGTGACTTTTGATTTGTCAAAGCCAAGTTTTGTGGACGGTCCTCCGATAGAATGTCTACCAGTAATCTCCATGAACCGTTGTGCTCGTCGGACTGCACTAGCCATACACCACCTGATGTCGATCAACTCCATCTCTTCCGGGTCGATCTAATCGTATTCCTCCTTGGTGAGGTTAGTGTTTCCAATCTTTCCTGCCACAAGATTCTCATATGACTCTAGCACAGAAGCTAAGAACACCATCTGCTGTTTTGCTGATTCTTCACTGAAATTTTGAGCATTCTTTAAATCCACAGCAATGTTGCATTGAAACAAGTTCTTTGAAGTTGACGAAGAACCACTATGAAAACCACTGCTTGAACTCTCTTTATTTGATGTGTTAGAATTTTCAGCAGAGAAAGCTGTTTTAGGAGACACATTCTTGGGAATCATACTTTTTGGATAGTACAGCTCCACATTCTGCTGATATGAGGAATGATTGACTTTGTTTGATTTCTTGATCTCCAGCTCATGACTCTCTAGTCTTTCAATCAACAGATCAACCATCAGATCCTCCGATTTTATCGTATTTTTCAACATCAAAGCAAAGTATTGCCAATCCATCTCATCCGGAAGCGAGTCAAACAATTTGTCAACTAATTCTTCTCGAGAATATACAACCCCGTGTCTTGCCTGCTCCAACTTCAAGTGCCTGAATCTTTCAATCATCTTAGAAACATATTCGTTTTTCAAACAGCCAAATAAATCAAACTCTTTTCTTAACAGTTTCTTTTTGTTTTTTACTATCTCAGCACTACCCACACATTTCACTTTCAATTTTTCCCAAAGATCTTGAGCATTTTTGTACTCAATCAAAGATATTATGTCGTCTCTTACAGACTGATGAAGCAATGCAATGCACTTTTGTTCAGCAACAAAATTCTCTATATCTTCAGTTTCTGTCAAATTTTCACAATCTGGTCTTCCATTATTAAAGCCATTCTTTAAACTTTTCCAGCTTGGGTACGCAAACGCTTTTAGCCATTCTTCAAATCTTTTGGCCCACCTATTGTATTCTTCAATCGCCATCAACTTTGGAGGTTTGTTATATGTACCATATGCACTCCCCACACTTAAAGCATCGGACAAAGTTTTCTTCGCACTTGGAGTGTTTTCATTTGTATTGTTTGAAGTATCATCTCCGGTGTTTCCCGTGAAAGCAAACATGTCACTGAAAGGATTCATAAACTCATCCATCTTTCAAGTTCCTGAAACAATCAACAAACACTTAGAAAAATTTTTGAAATTTTGAAAAGTAGTTTCAAACAGAATCAGTTCAAGCGGAATAGCTCAAACGATATTACTTCTTCAAATGGAATTAGGCTTTTCAAACGATATTACCAGTTCACGCGGAATACTGCTTTTCAAACGGAATAGCAACTCAAACGAAATAAAGTCACTTTGAAACGAAATTAGTAATTCCGTATGAAACCTTCAAGCGAAATAGGGTTTTCAAATGGAATTAGTGATTCTGTTTGAAATAAGCAGCACTTTTCAAACGAAATTAGTGATTCCTTATGAAATCTCAAACGGAATTATGATGACATCAGCATATTCGAACAAATTTTCAAGTGGAATTAGCAATTTTATCCAATTTAGATCGAATTTTAGTCCTATTCTTTCAAGGATTAGTTAACACTATGTTTCGCTTATTATATACGAAAATCAGGCCATTTTGTCCGTTTAAACTCGTTCAAATCAGAAAAGAAAGAGTAGAAGTAAGAGAATCCGATGAAATCAAGCTGAATTGGTATGAACTCCTCGTCCTGAGCTCTGATACCACTTGTTGGATCGTCGTGTGACCCTAACGAGTTAATCTGAAGAGTTCAACATCAAAAACAAAGGTGGAATCAATGAGATTGACGTAACACAGCTTGTTTTCCTCTAATTATCTTCTTATTGATCGATTATGAACTTTTACAGATTCAAATGACATACGGACAGCACCTCGGCTCAGAAACTATGGTCTAATTCCATTTCAAATGATCACAGCACTTCAGTATTTATATGCGTTTAATTCCGCTTGAAACTGTCTCAAACGGAATTACCAGTTCAAACGGAATTACCTAATTCCGTGGGGAATTACCTAATTCCGTGGGGAATTAGTTAATCTCGCTTGAAATTCTAATTCCGTTTGAAATGTCTTCAAGCACCTTTCAAGCGGAATTACCCTAAAATACTGTTTTCTCGATTTTCGTGCCCTAATTTATACATGACTCGATACAAGACGAAGCTAACAGACATCTAATGCACCAACATGATTTATGATGGAATACTTGTTTGGTTAATTCGTCTAAAAATGACATGCATGTAGGTTTTGTCATATGTTCATTTATAAAAGATTGTTGTATGAAATTGTGTCTAGATGATTAAATGATGAACATGTCTTGGATTTGCATGAATTAACTTCAGGTTTGATGCATATAATTTCATATGAAATGATGATAATATGATATATGTGCTTTAGATACTTGTACACGAGCATGCATGATAATATGTGATCTTAAAAAGGTGATTTAAGTATGGTTTGAACATGATTTGATAAAAATGATATTTGATCAGATTATAAACATTAAAATATGGTTATTTTGGAGTATTTAATGATATAAAACTTTGTCATAAGGTTTACTAGCTTTGTATGTTATACTTGAGGCTTAAAAACTTGTAAAATAGGTGAAATAACGTGTTTTGTGTATGATTTTGTAAAAATCAGTTTTGAGCAGATTATAAACACTAAAATAAAGTTATTTTAAAGTGTTAAGTGACATATAACTTTATCCTAATGTTTGCTAGTCTTGCATGTTGTACTTGGTGCATTAGGAGTTGTAAAAATACGTGAAATCACATGATTTATATGACATATACAAAAACTGCACTAATCTGATTATAACCATTATTTTAATCAGTAAATAGCATGTATTGTGTTAAAATATCAAGTCATTTCGAGTTGGGATGATTATAGTAACGTTTAACGCAAAACTATGCGTTAAAATGGTCAAAAATCGGCTTTTCGGGTGATTTTTATAAAACTGATTTAGATCAGTAAATAAACTGATGTTTTTAGTTTAAAAACAAGTACTTTATCTAATTTTAAGTTTACTTGGTGTTTGGTTGGTCATACGTGACTTCCGACGCCCGAAAACGTTACCGAATCGCTAAAATACGCACTTTTCGATGAACAATAGTATGGGTGAATTTTGAGTGAATCTTATGTGATAAAATGTGTTAGCTGATTCAAACATGTAAATGTGATAATATGTTAAGTGTTAACTTGATAGTGGGAAATTTAGACTATGCATGTATACTTGTGCGTTTGTACGGTAGAAACGGTAAATTTGCGTTAAATGTGTAACTTGTTTGTCGAGCATGAAATTTGGTACATATGAGATGTTTTATGTATATTTGTTTTAAAAATGACAAAATAGATAGGTTAACAAGATTTCGCGTGTTTCGGTGTTAAATTATGTGAACGTTTATGTATAAATATTACAACGTGCAAATCATAGATATATTACGTATCAACGAGAAAGTTAACGGATTTACACAATAATGGTCACCAATAAAATCGTTCGGATCGCAAAATCATAGTATATATATATATATATATATATATATATATATTTTAACGTGCCAACATAATAAAAAATGACAGCTTTTCGAGAAAATCTCAAGGTTATGTGATAATTCTAAGAAACAGAGAAACTTAGGATTTTGTGATTAAATGTATATTGATTTAGAATTGTTCCCATATTAGGACGTAGATAATCAATTTCTGGGATTGTGGTATTAAAATACGCACCCAAAGGTGAGTGTCACTAAACCCCTCTTTTTATTGTTTTGTATATATATTTTGGGGGCGGAACACGTTGTTAAAAGGGTTTAATAATGTTTTCGAAATAAAACATACCTTTTACTATAAAAAATATATTTTCGTAGAAAATATATGAAATTTGATGAGTTATACGTTTCACAGTAAAACATTTTTTATGAATAAATATTGGATGTACGGTTTTTCTTAAGAGATACAGGATCGTACAGTTGGGGTACGGATGCCGGCCTGGGTCTCGAGTGATGGAGATTCAGGGGATTCGTACACATCGTGTATTAAATTGTAATATTAGTAGGATCTATATATTGTACGTGAGGCAGACATCATATTGTTCTTCGAGAAGGAACCATGCGCCCATGATGTCGTTTAATCAGTTTAAGTATTGCACGCGAGGAATTGTTGGTAGATCTATCGGGTTGACAACCCCGTCGTGACCGGTCGCCCCGAGTCAATGTCAAACGACGAATTTAAATTCTGTTTATTGTCTAGCTTTGATTATCTCTGCATGGTTAATATATAGTTCGTATCGTCTAGCTAACATACGAGTCTGAAAATTGACGCTATAATTTAATATACAAAACCTGGGCAATATTATAATTGTCGGAGTAATGACCCGATGGAAGGCCCATTGATTTTAACAAAGGAGTAAAATGGACTTTCTAAAACTACACGGATGCTTTCAAATAGACGCCTAATAAGAAAGTTTTCCTTGAAATAAAATCTGTTAGTAAACGAATAAGTGAACTCACCTTCCTTTGTGTTGACACTTGATTTTAACGTGTTCTACAGGTACTTGAGCTCGGCTTCGGGAATTATGGCGTATCTTGTGGTTTTTGATGCATGTTTTGTCACTTAAATATATTGGACTAATTTTAAAATTTTCTGGGACAAATGTAATAAGATCCATAAGGATCAAAGACAATTTAATTATGTCACGTATGGAGTATCATGCTTAAAAACTTATGTTTTAATTAAATTAATATGACCAATACTATAATGCATCAAACATCAAGATAGAAATGGGCACCAGCTTCAGTCACCACTACGTTTTATATTCCGCTGCGATGTTTTTAGGGTGTGACATCTAATACGTAACCAGGGGTTATGATACTTACAACGAGGCAGAACTTCGCTATATTAGTTGGTATTATGCCCGAAATTATAATTGCTATGTAGAAAACTGAGAGAGAGATCGAGAGAATGAACGAATTGGGACTGAAGGCCGATGGCCTCCTTTTATAGGGTTGTTCGGCCCTTTTCTCGCACCCCGCAACGACAGAAGGCAGGGCCTTCGCAGCCCGCGACATAGGCACAGTAGGGCCTAGCTTGGACCAATCATGGGGTAGGTTCGACGGATGGCGGGACACGTGGCGGCTCCGGGTTATGCCGCTTGTCTCCCGCTCGTGGCCCGCGTAAGACGAAGACTAAGTCTTCGCGGCCCGCCAGAGACCATAAAATTGATTTTTATTTAATTTTTATAAAAATAAAGGTATTTAGGGCCATTTTACGTATACGGGGTGTATTTTAAGGCGTATAGGGGTGTTCTAATTATTATAGGAGTGTTGTTATATCCTCACCACCTTGTTTTAGAACTCGTCCTCGAGGTCTACTGGAACAGGTGTTGATATTTCCTCTGCATTACTGATTCAATTTCCCAAGTGTATTCTGGTCCTCTCTTGGAATCCCATTTCACTTTGACTAGAACCAATCTCTTGTGTTTGAGATTCTTGACTTTTCTGTCTTCAATTTGTAAAGGCTCCTCTACAAACTTAAGTTTCTCATTTACCTCTATATCCTTAAGAGGCACTACTAGTGATTCATCGGCTAAGCACTTTTTGAGATTACATACATGAAATACATCATGTATTCCTGTCATTTCTTCTGGAAGTTGCAGCTGATAAGCTACTGTCCTATCCTTCTAATAATTTTAAAGGGTCCAACATACATGGGGCTTAGCTTTCCTCTTTTGATGAATCTCACCACTCCTTTCCAAGGAGAAACTTTTAATAAGACTTTATCTCCTACCTGAAATTCCAATGGTTTTCGCCTGTTATCAGCATAACTCTTTTGTCGATCGCGTGCAACTTTTAGTCTTTCCTTGACTTGAATAATCTTGTCTGTTGTTTCTTGTACTATCTCGGGTCTAGATAGTTGCTTTTCTCCAATTTCTGCCCAAGAGACTGGAGTTCGGCACTTTCGTCCATAAAGTGCTTCGAATGGTGCAGCATTGATACTGGTATGATAGCTGTTATTGTAAGAGAATTCTATTAATGGTAGATGATCGTCCCAATTTCCTCCGAAATCAATTACACAGGCTCTAAGCATATCTTTGATTGTCTAAATTGTCCTTTCGCTTTGTCCATCCGTTTGAGGATGATAAGCGGTGCCCAGATTCAGCTTGGTTCCCATTGCTTTTTGGAAACTTGTCCAAAAATGAGAAGTAAAACGGCTATCTCTATCAAAAACAATTGATAAAGGAATTCCATGTAATGAAACTATTTCATTTACATATAACTTGGCTAACTGTTCCATACTGAAAGTTTCCTTCATTGGTAAGAAATGAGCAGACTTGGTTAACCTATCTACAATCACCCAGATTGTATCATTACCTTTCCTTGTCTTGGGTAATTTGGTAACAAAATCCATTGTTATCAATTCCCTTTTCCATATTGGCATTTCTAATTGCTGCAACAAACCTGAGGGTTTCTGATGTTCAGCTTTAACTTGTGAACAGGTTAGACACTTGGCAACGTAAGCTGCTATATCCTTTTTTCATTCCTATCCACCAGAAGTTCTTTCTTAAATCTTGATACATTTTATCACTTCCAGGATGTATAGTATACTTAAACTTATGGGCTTCTTCTAATATTCGGTGGCGTGGGTTTCCTAGTTTAGGTACCCACATTCTTTTCTTATGGAATCTCCATATTCAATCGGTTCCTTGTTCTAGTTCTTTAATCATTCCTTTCAATTTCTCAGTATCATCCTTGATTACTGATTCTTGTACTTCTCTAATTTTCTTGTTTAAATCTATCTGCAGATTTAATTGAAGAGAACGTACTCTTTTTGGCTTTTCGTGATACTTTCGACTTAAAGCCTCAGCTACTACATTAGCTTTTCCTGCATGATATTGGATATTACAATCGTAATCACTAAGAATTTCCATCCAACGTCTTTGTCTCATATTTAATTCCTTTTGCCCAAAAACATATCTTAAACTCTTATGATCGGTGAAAATGGTAAACTTACTACCGTAAAGGTAATGTCTCCAAATTTTAAGGGAAAAAATTATGGCTCCTAATTCTAAATCATGAGTTGAATAATTTTATCCATGATTCTTAATTTATCTAGATGCATAGGCTATAACCTTTTGACGTTGCATCAACACACATCCATAACCTAACTTAGAAGCGTCACAATAGACTACAAAGTCTTCAGTTCATTCTGGTAACGCTAGTATGGGTGTGTTAGTTAATCTTTGCTTAAGAATTCTAAAGGCTTCTTCTTGTTTTGGTCCCCATTCAAACTTAACAGACTTACAAGTTAACTTTGTTAAGGGAATGGCTATTCTAGAAAAATCTCGGATAAATCTTCTATAATAACCGGCTAGTCCTAGAAAACTTCTAACCTCCGTTGGTGATTCAGGGGTTTTCCACTTAGTAATTGCCTCAATCTTTGTGGGGTCTACATGAATTCCTTCATGGTTAACTAGATGTCCAAGAAATTGTACCTCTTCTAACCAAAATTCGCATTTTGAAAATTTAGCATAAAACTTTTCTTTTCTCAGCAAATTTAGGAGTGCATGCAGATGCGCTGCATGTTCTTCTTTACTCTTAGAGTAAATGAGAATATCATCTATAAAGACCATCATGAATTTATCCAAATATGGCTTACATATTCGGTTCATCATGTCCATAAATGCGGCTGGGGCATTGGTTAAACCAAATGGCATGGCAGTAAATTCATAATGGTCATACCTTGTTCTGAAAGCGGTCTTAGGAATGTCCTCTTCCTGTACTTTTAGTTGATGATATCCTGAGCGTAAATCGATCTTAGAGAAAAATCGAGCTCCTTGCAATTGATCAAACAGATCATCGATTCTCGGTAATGGGTACCGATTTTTAATCGTGACCTTATTCAATTCTCGGTAATCAATGCACATACGCATTGACCCGTCTTTTTTTTTTGACAAATAAGATCGGTGCTCCCCATGGCGATGAACTTGGCTGTATGAATCCTTTCTCCAAAAGTTCGTCCAGTTGTTTCTTTAATTCTTGCATTTCTGCTGGTGTCAAACGGTAGGGTGCCTTGGCAATTGGCGCTATCCCTGGTAGCAGGTGAATTCTAAATTCAACTTCCCTATCCGACGGTAGTCCTGGTAGCTCTTCTGGAAACACATCTGGAAACTAAGATACTACCGGAATATCTTTCAATTCTTTTCCTTTAGTGTTCCTTTTCTTGCATAACTGGCTGTTTTCAAATACACTAGTGATCCTTTTCTTGCATAACTGGCTGTTTTCATTACAGAGATGAATTTTGTGGATCTAGATGGCTTATCTCCTTTAATTGTGATCTTTTCACCTTTTGGTGAATTTACTTGGATTGACTTTCATAATACTGTCTTTATTGGCTACTAACCAATCCATTCCTAATACAACATCAAATCCTGCCAAATTCATTGGATAAAGATTTGCAATAAACTGTTGATTTAAAAATTCTATTCTTGCTTCCTGCAAGATTTCAGTGATCTTAATGGATTCTCCATTTGTTGTCTCTACCAGACATTCTTGTTGGAGTTTAGTTAATGGTTGATTGAGAAGTTTGCAAAATGAAGTATTACTAAAACTTTGGTTCGCACCAGAGTCAAATAATACTTTAGCAAAAACATCATTAACTAAAAACGTACCGGCAATCACGTCTGGGATCATCTTTGCTTCTTCTGCAGTTAGAACAAATGCGCTAGCATTCTTAGTAGTCTTGTTGTTCATAGCTGGTGCTAGTTTCGGACAATTTGGCTTGATATGACCTTGTTCTCCACAATTGTAGCATATCCTATTGTTAGGTTTCTTTCTGCAGTCTTCTTCCTTGTGTCCAGATATTTTGCAGAAATTGCAGTATATAGAGCATCTTCCAGAATGCTTTCTTTTGCAATACTTGCAGTAAGGTGTAGAAGTAGAACCTACAATTTTCCCACGATTGGAATTTCCATAGCGAAATTCTTGGGTAAGCTTTTGAGCTAGGTTCCTCCTCTGGTTCTCTTCTTGCGTACGCACTAGTTCATCAGTCAAGGTATTTTCTAGTTCTACATATTCTTCTATAGTTTGTGGTCTAGCTGCCTTGACTACATGTCTAATCTCACTGATTAATCCCCAATGTAACGGGAGATTAATACTGGTTCTGGTGATGCAAGGGTTGGCACTATTCTAGCATATTCGAAGAATACAGTAATGTAACCCTTACAATCTACTCGAGTCATTCTGTGGTTTAAGAACTTATTAGCTATATGTTCTTTTTCATTGGGAGGACAAAATTTCCTTTCCACCATACTTTTAAACTCAGTCCATTCCATATTATAGGTTCTGTCACTTCCCCTAGACTGGAGGATAGTGTTCCACCATTCTAAAGCTGAGTTCATAAACAGATTGGAAGCAAACATGATTTTGTCTTCTTCTTCGCACTTGCTTATTTTTTAGACTGCCTCCGTCTTTTCTATCCAGCTTAGAGTTGCAATGGCTCCTTCATTGCCCTAGAATTCTATTGGTTTACAAGACCATAATTCTTTGTAAGAACAACCATAAGACATGGTTCTTCTTCTTTTTGGAATGGGAACTTGAAGTAATGGTCCATTATTTACACTGTGACTAGGTTCAGTAGGTGGTCGTTTACTTCCACTGTTACTTTTATTATCCGTT
The DNA here is from genome assembly GCA_030545235.1 of Helianthus tuberosus. Taxonomy (NCBI): domain Eukaryota; kingdom Viridiplantae; phylum Streptophyta; class Magnoliopsida; order Asterales; family Asteraceae; genus Helianthus; species Helianthus tuberosus. The sequence goes on from CM060423.1 coordinate 147,230,265, forward strand.
TCCTTAACCGTCTTGATAATATATGGCATTGCGTCTATAATCCCTTGTGTCACTATGTCACACCCCAACCGATGGCGGAAACATCAGGGCGCGGTACTGAGCGAAACAGATTGTCCAGGAGAATCCATAACAACTATTTGTTATAATATATTAAAGGTTCATGTCCCATTCCACAAACATATAAAATAAAAACAGTTATTACAGACATTGTTCTCAAAGACAAATATCCATTCCGACAACTCAGATTTTATTTAGTTTGTTTCTAGACTCCATCCTAGCTCGGTTTCATCAAACAGCAAGCAAACATCCTAAGCACCTGTCACATACGTTAAAAATAGAGGTCAATACACATAGTGTAAAGGTGAGTATACTAGTTTGATAATAATAATAGAGTTCGAAAGCGTTTACGCATAACCAACATGTACAACGTATAATGTGAAGCATGTAAGTTATCGACAAAGATCCTATCAATACCAATGATTGCGATTTGACTGCGAGTAGCGAGTGCGCATCACATGTTCACCACTGCGAACACTTGAAGTATTGTCCTTAAGAATCCCTGAGTGAAAAGGTGCTGAGTCAAAACTATAGTACTATTGTTGCTAAGGCAGGTAGACAGCAATCAATGTGTTAACATAACAAACAGGCATTCATCGAGTCACGTATAACATGCAATAATGGTCAGCGTATCAGTAGTGTTTGCGTTGTGTGTTCAATGTGATTTAGAATAAGTAACGTATGTAACACCCAAAAGTGCATAAAGCAAAAAGGGACCGAGTATACTCACAGCGATGGAAGTTAATTGACTGAAGGGAGTGCTAGAGAGAGATTAGCCTGATCAGAATGATAGCATAAGTGATGAGCGGTGCGTAAAACAATGCAAGTGAAGCAAGGTGATGAGTGGTCACCCGGTTGGATGGCAATCTGAACGGATGGCCATTCGATCGGATGTCAATCCGTTCGGATGGCCATTCGGTCGGATCGACACTCGTTTGGGATGGATGTGTTTGTGTATGATGGCTTTGAAGTTTTCGTTGTAGCATTTTGAAAACAGAGATGTGTCTCTACCTTCCAGGTCGATCGATCGAACGGTCGTTCGATCGGATAGTGATCCGATTGTTGAGGCTTCTCAGTTGAGAACGAGTTCACAGCAGGACGTCACTCGATCGGATAACAATCCGATCGGACGGCAATCCGTTAGAAACTGATGTTCTTTGAAAATTATGAAAATGATTAAGTGTTGAAGTCCAAGTGTCCGATCGGACTGCGGTCCGATCGGACGGCGATCCGATCGGACGGGGATCTGATCGGACGGCAATCCGTCCCAACGATCCTGATCGTCTTGAACTTAATGTTTTTGTAACGTTTTTTTGTGGTTTGCTCAAGACGGTATGACAACGTGTCAAACAAAGAAAAATCCATCAGACTCAGGCTATCCGATCGAATGGGAATCACCCCAATCCGACCAGTTAACTGTTCGTGATGGGTGGTTTCATATTCAACCAGAAATCGGTTGTCTCGTTGATAGGATTCAGATCTCAAACTGGCACATCGCTAGATGAAAGTAGGAGGCATGAATGAGTTCCGATTCTATTGGTTTTGAGTGCATTGAGTGTAAAAGAGCTGAAAGAAGGTTGGAAAACATCTTTCAATCTTTTTAACTTTGAAAATGGTTAGATCTATGCAAAATCGTTGTTAAATCATGTGGAAATCCTTTAGATCTGAGTTGTTATTGATGGGATGAGGCCAAAACTTGAAGTTCATAAGAACTCCATGATGACACCACCCTAGAACACCTCAAATCCACTGATTTCACGGTTAAAAGTTGAGATTCAAAGGTGAAAATGATGAAGAAGTGTGTGTGGATGATAGATGTACAAGATTTGAGTAAGAAACTTACAAGAATCGCGAGAAATCGAGGGAAAAGTGTGCTTGAGTGCGCTGGTCGAATGGAGGAGCTGTCACATCACAAATGATGTGACAGAGGGGTATTTATAGGGTTTCCAAAATAGGAAAGGGAGCATAGAACCGATCGGATGGTGCCTCGATCGGATGGCAATCCGATCGGATGGCAATCCGATCGGTTGGCAATCCGATCGGTTGGCCATCTGATCGGTTGGCCATTCGATCCAAGTGTCCGGCGAGTTGAGTTTTGGCGTTCCGTGTTGTGTGTTGAGCGTTGCGATGCGATGCGATTCGAGTGAGCGATGCGATAGTATTGCCCATTAATTACAAAAATAATCTAACTACTATATCTAACATATAATCACTATAAATAACTTACGTTTAGCGTTTGCGACTTGATTGCGAATGCGATAGAATTGCAATTGCGATTAGTCACCTCAACATAAACATAACATGCACAAGTAACACACAAAGGCACACACACGTAAGACAATATCCAGAACACATAATTCGAGTTGCGATGCGATTAGCGATAAGTCGATTGGCGATTAAACAAGTGATTAAACCTCGATTATTAATAGATACTCCACATAATAAAACTAAAGCAAATGAATAAAAAGATTCGATTACAAGTCAAGAAGCACAATTCAGTAGTTAAGCAAGGAGAAGCAGATCGCAATTAGCAATCTTTTCTTCCTTTGACTTTGACTTGTACTTTGACTTCCGAAAAGCGGGTTGTTACAGCCTCCCCTACTTTAGGAAATTTCGTCCTGAAATTTAAGAAGTAGGCGTAACGAACAGTTGCGGGTACTTCGCCTTTATGTCACTTTCGAGTTACAGGTGAACTTGGCACCTCGTTTGCCTTCCCAACGAACCTTCACAATGGGAATGCGTGAGCGTCTGAGCACCTTGGTTTCTCGGCCCATGATCTCGATAGGCTTTTCCACGAAGTGTAATGTTTCATCCACTTGTAAATCCTCAAGAGGGACATGTAATTCCTGTTCGGCTAGAACCTTTCTGAGGTTCGAAACGTGGAAAGTCGGGTGTACATTACTCAGTTCCTCTGGTAGTTCGAGTCTGTAGGCCACTTTAACAATCCTTTCTAGGATTTTAAAGGGTCCAACATATCGAGGTGCGAGCTTTCCTTTCTTGCCGAATCTGATCACCCCCTTCCAAGGTGCAACCTTTAGGAGTACGTGATCGCCAACGTTAAATTCAAGGGGCTTGCAGCATCTATCGGCGTAACTTTTCTGGCGACTCCGAGCTTTCAATAGATTGTCTCGAATTTGGAGGATTTTGTCAGTCGTTTCTTGTAACAGCTCAGGATCGGTAATTTGCGCGTCTCCGATCTCGTGCCATACAATAGGCGATCGACATTTCCTTCCATATAATGCCTTAAATGGTGCCATTTGGATGCTAGAATGATAATTGTTATTGTACGAGAATTCGACTATAGGTAAGTGCGTCTTCCAATTACCACCGAAATCTATGACACATGAGCGAAGCATGTCTTCAAGAGTACGAATCGTTCTTTCAGTCTGACCGTCGGTTTGGGGATGGAAAGCGGTACTTAGATTTAGAGTAGTACCGAGAGAGGATTGAAACGTTTCCCAAAGGCGCAAGGTAAACCGACCATCGCGGTCAGAGATGATGTCACGAGGCGTCCCGTGTCGACAAATGACCTCGTTGGTGTAGATTCGGGCTAATCGTTCTACCTTATAGTCTTTCCGTGTCGGTAGAAAGTGAGCGGACTTGGTCAAGCGGTCAACGACAACCCAGATGCTATCATGACCTGATGGTGTGCGCGGAAGTTTCGTTATGAAGTCTATAGCTATACTCTCCCATTTCCACTTAGGGATCTCGGGCTCTATGAGTAAGCCAGAGGGTCTTTGCTGTTCGGCCTTGACCTTGGAACAAGTCAAGCACTTTGAAACATAGAGAGCGATATCCTTCTTCATGCCCGGCCACCAGTACTTGTAGCGCATGTCCTGGTACATCTTGTTAGCACCAGGATGAATAAAATACTGAGATTTGTGGGCTTCGTCCATCAGGAGTTGTCGCAATTTGGTATGCTTGGGAATCCAAATGCGGTCTAGATAGTGATTGATACCATTCAATTTATTCTCGAGTTGAGCATCGTCGTTTAGAATTCTTTCCTTCTTCAAGGTTCGTTCGGTGAAACAAGCATGTTGAGCGTTGCGTATCAGAGTTTCGAGATTAGGTTGGGCTTGGATATTACGAGCGCTATGCAGATAGCTTCGTCGACTGAGAGCATCGGCGACGACGTTTTCTTTGCCTGGATGGTAACGAATCTCACAGTCGTAATCGTTGAGAAGTTCTACCCACCGGCGTTGACGCATGTTCAGTTCTTTCTGGTCGAAGATGTGTTATAGGCTCCTATGATCGGTGAAGATCTTACACTTAGTACCGTAAAGGTAGTGTCGCCAAATATTTAGCACAAAAACAACTACGCCAAGCTCGAGGTCGTGTGTGGTATAGTTCTTCTCGTGGATCTTGAGCTGTCGAGAGGTGTACGCGATAACCTTGTCTCGTTGCATGAGAACACAACCGAGACTGAGGTTAGAGGCATCGCAGTAGACTACAAAGTCATCGTTTCCGTCGGGAAGTGAGAGCACGGGAGCATTGCAAAGCATAGCTTTAAGCGCTTGAAAGGCTTCCTCTTGTTTAGTTCCCTAAACAAAAGGTCTGTCCTTGTGTGTAAGCGAGGTAAGCGGTACAGGGATTGTAAAGAAACCTTCGATCAATCGTCGGTAATAGCCTGCTAGCCAGAGAAAAGAATGGACTTCAGACGGGTTCTTGGGTGTAACCCAACTCTTAACGGATTCGATCTTCGCGGGATCGACATGAATACCTTGACTATTGACAATGTGACCCAAGAATTGGACCTCCTCCAGCCAGAATTCGCACTTGGAGAACTTGGCATTGAGACGGTTTCCCTGGAGTAACTCAAGAACCAAACGTAGATGCTGCGAGTGTTCGGCTTTTGATTTGGAATAGATCAGGATATCATCGATGAACACAATGAAGCGGTCAAGGAAGGGTTTGCACACGCGATTCATTAGGTTCATGAAAACTGTGGGAGCGTCGGTCAAACCAAAAGGCATGACAACAAACTCGTAATAACCAAAGCGGTTTCGAAAAGCGGTTTTGGGTATATCTTCCTCCTGGATTCGTAGTTGGTGATAGCCTGAGCACAGATCGATCTTCGAGAAACACGTAGCACCTTGTAACTGATAAAATAAATCATCGATTCGGGGCAGGGGATATTGATTCTTGATGGTAAGCTTATTCAATTCCCTGTAGTCGATGCACATCCGGAACGATCCATCCTTCTTTTTAACGAAAAAGACAGGTGCGCCCCAAGGAGAGGTGCTAGGGCGAATGAAGCCTTTATTAAGTAGTTCCTGGAGCTGACTCGAGAGTTCGCGCATTTCGGAAGGGGCGAAACTGTAAGGCACTTTAGCAATAGGCTTTGCTCCAGGAATGAGGTCGATTCGAAAGTCGATATCACGAGTGGGAGGTAGACCGGGTAAATTGTTAGGAAAAACGTTAGGAAAATCACGAACAACAGGCACCTTATCTATTGCCTTATCTTCCTTTTTCTCCGCTATCACCATGTGTGCCAAGAAAGCTTGGTATTCCTTACGGAGATACTTGCTATCTTGGACGTATGACATTAGTTGTAACTTCTTCGGAGCGACTTCACCATAAACACACAATTGATCACCATTCGCGAGAGAGAAATGAATCATCTTGTCGAAACAAACAATTTCAGCATGATTTTCCCGAAGGAAATCCATACCTACTATGACATCAAAGCTACCGAGTTGCATTCGAATGAGATTAATTGGGAAAACGTGATCGTTTAGATCAAGAATACAGTCACGTAGAACGGAACTGACGGTAACGGTTCTTCCAGTGGCAACTTCAACATCGAACTTCGAGGGGAGATGGGCGCGCTTACGATTAAGGAGCTTTTCAAATTCAAACGATACAAAACAGTTATCGGCTCCAGTATCAAACAAACACGAAGCATATATACCATTTACGGGAAACGTACCATTAACCACGTTGTTGTCTACCTGAGCCTGGCGGGCGTTGATGTTGAAGACGCGCCCGCGGGCTGCTTGTTGAGCTGGCTGTTGCTGCTGCTGCTGTTGTTGTTGTTGCGGCTGCTGCTGCTGGGGCTCTTGTTTCACTGCCCTGTTGGGGCACATGTTCGCAAAGTGGTTGGGATTACCACACGCGAAGCAAGCTCGAGCATGAGCTGCGTGTGCAGGAGCTGCTTGATGGCCTTGAGGAGCAGGAACGATAGCTTGTGGTGCAAGAGCTTGACCTTAAGCTGGAGTTGGAGTTTGACGTGGGCCAGTACGGCAGTTTGCGGTGAAGTGGTCGTACATGTTGCAATGAACACAGAACCGACATACGTTAAAAATAGAGGTCAATACACATAGTGTAAAGGTGAGCATACAAGTTTGATAATAATAATAGAGTTCGAAAGCGTTTACGCATAACCAGCATGTACAACGTATAATGTGAAGCATGTAAGTTATCGACAAAGATCCTATCAGTACCAATGATTGCAATTTGACTACGAGTAGCGAGTGCACATTACATGTTCACCACTGCGAACACGTGAAGTATTGTCCTTAACAACCCCTGAGTGAACAGGTGCTGAGTCCAAACTATAGTACTATCGTTGCTAAGGAAGGTAGACAGCAATCAATGTGTAAACATAACAAACAGGCATTCATCAAGTCACGTATAACATGCAATAACGGTCAGTGTATAAGTAGTGTTTGCGTTGTGTGTTCGATGTGATTTAGAATAAGTAACGTATGTAACACCCAAAAGTGCATAAAGCAAAAAGGGATCGAGTATACTCACAGCGATGGAAGTTAATGATTGAAGGGAGCGCTAGAGTGAGATTAGCCTGATCAGAACGATAGCATAAGCGACGAGCGGTGCGTAAAACAATGCAAGTGAAGCAAGGTGACGAGTGGTCATCCAGTCGGATGGCAATCCGAACGGATGGCCATTCGATCGGATGTCAATCCGTTCGGATGGTCATCCGTTCGGATGGCCATTCGGTTGGATCGACACTCATTTGGGATGGATGTGTTTGTGTATGATGGCTTTGAAGTTTTCGTTGTAGCATTTTGAAAACAGAGAAGTGTCTCTACTTTCCAGGTCGATCGATTGAACGGTCGTTCGATCGAATAGTGATCCGATTGGCGAGGCTTCTCAGTTGAGAACGAGTTCACAGCAGAACGTCACTCGATCAGATAGCAATCCGATCGGACGGCAATCCGTTAGAAACTGATGTTCTTTGAAAATTATGAAAATGATTAAGTGTTGAAGTCCAAGTGCAATCCGATCGGATTGCGGTTCGATCGGACGGCGATCCGATCGGACGGCGATCCGTCCCAATGATCTTGATCGTCTTGAACTTGATGTTTTTTAAACGTTTTTTTATGGTTTGCTCGAGACGGTATGACAACGTGTTAAACAACGGAAACTCCATCAGACTCAGGTTATCCGATCGAATGGGAATCACCCAAATCCGACCAGTTAACTGTTCGTGACAGGTGGTTTCATGTTCAACCAGAAATCGGTTGTCTCGTTGATAGGATTCAGATCTCAAACCGACACATCGCTAGATGAAAGTAGGATGCATGAATGAGCTCCGATTCTATCGGTTTTGAGTGCATTGAGTGTAAAAGAGTTGAAAGAAGGTTGGAAGACATCTTTCAATCTTTTTAACTTTGAAAATGTTTAGATCTATGCAAAATTGTTGTTAAATCATGTGGAAATCCTTTAGATCTGAGTTGTTATTGATGGGATGAGGCCAAAACTTGAAGTTCATAAGAACTCAATGATGACATCACCCTAGAACACCTCAAATCCACTGATTTCACGGTTAAAAGTTGAGATTCAAAGGTGAAAATGATGAAGAAGTGTGTGTAGATGATAGATGTACAAGATTTGAGTTGTAAACTTACAAGAATCGCGAGAAATCGAAGGAAAAGTGTGCTTGAGTTCGCTGATCGAATGGAGGAGGTGTCACATCACAAATGATGTGACAGAGGGGTATTTATAGGGTTTCCAAAAGAGGAAAGGGAGCACAGAATGGATCGGATGGCAATCCGATCGGTTGGCCATTCGATCCAAGTGTCCGGCGAGTTGAGTTTTGGCGTTCCGTGTTGTGTGTTGAGCGTTGCGTTGCGATGCGATTCGAGTGAGCGATGCGATAGTATTGCGCATTAATTGCACAAATAATCTAACTACTATATCTAACATACAATCACTATAAATAACTTGCGTTTAGCGTTTGCGACTTGATTGCGAATGCGATAGAATTGCGATTACGATTAGTCACCTCAACATAAACATAACATGCACAAGTAACACACAAAGGCACACACACGTAAGACAATATCCAGAACACATAATTCGAGATGCGATAGCGATGCGATTAGCGATAAGTCGATTGGCGATTAAACAAGCAATTAAACCTCGATTATTAATAGATACTCCACATAATACAACTAAAGCAAATGAATTAAAAGATTCGATTACAAGTCAAGAAGCACAATTCAGTAGTTAAGCAAGGAGTGACAGATCGCAATTAGCAATCTTTTCTTCTTTTGACTTTGACTTGTCTTTGACTTCCGAAAAGCGGGTTGTTACACACTATGTGTTGGATGGCACTGTTATCTAATTTGTTTCCGTTATTATCATTATTCTGGTTTTCTTGATTCACTTTGTTGTCCATCTGGATTATAAACATTTACCAAGTATTAATATCACGAAATAATATTTAATGCGAATAATCACACTACAACATATTGATCCAAAATCGTCGTACATTGCGACCTTTACTCTATTTTATATATATGCATCTATATCTATTACAATCACAACTGGAATTTAAAATACAATACTAGTATGCATCAATAACTATAGGATTATCTATTTTAGTTGATTATTATATTATTATTTTATATATATATATATATATATATATATTCAACTTACACACACACACATATATATATATATTTTATTATTACTATTATTATTATTACTGATAGGGGTTCATCCAATATTGCATGTTGCACTCGTCATATTTCCAGACGAGTCTCTCCCCTATCTGTCTCATTCTTTCACTTCCTTCTAATATCTCCTCACCAAAGGTGCGGAGTTCTTGCACATTCTCAATGCACATGGGTGGTGCAGGTGCTGGTATCAGATCAGGGTATTGTGGCATTGGTTCTTCGTAAGGGTACGGGTTCTCTAGGATCTCTCGAATATACTGGTCATTATCCTAGTATGGGTCCAGAGGGTCAAGGTCTGGGTAGGGTGCTACCAGGTTTTGCATGGGTTCATCTTGTGGGTGGAGTTCTGGGTAACTCATATGGTCGTCAAACCATGGGTCATAATCTGGGGGATGGGTGCTGGTGCTCTAGGGATTTCAGCTGGGTCGAAAGCAGGTGCTGGAATTTGGTTTCCTTGGTTGGGTTCGATTTCCATAGGTTGTGTTGGGAATAAGGGTAGTGGCTGGGGTGCTATGATTTGTTCTAGGTTCGGGTCTGCGGCTGTAGTAGCTAGTATGTGGAAGTTTGCCAGTCTCCTATTAATTATATCCTGAGTTTGAGCATTCATTTCTCTATTCGTGGCTGCTAAAGCTCGCTGCTGCTGAAATTTTCTCATCCTTTTTCTACGCTCGTGAGCTCCTCTGCTGAACCATCCTCTCTTCTTGGGAGGGAATGGCTCTTCAGATTGTGCTTTGAATACGAAAATCCCTTCTTCGGTGTCAGCCGAATACCCCAAGGGGGTAGGCTGGGAAGAAGTTCCTTCGTCCCTAGGAGAGCTGGACAATTGACGGTAAGGGTCTGATGGTCCTTGATCACTCATACTGTAAACTAACAAATTGTCAAAAAACACAAAACAATAATATACAGATATGCACGTAATCACGTAGATTATTTCCTAACATAATGAATAAAATTTTGGTGTTAGTAGAACACTTCTGTGGCTGAAATTAGTGGCTGTGGCTTTGATACCACCTTCTGTCGCAACCCCCGTCCCCTAATTACCCAGGAGTGGGTGGCCGCGAACTTAGATTTAGTAGTATCGGTGTTTATCAATTTGGAAGCAGAGTTTACATCAGGACCGTAGTTAGTAAATATTTTATCAGAGTAAAATACCACATTTTTATAATATTAAACACATGGGAAATTCCCAAGTTTCTATTACAAACATATTTATAGGGATAAACCCTCTTTTATTGAATAAAAACATCTTCTTTATTTAGGTAACTTTTATAGCCACTTTTCCAAGCCTTCAGTGCTGTTCAACTAGCTTCTAATTAGCTTTCACATTTTGTTACCTGAAACGCGTTTAAAACAATATGTTAGTGGGAAATACTGGTGAGTGAATCCCGATTTAATCAAGAAGAGTTTTATCATTTTACAGTATTGAGAGCGATTACAATGTTTATATCTACACAATTACTCATTCAGTACTGTCAATCCTGACTGGTGGGTCATATTACTCATTGGCTATCTCATTGTCCAATGGTAACGTGTTCCACATTTTGTATATAAAACCCCAACATACCGGCAGTAATTGAAGAATTACAAAGACTCAATCACTGCTATTTATAATTTAAAATAATTAAGGTTTTGTAAAAAGGTTTACAAAAAGGAGATTACTCACATTGCTACTTTAGGTATTTTTCCTGTGGTTTCCTGGTTATAATCTATAAATTTTAAATAATGCACACGTGTTAGTATAATAACCCAAATTTTACATTAGTTATACCCTCCCCGAGACAGAACTCCAACGACTATGTCGGGCAGAGCCTCGACAGTCGTTACGGAGCACTAGATCAATCGGGCAGTGTATCTAATGCGTAACCGGGGTTATGATACTTACAACGAGGCAGAACTTTGCTATATTAGTGGGTATTATGCCTGAAATTATAATTGCTATGTAGAAAATTGAGAGAGAGAGATCGAGAGAATGAACGAATTGGGACTGAAGGCCGATGGCTTCCTTTTATAGGGTTGTTCGGCCCTTTTCTCGCGCGCCCGCGATGACAGAAAGCAGGGCCTTCGCGGCCCGTGACATAGGCACAGTAGGGCCTAGCTTGGACCAGTCATCGGGTAGGTTCGATGGATGGCGGGACACATGGCGGCACCGGGTTATGCCGCTTGTCTCCTCGCTCACGGCCCGCGTAAGACGAAGACTAAGTCTTCGCGGCCCGCCAGAGACCATAAAAATTGATTTTTATTTAATTCTTATAAAAATAAAGGTATTTAGGGCCATTTCACGTATACGGGGTGTATTTTAAGGCGTATAGGGGTGTTCTAAATATTTTAGGAGTGTTGTTATATAAATAATGTGAACACGTGCAATCTGGAAGGGTGGGTGCCTGTACCTCGAGTTTTCTGTCTAAGGCTAGAGTGTTTATACAAATCCACATAATCGGACCAGTCACTCTTACCTGGGAACTCTTGGGGTGAGTGTCCACTTATAGGCAAAAGCATGTCTTCGCGATACATTGTTATGACCCATTCACTTTGATTAGTCACTGTGTGTCGTTTATTTGTTTTGAGGTGACGAACGAATGACCACCATCCTTACTTTTTGTCGATATTTGTAACATCTCATTTTTATCATATCATCTCACTCGTTTTCTCTCATGTTTTCCACTTTTAGAATGCCTCCTCGACGCAACGTACAACAACCTAATGCCGAACTGGCAGCTATCATAGCACAACAGATGGCTACTGTACTCCCAAATCTCATCACTCAAATTAACCAAGCCAACAACAACAATGTTAATGCACCTGCTCCGTGTAACTTTAAACAATTTAATTCGGCTAAACCACTCAAGTTTAGTGGTTCTGAAGGAGCAACTGGGCTCCTACAGTGGTTTGAGAGTATTGAAAGTACTTTTCGCCATGTTCCGTGTCCTGATAATCGTAAGGTCGAATTTGCTTCTAGTGTATTTCAAAAGAGGGCTCTTACGTGGTGGAATGGAGTAATGAGAGATCGTGGTGCTAATGTTGCTTTGGATCAGACCTGGGAGGAGCTTAGGGCTCTAATGATGAGGGAATTCTGTCCTCGTCATGAACTCAGGGCTTTGGAAAGAGAATTTGATGATCTTAAACAAGACAGTGGTGAACACCGTGCTTATATCGACAGATATGAGGAGTTGAGTTTACTATGTCCCACAATGGTTACCCTGCTGGATAAAGCCATTGAAAGGTATGTCGATGGTATGCCTGACCCTGTGCAAGATATTGTTACTTGTAGCAACCCTACTACTGTTCGTCAGGCCATCAAGTTGGCTGCAACCTTGACCGAGTCTCAGGTCAGGAAAGGTAAACTCCACAAAAAGGGTGACAAGAAACTGTCTGACAAGAACGAAATACAAAAGGGTAAGAAAGCTGAGTCTTCTAGGAAGTCTAGGAAGCGCAAGGCTTCCAAGAATTTCGTTGTTACAGCACAGACAAACCAAGCTGCTCCTAATCAGCCCGCATAACCACCTGCAAAGAAGCAATATGTCGGCAATGCACCTTTGTGCAACAGGTGTAACAGCCACCATCAACCACATGTTCAGTGGCGTATTTGTACCAACTGTGGAAAATCTGGTCATCTTTCCAATACCTGTCGTTTTGCTGCTACACATAATCAAGCAGCTCAAAACCCTGCACAACATCCTGCTCAACAACAAGCACAAGCTGCACGACCTCACTACCCTCCTGGTTCTTGTTACAATTGTGGGGATCTGACCCACTACAGAAATCAATGCCCGAGGTTGGCAAATGCAAATCAGGCTCAGGCTCGTGGACGAGTCTTCAACATGAATGCAAACCAGGCGCGTGCAGACAACGAGGTGGTGAATGGTACGTTCTTTGTTAACAATCAGCATGCTTCTGTTCTTTTTTATTCGGGTGCCGATAAGAGTTTTGTGTCATTTACTTTTGAGCCTTTGCTTTCCATGACTAGAACAAAACTAGGAAAGCCCTTGACAGTAGAAGTAGCTAGTGGTGAACCCATTGTACTTGATTCTGTCCTTCGAAATTGCCAGTTGAACCTTAATAACCATCTTTTTTCCTATTGACCTCACGCCTATGCAACTTGGGAGCTTTGATGTTATAGTAGGAATGGATTGGTTAGCCAAATACCATGCAGAGGTGTTTTTTTTGAGAAAGTTATCCGTATACCGCTTTCTACTGGTGAGATCTTAGAGGTTCATGGTGAGAAACCTGCTAGTAGTCTTAAACTCATGATGTGTACTCAAGCTCAAAAATACTTACAAAAGAACTATGTGGCCTTCTTGGCACATGTCATAGAGGAGAAAGGCAAAGGTAAGACTATTCAGGATATCCCTGTTGTTCGGGATTATCCTGAGGTATTTCCTGAAGAATTACTTGGTTTACCCCCTGCACGCCAAGTTGAGTTCTGTATTGATCTTGTACCTGGTGCTAATCCTATTGCTAAATCTCCATATCGTCTTGCACCGTCTGAGATGCAGGAATTATCTAAACAGCTTCAGGAACTTTCTGACAAAGGATTCATCCGTCCAAGCTTTTCACCGTGGGGTGCTCCTGTTCTATTTATGAAAAAGAAAGATGGATCTCTCCGTATGTACATTGATTATCTTGAGCTTAACAAACTCACAATCAAAAATCGATATCCCCTACCTCGCATTGATGATCTCTTTGATCAGTTACAGGGTGCTACTTGCTTTTCAAAGATTGATCTATGTTCTGGGTATCATCAGCTTCGTGTACTCGAGGAAGATATTCCCAAGACAGCTTTTCACACAAGATATGGTCACTATGAGTTCACTGTTATGCCCTTCGGTTTAACTAATGCTCCTGCTGTTTTCATAGACTTGATGAATAGGGTTTGTAAGCCTTATTTGGACAAGTTCATCATTGTTTTCATTGATGACATCTTAATCTATTCCAAGACACGAGTCGATCATGAACAACATCTCCGTCTTACTATGGAACTCCGGAAGAAAGAACAACTTTTCGCCAAGTTCTCCAAGTGTGAATTTTGGCTTAAGGAAGTTCAATTTTTGGGACACATCGTCAACGAATAAGGTATTCATGTAGATCCCGCCAAAATCAGTGCGATTAAGGCTTGGGATACACCAACTACTCCTACCGAGGTTCGTTAATTTCTTGGTCTCGCGGGTTATTACCGCCGCTTCTCCAAGATTGCGGTTCCTCTCACAGCTTTAACTCAAAAGAATAAACCTTTTGAGTGGGGACCCAAACAACAAGAAGCTTTTCAGACCCTTAAACAGAAACTCTGTGATGCACCTATCTTATCTTTACCTGAGGGAAACGACAATTTTGTCGTATGCTGTGATGCGTCTAACTTGGGTCTTGGTTGTGTTCTCATGCAAAGAAACAAAGTCATAGCCTATGCATCAAGACAGTTAAAGATACACGAGAAGAACTACACGACTCATGATCTTGAGTTAGGAGTAGTAGTTTTTTCTCTCAAAATCTGGAGACACTACCTGTACGGTACAAAATGTGTGGTGTTCATTGACCACAAAAGTCTGCAGCATATTTTCAATCAGAAAGAACTAAATATGAGGCAACGCGTTGGGTTGAACTTCTAAACAACTACAATTATGATATTCGCTACCATCCTGGTAAGGCGAATGTCGTGGCTGATGCACTAAGTCGTAAAGAACGTGTCAAGCTTTATTGTGTTCAGGTTCAATCTGATATTCAAAATCTCATTTCTCAGACTCAACATACTTGTGTTGCACAAGATTTGATGGGTAAGGAATTACCATATCACATTAAGCCTGATCTTGAACTGAAAGACAATGGATTATATTATTTCATGGATCGTTTGTGGGTTCCAAAGCAAGACAATATTCGCACTTTATTGATGGACGAAGCTCATAAGTCTCACTATTCTATTCATCCTGGCGCAGACAAAATGTATAAGGATCTTCGAACCCAGTATTGGTGGTTGGGTATGAAGAAAGACATTGCCTTATATGTATCAAAATGCCTTACTTGTCTCAAGGTTAAGGCAGAACATCAACATCCCTCTGGATTATTGGAGCAGCCAGAGATACCAGTTTGGAAATGGGAAAACATTGCTATGGATCTTATTACCAAACTGCCACGAATTAAAAGAGGTCATGACGCCATTTGGGTAGTTGTTGATCGTCTTACAAAGTCAGCACATTTCTTGTCGATCCGTGAGTATCTATCTACTGAAAAACTTGCTAAAATCTATGTGGATGAGATTGTATCCCGACATGGTGTTCCTATGAACATTATATCTGACAGAGATGCTCGATTCTCTTCTCACTTTTGGAGAACCATGCAATCTGCCATGGGAACCTAACTTAATTTGAGCACAGCTTATCATCCGCAAACGGATGGTCAATCTAAAAGAACAATCCAGACACTGGAGGATATGCTTATTGAATAAAAACATCTTCTTTATTTAGGTAACTTTTATAGCCACTTTTCCAAGCCTTCAATGCGATTCAACTGGCTTCTAATTTGCTTTCATATTTTGTTACCTGAAACGCGTTTAAAACATTCTGTCAGTGGGAAATACTGGTGAGTGAATCCCGATTTAATCAAGAAGAGTTTTATCATTTTACAGTATTGAGAGCGATTACAATGTTTATATCTACACAATTACTCATTCAGTACTGTCAATCCTGACTAGTGGGTCATATTACTCATTGGCTATCTCATTGTCCAATGGTAACGTGTTCCACATTTTGTATATAAAACCCCAATATACCGGCAGTAATTGAAGAATTACAAAGACTCAATCACTGCTATTTATAATTTAAAATAATTAAGGTTTTGTAAAAAGGTTTACAAAAAAGGAGATTACTCATATTGCTACTTTAGGTATTTTTCCTGTGGTTTCCTGGTTATAATCTATAAATTTTAAATAATGCACACGCGTTAGTATAATAACCCAAATTTTACATTAGTTATACCCTCCCCGAGACAGAACTCCAACGACTATGTCGGGCAGAGCCTCGACAGTCGTTACGGAGCACTAGATCAATCGGGCAGCGTATCTAATGCGTAACCAGGGTTATGATACTTACAATGAGGCAGAACTTTGCTATATTAGTGGGTATTATGCCTGAAATTATAATTGCTGTGTAGAAAATTGAGAGAGAGAGATCGAGAGAATGAACGAATTGGGACTGAAGGCCGATGGCCTCCTTTTATAGGGTTGTTCACCCTTTTCTCACGCCCCGCGATGATAGAAAGCAGGGCCTTCGTGGCCCGTGACATAGGCACAGCAGGGCCTAGCTTGGACCAGTCATGGGGTAGGTTCGATGGATAGCGGGACACATGGCGGCTCCGGGTTATGCCGCTTGTCTCCTCGCTCACGGCTCGTGTAAGACGAAGACTAAGTCTTCGCGGCCCGCTAGAGACCATAAAAATTGATTTTTATTTAATTCTTATAAAAATAAAGGTATTTAGGGCCATTTCACGTATACGGGTTGTATTTTAAGGCGTATAGGGGTGTTCTAATATTTTAGGAGTGTTGTTATATAAATAATGTGAACACGTGCAATCTGGTAGGGTGGGTGCCTGTACCTAGAGTTTTCTGTCTAAGGCTAGAGTGTTTATACAAATCCACATAATCGGACCAGTCACTCTTACCTGGGAACTCTTGGGGTGAGTGTCCACTTATAGGCTAAAGCATGTCTTTGCGATACATTGTTATGACCCATTCACTTTGATTAGTCACTGTGTGTCGTTTATTTGTTTTGAGGTGACGAACGAATGACCACCATCCTTACTTTTTGTCGATATTTGTAACATCTCATTTTTATCATATCATCTCACTCGTTTTCTCTCATGTTTTCCTCTTTTAGAATGCCTCCTCGACGCAACGTACAACAACCTAATGCCAAACTGGCAGCTATCATAGCACAGCAGATGGCTACTGTACTCCCAAATCTCATCACTCAAATTAACCAAGCCAACAACAACAATGTTAATGCACCTGCTCCGTGTAACTTTAAACAATTTAATTCGGCTAAACCACTCAAGTTTAGTGGTTCTGAAGGAGCAACTGGGCTCCTACAGTGGTTTGAGAGTATTGAGAGTACTTTTCGCCATGTTCAGTGTCCTGATAATCGTAAGGTCGAATTTTCTTCTAGTGTATTTCAAAAGAGGGCTCTTACGTGGTGGAATGGAGTAATGAGAGATCGTGGTGCTAATGTTGCTTTAGATCAGACCTGGGAGGAGCTTAGGGCTCTAATGATGAGGGAATTCTGTCCTCGTCATGAACTCAGGGCTTTGGAAAGAGAATTTGATGATCTTAAACAAGACAGTGGTGAACACCGTGCTTATATCGACAGATAGGAGGAGTTGAGTTTACTATGTCCCACAATGGTTACCCCGCTGGATAAATCCATTGAAAGGTATGTCGATGGTATGCCTGACCCTGTGCAAGATATTGTTACTTGTAGCAACCCTACCACTGTTCGTCAGGCTATCAAGTTGGCTGCAACCCTGACTGAGTCTCAGGTCAGGAAAGGTAAACTCCACAAAAAGGGTGACAAGAAACTGTCTGACAAGAACGAAAAACAAAAGGGTAAGAAAGCTGAGTCTTCTAGGAAGTCTAGGAAGCGCAAGGCTTCCAAGAATTTCGCTGTTACAGCACAGACAAACCAAGCTGCTCCTAATCAGCCCGCTTAACCACCTGCAAAGAAGCAATATGTCGGCAATGCACCTTTGTGCAACAGGTGTAACAGCCACCATCAACCACATGTTCAGTGGCGTATTTGTACCAACTGTGGAAAATCTGGTCATCTTGCCAATACCTGTCGTTTTGCTGCTACACAGAATCAAGCAGCTCAAAACCCTGCACAACATCCTACTCAACAACCAGCACAAGCTGCACGACCTCACTACCCGCCTGGTTCTTGTTACAATTGTGGGGATCTGACCCACTACAGAAATCAATGCCCGAGGTTGGCAAATGCAAATCAGGCTCAGGCTCGTGGACGAGTCTTCAACATGAATGCAAACGAGGCGCGTGCAGACAACGTGGTGGTGAATGGTACGTTATTTGTTAACAATCAGCATGCTTCTGTTCTTTTTTATTCGGGTGCCGATAAGAGTTTTGTGTCATTTACTTTTGAGCCTTTGCTTTCCATGACTAGAACAAAACTAGGAAAGCCCTTGACAGTAGAAGTAGCTTGTGGTGAACCCATTGTACTTGATTCTGTCCTTCGAAATTGCCAGTTGAACCTTAATAACCATCTTTTTCCTATTGACCTCACGCCTATGCAACTTGGGAGCTTTGATGTTATAGTAGGAATGGATTGGTTAGCCAAATACCATGCAGAGGTGTTTGTTTAGAGAAAGTTGTCCGTATACCGCTTTCTACTGGTGAGATCTTAGAGGTTCATGGTGAGAAACCTGCTAGTAGTCTTAAACTCATGACGTGTACTCAAGCTCAAAAATACTTACAAAAGAACTATGTGGCCTTCTTGGCACATGTCATAGAGGAGAAAGGCAAAGGTAAGACTATTCAGGATATCCCTGTTGTTCGGGATTATCCTGAGGTATTTCCTGAAGAATTACCTGGTTTACCCCCTGCATGCCAAGTTGAGTTCTATATTGATCTTGTACCTGGTGCTAATCCTATTGCTAAATCTCTATATCGTCTTGCACCGTCTGAGATGTAGGAATTATCTAAACAGCTTCAGGAACTTTCTGACAAAGGATTCATCCGTCCAAGCTTTTCACCGTGGGGTGCTCCTGTTCTATTTATGAAAAAGAAAGATGGATCTTTCCATATGTGCATTGATTATCTTGAGCTTAACAAACTCACAATCAAAAATCGATATCCCCTACCTCGCATTGATGATCTCTTTGATCAGTTACAGGGTGCTACTTGCTTTTCAAAGATTGATCTATGTTCTGGGTATCATCAGCTTCGTGTACTCGAGGAAGATATTCCCAAGACAGCTTTTCGCACAAGATATGGTCACTAGGAGTTCACTGTTATGCCCTTCGGTTTAACTAATGCTCCTGCTGTTTTCATAGACTTGATGAATAGGGTTTGTAAGCCTTATTTGGACAAGTTCATCATTGTTTTCATTGATGACATCTTAATCTATTCCAAGACACGAGTTGATCATGAACAACATCTCCGTCTTACTATGGAACTCCGGAAGAAAGAACAACTTTTCGCCAAGTTCTCCAAGTGTGAATTTTGGCTTAAGGAAGTTCAATTTTTGGGACACATCGTCAACGAACAAGGTATTCATGTAGATCCCGCCAAAATCAGTGCGATTAAGGCTTGGGATACACCAACTACTCCTACCGAGGTTCGTTCATTTCTTGGTCTCGCGGGTTATTACCGCCGCTTCTCCAAGATTGCGGTTCCTCTCACAGCTTTAACTCAAAAGAATAAACCTTTTGAGTGGGGACCCAAACAACAAGAAGCTTTTCAGAACCTTAAACAGAAACTCTGTGATGCACCTATCTTATCTTTACCTGAGGGAAACGACAATTTTGTCGTATGCTGTGATGCGTCTAACTTGGGTCTTGGCTGTGTTCTCATGTAAAGAAACAAAGTCATAGCCTATGCATCAAGACAGTTAAAGATACACGAGAAGAACTACACGACTCATGATCTTGAGTTAGGAGTAGTAGTTTTTGCTCTCAAAATCTGGAGACACTACCTGTACGGTACAAAATGTGTGGTGTTCATTGACCACAAAAGTCTGCAGCATATTTTCAATCAGAAAGAACTAAATATGAGGCAACGACGTTGGGTTGAACTTCTAAACAACTACAATTATGAAATTCGCTACCATCCTGGTAAGGCGAATGTTGTGGCTGATGCACTAAGTCGTAAAGAACGTGTCAAGCTTCATTGTGTTCAGGTTCAATCTGATATTCAAAATCGCATTTCTCAGACTCAACATACTTGTGTTGCACAAGATTTGATGGGTAAGGAATTACCATATCACATTAAGCCTGATCTTGAACTGAAAGACAATGGATTATATTATTTCATGGATCGTTTGTGGGTTCCAAAGCAAGACAATCTTCGCACTTTATTGATGGACGAAGCTCATAAGTCTCACTATTATATTCATCCTGGCTCAGACAAAATGTATAAGGATCTTCGAACCCAGTATTGGTGGTTGGGTATGAAGAAAGACATTGCCTTATATGTATCAAAATGCCTTACTTGTCTCAAGGTTAAGGCAGAACATCAACATCCCTCTGGATTATTGGAGCAGCCAGAGATACCAGTTTGGAAATGGGAAAACATTGCTATGGATCTTATTACCAAACTGCCACGAACTAAAAGAGGTCATGACGCCATTTGGGTAGTTGTTGATCGTCTTACAAAGTCAGCACATTTCTTGCCGATCCGTGAGGATCTATCTACTGACAAACTTGCTAAAATCTATGTGGATGAGATTGTATCCCGACATGGTGTTCCTATGAACATTATATCTGACAGAGATGCTCGATTCTCTTCTCACTTTTGGAGAACCATGCAATCTGCCATGGGAACCTAACTTAATTTGAGCACAGCTTATCATCCGCAAATGGATGGTCAATCTAAAAGAACAATCCAGACACTGGAGGATATGCTTAGAGCTTGTGTGATCGATTTTGGTGGTAGTTGGGATTCGTATCTACCGTTGATTGAATTCTCCTACAACAATAGTTATCTCTCCAGCATCAACATGGCTCCTTTCGAGGCTCTATGCGGTCGAAAATGTCGTTCACCAGTCTGCTAGAATGAGATCGGTGAAGCTCAGCTTACTGGACCTGAACTCATTCTAGAGACTACAGATAAGGTCAAGAAAGTTCGCGATAACCTTCAGACAGCTAGAAGCCGTCAAAAGAGTTACACGGATAGACGACGCAAGCCCTTATAATTTCAAGTCGGTGATCACGTCCTACTCAAGGTATCACCTTGGAAAGGTGTAATCAGATTTGGAAAGAAAGGAAAACTTGCACCAAGATATGTGGGACCATTTAAAATCGTTGAAAGAATCAGAATGGTAGCCTACATACTTGAGATACCTCCTGAACTTGGAAATGTTCATCTAACCTTCCACGTGTCCAATCTTAAAAAGTGTTTGGCTGATGAAAACCTCCACATACCACTTGATGAAATTCGTGTTGATAACACAATGCACTTTCTCGAGAAGCCTGTGGAAATAATGGACCATGAAGTCAAGAAGCTCAAATGCAAGCGCATACCAATTGTTAAAGTTCTCTGGGAATCAAAACGTGGTCCAGAATTTACTTGGGAACATGAAGGTGAAATATCCACACCTATTCTTACAAGTTTCCTCTAAATAAATTTCGGGACGAAATTTCCTTAAAGTAGGGGAGACCGTGACATCTATGCTTGTGTAATCATTGTACAACTTTGAACAATTCAAATATCAATAAAACATTTTGTTTTGACCCCAATATTTGTTTATTTATGTTTGACATTTTGCACGAATTGATTTTTGTTCGATTTCAAACTCTTAAACGCTTTCTGGAAAGTTATACACAAACTAATGCATAAACCTAATCAGTTTAACGCGACATACACTCGGTAATAGTATCATAAGCTCAACATACCTTAAATAACCTTTACATAATTTAGAAAAAAGTTTTGAAGGGTTTGGCATGGCAAAAACGAGTTTATTCGACCACAGGGACTATATGCGACAAACTGCAAAAGTCTGCCAATTCATATAGCAACGTACACTCCGGAATAAGATCATAAGCTAAACATACCTAAAATACCCTTAACATAGCTTAGAAATAAGTTTTGAGGGGTTCGATATGCGAAAATACGCTTACTTGATCACAGGGACTAAAAGCGTCAAAACTGCGAAAGTATGCAATTACGTGCATATTTTACGTTCTGACCATATCCGGACATCCAAAAATTTTTGTAATCATTAAAATATGGTATTTTATTTATTGGAATGCAAAAATACCTTTCGTTTCGCAATTTGGGTCATTTTCGCGTCCGTTACGATTTCCGTCATAATTAACCGAAAAACGCAACCGTACAACCAAACGAACCGACATCCGTGACATTTTTTAGCATAATTCAAGTTTAATACACTTTAACCTCATCATGGAGCTTGAAAATGGGCTTTACGGGTGTTAAACGTGCCAAAACGCGACAAAACAAGCACAGGGACCAAAACTGCCAAATTTCAAAACTAGCTGATCTGCAGGTCCCATACGGACCGTATGCATGTCCTTACGGTCCGTAAGGAGGCTCCAGAACATCAAAAACCAGTTTCTTCCAAAACCCAGCTGTGCAACCTGTTTTGATCATAGTTTTTGCATCTTGTGGGTTGGTTTGTGTGCTCATCATGTTGCCCAATCAGTATATGACAAGTGTATGGCCAAGATCATGCCTTGATCCACTCAAAAACACATGGAATTGATCCAATGGCACTTGATTTTCTATAAATAGAAAGGCATTTTTGCTCAACTCCTTGCTCATTCATCTTCTTCTTCACATCTGATCTATTGAGAGGCTATCACTATTGTTGAAGGCCTCCTACTTGGTTTTCTTAGTTCTTTTTCCAAGCTTTGGACTCTTGTAAGTTTTCTTTCATGCTTGTTTAGTTAAATCAAGCAAGAAAGTCAAACAGTGTTTGACTTTCAGCTTTGACCATGTTTTGGTCAAGACAAAGTTCGTTTGAACTTTGCAACGTGAGCGTAATCACGATAGTTGTAGTCCCTTGCGACTATACCTACTGATTACCACGTTGACTAGTCGAAGTGACGAGTCAAAGTTTCGGTCAAAATGCAAGATTTTGAGCATTTTGCGACGAAACTATTTTCGGGTATCAAAACACTTTGTTTTGATATCAAATCAGTTTTCTAACTTAGTTAAACATGTTTTAACATGTTTAACTCGTCACTTCTAGTGTAGTGCTTATTTAGGGTCGTAAGTCAAGCGGTCTAAACAACCGCTGAGACTTTCGAACCCGACCCGTTTGGTCGATCATTAGGATCCGACCAAACATCTTTTGTAACCATAGTTGTATAGGTAATAACCTTCCGAGGTTATACCTTATGGTCACTTCGTTTAGTTAGTTGTATGATAAATAATTTATATGCCTTAGGAAAATGACCAAAATGCCCTTTTTATGCATAATTTAAATTTAAACATATGTAACCAAAGTTTTGACACCTAAACTGATTATGCAACATAATTAAACATAGTAAGGCATATAATACTTGTCATAGGACTAGTTAGGCTATCCGAATGCGCTTTTGCGCAAATGACGCGTTAAAGTAGCGTAAACTACCTTAACGAGTCATAACGGGTCATAAGCACTTAAGGTAGGTATCAAATCAGAATGTAGGCTTTGTTAAACCATATTATATGAGTTCCAACACTCATTTGGTTTACAAGACCTCATTCTATCCGATCTTCCGATTTAGGCCTCGATTATTAACATAATGATTCCATACTAGGTGCCACTTGATTCCTTGACTTCCCGAGCTCTGATAATTCAATAGATCAAGGATACTTGCAATCTCAAGTGAGTACATAGTCCCCTCTTTTACCGCTTTTAAATATTTTGGGGTGATACACATGTGCCTATTTGTTACTTTCATGTTTTTCATGCTTTTCATGACATATACTTGCTATGTTCAACTAGTACACATGTAGTACATGATTTCAATTATGCTTTGCTATGTATGTTGACTGAGCATGCTAGCACATTGATTTCATAGACAATTTTGCTGCATATGTTTACTCAGTATATGGGCAGATTGATTTACATTACATTTCTGCTTGGTATGTTTACTTAGCATACTTAGTACATGGTTTCACATGACATGCTTACATTTGGTATGACATTTGGTATGTTTAACGAGACAAAATTACATTCATTAACATTGATCACGCGCGCTCGGTAGTTTGTAGTGGTACCATAGGACTTGACAAATGCCGTTCCCAGCTTCCTAGGTTTGTTTGGAAGTAGGGAATGACAGAATCCGATATACATAATTGATAAACCTTTAACTTGTTAAGGGTTTATCCGACAGTCTCGAGGCTTGAATGTATGCGATAAACATTACGGCATAAATGTTTGTATCCATAAAGCATTGATTTTGCAAAACATAACATTTGATTTAAACTACGGTTCATTCAAGACATTGTTTTGTACATGACATTTGGTTTCACATGACATTTGATTATACATTGACATATACATATGGTTTGAGTAAATACTTTTTATTCACCATACAAGACATTGTTGTTACTTGACATTTGCTATACAAGACATGATTTACACATGACATTAAGACATTAAACATTGTTATACATGAACATTTGACATTAGTTTAAACAAGACATTTTGGTGGTTATCAGTAAGTGATTTAAATGACGAGGCGTGTGTAATATGATAAAAGCATGGTGGATACGTCGCTGGTACTTCCTATATATAAGTGCTTTTATGATATTACATATTGTAGCATTGTTTAAACCACTTCGACAAAGACAAAGACATGACGCAATTTATACAAATGACATATTTTCACAAGACATTGTTTTACAAATGACATATTTTATACAAATTCATTTTTACTTGGTTATTTATTTAACCATGCAATATTCTTTTATTATCATCTGATTATCATATCGATTTTCATATGGTTTATTAAAAGAAAAACACTTTTTAAAGGTTCATGACTGCTTTTTGTTAAACACTTCTTTTAAACTACAAGTCATGAATCCTTCAACAGCAAATCCTATGTATCTCACATGCATTTTTATGCTGACGTACCTATTTTCACATGTGTTTCAGGAGCTAATGCATGATGATGATTGTGACACACTTAGGCGGATTCGGGCCTTAGTGACTTAAAAGAAGCAAGAACAGTTTAACTTATGTTATGTTTTCTTTAATTCCAAGACAATGTAAACATCTTTTCTAAATAAAACCAAACTTTAAATACCATGTATTGTGAAAAAATAATTCTGTTACTCGACTCCCCGACGTTTCCGCCGTGGTTTGTTGTTTTACGCGGTCAGGGTGTAACAATTGGAACACCTCCTTTCTTGGACTTTTCCATCTTAAAGCATCTTATCACTTGGTCTATGTACGTACTTTGACTTAGCCCAAGAAGTCGCTTAGATCTATCCCTATCTTGATTCCCAGAATGTAAGCGGCTTCTCCAAGATCCTTCATTGCAAAACAAGATCCCAACCATCGTTTAATTTCATTAAGCATAGGGATGTTGTTTCCAATGATCAATATGTCATCCACATACAAGATGAGAAATGATATAGCACTCCCACTAGCCTTTCTGTAAACACAAGGCTCATCTTCGTTTTTTACAGAGCCAAATTCTTTGACTTTCTGTTCAAAGCGAAGATTCCATCTCCGAGACGCTTGCTTGAGTCCATAAATGGGCTTGTTCAGCTTACATACTCTATTAGGATACTTTAGATCAATAAAACTATTAGGTTGAACCATATAAACATCTTCAGAAAGATGCCCATTAAGAAAAGCGGTTTTAACATCCATTTTCCAAACTTCGTAATTATAATACGCAGCTATGGAAACCAATATACTAATCGATTTGATCATAGCGACGGGCGAGAATGTTTCATCATAGTCAATACCTTGAGTTTGAGTGAAACCTTTCGCAACTAGTCGTGCTTTATAGGTATGTATGTTTCCATGCATGTCGGTTTTTATCTTGAAAACCCATTTGCTCCATACCGCCCGAGATTTGGGGGGTAGCTCAACCAAGTCCCATACTTGATTATCACGCATGGACTGCATCTCAGTTTCCATGGCTTCTAGCCATTTCGCAGAATCTGGATTAGAAATAGCAGATTTGTAGCCTGTAGGTTCGTCGTCAGACTCGGCTACTATCAAGACCTCAGAACCTTCAACATGCCATAGGTATCTATCGGGTTCTTTACGAGTCTTGATGCTCCTGCGAGGGTTTGTGTTTAAGTCTGATTCGATACCAACAACTTCTTATGGTTCAGACGTTCTGATCTCCTCACCGGTTGTTGTGGTTCTTGAACTTCTTCAAGGTCAACAATATTACTTCCAGTTCCTCGACTAAGAAGTTCATCTTCGAGGAATCTCTTAGCCTTTCTTTTAATGGAAATCATATTAGCACCAGGATAGTAGAAGTAATAACCGCTTTGGTTATAGTATTTTACGACAATTACCTTCTCGCCTCGAGGGTCGAGCTTGTCATCAGAATCACTTGTGATGTAAGCATCACACCCCCATATTCTTAGGTAACTCAAGTTTGGCTTACACCCATACCATATCTCATATGGAGTTTTGTTTACCCTTTTGGTCGGCGCTAGATTTACGAGTCGAGCAGCAGTCATAAGAGCAAACTGTCACACCCCGACCACGTAAAACAACAAAACATGGCGGAAACGTCGGGGAGTGTTGAAACAGAATCATTGTTTCATAACACATGGAAATTGAAATATTGTTTTATTAATTAAAAGAGTTACAATGTCTTGACAATCAAAGAAACATAACATAAATAACTAGTCTTGCATCTTTTATTGTCACTAAGGCCCAAGTCCGCCTAAGTGTATCTTGATAAATCCTATGCATCATATCCTAAAACACATGTGAAAATAGGTACGTCAGCATAAAAATGCCTGTGAGATACATAGGTTTTGTGAAAATAGGATTCATGACTTGTAAGTTTAGAAAAAAGTTGTTTAGCAAAAGTCAGTCATGAACCTTGTAAATTGATTTGTTTTGTAAATCGTTTGAAAAACAATAAGTTCAGATGATATGTATAAATAAGAGAATAATGTATGGTTAAATGAATAACCATGTAAAATGAGTTTGTATAAGATAAGTTGTTTGTAAAACAATGTCTTGTGAAAAGTATGTTATTTGTATAAAATGTTATATGTCTCAAATTGAAATGATTCAAATAACGCTACGATATGTAATACCATACAAACACTTATATATAGGAAGTACCAGCGGCGTATCCACCATGCTTGTATCATATTACACACGCCTCGTTACTTAAATCACTTACTCAAACCAAACCACCAAAGTAAAATATTTGTGTATAATCCAATGTCAAAATGTTTTGTGTATATCAATGTCAAAATGTTTATGTCTAATGTAAATCATGAATGTGTATCCAAAATATCATGTATGGTAAGTGAAATATATCAACTAAACCATATGTAAAATGCACAAAAACAAGGTATTGAAGTAAAACATGGTTTAAATCAAAGTTATGTTTTGTGGAACAAAAATGCATGCTATACTGATATAAACATCTATGCGGTATTGTGAAAATTCATACATCCAAGCCTTGAGACAATCGGATAACCCTTTTAGTCAAGGTTATTAAAAGAAATGTTTTCGGATTCGGTCATTCCTTCCAATCCAAACAAACCCGGGATTTCAGGAATGGGAGTTGTCAAGTCCTATGGTACTACTACCTACTACCGAGCGGCATGATCGGTGTTAATGAATGTACATTGTCCCATTTAAACAAACCAAATGTCATACCAAAATGTAAGCATGTGATAAATAACAAGTGTACTAAGTATGCACACAATGGGCATACATAGCATAAAATGTAATGTAAAATAATGTACTAAGTATGCACACAATGGGCATACATAGCATGAAATGTAATGCAAAACGATGTACTAAGTATGCACACAATGGGCATACATAGCATGAAATGTAATGTAAAACGATGTACTAAATATGCACACAATGGGCATACATAGCATGAAATGTAATGTAAAACGTTGTACTAAGTATGCAAACAATGGGCATACATAGCAAAAACACAATGAAATCATGTACTATAAATGTACTAATGAACATAGCAAGTATATGATGTGAAAACAGGAAAGCATGAAAGTAACAAGTAGGCACATGTGTTTCACCCCAAAATGTTTGGAAAACAGTAAAAGAGGGGTCTATGTACTCACTTGAGATTGCTTAGTAGTCCTTGAGTAACAACCAAACAATGCTAGAGATCACGGATATCAAACGGCACCTAATATAGGTAACTACATTAATAAACCAGACCTATAATCGGAGGATAGGATATAATGAGGCTCGTAAACCAAATGAGTAGGGGAACTCATGTAATATGGTTTAACAAGGCCTACATACTAAAATGAAACCTAACCTAAGTGCTTGTGACCCATTACGACCCGTTTAGGTAGCTTATGCTACTTTAACGCGTCGTTCGCGTGAAACGCGTTCGGACCGCTTAACTAGTCCTATGACAAGTAATATATGCCTTAACATGTCTAATATTGTTGCCAAATCAGTTTAGATACCAAAAGTTATGTTACATATGCTTAAAATGAATTTTGGCGTAAAAAGGGCATTTTGGTCATTTACCTAAGGCATATAAACTACCTATCATACAACTAACTAAACGCCGTGACCATAAGGTATAACCTAGGAAGGTTATTCCCTATATACTATGGTCACCTAATGTGTTTGGTCGGATCCTAATGATAGACCAAACGGGTCGGGTTCGAAAGTATAAGCGAGTGTTTAGATCGCTTACCTTACGACCCTATATAAGCACTAAACTAAAAGTGACGAGCTAAGCATGTTAAAACATGCTTAACTAAGTTTAGAAAATAGGTTTGGTATCAAAACAAACGGTTTTGATACCTAAAAGTAGTTTGGTTACAAAATACGCAATAACAAGCATTTTGGCCGAAACTACGACTCGTCACTGAGCCTAGATAACGTGGTAATCAGTAGGTATAGTCACTAGGGACTATAACCATCGTGATCACGCTCACGTTATGAAGTTCAAATGAACTTCGCATTGACCATAAACTGGTCAATGCAGAAAGTCAAACAAAGTTTGACTTTAACGCTAAAACGAATGAAAAGAATGAAAGAACACTTACAAAGGATCCCCGCAAGATTGAACTTCCAAGTATTCTCAGGTATGAAGTGATAAGACACCCCAACTTAGAGAATTCTCAGATTTCAAGTGGGTTTTGCAAGTGAACTTGATGGGTATTTATAGGAAATGGACCACCGTTAGGATCGTTTCTCGTAAACCGTGATTTAATCACATCCCTACACTTGTTGGTAACCTCATGTACATCACATTGGCCCCCCAACATCAGGAAACAACAAGTGGAATTGAGTTGGGAGTGCTAAAGAGCTGTTAACAGGTGTTAAAATGGCTTTTTCTGATCTGAAGGGGCCTCGCGTGACGCCAAGGGGGCTAGGTGTCACGCCTAGGTCCTTCTGGTCAGCAACCAGTTTCCAATTCAGTCCCCGTTATGTATTAAGGCCATTTCTGACATGTTTAAGGCTCGTTAAGCCATTTTCAAGGCCCTAAAATGATGCCTAAACATTGTGGACATGAAACATGCTCAAAAATATCCCGGATGTCGGTTCGTTTGGTCGTACGATCGCGATGTTTGCTTAATTACGACGGAATGCGCATAAGCGCGAAAAACGATCCAAATTGCGCGACGAATGGATTTTTCTCATGAAAAACACTAAAATAAAATATTTTAGTGCTTACATAAATTTTTGGATGTCCGGATGTATTCAGAACGCTAGATATGCGCGAAAGTGCAAACTTGTGCACTTTTTTACGCTTTTAGTCCCTGAATGACCCAAAGTTTATTTTAACACACCGAACCCCTCAAAGCCTATTTCTAAGCTATGTAAAGGATATTTATGGTATGTTTAACTTATGGCCATGATCCGGAATGTCTGTTACAGTTCAAATTGGCACACTTTCGCTGTTTGTCAACTTTAGTCCCTGTAAGCGATTTAACTTGATTTTGCCATACCAAAGCCTTCGAAACTTATTTCTAAGTTATGTAAAGGTTATTTAAGGTATGTTAAGCCTATTTCACTATTCTGTAGTGTTCGTTGCATTAAACTGGTTATATTTACGCATCAGTGCGCGTATAACCTTCCAGAAAGTGATTTAAAGCTTGAAATTGAACAAGAATTGATATGTGCAAATGATACACATATTTGTACAAATCCCAAGTATGAAATACAATATTTCATTGGATTGGTATTTGTTTGATGGTCGCAGTGACCCAGGTGTCACAGTCTCCCCTACTTTAGGAAATTTTGTCCCGAAATTTATTTAGAGGAAACTTGCGAGAGCTTGAAACATGAATTTTGAAAAGACAAAACAATACTGGTTAAGGTTCTGAACTTCCAGTAACTTTAAATAACATCATGCTTACAATGTAGGAGGGACACTCACATAATAGTCTATTAAGCGTTATTGGTGCGTCCACCGTACCTCCATTACATCGTTCACATTTTGTTATTGTGGTCGCTATCGGTTCTTAAACATAATAAGTTTTACTGGGTTTCTGTGCACTGAATTTTATAATTACGTACGCGTCCATAATTACACAATTCCTTGCATAGTCCACACAGTCTATTTTATAATGTGTAGGGGAAAACCAAATGAACAAATCTTGTGATGAATGTGACTAGACCACCATAGGGTCCCTTTTATTAAATCAATAAATGATTTTAATAGACAACCAAGGAGTCTTTTCAGCTTATATCATCACATGTCATTCTTAACCAGATTTTTGAATCAATCTTTTTTACTAGACCACTAAAAGAGTCTCTTATGAATCATGGAATAGTACTATATAATCCAAGGGTCTTAATTATTACATAGAAGCCCATTTAGGATTTAAGGTAGTACCTTTGGATATCCTTCTACGAATCCCTCATATGAAGATATGAAAGATCCTACGAGGATTTGGATAACGAATATCCAGAGTATACAAAAACACAAAAAAATGCATAAAAAACATAATGCATAAACACATAGTCACATAACCACAAAATTGTTTCACTTGATTTGTTATCATTTGTTAATTTGTTCTGTTAACTGTGCACATGTATTCAAAGCACACCAGGTATCCAATCAGTGGATTTTGATTGGTGCTTTAAATATTTCTAAGAATCTAACTATAAAGATAGAAAGATCTTTTAAAGAGAAAATTAGATTTCGATTATAAGGAACCGAAATGTTTGAATTAAGGTACACAAGGAATCCAATTAAGGACTCTGATTTGAATGATAATCATCCACAAGGGTCTAATTGTGAAGATAAAAAGATCCCATATTGATTTTAGAAGTTGAAGATATTTTGAAACCTTGCACTGGATGTGCTTAAGTCAAAACACGAAGTAAAAATGCTTATGAAGTTGAGATGCTAGATATGCCAAGGCGACATATGAAGCAGAATTTGAAAGTTAAGTCAATGTATGAGGAAAATATTTTGAAAACTATGTATAGGGTTTCTTTTTAAAAAAAATGTGTGCAATGTTTTTGAAACCTTATATATAATACTTTTGAAATCATAAAGTAGGTGTACTAGGTAGGTATATTTATAAAATGTTTTAGAATCATGAGTTGAATTTTGAAAGTATGTATAAGGTTTTTGGAAAACATAAATGATGCTTTTGAAATCATGCACTTGATAAGAAAATATATATTGTATTAATATTGTTTTCAGGCTATATGAGACATTTTGAAATCATGAAGGTTGTTTTGAAAACTTATGTTATGCATGTTGAACAATCAAAACGTAATGGGTATGAGATTTGAAAATACCCTTAGTTATCTAACCAAGGATTCAAAGGCACAGATGTGCAGAAGCATGATTACTCATAATGTCACTTTGTTTTCTGTACTTCGTATCTTAGAATGAAACGAGTACTTAGAAATTTTTCGAGGACAACATGAGCGATCACTTGAAAGGGAGAAATCACAAGAGTAGTTTGTAAGGTACATAGTTTCTTGATGTAGGTATCATAGGAAAAGTCATACACACATGTAACTACACTTGTATATTAGAATTGTGAACAATGATTTATTTATAAACAAAACAGATTGTTTCACATTACAAGAAAATAGAAGAAACAAAAGCATAAGATTCAAATTATTTAAAGCAGCAGCTTCTTCTAATCAGTCAAATGCTCATCCAAGGGTTGGATTTGCATCGACAATTTTTTTTGGGCATGTTTCATGTCCACAATGTTTAGGCATCATTTTAGGGCCTTGAAAATGGCTTAGGAGCCTTAAACATGTCGGAAATGGCCTTAATACACAACGGGGACTGAATTGGAAACTTTGGAAACTGGTTGCTGATCAGAAGGACCTAGGCGTGACACCTAGCCCCCTTGGCGTCACGCGAGGCCCCTTCAGATCAGCAAAAGCCATTTTAACACCTGTTAACAGCTGTTTAGCACTCCCAACTCAATTCCACTTGTTGTTTCCTGATGTTGGGGGGGCCAATGTGATGTACATGAGATTACCAACAAGTGTAGGGATGTGATTAAATCACGGTTTACGAGAAACGATCCTAACGGTGGTCCATTTCCTATAAATACCCATCAAGTTCACTTGCAAAACCCACTTGAAATCTGAGAATTCTCTAAGTTGGGGTGTCTTATCACTTCATACCTGAGAATACTTGGAAGTTCAATCTTGCGGGGACCCTTTGTAAGTGTTCTTTCATTCTTTTCATTCGTTTTAGCGTTAAAGTCAAACTTTGTTTGACTTTCTACGTTGACCAGTTTATGGTCAATGCGAAGTTCATTTGAACTTCATAACGTGAGCGTGATCACGATGGTTATAGTCCCTAGTGACTATACCTACTGATTACCACGTTATCTAGGCTCAGTGATGTCACACCCCCAAAATCCACCATGCGGAGTATCACCGCTTGGAGGCGTGATGTGACCAGGATCGAGCCACCAATCATATTGAACATCGTAATTAAGTAAATAAGATCAACCACAATACGATTGGTGACCAAAGCTAGTTGACCATGTTTAGTTTAAACAGCGAAAGCATAAGAGTAAATCCAAAAGCATAAGTCCATAGTTTATAAGTTAAAGTTCAAAACGCAAGTTTAATAAGTTCATAAGGATTTAAATAGTAAGCACGGAACATAACAGTCCGCACACCACAACGACTCCTTCCTCGTGCAAGCTCCAAATGTTTAGCGACCTGTAAGGCATGTAACAACGAGTCAACAACAAAGTTGAGTGAGTTCACGTTTGGTTGTTTAGTTTTTAAGTTGTTTCTGAAAAAACGTGGTTTGACTTTCGTTGGCTTAATTGCCGTGGGGGTTACCCCGTAGTTGAAAGTATGTTTAACCAGTTCCCTTTTTCATTACCCAAACCATAACCATAATCAGTGGGGGCTTTCCCCATGTGAACTACTAGACGGTATGATATCGACTACTACGAACAATAGTTGTGCCCTACATCAGTGTCTATCATCACTGACAGTTTTCCATAGTCCATTAGTACACGCCCGTCCGAACGGCACGGTGTAAGGTTTGTTAAACCTAATAGCGCTATTAACTAATGACCCGCTCGCCATTGGCCTCGGCGATTAAGTCGATATGAAGAGGGACTTATTGATAGAGTTTTGTCTAGCTAGTTTTAAGGTTGTTGTCCTGCACCAGGAGGACGAACGTACGTATTCTGCACCAGGAGAATTCGTAGGTTTAATAATGGCATCCACTCTATGGAGGATGGCCGTACATATCCTACCCAAGGAGGATATGTAGATTTAGTTTTAATTCTTTAACCCATTCCCAAACCACCGGGAATCCCATGCCTTAGAAAGTGTGTGAACTCACCTCGGTTTGCTCGGTTAGATTCTCAAATATAGCTAACAGTCAAGGTCGGTCAATCACATCCTAGTATGATTTACCAGTTAGTCATTTAGTGATTTTCAAATAGAGCACAAAGTTTCTACATGTATCTATCACATAGCATGCATTACTTTAACTGTTTATGCCCATAAATACTTCCCATCCATTCCCCTCTCATAAGCAAACATACGATAGTGCACGTAACACATATAACATGTTAGATCACTCACAGATAGTATACTCGACATTTAGACACGCAAATCACAACTTATGTCATTTCCGCATTAATATTCAAAACCGGGCTGTTTTCGGACATTTTAATAAAATAGTTAAATTATTCCAAAAATTTCCAAATTTTTACAAAATGTCTTAAACGTTCCAAATTTGATTGTGTAAAAATATCGGGGTCCGGTTCATTACTAATATTTTATAAAAACTCATTTTCCGGACTGAACTCAGATTCATATTTTTCTGACCACAGTCCACGGGATAATTTATTTAAAATTCATCGTGCATCCGATTTACGAAATTCCAGTGGGGTAATTACAAATACATTGGTGGTCATCTACAGCACAAGTTTCATGATCCAACTCTAGACAGAACCCAAGTTACGACAGAAAACAAAACACATATTTTCAGCAGAAAAAATGCAGCTCTAGCTGCTGTTACGAAATGACGCTTTAAAAATAGTAAACGAAGTCCAAAAATTACGATTCCGGTTCCATTAGAACCGTATTTCATAATAACACGTTTTAGACTCAAAATATCGGTTTTTCGTAGAGTTTATGACCTGTTTACAGCTAACTGAAGTTGGCTGTAAAACTTGGACAGATTCTGTTTTTAGTCTTTAGCTTTCTAGTTTGTGTTCGATTGATTCCGTTAATCATGTTTAGTAATCAAAACAACATCAAACCTCAATATTATCCAACAAAACATCAGATAATCAATCAATAATCATAACCACACAAGATCTACATGATTTACACACATAACTTTTCTTTATCCAACTTATTCATCTTTTGTCCAAGACTTTATGTTAGGTTCTTAAGTGTTTATGATTTTTATCCGATGAATCTCTTATTAACCACGTTTGACAAGATCAATAGGGTGTTTAGAGTCACTTACTACTAGCTCGTGGCTAGGGAAGAAACTAGACGAAGAACGGGTGGTTAATAGCATTGTGGTGAGGTCCTTGGCAATCCGTAAGCACTGAGCCTCCTTATACGTGATCCTTCACCTTTGTATGTTATTAAAATGCCTTGATCAAAATGGAAAATGGATGTGGGTGGGGTTTGGTTCTCGGCCGTAAGCAACAAAGAGGGAAAGAAAGAGTGGAAAAATTTGTTAAGTGTTGAATGAATAAGTTAGTGATCTTATAAGTTCATCTATAACCCATGTAATCCCATTACCCACTAAATATTGTGTCTTCTAGATAATGGGCATATGGGTTATAATAATTGATCAAGGACAAAATTTGTCACCCTTGTGGTGACCGACTCGGTCAAGGGGGGGGGGGGGTAAATGGGTTGGATTTCAACTAATGGTTAAGCATTTAGTTAGATAAGTTAGGAAATAAATAAGGGTATTATGTGTGTTGTAATATATAACGGGTGTTAGGGTATTCGGGGACCCTAACTGGCTCAGAAAGGTGTAAACAATGTCATTGACATTATTTTTATGTTCCGGGTAAAGTCCGGTTGTTCGGTTCAAACTGTTCCGTTAAACTGCTTAATTAATCCGTAAGGCGTCCTATTTATGTATTTTTGTAATGTTTTTACTTTTCAATACTCAGGAAAGTACACAGGACTTTTTTGTAACTTTTCTGTATACTACTAGTATGTTAACATGCACATGTAAGTATAACACAGATATCAGAAAGCAGTTAAGTAATTCCACACAGTCGTCAAGCACATTAATTATCATTAATGAATTGTACGGAATACATGGAATTATGAGGGTTGTCACATTCTCCCCCTGTTAAGAGAATTTTGTCCTGAAATTTAGCGCGTGGTTACTGAGGAAGCTAGTTAAGTTGCGTTGTTTTCCTGATTTTCCTGGGGTGTCACATCATCCCCCCGTTGATTTGGAATTTCGTCCCGAATTCTGCAGTAGCTTCAGCCTCAGTAGTGGTTGCGTTTTTCTTAAACATTTGGGGATACTTGAGTTTCATTTGGTCTTCTCGTTCCCAGGTATACTCAGGGCCACGACGAGCATTCCAACGAACTCGGACCAAAGGTATCCTGGTACGCTTGAGGATCTTAACATCTCGATCCGTAATCTCTACTGGTTCCTCGACGAATCGCAGCTGATCGTCGATTGTGAGTTCCTTTAAGGGAACTATGAGGGTCTCATCTGACAGACACTTCTTCAGATTCGACACATGGAAAACATTGTGAACTCCGCTGAGTTCTTCAGGTAAATTCAACCTGTAGGCGACTTTGCCAATTTTCTCGGTGACCTCGAATGGTCCGACATAACGCGGATTGAGTTTGCCTCGTTTGCCAAAGCGGACTACACCTTTCCAAGGTGAGACTTTGAGTAGCACTCGATCCCCAACCTGGAGCTCGAGTGGTTTTCTTCCCTTATCAGCATAGCTTTTCTGACGGTCACGAGCTGCCGCCATTCGCTGTCGTACCTGAGCAATTCTCTCGGTGGTATCTACCACAAGTTCTGGGCCAGTGATTTGGCTGTCACCAACTTCTGCCCAACAGAGAGGTGATCGGCATTTGCGTCCGTACAATGCCTCAAACGGAGCGGCTTGGATCCTGGTATGGTAGCTGTTGTTATATGAAAACTCCACTAGCGGGAGGTGTTTTTCCCAGCCATTACCAAAATTGATTACACATGCCCTAAGCATGTCTTCAAGGGTTTGGATGGTGCGTTCAGATTGCCCATCCGTCTGTGGGTGATAAGCGGTGCTCATATCTAAACGTGAGCCAAAAGACTTGCGCATTGCTTGCCACAGTTCTGAAGTAAAACGCGCGTCACGATCAGATATAATAGAGGTTGGCACTCCGTGCCTTGATACCACTTCCTTTAGGTAAATGTCTGCAAGAGTAGAAAACTTATCCGTTTCTTTGATAGCCAGAAAATGTGCAGACTTGGTCAGTCGATCTACGATCACCCAAATGGTATCGTTTCCGCGTTGAGATATGGGCAGGCCAGTAACGAAATCCATGGAAATTTGCTCCCATTTCCACGTCGGGATCTCTGGTTGTTGGAGTAGGCCTGATGGTTTCTGATATTCAGTCTTGACTCTCGCACAAGTCAAGCACTTACTGACGTAGGTTGCTATGTGGGCTTTCATACCAGGCCACCAGTATGTAGTCTTTAGGTCGTGGTACATCTTATCCGAACCAGGATGTACTGAATAACGAGACTTATGTGCTTCATCCATCACAAGCTCGCGTAGGTTTCCATACAGTGGTACCCAGATGCGCCCTGTTACATAGTAAGCGACGTCTTCCTTTTGTTCTAGCCGCTGCCTCGATCCTCGTAGGGACTCAGCCCTGATGTTTTCTACTTTCAATGCTTCAACCTGAGCATCGCGAATCTGAGCGGGAAGGTTAGACTTGATGGTAAGTTGTAGAGCACGTACACGCCTAGGTATACTGAGGGCGTCGGCCACAACATTGGCTTTGCCCGGATGATACTTGATTGCACATTCATAATCGTTCAAGAGCTCAACCCATCGGCGTTGACGCATGTTTAACTCCTTTTACTTGAATATATGCTCGAGACTCCTGTGATTGGTGTAAATGGTGCACTTGGTACCATACAGGTAATGTCTCCATATCTTTAGCGCGAAAACAACTGCTCCCAGCTCCAGATCGTGAGTAGTGTAATTTCTTTCGTGAACCTTAAGTTGGCGCGATGCGTAGGCAATGACCTTGTCACATTGCATCAATACGCAACCAAGTCCTTGGATGGAAGCGTCGCAGTAAACCACAAAATCATCTGTGCCTTCAGGCAATAAGAGGATAGGCGCGCTACAAAGTCTATCTTTCAAGTGCTGAAATACGGACTCCTTTGCATCACCCCAACGATAGGTGACACCCTTCTGAGTCAGTGAAGTGAGAGGTTGTGCAATCTTTGAGAAATCCTTGATAAACCTTCTGTAATATCCTGCCAAACCCAAGAATTGGCGGATTTCTGTTGGTGTGCGGGGTGCAGGCTAGTTTTTGATCGATTCAACCTTAGATGGATCCACATGAATTCCATCCTTGTTTACCACATGGCCTAGAAAGTGGACTTCGCGAAGCCAGAAGTCACATTTTGAAAACTTGGCATACAACTGCTCTTTTCGAAGAAGTTCCAGCATAAGTCGTAGATGCTGCTCGTGTTCCTCCTGACTCTTAGAATAGATTAGGATATCGTCGATGAACACAATAACGAACAATTCCAGGTAAGGCTTGCACACTCGGTTCATGAGATCCATGAAGACCGCTGGTACATTCGTCAGCCCGAATGGCATAACCAGAAACTCGTAATGGCCGTAACGAGTTCTGAATGCTGTTTTGGTGACGTCCTCATCTCGGACCCTCAGCTGATGGTATCCCGATCTCAAATCAATCTTGGAGTAATAGCTCGACCCTTGCAACTGGTCGAACAAGTCGTCAATATGTGGAAGAGGATAACGATTTCTTCACAGTCACCTTGTTAAGCTCGCGATAGTTAATACACATTCTGAAAGTACCATCCTTCTTCTTTATGAACAAGACTGGAGCTCCCCAGGGCGAAGAGCTAGGACGTATAAAACCCTTTTCCAAGATTTCTTGTAATTGCGTGGACAGTTCTTCAAGTTCTGATGGAGCTAGCGATAAGGTGCTCGAGCTACTGGTGCTGCCCCAGGAGCTAGCTCGATTTGAAACTTGACTTGGCGATGAGGCGGAAGACCAGGTAATTCCTCAGGAAATACCTCGGGAAAGTCACATACAATAGGGATGTCTTCAATTCTCTTCTCTTCCATTGATGTGTCAGTAACGAGTGCTAAAATGGCAGTGTGGCCCTTTCAGAAACACTTATGGGCCTTCAAGAAAGAGATGATGCCTTCGACAGCACCACTCTTGTCGCCATGAATCATAAGAGGTTCTTCACCAGGACGAGAAATGCGGATGATTTTCTCCTCGCAAACAATCTCCGCTTAATGATGAGATAGCCAATCCATCCCAATAACGACGTCGAAACTACCAAGTGTGATAGGAATAAGATCGATAGAGAAAGTCTGACCGGCTAAGATGAGGCTACAATCTTTAACTACGTGTGTGGCTTCCAGACTTTTACCGTTAGCTAGTTCTACCATGTGTTTGGTGTTCAAAAGTGTTGGAGTGCGCTTAAGCATTTGGCTAACTTTTAAGGACACATAACTAGTATCGGCACCCGAATCGAATAAAACAGTAACAAAGAAGTCGTCCAGAAGAAACTTACCCATCACAACGTTGGGATCGTTCCTTGCTTCTCCCTGACCAATCACGAACACACGACCCCTTGCTCCATTACCATTGTTGTTTCCCCCATTGCCGCCTCCATTGTTGCCTCCATTGTTGTTCCCATTGTGGTTCCCGTTTCCTTGGTTGTTGTTGTTCTGATTCTGGTTCATAAGGCTGGCAAATCATGTCTTAACAGGTTTAACAGGTTTCTGACGGCGCGCACAACATAAGTTTCAAACATGATTACGACTCGTTTAACTACTTTCTACCTCATGTTTATAAAACAGTTTTATGTTTTATGTACAAAGATGAATACATGATAGATCCTAACATCGTAATTTTAATTATTTTAAAAATTAAAAAAGTCAAAGGGTGTATTTTTCAGTCAAACAGGTCTAATCGTGTCTTAACAGGTACCCAATTGCCAGCCTTCAGTTGGGGGCAGTTCCTCTTAAAGTGGCCTTCAGTGCCACACTGAAAGCATCCTTTATTTCCCTGTTGATGCTGCTGCTGGTGGTTCTGTGGGGCTTGTTGTTGTTGTTGGCGATTCTGATTTGCTGGTCGGGCGCTCCTGCAATCCTTTTGCTTCATGACCAAACTTGTTACACCTCAGGCAACGACCTTTGTTGCACTGCCCGCTGTGATGTTTGTTGATCCGGTTGCACTTGGGGTGGTTCCCTCGGTATCCACCCTCTCCTTGATTACCAGAAGATTGTTGACCAGGACTCTGGTAGTCATCAGTCTTTCGCTGCTGAGACTGAACTGAAGTAGAACCCTTTCCAGAGTTCCCATCCCATTTTCGCTTGTTGTCGGTAGGTGCATCAGAAGTAGCTGTGGTACTGATACGTTTGGGTCTGTTTTGCTCCACCACCTGGTCGGTGAGACGATGAGCCAACTTGATAATTTGCTGAATGGTACCCAGGTTGGCTGAAGTTACGTGACTTTGAATCTCTGGTACAAGGCCCTTGAGGTACAGCTCAATACGTTTGATGGGAGGGTCCACCATAGTTGGACACAGGATGGCCAGCTCGTTTGACCTCTTAGTATACGCCTCAATCTCAGACCCCGTCATCTTCAGATTGTAAAATTCCACCTCTAGCTTGTGGATGTCATCCCGACTATAGTACTCCTCCTTGATCAGCTCTTTGAAACCATTCCAGGGTGTGGCATTAGCAACTGCCAGTCCTAGTAGTTGAACCTGTGCCTTCCACTAGGTTAACGCAGCTCCTTCAAGTGTTCCGGTAGCATATTTTCACCCTACGGTCTTCGGGGCATTCGCACATCTCGAAAACTGACTCAAGCTTTTCAAACTAGTGAAGAAGGCCCACTGCTCCTTCGGTGCCACTGAAAGTAGTAGGTCGGCAGTCCATGAATGTTTTGAATGTGCACACAGGAGGTTGAGCATGTTGACCTGTTGTGTGAGAATAATAGACAAGGTTAAGCACGAGGGTTGGTTTGTGAAGGTAGGATCTAAACGTCCTAAGGTAAGTTGGTATAGCAGGTTATACCTCCTGCTGGGTTAGCCGCGAGTGCCTCAGCGACTCGTTCGTTGATCAAAGCCGTCAACTGGGCTTGAGTGAGGTTGATACGTCCTCCGCGTCCGCTCATGATCTTCATAACGAAGCAACGTAAGTGAGGAAAGTGTCGCGAAAGTGCGTAAGTGTGGGACGACATTAGAGAGTAAGC
Source organism: Helianthus tuberosus (assembly GCA_030545235.1). Lineage (NCBI taxonomy): Eukaryota > Viridiplantae > Streptophyta > Magnoliopsida > Asterales > Asteraceae > Helianthus > Helianthus tuberosus. Next base: position 147,271,048 of record CM060423.1, read on the forward strand.
ACACAAGGTTCAAATAGCAATTATCACATTATCAAATGCACAGTGAGAACTATCTAACCGACAATATAGCATAAATCATACCACTTATGGTGTCGAGTCTTGCACGTGGAGCGAAGCGTCGTTGTGGATCGTTGAGCACTGTACTGGTTATAGTCTGGTTTTATCAAAAACTTTTCCCTTTTTAAAAACCAAGTTCACTATAACCAATGGCTCTGATACCAATCTGTCACACCCCCAAAATCCACCATGCGGAGTATCACCGCTTGGAGGCGTGATGTGACCAGGATCGAGCCACCAATCATATTGAACATCGTAATTAAGTAAATAAGATCAACCACAATACGATTGGTGACCAAAGCTAGTTAACCATGTTTAGTTTAAACAGCGGAAGCATAAGAGTAAATCCAAAAGCATAAGTCCATAGTTTATAAGTTAAAGTTCAAAACGCAAGTTTAATAAGTTCATAAGGATTTAAATAGTAAGCACGAAACATAACAGTCCGCACACCACAACGACTCCTTCCCCGTGCAAGCTCCAAATGTTTAGCGACCTGTAAGGCATGTAACAACGAGTCAACAACAAAGTTGAGTGAGTTCACGTCTGGTTGTTTAGTTTTTAAGTTGTTTCTGAAAAACGTGGTTTGACTTTCGTTGGCTTAATTGCCGTGGGGGTTACCCCGTAGTTGAAAGTATGTTTAACCAGTTCCCTTTTTCATTACCCAAACCATAACCATAATCAGTGGGGGCTTTCCCCATGTGAACTACTAGACGGTATGATATCGACTACTACGAACAATAGGTGTGCCCTACATCAGTGTCTATCATCACTGACAGTTTTCCATAGTCCATTAGTACACGCCCGTCCGAACGGCACGGTGTGAGGTTTGTTAAACCTAATAGCGCTATTAACTAATGACTCGCTTGCCATTGGCCTCGGCGATTAAGTCGATATGAAGAGGGACTTATTGATAGAGTTTTGTCTAGCTAGTTTTAAGGTTGTTGTCCTGCACCAGGAGGACGAACGTACGTATTCTGCACCAGGAGAATTCGTAGGTTTAATAATGGCATCCACTCTATGGAGGATGGCCGTACATATCCTACCCAAGGAGGATATGTAGATTTAGTTTTAATTCTTTAACCCATTCCCAAACCACCGGGAATCCCATGCCTTAGAAAGTGTGTGAACTCACCTCGGTTTGCTCGGTTAGATTCTCAAATATAGCTAACAGTCAAGGTCGGTCAATCACATCCTAGTATGATTTACCAGTTAGTCATTTAGTGATTTTCAAATAGAGCACAAAGTTTCTACATGTATCTATCACATCGCATGCATTACTTTAACTGTTTATGCCCATAAATACTTCCCATCCATTCCCCTCTCATAAGCAAACATACGATAGTGCACGTAACACATATAACATGTTAGATCACTCACAGATAGTATACTCGACATTTAGACACGCAAATCACAACTTATGTCATTTCCGCATTAATATTCAAAACCGGGCTGTTTTCGGACATTTTAATAAAATAGTTAAATTATTCCAAAAATTCCCAAATTTTTACAGAATATCTTAAACGTTCCAAATTTTATTGTGTAAAAATATCGGGGTCCGGTTCATTACTATATTTTATAAAAATTCATTTTCCGGACTGAACTCAGATTCATATTTTTCTGACCACAGTCTACGGGATAATTTATTTAAAATTCATCGTATGTCCGATTTACGAAATTCCAGTGGGGTAATTACAAATACATCAGTGGTCGTCTATAGCACAAGTTTCATGATCCAACTCTACACAGAACCCAAGTTATGACAGAAAACAAAACACATATTTTCAGCAGAAAAAATGCAGCTCTAGCTGCTGTTACGAAATGACGCTTTAAAAATAGTAAATGAAGTCTAAAAATTACGATTCCGGTGCCATTAGAACCGTATTTCATAATAACACGTTTTAGATTTAAAATATCAGTTTTTTATAGAGTTTATGACCTGTTTACAGCCAACTGAAGTTGGCTGTAAAACTTGGACAGATTCTGTTTTTAGTCTTTAGCTTTCTAGTTTGTGTTCGATTGATTCCGTTAATCATGTTTAGTGATTACAACAACATCAAACCTCAATATTATCCAACAAAACATCAGATAATCAATCAATAATCATAACCACACAAGATCTACATGATTTACACACATAACTTTTCTTTATCCAACTTATTCATCTTTTGTCCAAGACTTTATGTTAGGTTCTTAAGTGTTTATGATTTTTATCCGACGAATCTCTTATTAACCACATTAGACAAGATCAATAGGGTGTTTAGAGTCACTTACTACTAGCTCGTGGCTAGGGAAGAAACTAGACGAAGAACGGGTAGTTAATAGCGTTGTGGTGAGGTCCTTGGCAATCCGTAAGCACCGAGCCTCCTTATACGTGATCCTTCACCTTTGTATGTTATTAAAATTCCTTGATCAAAATGGAAAATGGATGTGGGTGGGGCTTGGCTCTCGACCATAAGCAACAAAGAGGGAAAGAAAGAGTGGAAAAATTTGTTAAGTGTTGAATGAATAAGTTAGTGATCTTATAAGTTCATCTATAACCCATGTAATCCCATTACCCACTAAATATTGTGTCTTCTAGATAATGGGCATATGGATTATAATAATTGATCAAGGACAAAATTTGTCACCCTTGTGGTGACCGACTCGGTCAAGGGGAGGGGGGGTAAATGGGTTGGATTTCAACTAATGGTTAAGCATTTAGTTAGATAAGTTAGGAAATAAATAAGGGTATTATGTGTGTTGTAATATATAACGGGTGTTAGGGTATTCGGGTACCCTGACTGGCTCAGAAACGTGTAAACAATGTCATTGACATTATTTTTATGTTCCGGGTAAAGTCCGGTTGTTCGGTTCGAACTGTTCCGTTAAACTGCTTAATTAATCCGTAAGGCATCCTATTTATATATTTTTGTAATGTTTTTACTTTTCAATACTCAGGAAAGTACACATGACTTTTTAGTAACTTTTCTGTATACTACTAGTATGTTAACATGCACATTTAAGTATAACACAGATATCAGAAAGCAGTTAAGTAATTCCACACAGTCGTCAAGCACATTAATTATCATTAATGAATTGTACGGAATACATGGAATTATGAGGGTTGTCACAAGTGACGAGTCGTAGTTTCGGCCAAAATGCGTGTTATTGCGTATTTTGTAACCAAACTACTTTTAGGTATCAAAACCGTTTGTTTTGATACCAAACCTGTTTTCTAAACTTAGTTAAGCATGTTTTAACATGCTTAGCTCGTCACTTTTAGTGTAGTGCTTATATAGGGTCGTAAGGTAAGCGATCTAAACAATCGCTTATACTTTCAAACCCGACCCGTTTGGTCGATCATTAGGATCCGACCAAACACATTAGGTGACCATAGTATATAGGGAATAACCTTCCGAGGTTATACCTTATGGTCACGGCGTTTAGTTAGTTGTATGATAGGTAGTTTATATGCCTTAGGTAAATGACCAAAATGCCCTTTTTACGCCAAAATTCATTTTAAGCATATGTAACATAACTTTTGGTATCTAAACTGATTTGGCAACAATATTAGACATGTTAAGGCATATATTACTTGTCATAGGACTAGTTAAGCGGTCCGAACGCGTTTCACGCGAACGACGCGTTAAAGTAGCATAAGCTACCTAAACGGGTCGTAATGGGTCATAAGCACTTAGGTTAGGTTTCATTTTAGTATGTAGGCCTTGTTAAACCATATTACATGAGTTCCCCTACTAAAATGAACTCATGTGAACTCATGTAATATGGTTTAACAAAGCCCACATACTAAAATGAAACCTAACCTAAGTGCTTACGACCCATTACGACCCGTTTAGGTAGCTTATGCTACTTTAACGCGTCGTTCGCGTAAAACGCGTTCGGAACGCCTAACTAGTCCTATGACAAGTAAAATATGCCTTAACATGTCTAATATTGTTACCAAATCAGTTTAGATACCAAAGGTTATGTTACATATGCTTAAAATGAATTTTGGCGAAAAAAGGGCATTTTGGTAATTTACCTAAGGCATATAAACTACCTATCATACAACTAACTAAACGACGTGACCATAAGGTATAACCTCGGAAGGTTATTCCCTATACAACTATGGTCACCTAATGTGTTTGGTCGGATCCTAATGATCGACCAAACGGGTCGGGTTCGAAAGTATAAGCGATTGTTTAGATCGCTTACCTTACGACCCTATATAAGCACTAAACTAAAAGTGACGAGCTAAGCATGTTAAAACATGCTTAACTAAGTTTGGAAAACAGGTTTGGTATCAAAACAAACGGTTTTGATACCCACAAGTAGTTTGGTTACAAAATACACAATAACATGTATTTTGGCCGAAACTACGACTCGTCACTGAGCCTAGATAACGTGGTAATCAGTAGGTATAGTCACTAGGGACTATAACCATCGTGATTACGATCACGTTATGAAGTTCAAAGGAACTTCGCATTGACCATAAACTGGTCAACGCATAAAATCAAACAAAGTTTAACTTTTAACGCTAAACGAATAAAAGAACGAAGGAACACTTACAAAGGGTCCCCGAAAGCTAATCTTGATCCAAGTAGCTCAGGTATGAAGCAATGGCTTCAACTTATAGCTTTTAGATCAGATTTTTGTGGGTTTTGGGTTGAATGGGGTTGGGTATTTATAGGATCTTCCATATAGAATATTCCTAGCATATTCTAAGCATATTCCTAGCATATTTCAAGTATATTCCTAGCATATTCCAAGCATATTTCTAGCATATTTCAAGCATATTCCTGGCATATTCCTTAGCATATACCTTAGCATATTCCTAGCATATTCCAAGCATATTCCTGGCATATTCCTTAGCATATACCTTAGCATATTCCTGGCATATGGCTAAAACGGGTATTTAACTGGGTACCGGGTATTTTATCTAGCGTTTAAATCCCGGTTTATGGCGTTCTAAATTATTTTTATTACTCTATAAAAATAAACTCGCCAAGATATTACTGAAATAAATTTCAGTTGCCAGGACTGGCTGCGTTGCCTGCGTTTTGCAGTAGAAGCACTGTGTTGCGCAGAAACACACGGTACGCGCTTAAACTTTGAAAAATAACGTTTTTAGGCGTTTTAATTTATTTTTCAACAGGGACCTGATTAAAATAAGATTTTAATCATAACAGAATATTGTGGGATTTAAATATTATCCGGTCGGTCACCAACGTTCGTTTGGTCGTACGATTGCGATGTTCGGTTAATTACGACGGAATGCGCATAAGCGCGAAAAACGATCCAAATTGCGCGACGAATGGATTTTTCTTATGCCAAACACTAAAATAAAATATTTTAGTGCTTACCTAAATTTTTGGATGTCCGGATGTATTCAGAACGTATGTTATGCGCGAAAGTGCAAACTTGTGCACTTTTTGACGCTTTTAGTCCCTGAATGACCCAAAAGTTTATTTTAGCACACCGAACCCCTCAAAGCCTATTTCTAAGCTATGTAAAGGATATTTAAGGTGTTTTTAACTTATGGTCATGTTCCGGAATGTCTGTTACAGTTCAAATTGGCATACTTTCGCAGTTTGTCAACTTTAGTCCCTGTAAGCGATTTAACTTGATTTTGCCATACCAAAGCCTTCAAAACTTATTTCTAAGTTATGTAAAGGTTATTTAAGGTATGTTAAGCATATGTTGATGTTCCGGAGTATTTTTCGCATTAAACTGATTACGTTTACGCACCAGTTTGCGTATAACTCTCCAGAAAGCGATGTAGAGTTTGAAATCGAACAAGAATTGATATGTGCAAATGATACACATATTTGTACAAATACCAAGTATGAAATACAATATTTCATTGGTTTGGTATTTGTTTGATGGTCGCAGTGACCCAGGTGTCACAGTCTCCCCTACTTTAGGAAATTTCGTCCCGAAATTTATTCAGAGGAAACTTGTGAGAGCTTGAAACATGAAGTTGAAAAGATCAAACAACACTGGTTAGAGTCCTGAACTTCTAGTAACTTTACAATAACATCATGCTTGTAATGTGAGAGGGACACTTATATACTAGTATATAAGGCGTCATTGGTGCGTCCACCGTACCTCTATTACATTGTTCAGATTTCGTTATGGTTGTCACTATCGGTTCTTACACATAATAAGTCTTACTGTGGTTTCCGTGCACTGAACTTCGTAATTATGTATGCATCCATAATTACGTAATTCCTTGCATAGTCACGTAGTGCATCTTAAAATGTGTAGGGGAAGAAAACAATGAACGAGCCTGTGATGATTGTGACTAGACCACCATAGGGTCCCTTTTATTAAATCAATAAATGATTTTAATAGACAACCAAGGAGTCTTTTCAGCTTATACCATCACATGTCATTCTTAACCAGATTTTTGAATCAATCCTTTTGACTAGACCACTAAAAGGGTCTCTTATGAATCATGGAGTGGTACTATACAATCCAAGGGTCTTAACTATCATGTAGAAGCCCAATAAGGATTTAAGGTAGTACCTTTTTGAATATCCTCTAAGAATCCCTCATATAAAGATATGAAAGATTCTACGAGGATTGGGATAACGAATATCAAGAGTATACAAAAACACAAAATGCATAAAAGAAAACACAAGATGTATAAACACATAATTTAGAAAAAATGTCCGTGAGATACATAGGTTTTGTGAAAATAGGATTCATGACTTGTAAGTTTAGAAAAAAGTTGTTTAGTAAAAGTCAGTCATGAACCTTGTAAATTGATTTGTTTTGTAAATCGTTTGAAAAAACAATAAGTTCAGATGATATGTATAAATAAGAGAATAATGTATGGTTAAATGAATAACCATGTAAAATGAGTTTGTATAAGATAAGTTGTTTGTAAAACAATGTCTTGTGAAAAGTATGTTATTTGTATAAAATGTTATATGTCTCAAATTGAAATGATTCAAATAACGCTACGATATGTGATACCATACAAACACTTATATATAGGAAGTACCAGCGGCGTATCCACCATGCTTGTATCATATTACACACGCCTCGTTACTTAAATCACTTACTCAAACCAAACCGCCAAAGTAAAATGTTTGTGTATAATCCAATGTCAAAATGTTTTGTGTATATCAATGTCAAAATGTTTATGTCTAATGTAAATCATGAATGTGTATCCAAAATATCATGTATGGTAAGTGAAATATATCAACTAAACCATATGTAAAATGCACAAAAACAAGGTATTGAAGTAAAACATGGTTTAAATCAAAGTTATGTTTTGTGGAACAAAAATGCATGCTATACTGATATAAACATCTATGCGGTATTGTGAAAATTCATACATCCAAGCCTTGAGATAGTCGGATAACCCTTTTAGTCAAGGTTATCAAAAGAAATGTTTTCGGATTCGGTCATTCCTTCCAATCCAAACAAACCTAGGATTTCAGGAATGGGAGTTGTCAAGTCCTATGGTACCACTACCTACTACCGAGCGGCATGATCGGTGTTAATGAATGTACATTGTCCCATTTAAACAAACCAAATGTCATACCAAAATGTAAGCATGTGATGAATAACAAGTGTACTAAGTATGCACACAATGGGCATACATAGCATAAAATGTAATGTAAAATAATGTACTAAGTATGCACACAATGGGCATACATAGCATGAAATGTAATGTAAAACGATGTACTAAGTATGCACACAATGGGCATACATAGCATGAAATGTAATGTAAAACGATGTACTAAGTATGCACACAATGGGCATACATAGAAAAAACACAATGAAATCATGTACAATAAATGTACTAATGAACATAGCAAGTATATGATGTGAAAACAGGAAAGCATGAAAGTAACAAGTAGGCACATGTGTTTCACCCCAAAATGTTTGGAAAACAGTAAAAGACTATGTACTCACTTGAGATTGCTTAGTAGTCCTTGAGTAACAACCAAACAATGCTAGAGATCATGGATATCAAACGGCACCTAATATAGGTAACTACATTAATAAACCGGACCTATAATCGAAGGATAGGATAGAATGAGGCTCGTAAACCAAATGAGTAGGGAACTCATGTAATATGGTTTAACAAGGCCTACATACTAAAATGAAACCTAACCTAAGTGCTTATGGCCCATTACAACCCGTTTAGGTAGCTTATGCTACTTTAACGCGTCGTTCGCGTGAAACGCGTTCGGACCGCTTAACTAGTCCTATGACAAGTAATATATGCCTTAACATGTCTAATATTGTTGCCAAATCAGTTTAGATACCAAAAGTTATGTTACATATGCTTAAAATGAATTTTGGCGTAAAAAGGGCATTTTGGTCATTTACCTAAGGCATATAAACTACCTATCATACAACTAACTAAACGCCGTGACCATAAGGTATAACCTCGGAAGGTTATTCCCTATATACTATGGTCACCTAATGTGTTTGTTTAGATCGCTTACCTTACGACCCTATATAAGCAATTAACTAAAAGTGACGAGCTAAGCATGTTAAAACATGCTTAACTAAGTTTAGAAAACAGGTTTGGTATCAAAACAAATGGTTTTGATACCTAAAAGTAGTTTGGTTACAAAATATGCAATAACACGCATTTTGGCCGAAACTACGACTCGTCACTGAGCCTAGATAACGTGGTAATCAGTAGGTATAGTCACTAGGGACTATAACCATCGTGATCACGCTCACGTTATGAAGTTCAAATGAACTTCGCATTAACCATAAACTAGTCAACGCAGAAAGTCAAACAAAGTTTGACTTTAACGCTAAAACGAATGAAAAGAATGAAAGAACACTTACAAAGGGTCCCCGCAAGATTGAACTTCCAAGTATTCTCAGGTATGAAGTGATAAGACACCCCAACTTAGAGAATTCTCAGATTTCAAGTGGGTTTTGCAAGTGAACTTGATGGGTATTTATAGGAAATGGACCACCGTTAGGATCGTTTCTCGTAAACCGTGATTTAATCACATCCATACACTTGTTGGTAACCTCATGTACATCACATTGGCTCCCCAACATCAGGAAACAACAAGTGGAATTGAGTTGGGAGTGCTAAACAGCTGTTAACAGGTGTTAAAATGGCTTTTGCTGATCTGAAGGGGCCTCGCGTGACGCCAAGGGGGCTAGGTGTCACGCCTAGGTCCTTCTGATCAGCAACTAGTTTCCAATTTAGTCCCCGTTGTGTATTAAGGCCATTTCCGACATGTTTAAGGCTCGTTAAGCCATTTTCAAGGCCCTAAAATGATGCCAAAACATTGTGGACATGAAACATGCTCAAAAATATCCCGGATGTCGGTTCGTTTGGTCGTACGATCGCGATGTTCGCTTAATTACAACGGAATGCGCATAAGCGCGAAAAACGATCCAAATTGAGCGACGAATAGATTTTTCTCATGCCAAACACTAAAATAAAATATTTTAGTGCTTACATAAATTTTTGGATGTCCGGATGTATTCAGAACGCAAGATATGCGCGAAAGTGCAAACTTGTGCACTTTTTGACGCTTTTAGTCCCTGAATGACCCAAAGTTTATTTTAGCACACCGAACCCCTCAAAGCCTATTTCTAAGATATGTAAAGGATATTTATGGTATGTTTAACTTATGGCCATGATCCGGAATGTCTGTTACAGTTCAAATTGGCACACTTTCGCAGTTTGTCAACTTTAGTCCCTGTAAGCGATTTAACTTGATTTTGCCATACCAAAGCCTTCGAAACTTATTTCTAAGTTATGTAAAGGTTATTTAAGGTATTTTAAGCCTATTTCACTATTCCGGAGTGTTCGTTGCATTAAACTGGTTATATTTACGCATCAGTGCGCGTATAACCTTCCAGAAAGTGATTTAAAGCTTGAAATCGAATAAGAATTGATATATGCAAATGATACACATATTTGTACAAATCCCAAGTATGAAATACAATATTTCATTGGTTTGGTATTTTTTTGATGGTCGCAGTGACCCAGGTGTCACACAAACCCCCAAAAGGAGTGAGGCAAATTTGTTCTACACATCATCGACCGAATCATATTTAGTAGGGTTCAATTTCTCCTTTCACACATGCCATTAAGTTGGGGTGTGCCTAGTGGAGTGGGTTGTGAAACTATTCCACGTTCTTTTAGATAATCGAAAAATTCCAAGATGAGATATTCACTGCCTCGATCTGAGCGAAGCATTTTAATCTTTTTATTATGCTAGTTTTCGACTTCGTTTTGAAACTCTTTCAACATTTCAAAGGTTTCATGCTTATGCTTCATAAGATAGACATAAGCATATTGACTATAATCGTCGATGAATGTAACGAAGTATCTCTCGTGATTCATAGTCATAGTTTTAAATGGACCATATACATCTGAGTGTATGAGTCCTAGTAGATCACTAGCTCGTTCACAAAACATGGGTGAAGGGATCCTTGGTGAGTTTGCCAGCTAAGCATGACTCGCAATCATCAAATGAGTCTGTTCCTCTGGATTCAAAGAATCCCCTTAGTTTAGAGCCATTTTATACGTGCCTTGCTTATGTGGCCAAGTCTACAATGCCATAGGAATGAATTATTTGTACTAGTTTTCTGATGTTTAGAAAGGTGATATATGTTATTGTTAGGTTGAACATCAATTTCGTAAATACCGTTTTGAGGTTTAGCCTTAAAATAGTAAATACCATTTAGATAAGCAGAAATAGCAATACCATCAAAAGCATATCTAAATCCTTGTTCAAAAAGCAATGAAACTAAAACGATGTTCCTGGTCAAACCAGGTGCAAAAAGATAATTGTTCAAAACAAGACTAGAAGGACATGCAAAATTAAATGTGCCAGTTTCCAGAACTGGGACTCTCTTCCCATCGCCAACAATGAGCTCCATGTCTCCCGGCTTCAGTTTCTTCCACTTCTCAGGCTCCTGCAAGACATTAATGATGTGATAACCACGTCCGGTATCAAATACCCATGTGTTGCTTGAAACAGTGAAAAGCTCAATAACATATATTAGAATACCTGAATAAGTGCCTTCTCCATTATCCTTCTTTGCTTTGAGCTTGGCAAGATACTCGGGACAATTACATTTCCAGTGCCCCCATCTTGTTACGCTCATAGCATTGCCGCCATTCTGGAGGAGGGGCTTTCACAGCTTGTTTGCTCTTATTGGTGGCAGGTTTGGTAGCAACGAGAGCCTTTCCTTTGCTTTTACTGTTGTAAATCTTCTTCTTTGTTTGGGACTTCCTAACACCACTAGATCAAACCATTAACACTTGGTTTGTTTTGTTGGAAATGTTCGACTCTGCTGTTTTGAGCATCCCATGTAGCTCTGGCACTGTCTTTACCCAGTCATCCATGTTAAAGTTCATAACAAATTAATCACAGTGACTGGAAAGAGAGTTGAGAATGAAGTCAACAGTCGTCTCCTCTTGGAGAGGATAACCAAGTTTGTTTAATTGGTTGATGTAGCCTTTCATCTTGAGGACATGAGCACTAACCGAGGAACCTTCTTGCATTCTATAGCTTATGAGTTGTTTCACGGTGTCATAGTGTTCTTGACGGGCTTGTTTCTGGAACATGCCTTTGAGTTGCTCAATCATGTCAAAGGCACTCATGTCTTCCATATTCTTCTAGAGATCTGGGGACATGGTGGCTTGCATGAGGTAAACAACTTCCATGGCATCTTCTTTATGTTTATCGAAACCTTCTTCGCAGCAACAATACCATTTTCAGGTGCGGTTAGGATCGGGGTTTCCAAAACATAAAGCTTCTTTTCCATTTTGAGAACGATTCTCAAGTTGCGGTGCCACTCAAGAAAGTTGGTGTTATTTAGTTTGTCTTTCTCAAGTATGGACTTGAACGCAAAAGAAGAGTTTTTTCAGAAGACATCTGTTTAAGCAAAATTATTTAATTAGTATTTTCAATGTATTTTCTTTGTTTAGTGAGGTGAGACGATAAGGAACGAGAATCCAGTTGGAAGCTCTTTCTAAAGGCAGCTGTAGCACACAACATTATCAAGAGGTTCAAGCGGACTGACAACGATTGTCAATTGTGAGAAAAGCACAACTCCCGGGGTTTATGAAGCTGTGAGGATAACCTTTTATCCTTGCATTGATACGTTTGGCCTCATCTATGCCACTTTTATTCTCAAGACAGCTGTAGCACATAACACGAGAAGAAAAGTAATAGTCGTCCTAATACGGTCACATGTGGAAGGGTCGGATGTGTCGACGAAACCCTTGCACCTTGGAAGGATAAACTAGACACCAAGTGTCGTGCTGTGGTTATGCCCCAAGTGTTACTAGTAGTAGGATGACATAGACCATTAATTTTAATTCTTTACCAAATAGGGTCGTTATAGTCTATTTTTATTTAGATATTAAACTCTTGATATTCCCAAAAGGTCCCTTTCACCTCTCGGGACAATTAGTTTTAGATAACCTATAAAATTAAGTTTGTCGCGACTTAGAATAACCAATTTAAAGTTAATAATGAAGACTATTAAGTTTATAAGTTTTTAAAGATGTGAGAAAAACATGTTTTAAAACTCTAGTGCTTATAAAATTTACAAGTTGCTAGAACTTGCTTTTCTCGATTCCATTTTTAAATCCCCTTTTAAAAATGTGTTTTGGTATTAGGTTGATGTGTAATAACATTTATTAAAAGCAACCATAATAGAAAAATGAATATGTAAATCACACGGGCATATGTTTTGATCTTGTTAGAGTCAAGTAGCAAGATCAAAGGGATCATGGGTCACAAAAAAAAAAAAAAAAAAAAAAAAAAAAAAAAAAACACACACACAACCATAAGGATGGACTTGAGTGCATCTTGTTGTCTTGAGCGACTCCCACTAACTCCAAAACTCCCTTTGGCATTTGGTTTTGCTTCGAGTTTGCTTCGGGTCTTCGGTTAACGATATTTAACAAGTAAATACAATAGAGACAAAACCCTATCTATTACAACTTTGAACCACAAAATGGGCCAAAACCATGAACTAGTCTATTACAACTTTGAGCCACAAAGTGGGCCAAAACCAAATATAAAACACAACCACAAGGTCGGACCCGATTTACATATTCAACATAATCAAAAGCTTATTTGGGCAAGTTTTGGCCAACTAAAAAATATATGACCAAGAATTATATGTTGCCCAAAATAAAAATAAATAAAAAACTTTAGACATTTAAAGTTTGTGACTTATTATTCCGGTGAAAAAGACCGGTTCCGATTTGCATGTGGTGAGCATCGGCTCTGATACCACTGATGGAAATCCTTGATAAATAAAATTTTTGAACCGGATTCATATATGTATATATATTATTTGTTACAAATATTAGTCAAAACACTTTTGACAAGTATGTATTTATATATATATATATATATATATATATATACATACCCGGGAACATCCCGGGTTAGGAAAATTTAGTTTTTAATAATAAAAGGTACATAAACAACATTTTCAAAGTCATTAGTATCTTCTTTCCCTTCCCACAATAATTTATTTGTTCCATTTCATCAGTATACTAAATTTGTCTCCATGTGTATTCATAGTTTTAGTGTAAAGCTAATAACCTTTTAATTCTTAATGAGATCTCAGTTAAAAAATGTTTTGTAAACCCATACAAAATGTTATATTGTTTGTTTTTATATTATATTATATTATTCTTTTAGTTGAATTTTCAACCAATAAGATTCATAAATATATTATAAACGTGTTTTAGGAAATTATATGTATTTTGTTTTTTTTCTTTATTAAGACTCATCGATTAATATGAAACTTAGTACTCTGGTCATTGTGATGAAATCCTTACACGACAAATGATAAGTTGATTAAATTGAAAGGAAAAAAATATTAGTTAAAAAGGATAGATCTATTCATATATATATAAAAAGCATATAAAGATCAAACAAACTGAAATATTCAAAAAAACCATTAGTTAAAACATAAAAATCATAAAAACTGCTTTAAGTTCATAGCTATAGGAGCTAAGTCTCTTTGTTGCTAACTTTCTCTGAATCCTTGACATTAATTGGAGTTGAAGAGTTGTAGACGTCAACCAGTGTACGCTTGTTGATTTTATTGATATCAGAACTGGTATTGGCATCATCATTCTTAACGCTTGGAATATGACTTTTTCTTTGGATAAATTCTTCATTGTTTCCCTGAGACAAATTTTGGGCAGAAAACTGTTGGTTGCTAATTTTGGGTAGGGGTGAGCAGAAAACCGAAATAACCGAACCGTAACCGAAATAACCGAAAAATCCGAACCGAAAAAACCGAACCGAAACAAAAACCGACGGTTCGGTTTTCGGATTTTTAATAACTGAAAATTTCGATTCGGTTTTCGAATAATCATTTTCAATAACCGAAAATAACCGAACCGAACCGATAAGTTTTAATAGTATACCAAATCTATATATTTTTATGTTTAAGTTGTTTAAATGTTTACCCATGCTATTAAGAATTATTAATTTTATTCTTGTTTGTTAAATATTTATAATAAGAACAATACCATGTTTATTTATCATTAAAATTATCCATTGTTTACAAGAACTAATAAAGTTTAATATAAAAATTAAATGGTTTTCAAAGTATTATAAAAGAAAACGTTTTAACAAAAACTTTAGAGAAACATTAAAATAGATTAGAAGGTTAGTTTTATGTGAATAATATTAATTTAAAAGACTAGATATATTAACTTAAATGTAAACATTTACGAAAGATTTTTTAAACTATGAATTATACTTTTATGTTTTGAATCTTACATAATTTGTTTCAAAAAGCGAAAAAACCGAAAAAACCGAAAAACCAAACCGAACCGTTGCTAAAACCGAAATAACCGAAACCGAAAAAACCGAAACCGAACGGTTTTTAAAAACCAAAAACCGAACTTTCGGTTACGGTTTCGGTTTTACCCAAAAACCGAACCGAACCGAACCGTGGACACCCCTAATTTTGGGTAAGGATAGGTTTGGGTAAGGATGTGTTCAGGTAAAGATGAGATGAAAGAAAAATTAAAAATAAAATAAAAATATATAAAATTTAGAAAAAAATTATAAAAAATATAAAATGATAAAAAAATTATAAAAATTAAAAATATATATAAAAATTAACAAAATTATAAAAAAAATAAAAAATATGAAAAAATATGAAAAAACTAAACAAAATAAGTAAATAATATATAAAATGCAAACCCATTTTAACCCGTCATCAACCCGCCCATTTTGACCCGTCACCTATTGTTTGAGTTGACTATTCAAGAGATAATGGTGCACCATTATTAGGTGGTCCACTAAACAACATAAACCAAAACCAAAACCAAAACCAAAACCAAAACCAAAACCAAAACCAAAACCAAAACCAAAACGCAAACCCATGCAAAGGAGCATAAACAAAAAAAGAATTAATCAAAGTACTATAACAAAATTATAAAAAAAAAAAAACCTTAAAAGTGTTTTACAAAAGGTATAGTTCATGTAACCATTCTTTTAGGTGTTTTCTGAATGCCTTTTACAAAAGGATATCTAAAACAAAAAGGTTGGACTAAGACATGGAATCCTTTTGATGACAAACTAGCAGGTGCAAATAGAAGATGAACACAAAAATGATCACCTCCTAATGGAAAAGACCATAGAATCATTTAATACGGGTCATTAAGAACACGTAAGGTTACAAATTTCGTGTCACATACTACAAATGAAGTTGTCTACAAATTTCGTGTCGTAGCTTATCCAATACAACTATGCATTGCTGCGCCTAACCTCTGTAATTGATTTCTTTAAAGTCTACATTCAGAAATGCCATTTCCCTATTGATTTTTAACTCTTTTACAGGCACCCATTACTCGCCATGTCTAAATTTCTTGCAAATCAATCGGCATTTTCAAAACATCACAAGACCATAAATTTCATGCTCCCACCTCCCACTACATTAGGTTGTATAATTTTGTAATGGTAGGAAACTCCATCTGAATAAGAAAAAATATTAATAAATGGGTCATAAACAATACATAGCACAAACATTAGATAAATACCAAAACTAAAATAGGAAGACAAAAAAAAAGTAGGAACAAAAGCAAAACAATTCTCCAAATTAATAAGGAAAAACGACATACCTATACAAAATTAACAAAACTAAAGCAACACAACTATTTCATTTAATCCTAAATATGTTTCAGGAAGTTGAGATGTTAAACTTAACCAACTTTTATGGCATGTTAATCCTAAAATCTACTTGGCATTTTTCAACTAAACTCGGAGTCATGCCTTTAACTTTTAAAACAAAGGGATCTAATATTCCCAGTTGTTGCAAATTATTACCTAGGAGCGGGGGCGTCTTCTCGGATAGAATAGCAACTTTGGTTTTGCAGAGCAAATTAGTAATGTCTACACTGAAGATCTATCTTCGTTAGTATAAACGGATCAAATGGGTAATTTAAGTCTTTTTAGTGTTACAATCGAAAAGGCTCAACTATAATGACCAAAAAATAAGCTTGGCCAGGTTTTAATCCATATGTCATACGTGGTGCTAGTAGATTCTCGTTCTTCCACTCCTAACTCCTAAGTCCAAATGACACCGACTTCGAATCTAAAGAAGAAAATTACACACCATATGAAATATAATATGATTTCAATTTCAACAAACAACAATCACTCAACATAGGTGAACTACACTACCCAGCTGAAATTTCAGCTACAAAATATTGATTTGAATAAATATAAAATTAGTTATTTGATTAAGATTGCTTAGTTATCAAATACTATCCTCTGAAACCAAACAGTCCATAAATTTTGTCCTACCCATTCCCAGTTGCCAGTTAACACCATTGATTTTTAATTACACCAGCACATGGCATCGTTATATTATGTATCGAGTTAATTTCAAGTTATGTTAAATTCATATTAAGAAAACTTACATAATACACTATACTATAAGCACGATTCAACCAGAATCTTCGGTTAATTTTACCGCAAATCGAACAAAAATCAAGCAAACTTACATAATACACTATACTATAAGCACGATTCAACCAGAATCTTTGGTTAGTTTTACTTCAAATATAATGCAAATCAAGAAAAATTACATGATAAACCACAATTCGTTACCTTTGTGGGAACGATGATGAAGTTGGCTGGATCGATTAGAATTAGGGTTTCAACTTTCAAGTAATTCGCAGGTGAAGTTTGGACATCCAACTACAACCCATCCTGACGCGTCCTGTTTTTTACCTTGGCCCATCCTGACCCATTGGGTTTTTGTTTTAATTTCAAGTTTACCCATCCTGACCCCCTTGACTATAAACTTGATCCAAATTAACCCATTAATTTATTTTCATCACCCAAATCAACCCAAAATTTCAAAGTTGGGTTAATATTGCCGGTCTACGTAAACCATAAAATCAACCCAATGGACAATGATTGTTGTTTTATACACAAAAGGGTATAAGGAAGGAATATACCGGCCAGCCGAAACACGATCCATGTCTTGTAACTCAGCTTCAAGAAACCGACACCCGCGCATAAACTTTTCAGTTTGGTATGAATAATTCTTTCCTGAAACGGGATATTGAGGTTATAAAAATTGAAGTTATATGCACTTTCCTTGCATACTTCTTATAATAATTAACATGTGACCATTTTACCCTTCACTTTCTCATTAAACTTCAAACTCTCATATCCTAATAACCTAATGCAAGTTTAAAGGGAAGGGTATAAATGCCATAAATTTATAAATAAGTAATTTGAACTTATGATATTTTGTTGGGTAAATATGGTATTGTACCAAGGTTAATCACCCCAAGAAAGAAAACTACCATTCCGCAGCTCCCATTGTGTCGCATGTATTATCATCACGGAAGTGCATGCCAACTAAAGGACTATAATCCATTATTTTAACGCCTTCCAGAAACTCACAATATCTGTTGATTTGTCTGAAATATATAAAACCTACATAGTGCATAAGCAAAGTGATAAGAGGATAAACGTTAGAAAGGCCCTATATGATGACATTTTTACTAGCTTGATTAGTTCTTTGAACCAGTTTTCTTGAAGGCGAAACACATAGTTGAGGTCAAGATCTTTAAGTGTGGTGGTTTCATCAATTTCTTCTTCGGGTTTATCAGCCGTACGCACATGTGATGATCCTTTAAGATCAAATCTTCTATGGATACGATACTCCAAACAAAACAGATTGCCAATCATAATAAACCGAGTCTGGACAATAAACCTTACCTGGCTAAAAGCTGGAAACCTTCACTGAATCGCAGAACAGATACAACAATATATCAGAAATAAAATTGTGAAGTATGTGAACAGTTCACAAGTTACCAATGATTTAAAAGTAAATAAAAGTAAAGACATATGTATTGTAACCGTATTATAGCACGCTAATAATTCATATAAAATAATGTCAACCCAACCTAACCTACTGTTGACTCTAGCACCCTGCTAACGACCCATCTGACCTGACCTGCCTATGTTAGAAGAGACTTGTAGTGTATCTGACCAGAGAATGGTTTTTTTTTTTTTTTGTAAACCTTCATAAGTCTAGCACATGGGTCCGGTCAATATTTTATAATAATTACATAGTCAAAGTTTATATATTTAGCTATATTCTGTATTTTGAATAAAATGATTAAGAATGTTTTGTACAATAGTTTGGGCATCTTTTGACCCATTTCATTCATTCGGCCATTGACCCGTTCCCATGTATACACAAAAATGCATAGTTTCTTACAGTTATGGACTCGAGCATAATAGAGTTTATGTTGGCTCTGTTGCTTCTTCTTATAGACCAGTTGTCTAAGAAGATATGGCCCCTGCACATACAGTAAACAAACATTCCATAATTTTAGAAAAAAAAAAGGGTTTATGTTGAGTTAAATTAACCAACTTTCACCAATTTACAGATTATGGCCGATAGTTTTTGTTAGGGTGATCTATATAAGAAATCATTATAATACTTCCAACAAAAAATAATCGTGAACGGTATGCCTCTCATAAACAAATTAACAGATATACCCTTTTAAGAATAAGAAGGGGTTACCAACCACTTTATAATTACAAGTAAAGCCATTAACGTTTACAGTTATAAAATTTATTACAAGGTTAAAGAACTCAAAACAAAAATTAATATACAAAAAAATAAAGAAGTTTTTATAAAAAAAATTAATATTTAATATTCAATCACCGAACTTACCTGAGTCGGTCGGAACTCGCCATCTCCAATTCTGTCTCGAAGTGCCTTGACTCTGAACCCGTCATCTCCAATTATGTCCCAGTAGTCCCTTTAGCAACTTCAAACATCACCGGTTCGTCATCATCTTAGACCACTATGAAAACCAATCGTTGTTACAAAAAAAAGGTGAACCGAAACTCAACAGAAATGTAAACTGCAAATAAAAGTGATCATTAAAAGTTTGCAAGCAACTATATTCACATTTCTTGGCAACCAATTAACTAAGGTTGTTTTCGACCCGACCTGAAAAACACGAAAAACCAGTCAGGAGTAGGGATGAGATTTTTTACCGAAATACCGGTACCGTACCGGTACCGTACCGATACCATAGCGTGCCGATCATAAACGGTACCGGTATCGGTAATAGATTTTTCGAAATTCGGTATCGGTAAAAAACGGTATCGGTACCGGTATTTTTCGGTAAATACCGGTATTAATACCGAATTTAATAATGACTTTATGTATTTTGCTATTATCTTAGATCCCACTATGAAGTTATATTTTCTTGAACATTGTTTTACAAAAAACCAATATCAAATTTCTTTTGTTTGGTTATTTTTAATCAATTATGATAATTTTTTAGACATGTTGGAATTTGGATGTTAAAAGTCGAACCTATGGATGTTTACCTTTTGATTTTTTTTACTACTTAATATGTTTACCTTTTGTTTACATTCCTCTATATATTACTCTAGTTTAGTTAATAATGGATGGATGGGTTGCACATGAAATTTTTTTAGGTAAAACAATGGATGACACCAAAGCGGTACCAATGTGATAAAGTACCGAAATACCGGTACCGGTACCGTACCGGTACCGAATCTATAAATACGGTACGGTAATCGGTATCCACATTTCCTCAATTTCGGTAACGGTATTTACGGTATCGGTACCGGTACGGTACCGGTATCGTACCGATCTCATCCCTAGTCAGGAGTGTGCTTTAGCAGTGTAGATACATTATGTGACTTTCGATGCATGATAGTTAATAATTAGGAATGAGCCGATTTGAGTTATTTTGGTTTCGTAACTCCTAAAATATAAAATACTTAGCTAAGAAAGAGTGCATACCAAATTGGTACAACAATTTAAACATTTGAAATTAGTAAAATATAAAATACTATTTAATGAAATGACTATTCATCAAAGTTTTGGAAAAATGCACATAAAAGTGGTTCAAGTCAACTCAACGTATGTTAAAAAAGACACGTTTAAACAGCCCCTCTTTTGATCCATTAACCAGCCTGTTTGTCCTCTTTTGACCCAGTACCCCGCTTGTCCGCCCATCCATATTTCCACTTCTAAACAAAATCAATATGCTTCAAATTCATAAATTAGGGATAATTATTTAAGTAACAAAGAATGTGCAAGAGTAAATACGATCCTTAGGAGTGTTTGGTAGAGTCCATACGGCCGGGTAGTGTGGGTTGGCCCGAAACACTTTCCATTCATATCAATTAATTTTCAGTGTGAAAATGTTTACAAAATACTTTGAAGATATAAATAATACTATATTTCCATTAGTAAAGGTTTTATGTAATAAATCTGTGTGATTCTACGACTTCACCAAGTTTTGCTTGACAAGTGCACCATTTCTCCAATCTGATGTATTTAGCTAGAATGTCAACCAGCTTATATAATATTTGTAATAAGAAAAACACTAATTAATTTAACTTTAAAAATCTCATAAACATATTACATTAAAAAACTGAGTCTAAAAATTAATTAAATATTAACTTACTCCAATAACTTGAAACCCTTGCTCTTTAGCACAAGCACAAAATTGCTACAAATTTGAAACTCTTCACCCTCAATTTCTTGTCCTTATCCACAAATCAGATACGTGTATACTTCAAAAAATAGAAAAAAAAAACACATTCATCAAAAGAACATAAACGATTACAGATTGGCAAACTAAAGATAAAATAAGAAAAAAAATGGAAAGGGTAAACTTACACAGTCGGACAACTAATCTTTCTTGCCTATAGAAAAAATATGAATAGTTTAGCAAAATGATGGAATGTTGGGAGTAATTTTAAAAGAAAAACGAGCTATATAAAACACGTACCTGGTTAGATCCCATGATATGTACCTGTCTCATGGCTGCTTGAAATCGTTATATTTTAGGATCACAGTTTGCATTCACAAAAAAACACATTCATTTACTTGGTGTTTGTTACTATTGAGGTGGCACCGTTGACCCATATACTTATAAACAGATCCGTTTAGGTTATGTTTTAAGACTTTATCTCTAATAGATCATATGGGTTAAATCGTTAAGCTACATGATTAACTAAAAAGTACCAGTACGGTATGGTTCGGTACCAATACGGACCGGTATTTGAATGTAAAAACCGGTACCAAAAACGCTAAATGTCGGTACCGATTCGGTACCGACAATGTTTTGATTTGAAAATTTTGGTACCTGTTCAGAACCGTACCGAGTACCATTTGCTCATCCCTATACAAGCCCATGTAGAAAAACATCAGCTTTAGCATTGCATGTATAACTAAAATAAATGGCAGCATTGTATAGGTCAACTATTGTTGCGTACTATAGTTAGTGTTGTGAATCATGGTTCCATAATGGCTCAGGTCTCCCACATGGTTACCTTGTTTCTGACTATATACATTGGTTGAAAATTTAGAGAGGTTATATGGATTAACCAAAGAAGCTTCAAATTTTAAAAAGATTGATTGTCTAGAGCTCTTAAGCAACAAATAAGGTAGTTATTTTTTGACATGAACCACTCCATATATTGGGTTTCGATTTAATACAGATACAGCTGCTAAAAAAACTTGTAGGATCGGTTTTTGACACCGTACGATTGCGTAACGAACGTTCGACGTGCGGAATCCGTGAACGTGCGTGACCGAACACACAAGAACGTACTAATAACGTGATTCTATTGATTATGATGACGTATACAAAGCCGTGAATCACGTGAGAGAACTTTCTCTGTCTAGACTTTCTCTCTCTAAGATTGGATCTCCTAATTCCCAAATGAGCAAAAGTCTTCTAAACTATGACATAACTCTCCTATATATACCCCTTGGAATTAATGAGACTTCTCATTAATTACCAAAATGCCACCTTGCTAATTCTATCTAAATATTACAATATAAGCTTGATTTCTTCGGTTTCTCGCTACTGTTCGGATTGACGGAGGCGATAGACACATAATGCACTAACAGACTCCCCCTTGGATATTGCCGTAGTCAATCTCGTAGCGTCTTGTCTTTCTCTTTTTCAAACAGAATCCCCGTGGATCTGTTTTCGAGCTTCCGTTGCTCCCCTTCTTCTTAGACTCTTTTTCTTTCAGGCTCCCCCTTTCATCAAGCTTCCGTGCTTTTGGGATCGACACATGGATTTCCGAATACAAGCTCCTTCGGAATAGTTATCTGGCTCTTTGTATCCACGCATCCTCTTGCGTTGAGCTCGTCTTCAGACTCCCCCTTAGACTCAGCTGTCAGGATCGTAGTCTGGCTTTCACAAATTCACAAATTCAGGATCAATTCCTGGCTCTATTCTGCATATGCTCAGGATTTGAAATCTGGTTAACCTGCAAATCCTCTACCTCAACATAAGTTTCACAAATTTATAACACTCAGATTTAAGAAACTTACTGGTAGAAACCATTCATTCATCAATCTATATAGTTACATCAAGTTCAAGTAAATGACCTTGATTAACTAACCACACAATCTTTCAAAACATTTTTATATAACATTCAAATTTTTCAACATATTCTCCCAATCCAATTCATCATGTTTAGCACTTTGAACTTTGAAAATCAACTCTCCAACATCAATTGTCGAAAATCTTTTTGTATTTTTCAAAATTTTATGCTAAAACACAATATTTTTGGATTTTTGAATTTATAGAAATGCAGTAAAGAAATATGTACAAACAATATTTTTGTGAGTTTGTGTAAGAGGATCATATCAGTTCATGAGACAAATCACAAGCACCGTTAAGCTTTAGACATTTTAAGTTCTAAACGATTCACATAGATTGACGATATGTTTGTCCTCTTAAGCTCAATCTAAAAACTTTCGAAATGCTTATCGATACGTTAAGGTATATTAATTTTGCACTAAATTCTTATGGACCTCACGATCTCAGCATATCCCCTCATCATGCAATACACTGACTCAAGTAATGCCTTTAAACTTTCATCAACTGTGATATGTGCGAAAACAAAGCAGAATGTTTAAACATTAACAATCAGGTCGATCTTTCGATACGCAGAGAAAGTCCAATGTTTAAACAAAATAAGAAAATAAAACAAGTTGAAGTTGTTTAGGCTTTAACCACTAGTTCGATACTCCCATATACGCAGAGGTGATCCAAAGCTTAAACGAAACACCAAAGAAAATAAAGCAGAACGTTTAGGCAATAATATCCAGTTCGATACTCACGTATACGCAGAGGATGTCCAATGCTTAAACAAAATAAAGAAATAAAACAAGTTTAAATCTTTGCAAAATGAAATGCACAAAATCACAGCGACTTTTCAGCAAGTTCTGAAAGTTCACAAACTAACCGGTTTTTATGCTCTTTTAGCATTCAGCGATTACTGAATAGGTACACAATCACGAAGGACAAAACTAAGTACTATGCTTTCAACCGTGTTTTCCACTAGAACTAGGATTTTTCATTTATGTTTGTATCATTATCGTAAATCTACTAGTCTAGCTGATCCTATCATCACATCATTAGTGAGACCATTTATCACATTTGACATTACATTTCTTTAGCATGCTGTGACAGTCCACTGATTTACTATCATTTCCTCTTTTTCACAACAAAACTCATTTTTGCTTTTTCAATGTTTTTGGCTTTTTCAAATTTTCTAATTTTTTTTAAAATTTTTCTCCCCCTAAAATCAAAATATGTTTCAATTTTGATTTTCAAAGGAAAATTTGAAAACAAACTATACAAGGAAAGTGACAAACTGATATCGAATCGCTTCAATTCGCCATTCACTCGGCTTAACAATCAAACCCCCCCCCCCCCTCACAACAAACTATTTTCCCATTGTGATTTCAAAACACTTAAGTTTGTTTTAATCAAATGGTTTTTCCGGAAAATTAGTTTTATGTGTCATTTCACAAATTCGGGGTTTTATCACCTTGTTCTTTTTCAACCATTTTGAAGAATTTAACATTTAGACCCTTGTCAACAACAAACACTAGTAGAAAATCAAGTACAACTTAATGTCCCTGATTTACCACTTGTAAGTCGAAATATCACCAAAGTGAATTTCTCAAGAAAGACGCTGATACCTGCTTCACACTTACCAACCTGGAAGCTCCGGCAAGTCAGGTTTTTCATTTGAAAAGATCCACCCAAGCCTGACCATTCTTGGGTTTGACAGTTTTTACCTCAACAGATGGCTCTTCTGGTTTTGACGAACCAGAATCATTGCCTGAACATGGCTTGTCTGACTTTGAAAAGTCAGATTCATTGCCAACACGTGGCTCCTTTGTTTTTGAAGAAACAAATTCATTGCCAGAAGATGTCTCTTTTGACTTTGACAAGTCAAATTCATCGCCAACCTTCATTGGTACCCAATTCTTACTAGATCTAGGTTTTCCAAATTTATTAGCCTGTGAAATGAATAAACTTTCACGATCTCTTTTATATTCGAAAACCTTGATCAAGATTTTGTCTGAAAAATTAACTTTCTTTGATTGGTTATCATTTTGCTTAATTAATTTTTCTTTCTTTAACTTCCTTTTCTCTTTCCCGTTTGTCCTCAGATTTGTATCTGATGAATTCGTTTTGCTTGCCTTTGTAGTTGAGGAAAGCAATTCATCAGAACTTTTTCTCGGATTACCAGTTTTATCCAAGGACAAAATTTTCTCCAAGTATTCTCTTGCCTTCTTTCTCTTCTTCCTCAGTTTGTCTTTCTGCCCTTGTGAAAGCTTCACTTTCGGTTCGTGAACTTTCTGTTCTTGAACTTTTGGTTCTTGAACTTTTGGTTCTTGAACTTTCTGTTCTTTGGACTTGACATTGACTGGTTTCTTTCCCATTTTCTGAGATTCAGCCCTCGATCTTCCCTTTGATCTCATTGGGCAATCTCTGGCAATATGACCTCTGATTTGGCATTCATAGCACCTTCTCGTTTCAAATCTCTGACTTTGGCAGTTAACAGCAATGTGTCCTTGATAGCCACAAGTGTAACACACTCTGTTATCATACCTCTCACTACCTTCATACCAAACACCGTCTTCATACCACACACTTAGATCATAGCATTGATTTGCCTTGTGGTACTCATGTCCCCTCTTGTATCCTTGATTTGGCATTTGAGCACTGTGGTCAAACCTACACCACTGATTACCAACTATTTTTGAGTTTTGAATTTTAAATTTTTGTGATTTTTTATTGTGATTGGATGATTGATCTGATGAGCTTTTATTTTCTTTTTGAAAATTTTTCGATTTTTTATCTTTTTGTTTCTGTTCCACATTCTTCTTTACAGGTTTTTGCGTTGAGCATTCACCTTTCTCAGTAGAATGTAAAACAGTATTTTTAAACATTTCATTTAATTTCAAAAATGTTTTTCTTTTGTCTTCTTTTTCTTTTTCATCATCAGATTTATCATCACAATCTTCAATTTTGACTTTGTCAAAATTTGTGACATTGTCACTTATTGGAACAGAATTGATCGGTTTTGGACATGGATAATCTAGTTTCACAAAACCTTTCAATTTATTCTCTAAATCTTTGATTTTCTTTCTATCACATTCAGCTTCTTTTTCAAGTCGAATAATAGTCTGACGATGGGAATTTATTACCTTTTGCTTTTCAATATTGTTCTTGCTAAAAACAGATCTCCCATCTTCAAGAATCTTTATTTGACCTTGAAAATCTTTTTCAATCTTTAATTTTTCATTTTCAAAACTTTTGATTTTATCTTTAAAAACAGAATTTTCATTTTCCAAAACTTTTATTCTATTATCAAAAACTGTTTCTCTATCTTTTAAAACCTTATTTTCTAATTTTGCCCAAAACACTTCTTCATGTTCTAAAGTGTTTATTTTATTCTCAAAATCTTTTTCTTTTTCTTTTAATTTTTCGTTTTCCAATGTCAAACTGTCCAAATCACTTGACAGTTTAACATTTTTAGATTTCAGCTTCTCACAATTTTCTTGCAACACAAGAATCTGTTTATCGTCAAATTGTTTCTCATCCTTCATCTTTTTGACTTCCAATGTCAAACTTTCCGTATCATTCAAGAGTTTGATATTGTCAGCTTCAAGTTTATCACATTTAGAGCACCCAACTTCACATTTTGAAGTTTCATCCTTCTTTGATTCTTCATTCTTTGTCATTCCTTCTTTCCCCGTCTTCTGTGTTTCTTTTCTAATCCTTTTGATTAATTCAAGAAACTCAACCAAACTTATATTTTCTGAGTTTCTTACTATTTCATTTATTAACTCTTTCTTTTTCTTTTTCTCTTCTTCATCTCCCCACCATTTCTTCTGCCAATAATCATCTTCAACTTTGTATTCTTGGATCATGGTTTCCATATCAAGAGTGTTATGATCAATAGCAATGTTTCCATAGGGGTCAAGATAACATTCTCTGTCTGGATCCCATCTATTTGCTCTTTTTGCCTCAGAAAAAATACCAGATATTCTGATCATTTTGTTCTGAGCTAACTGCCATCTGTGTTTATACTTCTGTTCTTCAGTTATGTTATCTTTCCAAGGAATAGGTTCAGATTTTGCCATGATTTTATAACCTTGAATTACCTCGGAATATTCTGCAAACAAACAAGCAAACAATCAGTTCAAACAGACTGAATACGTAACAGTGTACGTTTGATGAAATCAATCTAAGACTCATTGTCAAAGATTTGCGGACTCATTCAATGTATATCGGGTATAATCACTGAATGAAAGAACCTGAACAGAACAAAATGAATTCAATGTGTCCTTCAAACAACACAACCAAACCTTTTACAAATCTTATTGTATCAATTAATTGTTGTTTGGTCAACAGTTACATGCAACTTTTTAGTCAACACTTCTTGTCCGACAATTTTAATACCCAAATGAATATGATTGGACCTCTTCTAATTTGAATAAAGAATCGACAACTTTGACAAATTCAATTCATTGGGCTGACATTTTTTATGATATCAATTAAAACTGATTGGGCCGTTCACTTTAAGTCACATGGGCTATGAGATAAATGTATCGGTGGCAAATCACGTGAATGGATGATACTCGATTTCAATTTGACCTTAATGATCACTTGACTGACACAACACTAATTCAATATCACATGCAAATCTTGAACTTTGCAAATATTCAATGAATTTTAATAAATGGGCTGAATATATTGAATCAGTTCACGTGCAGCCGACAACAAATATTCCAACAAATTTCTGATAGGACCAACAACTGTTATGTTCACGTTCAATCAAAATCAGTTCAAGCGATCAACTCAAGCAAACACACTGATTACTTTCAAGCAATCACAAACTTTCAAGCGAACACACCGTCTCGCTTGAAACTGCTATCAACTTCTCAAGCGAACAAGATATTTTCAAGCGAACAGAGAACTTTTCAAGCGAACAGAACCAATTCGCTTCAAAATACCACCCTTTTCAAGCGAACAAAACAAGTTCTTTCAAGCGAACAGCAAATTCGGACCTAAAACTTTCGATTTCTCCTAAACGGCTAGGAGTTTGAATCTGAAATTTGGTAGGGTTGTAAATCAAGTATTTTCGCACAACATGTCAAAAAATCATCTGATTCAGACCGTAAAAACCTGTTCAATTTTACTATTTTCAGTGAAAACCGTGATAAAAGTGAAAAAGATGAAGAAATAGATGAAATTCAGGTCTGAAATCGATGAAATCTGGTACGAATCTATGTGTTTGATCAGCGCAATCGAGCTCCTGCTCTGATACCACTTGTAGGATCGGTTTTGACACCGTACGATTGCGTAACGAACGTTCGACGTGCGGAATCCGTGAACGTGCGTGACCGAACACACAAGAACGTACTAATAACGTGATTCTATTGATTATGATGTCGTATACAAAGCCGTGAATCACGTGAGAGAACTTTCTCTCTCTAGACTTTCTCTCTCTAAGATTGGATCTCCTAATTCCCAAATGAGCAAAAGTCTTCTAAACTATGACATAACTCTCCTATATATACCCCTTGGAATTAATGAGACTTCTCATTAATTACCAAAATGCCACCTTGCTAATTCTATCTAAATATTACAATATAAGCTTGATTTCTTCGGTTTCTCGCTACTGTTCGGATTGACGGAGGCGATAGACACATAATGCACTAACATTGATCAATATTAAAACAAACCCATGCCAACAGATAAATACTTTAGCATGTATGAATAGTCATACAAATCCATAAGAAAAACATAGTATACATGGATACTTTATGTAATAACCCTCGGAAAGATCCATAAACAAAATCAAAAGTGTGCACGATAAAACTTGAAAACCTGATGGTTGATGAACCAACCCGCACAAAAGTACCTTTATTAGACTCGCAATTATTAACCGAACCATTTAGGATCAAGACCCAAACATGTGCGATAAGAACCAGCACGAAAATCGAGAAAAACGTGTAATTGGGCAAAAAAGGCGACCGAAGACACGTGTCATGATGAGGCGCCACATGTCAGGCCTATACTGGACACGTGGCAGGCCTAGCCTAAATGGACCTTCCCCGCACCACGCGCCAGGATAAGGTGGGCCTGGCGCGACACGCGAGAGGCAACAATTTTCGCTATAAAGCCAATGGTTTGGCACTTGGTCAGATTGCTCAGTTCGCTCGTTTAAAACGACATCCTACTCTTTGTATCTCCGTTTCTTTCAATCAACGCCCTAAATTCCCGAAACTCTGCTCCAATATTAGGGTAATAACTCGATCACTGACACGGTACTATATCCGATCGATTGAAACCGATCCAATGGATGTTTAAGTGGTGTCGGTACTCGGCTATACTTTGTCATTCGTTGTGGGTTTAATCTCGTGATTATCATTAATGTTGAATTGAGTTAATACACTAATACGAGTTCCATTGTATCTAGAAATTAGAACTCATAACCAAGGGGCTGCTAAACTAGAATACTTAGTGATTAAGTAAACTTAGTGGCTATGAAAACTTAATGGTTAAGTAAACTTAGTGATTAAGAAAACTTAATGGTTATGTAAAACTTAGCGGTTAAAAAAACTTAATAGCTAAGGAAAATTAACAGGAAACTTAATAGTTAAGTAAGCTAAGTAAGTTAATTAAATAATCGGCTAAGTAAATTACTTAATTAAACAATTAAGGAAGATTAATCAGTTAAACAGCTAAGTGAGATAATCCGTCAAAAATCCAAGTAAACTTAACAACTAAGTAAGTTAATCAGTTAAACAGTTAAGTCAATTAATTAATTAATCAGCTAAGAAAGTTACTTAATTAAACGGTTAAAATAAATAGTTAAACAACAACGTATATATGGGGTAGATAATATCTAAGGAAGGTGTAAGGATGATATATATGGGTAGGAAGTATCCAGGAAAGATGTATATGAAACTTCCAAAACAAGTATGTCACACCCTGACTTTTGCGGAAGCGTGATTATGGTGTGACTTTTTTAATACCATTGCATTCAATCATAACAACAACTAAATGATTAAAACCATAGATGTTCATCCATTAATTAAATTTAAAAACATGACAACATTGTCTTAAAACATCGAAATTCAAATGCGAGTACAAACCATGCAACTTGTTTAAAAGTTCACAAAGACTCGACCAATGTCATTAAATAAAACCAAGATTTAGAAGACGTGTCTCGTCCAGGAATAAGACACACTGACCAAACCCTAAGACCATGGATGACATCTTTTATTCTTAACGCAACTTGAAACATCCGACGCCCGCCAGATCCACTACTACTTCCCTGAAATACATGTATTTTTAAAACAACAACAAAAGTTGAGCGAGTTCATGTGTGTGTTTGTGAATAAACCTTTGAAATCATTGAAAGTATGTATGTAAGTTTGAAAACTCCTGGTATGAAAGCAACAAAGAAAACAGATCAATTAATGTGTAGCTAATACATTAATATTTGTGACGTGATGCAGGAAAACTCAAACCTAACAGATTTGTCTCCGGGAATAAGACATAGTCACCACATGGGCCACCCTGGTCCGCATGGGTGTGGGCTCGCTACACCCAAATAGATCTATCACTCATGTCCCTCGGTCCTATGACGGGGATTAATGCCCTTAAGTGTTGTACCCACCACTCACATGATCAAGCAGTACCCTTCCTTAGCTAACCATACCAAATCCAAATGTTTGTAAACAGTTTGTAACATGTATTTCACCCTCGAAGTTATAAAACCAAAAACAGTTAGAGAAAAGGGGGTCATGAACTCACAGGTTTGCGTCTTCAATCACCGTAACTCAATCTCTTCTGATAAACACGACTACCTACAACGTACTAATGTCTATTAGACGAACGGGGCGTGCCTTGACATAGTATTAATGTCTTTGAGTTACGATTCTTTTAGTGTCTTCGATATTATTCCGAATTTTATAATCATTTGTTAAAATAATTAATATTTTAACTTAAATTATATTTATTAAATTTTTGGAATAATGATATATTTTTGGCTTGATACAGTTCGGGTATTTACACATGTATATCCTTCCCAAGGATGGGAGTATCTTTCACTTGTATATTTTGCCTTATATCGGGGTCGTATTCCGGTGTGTATTATACGTACGAGAATACGTATTTTTATTGAATTCATTAAGTATTCTTTATACTTAACTACATATTGATTATTTCGGAATATTATCTTTAACAGGGATTAAATATATATGTTCAAAATATATATTTAAGGGATATTCCTTAGAAAAATTATTTATAATTTTTCTTTGGGCAAAAAAAAAATATTTGTAATTTCTCATAAGTTTCAAAAATTAATATATTTTCAAGTCCAATTTAGAAAATATATTTAAACTCATTTTTCCCAAAAATGACATACTTCATATTTAATTGAGAAAATATATCTTTCATCCATAAATATTGTATTTCAGGTTTGTGCAAGAAAATATATATTTCTTAAAAATAATATATCTTCTAAAAACTTCAAGAAAAATATATATTTCATATTTGCCAATAATATATTTTTCCTTGTCAAAATATGATATATTTTTGTAGTAATTATAAAAATCATATTTTTACTTCCTTGGTGTCCAAAATATTATTTACCAAAATATACTTTGTGAATAAATTCTGGAATATTTTGTAAGTCTTATTCCATAGTTCGGTTTCATCAATATTTTGTGTAAGTGTGTATATTCATTTGTTGGAATTTTGGTAATATTTTGGATGGAAATTATTGGTATTTTTGTGTGTTATATTATTTCAAGTCCTAAAATAATATAACTAATATACAAAGTATACATATAATCACACACATGTGACTTCTAAATATATATTTTCCTAATACATATTTAGTCACTTTTATTTATGAAAATAAACCTCCAATAATTATATTTTTGTATCAAAAATTATGGCAAAGCTTTTGTAGCAAACTCATAGTTTAAAATACACTTGTAAATATTTGTTTAAAAATATTTTTCTAAGTGTTTATATTTTTAGAAAATTTTGCCATAGTTTCCCCTAAAAATGGAGGTTTCCATGCTTTCAAGCATATCATTTTCTTTTGTAAAAATCAACACAATCAATTTACAATCATCAACAAACAACCTTAACTTACCGATTTGCCAAAAATCATGCATTTTCTACTACCTCATGAACTTGAATATTTGTAAAAATTTGTAGTAACTTACTAGGGTTCTTAGTAAGTCTTGTTACCCTTTAAAATGTGATTAGTTCTTTAAAAACTTCATTTTTAAGGAAGTTAGTTGTTTACAACTTCTTGTCACATTTTCTAAAAATGTTTCTTTATGAAATCTTCTTGTTACACAAGTGTTTCTACACCTGTTTAACCATTAAAAATAGAGTTTGTTTTTGTAATGACCAAGATTTAATAAAACTCATATTTTTAACTTGGTTTCTTTGAAAGATCATTCATAAATCTTTAGATCTACATGATTAACAACTTACTTTGTTCATTATTTTTCAAGAAAACAAAGTATTCTTTCAAGTTCATGATCTTATGTGGATGATCTATCATCCTATAACATTTCTACTTTCACATCTTGCTAGATTATGTTTTTAATCATGATCTAGCAAGAGCTTATGATGATCAACATCATTCCTACAAACAATCAATGATCAACAAGCATAACAACTCATATTCATCAAGATTACTTCATTAAATAAGCTTATGTTTATGTTTACTTCTTATGTTCTTTAGTGTTCTTCATGTTTTTGTTTATGATTCTTCTTTAACCACTAAAAATGAAAGTAAAATGGATAGATCAAGACTCTTACCACTAGCACAAGGCTAGGGATGATTCAAGAGTAGAAATCAAGAGGATAAAAGCAAACGAGAGAGGTTCTTCAAGCTTCAAAGCCACCAAGCTCCTTAATCTTGCTTCAAGCACCTTGATATACACTTGGAATGGTTGTAGGTTGGATGAAAATGGTGGATGTATGGGTGTGAGGGGTCGGCCGAGAATAAGGAGAGGGGAAGAGAGGAGATGGTGTGTGTGACACCTGTGCCTCTGCGACCATCAAACAAATACCAAATTTATGAAATATTGTGTTTCATACTTGGGATTTGTAAAAATACGTGTATTGTTTGCACATATCAATTCATGTTCGATTTCAAGCTTTAAATCGCTTTCTGGAAGGTTATACGCGCACTGATGCGTAAATATAACCAGTTTAATGCAACGAACACTCCGGAATAGTGAAATAGGCTTAACATACCTTAAATAACCTTACATAACTTAGAAATAAGTTTTGGAGGATTTGGTGTGGCGAAATCAAGTTTATTCGCTTACATGGACTAATTTCGACAAACTACGAAAGTATGCCGATTTGTACTGTAACGAACATTCCGGAACTTGATCATAAGTTAAATATGCCCTAAACATCCTTTACATAGCTTAGAAATAGGCTTTGAGGTGTTTGGTGCGCAAAAAATAAACTTTCTTGATCAATAGGGACTAAAAGCGTCAAAAAGTGCATAAGTTTGCATTTTCGCGCATATATTACGTTCTGAATACATCTGGACATTCAAAACTTTATGTAATCATTAAAATATTTTATTTTAGTGATTGGAATGATAAAATTCCATTCGTCGCGTAATTTGGATCGTTTTTCGCATTCGTTCGTGTTTCGTCGTAATTAACCGAACAACGCAACCATACGACCAAACGAACCGACATCCGAGATATTTTTGAGCATGTTTCATATTCCCTATACTTTAACTTCATTTTAGAGCCTTGAAATGGGATTAACGGGGCATAAACGTGTCAAAAATGCATCAAAAACCATGTTTTGCACATTCAGGGACCAAAATTGACAATCTGCCATAGTTATCTTAGAAAAGGACCAAAATGGAAAATCTGATTTTCAGCTTGTTCCAGCTGTTCCCCTCATTTGCAAATGGTTTATAACTTACTATGGGCTATTTTTAAGGTGCCCATGGTTTTGCAAAACCATGGGTGCATGTGTACGGTCCAGATTTAAGCTCGGTTTTCGAGGAACGATCCTAACGGTCCTAGAAATCCTATAAATACCCATGCTCCTCATTGTTGCAACTCACACAATCTGATCTATTCGCTCTTAGTTGGGGCTTAGCACCTCATACCTGAGCAAGTTGGATCTAGATTTCCATTCTTGGACCCGTTGTAAGTCCTCTTTCGTTCTTTTTCGCGTGAAAGTCAAACTGTGTTTGACTTTCTGCTTTGACCAGTTTATGGTCAACATGAAGTTCGTTTGAACTTCATAACGTGAGCATAATCACGATGGTTTTATTCTCTTGTGACTATACCTACTGATTACCACGTTATCTAGGCATAGTGGCGAGTCGTAGTTTCGGCCAAAATGCGTATTCTTGCGTATTTTGTAACCAAACTACTTTTAGGTATCAAAACCATTTGTTTTGATACCAAACCTGTTTTCAAACCTCGTTAAGCATGTTTTAACATGTTTAGCTCGTCACTTTAGGTTTAGTGCTTATGTAGGGTCGTAAGGTAAGCGGTCTAAACAACCGCTTATACTTTCGAACCCGACCTGTTTGGTCGATCATTAGGATCCGACCAAACACATTAGATGACCATAGTTGCATAGGGAATAACCTTCCGAGGTTATACCTTATGGTCACTTCGTTTAAGTAGTTGTATGATAGGTAGTTTATATGCCTTAGGTAAATGACCAAAATGCCCTTTTTGCGCATAAATTTATTTTAAGCATATGTAACATAATTTTTGATATCTAATCTGATTAGACAACAATATTAGACATATTAAGGCATATAATACTTGTCATAGGACTAGTTAGGCGTTCCGAACGCGTTTTACGCGAACGACGCGTTAAAGTGGCGTAAGCTACCTTAAAGAGTCGTAATGGGTCGTAAGCACCTAGGTTAGGTTTCGTTTTAGAATGTAGGCTTTGTTAAACCATATTACATGAGTCCCTACACTCATTTGGTTTACGAAACCTCATTTTATCCAATCCTCCGATTTAGGTCCGTTTATTAACTTAGTTATCTATATTAGGTGTCGTTTGATTTCCGTGATCTCTAGCATTGCTTGGTTGTTATTCAAGGACTTCTAGGCAATCTCAAGTGAGTATATGGTCCCCTCTTTTACTGTTTTCAAACTGTTTTGGGGTGAAACACATGTGCCTACTTGTTACTTTCATGTTTTCCATGTTTTCATATCATATACATGCTATGTTCATTAGTACACTATTAGTACATCATTTCATTATGTTTTGCTATGTATGTTCACTTAACATGCTAGCCCATTGTTCTACATTTTGAACTTTTTGAACCATTTGTAACCATTTGATATATGTGAACCATTTGTAACCATTTGATGTATGTGAACCATTTGATATATGTGACCCATTTGTAACCATTTGTTATATGGGAACCATTTGTAACTGTTTGAACCATTGGGTTAGGGAAGTGATTAGGTAACGGGGCGGGTGTAATGTGTTAAAATCATGGTGGATACGCCGCTGGTACTTCCTATATATAAGTGTTTTTAACACATTATATATCGATGCGTTATTTATATCACTTGGGTAAACGATTTTGAAACGATGTCACACAATGATGTTTTCTGAATAATATAAACCATACGAGTTTTGTTAACAAGTTTCTGGGATATGTTTTACAATTTGATTTCATAAAACAAATGTTCTGGAGCTAAGAATCATGGCTAAGAGATTTTATAAATCATATCCAACTTGATTTGAGTTGGTTAATTATGTCGCATTACTATACTTTTCAAAATGAGGTTTTTAAATAAGTATTGCAACATGTAAAACGAGTCATGAATCTGACACTCACATAAAACCTATGTACTCGCCGGCATTTTTATGCTGACGTATTTTCACATGTGTTTCAGGTACCATAGTTTATGATGTTTGATGATGATATTTGTGTACGCTCACATAGGAATGGACGAGGCCTTAGTGACTTAATAACAATGGAAGTCTATTTGTTCATGTTTTGTTTCTAATTCCAATGTAATGTAATACATTTAATTCAATAAAACAAAATTGTTTAATCCATGGTTGTGAAACAATGATTCTGTTACAACACTCCCTGACGTTTCCGCCACGTTTTGTTGTTTTACGTGATCGGGGTGTGACAGTGTGTGTTTAAGTGTGTGTGAAATGAGGGGATGGTCTTTCATGTTCTTTTATAAACCATTCTAGCATTTTAACCTTTGTATAACATGTCATTATTTAGCGAACAAGATCCAATTTAATAATGAAATAAAATCCATTTGGTGGGGGCCATGTTGGGCCGTGAACTAGGTAGGGGGTAGATTTGGGGTTAACTAGGTTGGTTACAATCTATTTCAATTCTAAGTGTTAGTTACATGTTTTGGTTATTAGATATTTTTAGGAGGTGTTATGGTGTTCGGGGACCATAACTAGCTTGGAAATGTTAAAACAGTGCTTCTAGTGTAAATTTGGTGTTTCAGGTAGTGTCCGGTTGTTCGGTTGGTTACTGGTTCGTTAAGGTGCTAAACTACGTAGTTTAGGGTGCTTTATGTATCTTTTTGTGACACTATTGATTCCCGACACTTAGGAAAGCATTCAGGACCATTTAATCATTTTTCTGCATTATATTAGTTTGTTAAAATGCTGATTTTTGCTAAATTTTGCTAAATTCAACACTTTGGGTGAGTTTTAGGCACTTTCCAACACTTAAACTATCACTAGAGAGGCAATTTTGTGATCCTTACTTTCCTATACACTACACTAGTGTCATACTTAGTTTCTGGCTCATTCTGTATCCCAATGCACTGTCTATCTATGTGCTGAGTTCTGTCAGCATTTTCCTGCTTTATCAGATAACTATGCTAACTATACTTAATGCATCATTCAAGGCAATAGCAGAAATCAGAAAGCAATTAATTGAAATTCAGCACAGTCATTAGGCACTAATCACAATTAATTAATTGTACGGATACCTGGATTTTTGACAGTTGTCACATTCTCCCCCTGTTAAGAAAATTCCATCCCGAAATTTAAGCTTAACTACTAGCTGCAGGGGAGTTAGGGAAGAAATGCGTATACTTAGCTTTCATGCGGTCCTCACGCTCCCAAGTAAACTCTAGGTCGTGACGCGTATTCCATCTAACCTTAACAAGCTTAACACTACTCCTCCGAGTTTTGTTAACCTTCCAGTCAGTAACCTCGACAGGTTCTTCGATAAAGTGGAGTGTGTCGTCAATGTGAACTTCGTCAGCAGGAATAACCACCGTTTCCTGTGTTGGACTCTTCTTCAGGTTAGATACATGGAATATATCATGAACACCATTAAGTTCTGCAGGTAGTTCCAACTTGTAAGCTACAAGACCAATCCTTTCCAGGATTTTGAACGGTCCAATGAATCGTGGGTTTAACTTTCCACGCTTCCCAAAGCGTGCCACACCTTTCCAAGGTGACACTTTTAACAAAACCATATCTCCCACTTCAAACTCCAAAGGTTTCCTTCTTTGGTCCGCATAGCTCTTTTTTCGATCGCGAGCCGCCTTGATGCGCTCTCGGATCTGCATGATCTTATCTGTCGTCTCCTGAACCAATTCGGGACCAACTAGCTGTCTATCGCCTGCATCTGCCCAGCACAACGGCGATCGACACTTCCGTCCGTAGAGAGCTTCAAACGGTGCAGCTTGAATGCTTGTATGGTAGCTGTTGTTATAGGAGAACTCAACCAAAGGCAGGTGAGTGTCCCAACTGCCACCCAAGTCCATTACGCAAGCTCGTAACATATCTTCTAATGTCTGAATCGTCCTCTCACTTTGGCCGTCCATCTGTGGGTGAAATGCGGTGCTCAAATTCAACTGTGAACCAAACGTTTCTTGGAAAGATTGCCAAATCCTTGACACAAATCTTCTGTCTCTGTCAGATATAATCGAGATAGGCACTCCATGTCGTGCAACTATCTCCCTTAGGTACAGCTCAGCTAGCTTACATGTGTTATCCTTCTATCTGATTGGCAAAAAGTGCACAGACTTTGTCAGACGGTCTACGATTACCCAAATCGTATCATGACCTCTGGGTGTGTTTCGCAACTTGGTTATAAAGTCCATCGAGATCTGCTCCCACTTCCACATGGGTATCTCGGGTTGCTGTAGGAGACCTGAAGGCTTCTGATACTCGGCCTTCACTTTGGCACAAGTCAAACATTTTCCAATATAAGTTGCAACATCACCTTTCAATCTTGGCCACCAGTAGAAATCTTTCAAATCTTGGTACATCTTATCCGATCCCGGGTGGATCGAGTACCTCGATCTATGAGCTTTATCGAAAATAACATCTCTAAGGCCACCAAAGAGGGGAACCCAAATTCGTCCCATAAAACACAAGGTTCCTTCCTCATTGGGTATCAACTTCTTCTCCATCCCACGGAGATACTCATCCTTAAGGTTTTCTTCCTTAAGGGCTTCTCTCTGCGCAGCACGAATGCGCAACGAGAGGTCCCTTTGTATAATCAACTCCAAAGCCCTAACCCTTATGGGCTTAATCCTCTCTTTCCGACTTAAGGCGTCTGCCACCACATTCGCCTTACCTGAGTGATATTTGATTTCACAATCATAATCGTTTAACAGCTCAACCCATCGTCGATGTCTCATATTAAGCTCCTTCTGGTCGAATATGTGTGCTGTAAGCTCTTGTGATCTGTAAAGATCGTACAACGCGTACCATACAGATAATGTCGCCAAATCTTCAATGCAAACACCACTGCGTCTAATTCCAAATCATGTGTGGTGTAGTTCTTCTCAAGAACTTTCAACTGGCGCGAAGCATAAGCGATAACCAGTCACAC
The DNA here is from genome assembly GCA_030545235.1 of Helianthus tuberosus. Classification (NCBI taxonomy): domain Eukaryota; kingdom Viridiplantae; phylum Streptophyta; class Magnoliopsida; order Asterales; family Asteraceae; genus Helianthus; species Helianthus tuberosus. The sequence goes on from CM060423.1 coordinate 147,309,822, forward strand.
CCCAACCGATGGCGGAAACATCGGAGTGAGACGAAAACGAGATTGCAAGAGACTTCATAACACTATTTGCGACAAGTATTTAAATAATAAAATTTCATTTCATTTCTAAAGAATCAATTACATAGATTTGAACAATTACAACATGAATAATGAAATACAATTCAATAATAATACAAAATTTAATGTGCCTATCTAGGCATCCTACTAGATTCCATGCGTCATCAACTCTATCTCAAAACCTGCAACATGTTTTAAAAAACATAGTTCAATACAAAAGTATTGACGAGTACACTAGTTTTAGACACGTGGCAAATGTATAAAAGTATTTTCAATCCAACATAGCATTTGGTATACAAGGCCAAACTTTCATGCATAACTAAAACCCAAGTGTCCACTAGTATAATAGCATCCCTTGATACCGCAATATCAAGACCGTAAAGTATTAGCATCCCTCGATAAATCCATATCGAGATCGTATAGAATATAACTTAACAAAACCCCGTCGGGTGGTATGCTACTCCTATAGCGCTATATTTGTTAAGGCGGGTTAACAAGTAGTATGTATTCTAGCATGAACCTAAGCATAACAAAGCATGTATAAGGATTGAATGAATAAAATCATGTTTGTGATTCGTGCATTTTAACAATGTAAACATGTTGCACCCAAAGTGTATTAAAAGGAAAATGGGTCAAGTGTACTCACAAAATTGCTAAGTCTTTCGATTATCCAATTGTTGACGATCGTATGACATTAGGAGGATGGAACACCGAGGTCACCCTATATGGGCAAGCGAAGGTGTATGAGTAATCGGAACTATGACAGGGGATTTGAAGTGGAATTTTAAAGTATATCTAGTCGATGGATAAGTATACATATATATATTTTATATGGTTTATGCAATAAATTCTAAATTAGGTCTATCGAAAGTATTGTAGAAGTATTGTCAAAAATAAATATACATTTATAATTATTGTTTTAAAAGTTGTTTGAATCCGATACGTTTTCATTAGTGGCTCGACTATAAAGTATATATATTTATATATTTTAACGAATATCGGGCAGAGTTTCCTCTGTTTTGGAGCGATCCCGACGATACAAGTCGTCAAATAATTTGTCAAAATTCAACAATAATAAAACAACAAACAATATATATATGTTTCTATATACAAGTTTAATAATTACGAGTAGCGTACAAATAATTTATGCGTTACAACTTCATTAGTCGGTTCGGCTTGAGAGTTCGGTTCCGCGATTCAAACTATAACTAAATATAAAATAAAACAATATAAATAATATTCACGACATTGTTATACCGCGGCTCGTGTTTAACCCGCTGACCCGACCCAAATAAGACTGAACCGAGTTAACCGAATTGACTGACTTGACCCGACACAAGACCCGAAGTACGAAACCTGACCGGATGGGCCCGTTTCACTGTTTGACCAGTGTTGACCATGATAACCGGGTTTGACCCGAGTCTCCAAGAACAGCCCAACACTCCCGGGACTGAACCAAACGTGAAACCCGAAGCAAGTCACCCATCACCACCACTGCTGTCAATGTAGCCGGAGCCACCACCGTCGGCTGTCGGACCTGAAACGAAACGGAAAAAAAACTCACACTCGAAACAAATCCAAAGTTGAAACGAAACTACCCAAAATCTTTACCTGAACCGAAACAAACCGAAACTCAAACTGGAACCGGGTTGAACCAGATGTAACCTGAACCCGATCGGAAAGCCTGTCGAAGAACACGCATAGGCCGCCGCCACAGTTGTCGCACCCACTGCCGCTCCATCCCAACAATAACCATTGCCGTCCCTGTCGTGTGCCGTGTGCTGCCACCAGATGGTGGTGGTAGTGGGCCGGTCGTGTAACAGAGAGAGAGGGAAAACGAGAGTGAGGGTGAGTGTGGTTTGCCGGAGCATCGTGGTCGGAGTTTCAGTTAAACAACTCGCCGGCATCGATGCCGGTTCCGGCGTGTTTGCCGAAGAGAATCAGGAAGGGGGGTGGGGGTCTTTGACTTGTGGATTCATGTGTGTTGTGAGTAAAATATGGAGGGTGGATAGGGTTTGTAGATGTAGGAGATGAAGAGGGAAAACAGTGTGTGTGCGTGAGTTTGGTCTGAGTTTTCAAGAAGTGAAGGTAAGATTGAAAATGAGGTTACATGCAATTAGGTGGGTGTTTATCATTTTAAAAGCGGTAAATTACTTTTTAAGTCCCTGTGTTTTATTTGTTTTAACTAGTTGAGTCCAAAAGCAAAAAGTTTAACGACCTGAGTCCCTATAAGCATTTTCTTTAACCATTTGAGTCCAAATTTCTAACATTACTAGATTTTTTTGGTTAAGTATTGTTAAATGACCAAAATACACTTATAGTTAAAAAATAAAAAAATAAATTAAAATCATCTATTTCTATTTCTTCATTCTCTCTCTTTCACTCTGCAGAGATCTGCAATCTCATCACTTTCTTCATTCTCTCTTTATAAACATCACCAACCATACACCACCATCACCACAATAATCCACCACCTCCGGCCTCATCTCCGCCGTCACCACAGGAGTTGAAGATGATGCAAGCTGCGGTTATAATTCGTCCGACTGACAGATCTGAGGAGGCTAAATCTATGGCTATGGATCTGCATCTGAGACAAATTCAACAAATATTGTTCATAATTTCACAGGTATGAATTAGTAAGTGCGTATATTTGTCATTTGTTTTATCCCGCCCAAATCTCTATGTCCGCCAAATTTTGATTTCCCCCAAATCATCACTAAACTGAAAACCTAATCACAACCATCGCTTCCTTTTACGTTTTTCATCGTCTCCCTCCTCTAAGAAACAAGAAGCACAACTTTGGGATGTTTATGATGTTGTTAACGATCTTGTTGTGCTGTTGATGGAAAAGGAATCCCATGGGGCATGCAAGATCCAAGTTAGGACACCCTTGAATTTCTAAATGCGAAAGTAAGTTGTTCTAACAATTTTAAATCAAAATCTGCAATCTTTTTTTTACATGGGTAACTTGCCTTGTTTTGAGGAGATGAAGACGACTACCAGCTGTAAAAACAACTTCCGGTTGTTGGGCAGGAGGCGTTGACGGTGGAGGCGAGGGTGGAGACTCTTGAACTGTTTGGTGGTATAAACTCACATCTGTTAGATTTGGAAATGGTTTATGGACTCTTGAACTGGTTATGGACTCAAATAAGGGTAAAGTTCTGCAGGTGTGGTGGTGGAATTGAGATGGTTTATGATCTGGAAATGATCTTAGATAACATATATAATAATAAAATGGTTTTTTTTAATTAAAAGGGTAATTTGGTCATTTAACAAAAGTTAATAGAATAATTTTAACAGTGTTAGAAATTTGGACTCAAATGGTTAAAGAAAATGCTTATAGGGACTCAGCTCGTTAAACTTTTTGCTTTTGGACTCAACTAGTTAAAACAAATAAAACACAGGTACTCAAAAAGTAATTTACCATTTTAAAAGAAAACAACAAATCTGCCATTAAGGCTGCGAATGTAAGGCTGTGTACAGCCATTATCTATCTTTTTTTTTTTTTGTATATGACATAATAGAATTGGTTTTTGAACATATATATACTAAATTAGGTTAGTTAATTATTTAAAACACCATGTGGTTAGGTGTTCAAAGAAAACAAAAAAGACAATTGATTAATGTTTGGAAATTCTAGTCGATGACTTGCCATCTTCTTATATATATATATTTTTTGGTCATAAGTAGCCTTTCATTTTTTTTTAGTATAATATAGTTAAGGTATTAATGTGAAACTTATATAAAACCTGAAATTAATTATTTAAACTTGCATAATAATAACATAAAATGTTTATTTAAGTACCAAACACGTATAGGCTAAGTGTTGTAATTCAATAGTCATGTATTGTACGTAAGGCGAGGCGTTACAGTCTCCTCTCCTTTAGGGAATTTCGTCCCGAAATTTATTCAAGAGAATGACTTTGTCAAAAGGTATTTTGGCTAAAATTAGGATTTTGAAGTTTGAAGCGTTTTAAAAACGTATGAAATTTTGAGGAATGAAAATATAGGTTTGTAAAAAAAATTCGTTCTACTAAAATTATTTGAGTTACCAAACATAATTGAAAACGTTTAGGTGTGTATATGGGTAAAGCGAGTTTAAACCAGTTTGAAAATCTTACATTCGATGTGTATTAAAATGTGTCGTATTAGTAAGGAAGATTTTGTACAAGACGGTTTGTATTTTGATGGAAAGTGGGATAGTTTGCATGGAAAGTTTCAAGGATAGTAAAAATTCACATATTTGTCAGAATTGTTTATCGAGAGGAACGAGGAGGTTGGTATATTAAATGAAGCGTCAACGGTATACAAGTTACGTTTGCACAAGAATAAAGAATAGAATGATAGTTTTAAAGGTAAGGTGGTAAGTTAGGATTCGAACGTTTAAACAGACTTGATTGTAAACGGGGCTCGTACAAGAACGAGGTATAATGGGGAATAAGGGGAGTATAATAGTGAACGAACGAATGCGAGTATAAGAATGGCATAAGTATCGGATAGACAAAAGTAGTGCGTTAAGAATGAGGTCTCGTCGTGGATAATCGGGTACAGTGCGTTTGTGAGTTGTTTAAAGTTTGATTTAGGTCAAAAAGGTCTGCAAAATACTGAATTTATCATGGCACGTTTTATGAAAGTTTGGTAACATGGTGAAGACATATATCCGTATCCACCAGGTTTTGACCACGTTACGTCCGTTTCGTATTCGGTGTCATGTTACGTTCCGTGTCTTACCATACACAGTAGTACACTCTATGGTTCTCATACGCCTATCACTATAATCTCGTGTGCACCCGCGATTATATTGATCGTCGTATGATCCGCATAGCTTGTACTAGTTGTGTACGAATTAGGGTATACATAAATGTTTGGAAATTCTAGTCGCTGACTTGCCATCTTCTTATATATATGTATTTTTTGGTCATAACTAGCCTTTCATTTTTTTTAGTATAATATAGTTAAGGTATTAATGTGAAACTTATATAAAACCTGAAATTAATTATTTAAACTTGCATAATAATAACATAAAATGTTTATTTAAGTACCAAACACGTATAGGCTAAGTGTTGTAATTCAATAGTCATGTATTGTACGTAAGGTGAGGCGTTACAGTCTCCCCTCCTTTAGGGAATTTCGTCCCGAAATTTATTCAAGAGAATGACTTTGTCAAAAGGTATTTTGGCTAAAATGATTGGCTAAACTTAGGATTTTGAAGTTTGAAGCGTTTTAAAAACGTATGAAATTTTGAGGAATGAAAATATAGGTTTGTAAAAAAAAATTCGTTCTACTAAAATTATTTGAGGTACCAAACATAATTGAAAACGTTTTTGGTGTGTATATGGGTAAAGCGAGTTTAAACCAGTTTGAAAATCTTACATTCGATGTGTATTAAAATGTGTCGTATTAGTAAGGAAGATTTTGTACAAGACAGTTTGTATTTTGATGGAAAGTGAGATAGTTTGCATGGAAAGTTTCAAGGATAGTAAAAATTCACATATTTGTCAGAATTGTTTATCGAGAGGAACGAGGAGGTTGGTATATTAAATGAAGTGTCAACGGTATACAAGTTACGTTTGCACAAGAATAAAGAATAGAATGATAGTTTTAAAGGTAAGGAGGTAAGTTAGGATTCGAACGTTTAAACAGACTTGATTGTAAACGGGGCTCGTACAAGAATGAGGTATAATGGGGAATAAGGGGAGTATAATAGTGAACGAATGCGAGTATAAGAATGGCATAAGTATCGGATAGACAAAAGTAGTGCGTTAAGAACGAGGTCTCATCGTGGATAATCGGGTACAGTGCGTTTGTGAGTTGTTTAAAGTTTGATTTAGGTCAAAAAGGTCTGCAAAATACTGAATTTATCATGGCACGTTTTATGAAAGTTTGGTAACATGGTGAAGACATATATCCGTATCCACCATGTTTTGACCACGTTACGTCCGTTTCGTATTCGGTGTCATGTTACGTTCCGTGTCTTACCATACACAGTAGTACACTCTATGGTTCTCATACGCCTATCACTATAATCTCGTGTGCACCCGTGATTATATTAATCGTCGTATGATCCGCATAGCTTGTACTAGTTGTGTACGAATTAGGGTATACATAAATGTTTGGAAATTCTAGTCGCTGACTTGCCATCTTCTTATATATATATATTTTTTGGTCATAAGTAGCCTTTCATTTTTTTAGTATAATATAGTTAAGGTATTAATGTGAAACTTATATAAAACCTGAAATTAATTATTTAAACTTGCATAATAATAACATAAAATGTTTATTTAAGTACCAAACACGTATAGGCTAAGTGTTGTAATTCAATAGTCATGTATTGTACGTAAGGTGAGGCGTTACAGTCTCCCCTCCTTTAGGGAATTTCGTCCCGAAATTTATTCAAGAGAATGACTTTGTCAAAAGGTATTTTGGCTAAAATTAGGATTTTGAAGTTTGAAGCGTTTTAAAAACGTATGAAATTTTGAGGAATGAACATATAGGTTTGTAAAAAAAATTTGTTCTACTAAAATTATTTGAGGTACCAAACATAATTGAAAACGTTTAGGTGTGTATATGGCTGGCAGACTCGGTTCATCAAATACATAAACACTGCTGGTGCGTTTGTCAGACCAAACGGCATTACTAGGAACTCATAATGTCTATAACGAGTCCTAAAAGCAGTTTTCGGTATACTCTCTTCTTGAATCCTCAGCTGGTGATAACCTGATCGAAGATCAATCTTGGAGTAATAACTTGAACCTTGAAGTTGATCAAAGAGATCATCAATCCTCGGCAAGGGGTACCGATTCTTGATAGTCAACTTGTTCAGTTCTCGGTAGTCAACGCACATGCGAAAACTACCGTCCTTCTTCTTGACGAATAAAACTGGAGCTCCCCAAGGCGAGAAGCTTGGTCTAATAAATCCCTTGTCCAAAAGCTCTTGAAGTTGCGTCGACAACTCTTGCATCTCGGAAGGCGCAAGTCGATAAGGTGCCTTGGCTACAGGCGCAGCGCCTGGAACCAAGTCAATATGGAACTCGACTTGTCGTTGCGGCGGCAATCCTGGCAAGTCTTCTGGGAAGACTTCAGGATATTCCCTTACCATAGGGATATCTTCCAGCTTCGGCTCTTCAGCTTCCTTATCAACAATGTGAGCCAAAAAGGCAACACATCCCTTCTGCATAGACTTCCGGGCCTTCAAACAGCTGATCATCCTTAGTGGAGTATCATGCTTCTCTCCATGCACTACAATCGTGTCTCCATTCGCCATTGGGATGCGAATGATCTTCTCGTGACATACGATCTCAGCTCGGTTGCTCGACAACCAGTCCATCCCAACTACCACGTCAAAGCTTCCCAACTCAACTGGAAGGAGATCGAGCGTAAACTCATGCTCTCCAAGCTCTATTACACAACCTCTAATCACTTCATTTGCCTCTACTAGCTTTCCATTTGCTAGTTCTATCGAGTATGGGATGTCTAGCTTACTGGCTACTAACCCAAGTATATTCTTAAATTCTAAGGATACAAAGCTATAATCGGCACCAGTATCAAACAGTACAGATGCAAAGTGTTGGTTGATAGGGAACGTACCCGTAACTACGTTCGGATCCTGGCGAGCTTCCCTAGCTCCTATGTTGAAAACTCTTCCTTGGGCTTGATTGTTCTTCAGGCAATCACGCTTGAAATGCCCAATATCACCACAGTTAAAGCATCCTTGCTTGTTTCCAGTACCACTCTGGTTGTTGTTTTGGCTGCGGTTCCCTTTACCGGCTTGGTTTCCAGAACCACCACGATTACCATTACCACTATTTCCTCCTTGATTGCGGTTTCCATAACCGTTTCCACCACGGTTTCCACTGCTATTACCATTACCACTACCTCTTTGACCACCATTTCCACGACCAGTACTAGCCCAGCATGTCTCCTTTGAATGACCATTCTTTCCACAGTTTTCACACTTCCTCGACCTACACTGGCCGGCATGATGGAACTGGCACACATCACACTTAGACAAAGTTCCCATATAACCTTTTTCCCTTATTCTCCGAACTCACAGCACCAGTCCTGACCTCGGCTGGTGGGTTTGCATCTCTCTTCTTGTTAGTACCACTGCTGCTTCCTTGGGTACCTTTCTTGAAGTTTGAGAACTTCCTCTTGTTCTCTCCTGACGACTCGACATGAGTCTCCTTCTTCTTTCCATCAGAGACCGAAAACTTGTTCAGCCTAAGCGCTTCTTCAGTCAACGCCACAATCAGATCAATGGCTTCAGTGATCGTTGGGGGCTTGGATGTAGTCACCATGCTCATGATTTGGGGTGCCAATCCCCAAATGAAACGCTCAATTCGCTTGAACTCTGGCTCTACCATGTAGGGAACAACATGAGACAGGTCATGGAATCTCTGCACATACTCAGCAATCTTCGGACCATCCATCTTTAGATTCCAGAAGTCGGTTTCCAGCTTCTGAATCTCAGCTCTCGAGCAGTACTTCTTGCACATCAGTTCTTTCATCTCATCCCAAGTCACAGTATATGTTGCTTCCTCTCCCAGAGTCTGAACCTGAAGGTTCCACCAGGATAGAGCTCTGTCTAGGAAAAGTCTAGAAATGTAGGTGACTTGGTGCTCTGGCACACATTTGCTCATCCGCAGCACAGAATCGGTCTTCTCTGCCCATCTAACGAAAGCTACAGCACCTCCAGTGCCGTCAAAATTCAAAGGTTTACAGTCAAGGAACTGCTTGTAAGTACAACCTGTACAAGCAACGTCATTCATAGAAAGCATTAGCAAACGCACATGGAATGTCCAAATGTATCGTAATGTGTCTTAAATGACTTAATTACCGTGAGGTGGGTTATTTCCTGAGGTACCTCCGCTGTGTTCGGAGCACAAGGCCTCATGTTGTGCGATTGCTTGTGAAATTCGTTCTTGCAGTTCAGCCTCTGTTGTGGGCAACTGATTGTTCCTTCGAGGAGGCATCTTCTAAGGGAAGATTGTATAGGTCAGGTCTTAAGTATATAATAAGTATTACGTATATAATAGCGTATGTTATAACAAGTAAGCAAGCAATCATGGCATAAAAAAGTAAGTTAACAATGTATTTAATGAGAACATTACGATTGAGATTTCATTAATCATCAACCACAAATACAGTTACATGTTTTACAAATGTATAGCATCAAAAGGGAGCACAGGGTCACACTACCATTGTCCACAATGTCTATCAATCTACCATAAGTCATACAGTCAAAAGGTGGTCTCCAAAAGGCTTCACTAGCTAGGCTCAATAGTGATGCTCTCACCAAAAGTAAGCTACCTACATAAAACTAAAAACTGTTTATGCTGATGGTGGTGGGGGGAGGTGGTGGAGGACCAAAAAGCAAGCTGCGCACATGCGTAAGCTCCTCCTCAAGCTGATATACATGACGCAACAGATAGCTGATCTGCTGCTCAACGGTAAGAAAACGGGTGTCAAACTCGGGAAATGGAGTAAGTGGTGCAGGAGGATGCGAAAATGGGGACGGTGATGAACGAGGGGGAACAAAAGATGGCTGACACGGACATGGCAAAGGTCGCGGGGTCATCTCAAGCTCTAGGATCCTGCGACTCATGATCTCAAACTGAATCTGCAATGAAAGAAGTAACTCATCCCGTGTATAACCAGTAAAGGGCGAGGGATGGTAGGGATCAGATATCGGCATGGTGTAAGGTGGGAACCATCGAAATGGCTCATCAAGTGGTGAAGAAGTAAAATGAGCAGTACGTGTATACTGAGGCATGTGTGGGAAAGCTGCTGACACATGTGGGTCATGGCTAGGCCGCTGGCTAGGAGTGCCCTCCCCTGGATGGGGTGGAGGGATGTCCTGTAAGAAAATGATAGGTAAGTCGGTGCGGTGAACATCGGACTCAATCGGGTGAAAAGGGGCAACATCAACAGGTGAAGGTGTAAGTGGGGGAGTGACTGGCTCAATGACAGGAGGGTCAGCGGGTGCAGGAACTAGATCTGGTATAAGTGGTGCAATTTCAGGTATGCCAAAGGGGATAGGATCAAGATCAGGCAAAGGCTTAGGTGCTGGCACCGGCTCAGGAGCTGGTACCTGCACAGGATCAGCGGGTGCATCAACAGGCTGGTCATCGGGAAAAAGATCAGGCTCAGCATCATGTGGAGGTAACGGTGTAGCTGGCATAGCTGTATCATCATCAGAATCAGTGGCGTATCGTCGCAAACCAACTGCCTGTAAGGCGGAAGAGGACACAGACTCAAAAGAATCGGGGACAGAATGTAAACTAGAAGAAATCTCGATAACAGGAATCCCCAAAAGTGGAATAGCAACAACGTCCTCATCGAGCTCTCCATCACCCTGAGCATCATCGGGAGGACCATCGACAAATAGGTCAACATCATCATCAAAAAGATCGTCAAAAGGCCAATCCTCAGGGGGAATGACCATGAGGGGAACGGGAGCGAGGATCGGTGCCATGACATGCTCACCATCGGGGTGACCGATGATAAGATGATCGTGAACTGGAATAGGAATAACGAAAGGATCCTCGTCTGAGATACCATCAGCAATCGGTAAATCAACTCCGAAATCGGGCAGCGCAAAGGGCTGAAAGTCGTCGTCATCGTCGGATATCATCTCTGGGTCACTCTTGGTGTCAGAAGTAAAGATCTCTGGCTCTGGTGCAATCTCATCATCTGAGACTATAGCCATGGGGTCATCGGTATCAGACAAACCACTCTCGGATGATGACCTGGTGTCTGTAACAAAACAATCATAACATATGCACATATATTAACAATCTAACATTAAACATGCAATCAATAACAATGTAATCACGTATCCTTCTTAGTCTCCCAGACTAAGCCACCTAGTCTCTCAGACTAAACTACCTAGTCTCCCAGACTAATCCACACAGTCTACAAGACTGAACTACCTAGCCTCCCAGACTAGACCTCCCAGTCTCCCAGACTGAACCACCCAGTCTCCCAGACTGAACCATAACCATAAACTTTGAAAATGTGCTTCGTGCCTTTTTTTTGTAAAAATATTTATTTTCCTGGATCTGGGCGTTTCGTGTATGCAATGAAAACATGTTGTAAAAGTATTTTCGCGAGAGCCCTAATGATTGTAGTCTAGACTCGAGAAGGAATCCTAGTTCACTATAATCGAAGCTCTGATACCAAGCTGTCACACCCTGACTTTTGCGGAAGCATGATTATGGTGTGACTTTCTTAATACCATTGCATTCAATCATAACAACAACTAAATGATTAAAACCAAAGATGTTCATCCATTAATTAAATTTAAAAACATGACAACATTGTCTTAAAACATAGAAATTCAAATGCGAGTACAAACCATGCAACTTGTTTAAAAGTTCACAAAGACTTGACCAATGACATTAAATAAAACCAAGATTTGGAAGACGTGTCTCATCCAGGAATAAGACACACTAAACAAACCCAAAGACCATGGATAACATCTTTTATTCTTAACGCAGGTAGAAACATCCAACGCCCGCTAGATCCACTACTACTTCCCTGAAATACATGTATTTTGAAAACATCAACAAAAGTTGAGTGAGTTCATGTGTGTGTTTGTGAATAAACCTTTGAAATCATTGAAAGCATGTATGTAAGTTTGAAAACTCCTGGTATGAAAGCAACAAGGAAAACAGATCAATTAATGTGTAGCTAATACATTAATATTTGTGACGTGATGCAGGAAAACTCAAACCTAGCAGATTTGTCTCTGGAAATAAGACATAGTCACCACATGGGCCACCCTGGTCCGCATGGGTGTGGGCTCGCTACACCCAAATAGATCTATCACTCATGTCCCTTGCTCCTACGACGAGGATTAATGGCCTTAAGTGTTGCACCCACCACTCACATGATCAAGCAGTACCCTTCCTTAGCTAACCATACCAAATTCAAATGTTTGTAAACAGTTTGTAACATGTATTTCACCCCCGAAGTTATAAAACCAAAAACAGTTAGAGAAAAGGGGGTTATGAACTCACAGGTTTGCGTATTCAATCACCGTAACTCAAGCTCTTCGGATAAACATGACTACCTACAACGTACTAATGTCTATTAGACGAACGGGCCGTGCCTTGACTTAGTATTAATGTCTTTGAGTTACGATTCTTTTAGTGTCTTCGATATTATTCCGAATTTTATAATCATTTGTTAAAATAATTAATATTTTAACTTAAATTATATTTATTTATTTTTTGGAATAATAATATATTTTTGGCTTGATACACTTCGGGTATTTACACATGTATATCCTTCCCAAGGATGGGAGTATCTTTCACTTGTATATTTTGCCTTATATCGGGGTCGTATTCCGGTGTGTATTTATACGTACGAGAATACGTATTTTTATTGAATTCATTAAGTATTCTTTATTCTTAACTTCACATTGATTATTCCGGAATATTATCTTTAATAGGGATTAAATATATATGTTCAAAATATATATATTTAAGGGATATTCCTTAGAAAAATTATTTATAATTTTTCTTTGGGCAAATGTTTGTAATTTCTCATAAGTTTCAAAAATTAATATATTTTCAAGTCCAATTTAGAAAATATATTTAAACTCATTTTTCCTAAAAATGATATACTTCATATTTAATTGAGAAAATATATCTTTCATCCATAAATATTGTATTTCAGGTTTGTGCAAGAAAATATATATTTCTTAAAAATAATATATCTTCTAAAAAATTCAAGAAAAATATATATTTCATATTTGCCAATAATATATTTTTCCTTGTCAAAATATTTTATATTTTTATAGTAATTGTAAAATTCATATTTTTACTTCCTTGGTGTCCAAAATATTATTTACCAAAATATACTTTGTGAATAAATTCTGTAATATTTTGTAAGTCTTATTCCATAGTTCGGTTTCATCAATATTTTGTGTAAGTGTGTATAATCATTTGTTGGAATTTTGGTAATATTTTGGATGGAAATTCTTGGTATTTTTGTGTGTTATATTATTTCAAGTCCTAAAATAATATAACTAATACACAAAGTATATATATAATCACACACATGTGACTTCTAAATATATATTTTCCTAATACATATTTAGTCACTTTTATTTATGAAAATCAACCTCCAATAATTATATTTTTGTATCAAAAATTATGGCAAAGCTTTTGTAGCAAACTCATAGTTTAAAATACCCTTGTAAATATTTGTTTAAAAATATTTTTCTAAGTGTTTATATTTTTAGAAAATTTTGCCATAGTTTCCCCTAAAAATGGAGGTTTCCTTGCTTTCAAGCATATCATTTTCTTTTGTAAAAATCAACACAATCAATTTACAATCATCAACAAACAACCTTAACTTACCGATTTCCCAAAAATCATACATTTTCTACTACCTCATGAACTTGAATATTTGTAAAAATTTGTAGTAACTTACTAGGGTTCTTAGTAAGTCTTGTTACCCTTTAAAATATGATTAGTTCTTTAAAAACTTCATTTTTAAGGAAGTTAGTTGTTTACAACTTCTTGTCACATTTTCTAAAAATGTTTCTTTATGAAATCTTCTTGTTACACAAGTGTTTCTACACTTGTTTAACCATTAAAAATAGAGTTTGTTTTTGTAAGAACCAAGATTTAATAAAACTCATATTTTTAACTTGGTTTCTTTGAAAGATCATTCATAAATCTTTAGATCTACATAATTAACAACTTACTTTGTTCATTATTTTTCAAGAAAACAAAGTATTCTATCAAGTTCATGATCTTATGTGGATGATCTATCATCCTACAACATTTCTACTTTCACATCTTGCTAGATTATGTTTTTAATCATGATCTAGCAAGAGCTTATGATGATCAACATCATTCCTACAAACAATCAATGATCAACTAGCATAACAACTCATATTCATCAAGACTACTTCATTAAACAAGCTTATGTTTATGTTTACTTCTTATGTTCTTTAGTGTTCTTCATGTTTTTGTTTATGATTCTTCTTTAACCACTAAAAATGAAAGTAAAATGGATAGATCAAGACTCTTACCACTAGCACAAGGCTAGGGATGATTCAAGAGTAGAAATCAAGAGGATAAAAGCAAACGAGAGGGGTTCTTCAAGCTTCAAAGTCACCAAGATCCTTAATCTTGCTTATAGCACCTTGATATACACTTGGAATGGTTGTAGGTTGGATGAAAATGGTGGATGTATGGGTGTGAGGGGTCGGCCGAGAACACGGAGAGAGGAAGAGAGGAGATGGTGTGTGTTTAACTGTGTGTGAAATGAGGGGATGGTCTTTCATGTTCTTTGATAAACCATTCTAGCATTTTAACCTTTGTATAACATGTCATTATTTAGGGAACAAGATCCAATTTAATAATGAAATAAAATCCATTTGGTGGGGGCCATGTTGGGCCGTGAACTAGGGGGGTTAGATTAGGGGGGTTGGTTACAATCTAGTTCAATTCTAAGTATTAGTTACATGTTTTGGTTATTAGATATTTTTAGGAGGTGTTATGGTGTTCGGGGACCATAACTAGCTTGGAAATGTTAAAACAGTGCTTCTAGTGTAAATTTGGTGTTTCGGGTAGTGTCCGGTTGTTCGGTTGGTTACTGGTTCGTTAAGGTGCTAAACTACGCAGTTTAGGGTGCTTTATGTATCTTTTTGTGACACTATTGATTCCCGACACTTAGGAAAGCATTCAGGACCATTTAATCATTTTTCTACATTATAGTAGTTTGTTAAAATGCTGATTTTTGCTGAATTTTGCTGAATTCAGCACTTTGGGTGAGTTTTAGGCACTTTCTGGCACTTAAACTATCACTAGAGAGGCACTTTTGTGATCCTTACTTTCCTATACACTACACTAGTGTCATACTTAGTTTCTGGCTCATTCTGTATCTCAATGCACTGTCTATCTATGTGCTGAGTTCTATCAGCATTTTCCTGATTTATCAGATAACTATGCTAACTATACTTAATGTAGCATTCAAGGCAATATAGCTTTCATGCAATATTGGTATGACATTAAATAATGTATGTTGCACATGCATGTAGAAAGCAGAAATCAGAAAGCAATTAATTGAAATTTAGCACAGTCATTAGGCACTAATCAGAATTAATTAATTGTACAGATACCTGGATTTTTGACAGTTGTCACAAAGTATATATGAAGCTTCCTAGAAAATGTATAGATAACTTCCTAGAAAAGTATATGTAATTTCCTAGAAAGTATAAATGAAACTTCCTAGAAATGCATATTCCTTACCTATAAATAGGATCCTAGGATTTCATTATTCTTTGCTCATTCCTTCTATTCTTCTCTCTATACGTTGGTGTTCTAACCAATAATCACCGATATGATATTATATCCGATCGATCCGAGAACCAACTAACGAATGCCAAAGTGCTGTCTAAATAAGACTATACTTTGTTGAATTTCGTTAAGGTTCTGATCTCGCGACCATCGTTAAGTTTGATATGGTTTACACTAATACGTATTCCACTCTGTTAAACTAAATGTTTAACTAACAGAAAACTCTGCACTATACACTTACAATCAAAGTAGATGCTTAGTTATTAGAAGGCTTAGAATCAAGAAGCTTGTTAAATCAAGAACTCTAGACCTACAGGGTGAGTCATTCTATTTTTATTAAATGCTTTCAAAACCCTACTTGTTTTCAAATTTGTAATTACAGTGATTAAGTCTTTGTAATCTACAATTACTGCCGGTATGTGGGGTTTTGTATACACTACTTGATAAGCTTCACCATTGGACAACGGGTTAGCCAATGTGTGATATGACCATAGTCACAGATCCGGTCGAGTGACAAATACCGATTTGGGGTAATTGGTTGATATAAACATTGTAATCGCTTTTAATACTGTAAATTATAACAAATATGTTTTTGTAAAACTGAATGAACTCACCAATATTTCCTACTAACCAAATGTTTTTAGAACGCGTTTCAGGTGATTACAATAGATTGGAATAAGAGTTGTGATACGGCACCGAAAGGCTTAAAGAAGTGGCTTATTTTATCAAATAAATTAAATTAAATTAAACGTTATTTTTATGTATTCGAGTTTATCCCATATTAAAGCTACCTTTGTAAAACATGGGTTTATTCCCATCTGTTTAAAAAATAAAAATCCGGTGTTTAAAAAAACTTTGATATTTTTCCTAACTCATGTTCCTGATGAATATTTTCCGCTGCAATATTTTCAAAATAACCACCGGTACCACTTGACTGCTCACGGCTCCCGTCTAGGGTATGGTCGGGGGTCGTGACAGAGGTGGTATCAGAGCCACTGGTTTAAGCAAATAGGTGTTTTAATAATACCTAAGCTTAAACAAAGAGTTAGGAAATTGATATTATCTGGTAGCACCCACGATAGTATTTAGACTTAAACTTAAGAAAGATGCTTTAATATAAGCTTCGAGATAAGCTAATTACTTGTGTAGATAAAGTGTGATGGGTGTTGGTATGCCGTGAGGATGATGACTAGAACATTGCAAGTATGATAAATAAGCGATAACACTTGGCCACTGTTATTTCTTATTGATATTACTTGGATCTAGAATATGATCCGTCATGTGAATACTAATTTCCTTGTTTTTTTTTATGAATGTCCTAATAAAAGATGCACCTTTAAAATCATGATTTGAGGAAAACTATTTACGGGAAATACAATGATAATTACCTCTCCGGCAAGACTGGGTATGGTGTGGTAGACTCTCCAGCTTGTCCGGGTAAGTTGGGGTAACCTCTCCGGCGAGACTGGGTAAGATGGGGTTACCTCTCCGGCGAGACCGGGTAAGATGGGGTATATATTATGTCAAAAAGTGACAAAATTCCCTAAATACTACCATGACTTGATGTCTGACCTGTTTTTGGAAATATGAATCTGTTAAATACATTGACCTTATGAATAGTATGTATATTACAGTATGTGAAATAAATGATTATATAGATATATATATATATAAGGAAATCCAAAAGCCATAATGATTGACAATTAGGAATGAATCATGAACAAGTGTGTCAATGATAATTTTAGATTTCCTTATCGGGAACCTCTCGTATACATCTATAATTCTGATATCGAAAACTATTTCATTTGATCATCCGTCTCGTAACTCGTGCGACAAGATGAACGATGTGAACCCTATAAGCTGGGATGCCATCAAAAGTATAAGAATATCCTATGCGTTACCTTAGATTATTGACGCATTAGGAAACCTATAACTAAAAGTTGTGCTAGGCACAAAACATCTAAAAACTTACGCTAATGAGAGTAATTCTACTTTCTTTAAGAAGTCTTGCGAAGATAAGAGTAACCACGACTAGATGCACTTACAAAGACTTTCTTCACCTATAATCCTACTAAGATTACCACTAATAAAGGAATTGCTACAACAATACATGGGCTTAAAGGACTAAAGTGTCCTAACCATTAATATGTACGCTATTACGCCAAGAAGGATGAAGTAATGTATGCTTCAAAAATTAGGCATTAAAATAGTAAGACCCGATATTTGAAACACATGATCACGACGTATGCCAGGAAATGGAAAGAATGAAAAAAACTGACAGAAAGGAAATTCTATCTGCTTCATAAAAAGGAACAAATGACAACGATGATTCCTGAGGTGATTGCTGAATTAGGTTGAGATTTGCAATCCAACAGGAGAAGTGACCACAAGGAGACAAGACAGACCAGCCGACAAAGTTTATCTCTGTGATGAAAGCTGCGAGTTATGCACAGAAGTAAGACACAGCGTCTATGGTCTCGGAGTTCATTAACACTAGAAGCATGGAACTGAAAGAAATTCCGGTAATATCGGAATACTCTGAAGTTTTCCTAGAGGATCTACTTGGACTATCACCCGATCGTGAGAAGAAACTCAGAATTCATCGGGTACTAGGAACAACACCGGTTGTTAAAACACCTATATCATTTGTTAAGAAGAATAACGAACAGATGCGTATGAGTATCGATTATCGGAAATTGAATTAGGTCACAATTAAGAATCTATACCCATTACCAAGAATTGACGACTTATTCAAGGAGCTCATTAATTGCTCAGGATACTATCAACATTTTAAACTTATCCCAAATAGTCATCCCGTTACCCAAGTCAATAAGTCAATCTGGAAAAATTATTGGTAGGGTAGTTAGTTCATTATAATTACAGATCATAAGAGCTTAAGATATATTTTTGGGCAAAAAGAATTGAACATGAGGCAAAGACGATGAATGGAAATTTTAAGTGACTACGATCATGTTATATCACAAAGTTAAGACTAATGTAGTAGTTGATGCTTGAAATTGTAAGTTTCATAAGCAGCTAAAACGAGTACGTGCCCTTAGATTAAATTTGCAGATAGATTTAATGGAACAATTAAAAAGTACCCAAGAAACAACAATCAAGAATGATGCTGAAAGATTAAAAAGGAATTAGAAAAAGGAACTAATGGAATTTGGAGATTCCATAAGAAAAGAATTTGGGTACCTATTCAAGGAAACCTACGAGAAAGGATTCTCGAAGAAGCTCATAAAATTAAGTATATGATGCATCGTGAAAGAAATATAAGGTATCAAGGTTTGAATAAGAATTACGGATAGATAGGAATGAAAAAGGATGTAGCAAGTTATGTCTCTAAGTATTTAATCTGTTAGCAATTTAAAGCTGGACATTAGAAACCTTTAGGTTTACCTCAACGATTAGAAATGCCAGTATGGAAATGGGATTGATAACAAATGAATGTTGTTACCAAAATCCCCAAAAAATAAGTTATAACGACACAATCTGGTGATTGTGGATCGACTAACCGAGTCAGCTCAATTACTACCAATGAAGGAAACCCTTTAGTATAAAACGCTTAGTTAAGTTGTATGTGGACGAAATAGTCTTGTTACATAGAATCATGTTATCTATTGTATGGGATCGAGATAGTCATTTCACTTATCATTTATGGGAAAGTTTTCAAAAAGGCCAATGAAACCCGACTTATTTTAAGCAGTGTGAAGGAACACTACAAAACATAGAAAGGCATGTTAAATACATGTGTGATAAATATTAGTGAAAGTAGGACTATCACTTATCCCTCATAAGATTCTCCAATAGTTAGCATGCAAGTATTAGTGTTGCCCATCTAAAGCACTTTATGGATGATAGTACCATCCAGTACGTTGGACAGAAATACGAGAAAAGCAACTATCAGGCCATTAGATCGGCAAACCGTTAGAATTTCAAAATCAGAAAAAGAATGATACAATAAGTCTCTCCGTGAAAAAGGAATAGTCCGATTTAGTAAGAAAGGAAGTCCAAGGTATGTCGGACCATTTAAGGTTACTAAGCAAATTGGACCAGTAGCCTATCAACTAAAATTTCTAGAAGAAATGGAAGGTATACATGATATATTTCATGTATGTAATTTAAGGAAATGTTTTGCTGATAAATCTTTAGTAGTACCTCTTCAAGATATAGAGATAAATGAAAATCTATGTTCATTGAAAGACCTTACAAGTCAAATATGAGAATTCCAAAGCATACGAGATTAGTTTTGGTCAAGGTAAAATAGGATTTAAAACGTGGACAAGAATATACTTGGTAATCAAAGATAAGACGGATGTAACCACACTTGTTCCAGCAAATCTCGAGGACGAGATTTAAAACAAGGTGGGGAGGATGTAATAACCCTCGGAAAGATCCATAAACAAAATCCGAAATGTGCACGATAAAACTTGAAAACCTGATGGTTAATGAACCAACCCGCATAAAAGTACCTTTATTAGACTCGCAATTATAAACCGAACCATTTAGGATCAAGACCCAAACATACGCGATAAGCACCAGCACAAAAATTGAGAAAAAAACGCATGATTAGGAGAAAAAGGCGGCCGAAGACATGTGTCATGACGAGGCGCCACATGTCAAGCCTATACTGGACACGTGGCAGGCCTAGCCTAAATGGACCTTCCCCGCGCCACGTGCCAGGATAAGGTGGGGCTGGCGCGACACGCGAAAGGCAACAATTTTGGCTATAAAGCCAATGGTTTGGCACTTGGTCAGATTGCTCAGTTCGCTAGTTTAAAATGACGTCCTGCTCTTTGTATCTCCGTTTCTTTCAATCAACGCCCTAAATTCCTGAAACTCTGCTCCAATATCAGGGTAATAACTCGATCACTGACACGATACTATATCCGATCAATTGAAACCTATCCAATGGATGTTTAAGTGCTGCCGGTACCCGGCTATACTTTGTCATTCGTTGTGGGTTTGATCTCATGATTATCGTTAATGTTGAATTGAGTTAATACACTAATACGAGTTTCATTGTATCTAGATATTAGAACTCATAACCAGGGGGCTGCTAAACTAGAATACTTAGCGATTAAGTAAACTTAGTGGCTAAGAAAACTTAATGGTTAAGTAAACTTAGTGATTAAGTAAACTTAATGGTTATGTAAAACTTAGCGGTTAAGAAAACTTAATAGCTAAGGAAACTTAACAGGAAAGGAAACTTAATAGTTAAGTAAGCTAAGTAAGTTAATTAAATAATAGGCTAAGTAAATTACTTAATTAAACAATTAAGGAAGATTAATCAGTTAAACAGCTAAGTGAGATAATCCGTCAAAAATCCAAGTAAACTTAACAACTAAGTAAGTTAATCAGTTAAACAGTTAAGTCAGTTAATTAATTAATCAGCTAAGAAAGTTACTTAATTAAACGGTTAAAATAAATAGTTAAACAACAAGGTATATATGGGGTAGATAATATCTAAGGAAGGTCTAAGGAAAGTGTATATGGATAGGAATTATCTAAGGAAGATGCAAGGAAGGTGTAAGGAGGATATATATGGTAGGAAGTATCCAGGAAAGATGTATATGAAACTTCCAAAACAAGTATATATGAAGCTTCCTAGAAAATGTATAGATAACTTTCTAGAAAAGTATATGTAATTTCCTAGAAAGTATAAAGGAAACTTCCTAGAAATGGATACTCCTTACCTATAAATAGGAGCCTAGGATTTCATTATTCTTTGGTCATTCCTTCTATTCTTCTCTCTATACGTTGGTGTTCTAACCAATAATCACCGAAACGATATTCTATCCGATCGATCCGAGAACCAACTAACGAATGGCAAAGTGATGTCTGAATAAGACTATACTTTGTTGAATTTCGTTAAGGTTCTGATCTCGCGACCATCGTTAGGTTCGATATTGTTTACACTAATACGTATTCCACTCTGTTAAACTAAATGTTTAACTACCAGAAAACTCTGCACTATACACTTACAATCAAAGTAGATGCTTAGTTATCAGAAGGCTTAGAATCAAGAAGCCTGTTAAATCAAGAACTATAGACCTACAAGGTGAGTCATTCTATTTTTATTAAATGCTTTCAAAACCCTACTTGTTTTCAAAGTTGTAATTACAGTGACTAAGTCTTTTTATTCTACAATTAATGCCGGTATGTGGGGTTTTGTATACACTACTTGATAAGCTTCACCATTGGACAACGGGTTAGCCAATGTGTGATATGACCATAGTCACAGATCCAATCGAGTGACAAATACCGATTTGGGCTAATTGGTTGATATAAACATTGTAATCGCTCTTAATACTGTAAATTATAACAAATATGTTTTTGTAAAACTGAATGAACTCACCAGTATTTCCTGCTGACCAAATGTTTTTAAAACGCGTTTCAGGTGATTACAGTAGATTGGAATAAGAGTTGTGATACGGCACCGAAAGGCTTAAAGAAGTGGCTTATTTTATCAAATAAATTAAATTAAATTAAACGTTACATTTATGTATTGGGGTTTATCTCATATTAAAGCTACCTTTGTAAAACATGAGTTTATTCCCATCTGTTTAATAAATAAAAATCCGGTGTTTAAAAAAACTTTGATATTTTTCCTAACGCACGTTCCTGATGAAATTTTCTGCTGCAATATTTTCAAAATAACCACCGGTACCACTTGACTGCTCACGGCTCCCGTCCAAGGTATGGTCGGGGATCGTGACACTTTATAACCAAAAAGATAGGTAGTTGATACAAAATTCATTTCAAAAAGTAACAAATTTATGACAGTGCAGTTGTATTCAATGATGACATATAATATCAATTGATCTAGTACCAAATTTTAGTATGATTGATTTATGCCATAGAAGTTGGTCTTTCACCTAAAAGAAAACACTCACCATCGGACTTTTTAGCAGCAACAACTTTAGATGACTTCATACATGCCACAAGAGCCACAAAAGGAACAAATATCGGAATCAAGTTGAACATTCAAAGCAACGTGTCCTAACGAAGACTGATTCAGTAACAAATCCAAAACTCAGAAATAGATCTTTAGAATCTTTACAATTGTACAACCTGCAAATTGCAGATGTGTAAGAACCTAGAAAGTAAGCAGGTTGTAAAAGCCAACATATGAAAATGATGCGGCGATATAAACCATAATTTCTAAACACATTAAAAATAAAAAAATTCTTTTCTTTTCTACATCATATCTGAGAAAAAAAGGGTGAACAACTAACATGATATAAAAAAACATACTTCAGCATATAAAATATAAAAAAACTTCAAAAATCTGTCACGAGATAAATATACATCACAGAAATCGAAGTAACAGTTATAAAATTAGTTGAATTGGCAGCAACAGAATGAATGGCTGGCAAACGGCTATGATCACGATCCAAGAATCATAGTTATGGAAAGGTAGAAGGGTTGTTTACTTGATCATCGTATGGGTTCAGCCCCATGTTCGATGAGGTATTTAGCAGTAGTAATATGCCCTTGTCTTGCAGCATGAATAAGAGGTGTCTCATCTGTAAATCATATACTTCAATAATCGTAAAACTTCACTTCCATATTGAATTATTAAATCAAACTTAACAAACAAAAAACTAATGACCATCCTCATCTTTAACATTCACATCAAGTTCAATTCCTCAAGAAAATACTTGCAAACCTCACTCTGCCCCTCTCTTGTAGCAAAATGCAAAGCTCCTCGTTTATTCGCATCCTTAACCTTCGCCATCGTCTGCTATAATCCTTTTCCATCATCTAACTGTGCAGCGACACCTATCAATTTCACCATAACCATGCATATAACATATAATGAGAATTGTTATTTCAATTTCATACAACAATTGATTGCGAAAAAGAAACTTACTCTTCAAGAAATTGAGGTCCCCGGTAATTGCAGTGTTCAACAACTGTTGAACTTTTTCTCTCACTGAAATCGAAATTGGGAGACCGGTTAGGTGAATAGAGAAGATATGATTAATATGTATAGATTGAGTGGTGTGTGATGGAACCTACAAGAGCATCGGTAGCATCTGGAGCCATGTTGTAGATCAGAGTCACAAGTGTGAGGTGATGGTTCTGCCAGAAAATAAGAAAACCAAACAACCATGAACAATAATCTGGAGGTACAAGATCTGAGTGAATTTTTAGACATATATCAACCAACACATATCAATTACAACGAACAAATTTAATAGTACGTATTACATATATCAACTAACAGATATAAATTACAACGAACAAATTTAATCATACAGTTTACATAGAGTAAACCCTTCAGAGCTAGGTATTATTTGAGCTTCTGTTAAGATATAGAGCTGATAACATTAATATATTGACATCCAATTTCAATAATAAAAAAACTACAAAATACACAAGAATCCAAATATCACAACTACACCACTTTAATTACATTCTTATTTCTTTGTATGTGGAACACTTGAAAAAAAATTGAAACAAACAATGATATAAATAATTCCTTTACCTGTTGTCTCCCACAAAGTCTGTGAAAACCAGATCCTGATTGGTGTAACCTAAGATACCCTTCAATTCCCTTCAAATTCCTCCATACAAACAAACCCGAACGATATGAAATTATCAGAAATAAAGCGAAAGTAAACATTTTTTGTGCATAAATCACCAGCTTACAACAAAGCACATTTAACAATACTCCTTTATAAAAGGATTGAGTAAAAATGGACCCATCTTATTTTAAATGGTTGAAGATATGAAATTCTCTCTTTAATTGTTACATCTGATTGTCTATGCTTTCCTTCAAGATTGAACAACGAATGTTCTGTTTCTTGGAGCATTACCTCTGGTCAACCAACAGTTACAAACAATCTACAGAATGGTAAACCTAATCTGCTACAAATTCATGTGTACAAAATCACCATATATTCATCAAAATCATAAGATCGAGAACAAATAGCAAGTATCAAATTGAGATTCAAAGAATCAATCGAGAAAATAATTATATAAGTAGATGAATACACAAATAGAAAGAAATAAGTAACCATCAGAATGCACAAATCGACTTTCAATTCCAGTCCATTAAACGCTACCAACACCAACTATAACTAACCTTTTGGTGATTCAAACCCATACACAACTCACCGCCCATTTTAAAATCGGTAGGCGGAAAAAGCACGCTCAGGCTGGCTGGGGCAGTGAAATATTTCAGATATATGTGACCACCCAATGCTTTACCTGAGCTAAACTCATTTTTACATTCCACAAAAACCCTTATTCCGATCACCGGAGATTCTTCATCTTCCGTTACAGCTTCATCTGAAAGGTTCGGAATCTTGAGTTTTATCACCATCTTCCCATCACTGGACGACGATTTGATCATCATGTTCCGGTCGTCTTCATCATCCCACTCGTCTGTAATCATCTTCTCCATCGACCGGTTAACAGATTGATCGATTAATCAAGAACAAACAGTGAACAAACCCTAATGAAGATGAAGTGAAAAACCCAGCTCGAATAATCAGCTAACGGAATTGGGGTTTGAGAAAAGATTAAGAAAACAGAATGAAGCTTGAATCGTGGATCGGAGATGAGAAGAATAGGGCGGTTGTGATGAATTCTACATTTTTGGGATGACGGTGTGAACAAATGAGGGATTAGAATGATTAGGGTTTTTTTATTTCATTATATACCCGGGTCAAACAAATGCGGGTATGGATATACACGCGGTATCCATAGAAAAATAACAATGATCCATCATTTACCCGCCAAAAATCCATAATGGTTGCACCAGGAGAGGACAAGTGTCCCAAATCTTATTCATATATTATATATACTAGCGGTAAGACCCGTGTGCAAACACGGGTGGTTTCTTAGAAAGCCATGCATAACACATATTAGTAGAAAGTATAGATAGGTATATAGATATTGTACCAAAACGTGTTATCTATTATAGCTAAAAATCAACTATAAACATAGATCATCGGTTAATATATCAGTTACATATGATTATTTCCATTCTCTTATTCAAAAAAGAGAGTATCTACCCATTGACAATGTAAACTGTTATAAACATAAGTACATATAAAATATGTCTAACAAACTTAATAAAATTCGAATACAACTTAAGTTTTTACAAACATTAACTAAGAACATACGATCACCTGCCTAAACAACTTTCATCAAACCTCAATCAAGAATTTGTTACGCAGCAACATGTCCTTTGCTACATGTTGTGATCTGGTTAAATATGTTACTGGAGACAATGTCACAGCTACTGATCCAACAATCTCCCTATATAACAGATGATACCAAAACCCTTCTTTATTACTGATTTTTATTTCTCATCAACATCTCCCTGATTTGTCCTTTGAATTGTAGTTCAAAGTCCAGGGAGAACATGTCTTCTTCATCATCCCTTTCAAGTTGAAGGTCCAACAAATCTTGGAGATCGTACGCATTAAGATTATATGCACTATCCATTTTAATCTCTTCAACACTACCATCTGATCTAATCAAAGTCAATACTTGGGTTTTTGAGCATGACTTCCACTTTACTATTTTTGGATCAGTTGGTTTTCTTGGGAAAAGAATTATTGAAGATGAGTTTGGTGATTGTGGTCTGGTAACTAAATTTCCAATGGATTCAGATAAAGCAGATGATGAGATAAGGTTTTTCGGAGTATGGATCTTTAGAGACAGAGCAGCAGTTGTAGGATAGACTGAGTTTTGAAGAGCATTTAGATCTTCAGCTCTAAGTTCTTCCAGCCTTTTGTAGGTCTCAACTACCTTCAGTTTAGACCATCTGTCAATGAATCTAACTGGACCATAACCAGCAGCCACAAGCTCTACTCTCATTCTTTTAAACTTCAATGCTTCATCTGAATCCACTGTTTTCACTTTCTTCCAATTAGGTGGAGTTGGCTTTACCAGAGGATCATTGCGTATTTTTGTGATTCTGACGATCTCTTCTCTAAGAGCATCTGCTGACCAGTTTTTGAATTGATCTTTGGTTGCTTTATATGGTCTTTACTTCATAATGTGTCCAACATAATCATCCCTCAGTTGCATCTGAAGTTTCCGGAATTACTGGCCTCTCAGACATGGATTTACTCAGGTCCCTAGCATAGTCTTCATGTTTTAAGACTTTGCTAAGCTGAAATGATAAGAACCTCTGGTATTCCCTGTCATCCATCCCTATTTTATTATCTCTTGCTCTAACCTCAGCCTGTGATACTTTTAATTTCATATACTCATCTAAGTTTTGAGGCTTCTTATAGCCATAAAGAGATGCGAAGGATCTTTTAGATGGATCCTCTATTGTGAAAAATGATTCAATTTCACCTTTAACAATGACTAACTCCAGAGGATATTGAGCTTCCAGAGGAATGACTGGTGGTAGTGTAGCAATTGGAAGAGATGAAATAGGTTCTCTGGATGGAAATGATGAGCATGGACTGTTTTGAATGGAGGCAGATGATACAGGGATTGCTGATTTAATCTCCTCATCATCTTCTAACACAATGTGACTTTTTCTCTTACGTGTGGAAATGATTTCTGGTGAAGGAGAACGTTTTGGTAGTGAAGATGAATGTATGGGAAATCTTTGTGACATTGGAGGTGGTTGGATTGTGGTTGGTGTAGTGAAAATGACCATGGCAGATGTTTGACAAACTTCTGCTGAAACAACTGGTGTCTTAGCAGCTGTTTAGCTAACATCTGCTGATACTTTTATTATCTCAGCATCTATTGACAGACTGGGTGATGATGGTGTTGAAGCTATTTTCTCCTTCTTTTGTGGTGGTTTTTTTGGAGAAGGTTTGGATTTAGGTTCAGCAGAGGATACAGTTTCGGTAGGATTAGCTTTTGAATCTGGTGGCAACTTTCTTAGTGGATCTTTCTCCCCCTTTTTGGCATCATCATCATCATCATCATCATCATCATCTTTCTCAAAGATTGATGTAGGGGTGGAGCCAGTAAGTTTCAACAGATGTTCCTTAATGTTCATAATGTCTGCTTGTGTGTCTTTATACCTAGCATTGTGACACCTGTGCCTCCACGGCTATCAAACAAATACCAAACCAATGAAATATTGTCTTTCATACTTGGGATTTGTATAAATATGTGTATCATTTGCACATATCAATTCATGTTCGATTTCGAGCTCTAAATCGCCTTCTGGGAAGTTATACGCGAAATGATGCGTAAACGTAATCAGTTTAATGTGAAAAACACTCTGGAATAGTGACAAGGTCTTAACATACCTTAAATAACCTTTACATAACTCAGAAATAAGTTTTGGAAGGTTTGGTGTGTCAAAATCAAGTTTATTCGCTTACAGGGACTAATTTCGACAAACTGCGAACGTATGCTGATTCGTACTGTAACAAACATTCTGGAATATGATCATCAGTTAAACAGGCCCTAAATATCCTTTACATAGCCTAGGAATAGGCTTAGAGGTGTTTGGTGCGCAAAAATAAACTTATTTGATCAACAGGGACTAAAAGCGTCAAAAAGTGTATAACTTTGCAATTTCGCGCATATCTTACGTTCTTAATATATCCGCACATCCAAAAATTTATGTAATCATTAAAATATTTTATTTTAGTGATTGGAATGATAAAATTCCATTCGTCGCGTAATTTGGATCGTTTTTCGCGTTCGTTTGTGTTTCGTCGTAATTAACCGAACAACGCAACCGTACGACCAAACGAACCGACATCCGAGATATTTTTGAGCATATTTTAAGTTCCCTATACTTTAACTCCATTTTAGATCCTTGAAATAGGGTTAATGTGTCTTAAACGTGCCAAAAATGCGTCGAAAACCAAGTTTGGAACCTGTAGGGACCTAAACTGTAATTCGGCCAAACTACCCTTACACGGGCCGCGTAAGACAAGTGGGTACACTTACGCGGGGTGTGAGAGCATCCTAGTTCAGCAGAAATTGTGTTCCAGCTTGATCTAGTTGTTTCCATGACTTGCAAATGGTTTTGAACATTCTATGGGCTCATTTAGGGGCTCCCATGGTATTACAAATTTGTGGGTACAAGTGTAAGGCCAAGATCAAAGCTCGTTTGTCGAGAAACGATCCTAACAGTTCTTGTTTTCCTATAAATACCCGACCTCATTTCCCTTTCAATTAACTCATGATCTGATTTAATGCTCTAAGTTGAAGCTTTATGCTTCATACCTAAGTATTTAGATCAAGATCTTCCTATCTTGGACCTCTTGTAAGCTTCTTTCATTCTTTTATGCGTTTTTAAGCATGAAAATCAAACAGTGTTTGACTTTCAGCTTTGACCAGTCAATGGTCAACACAAAGTTCGTTTGAACTTCACAACGTGAGCGTAATCACGATGGTCATAGTCCTTTGTGACTATACCTACTGATTACCACGTTATTTAGGCGTAGTGACGAGTCATAGTTTCGGTCAAAATGCGCATTCTTACGTATTTTGCAACCAAACTATTCTTGGGTATCAAAACCCTTTGTTTTGATATCAAACTTTTTTTCTAACTTCGTTAAACATGTTTTAACATGTTTAACTCGTCACTTTAGGTTTAGTGCTTATATGGGGTCGTAAGGTAAGCGGTCTAAACAACCGCTTAAACTTTCGAACCCGACCCGTTTGGTCGATCATTAGGATCCAATCAAACATGTTTTGTGACCATAGTTGTATAGGGAATAACCTTCCGAGGTTATACCTTATGGTCACTTCGTTTAGTTAGTTGTATGATAGGTAATTTATATGCCTTAGGAAAATGACCAAAATGCCCTTTTTACGCATAAATTCATTTTAAGCATATGTAACCTAAATTTTTACATCTAAACAGATTAGGTAACATTATTAGACATGTTAAGGCATATATTACTTGTCATAGGACTAGTTAGGCGGTCCAAACGCGTTTTACGCGAACGACGCGTTAAAGTAGCATAAGCTACCTAAACGGGTCGTAATGGGTCGTAAGCACTTAGGATAGGTTTCGATTTAGAATGTAGGCTTTGTTAAACCATATTACATGAGTTCCTATACTCATTTGGTTTACGAAACCTCATTTCATCCGATCTTCCGATTTAGGTCCGTTTATTAACGTAGTTACCTATATTAGGTGCCGTTTTGATTCCGTGACCCCTCTAGCTTTGCTTGGTTGTTATTCAAGACTTCTAAGCACCCTCAAGTGAGTACATAGTCCCCTCTTTTACTATTTTTCAAACATTTTGGGGTGATACACATGTGCCTACTTGTTACTTTCGTGCTTTCCATGTTTTTATATCATACTTGCTATGTTCATTAGTACACGTATAATACATGATTTTATCCGTGTTTTTGCTATGTATGTCCATTTAGTGCATACTTAGTACATTATTTTACATTACATTTCATGCTATGTATGTCCATTTAGTGCATACTTAGTACATTATTTTACATTACATTACATTTCATGCTATGTATGTCCATTTAGTGCATACTTAGTACATTATTTTACATTACATTTCATGCTATGTATGTTCATTTGTTGCATACTTAGTACATTATTTTCATAAAACATGCTTACATTTTGGTATGACATTTGGTTTGTTTAAATGGGACAAAAATACATTCATTAACATTGATCACGCCGTTCGTTAGTAGGTAGTGGTACCATAGGAATTGACAACTCCCATTCCTGAGATCCTAGGTTTGTTTGGGTGGAAGGAATGACCAAATTCGATATACATTGTTTAGATAAACCTTTAACTTCGTTTAAGGGTTTGTCGCCACAGTCGCAAGGCTTGAGTGTATGCATTAAAACAATACCGCATAGATGTTTGTATCAGTAAGGCATGCATTTGTTTTACAAAACATAACTTTTGATTTATTCAATTGCATTGTTTTGTGCATTCTACGTATGGTTTAAGTAGTCACTTTATTTGCCGTACATGACATTTGTTTACGCATTACATGATTTACATTTGACAATAGACATGGTTTTTACATAAACATTTGACAATTGGTTTAAACAAGACATTTTTGGTGGTTTGTTTTGGTAAGTGATTTAAGTAACGAGGCGTGTGTAATATGATAAAAGCATGGTGGATACGCCGCTGGTACTTCCTATATATAAGTGCTTTTATGGTATTACATATCGTAGCGTTACTTAAACCATTTCAAGTTAGACATAATACATTTTACACTTGTATCACATCTTCATGAAACATTGTTTTACAAACAACATATTTTATACAAACTCATTTTACTTGGTCATTTATTTATCTGTGCATCTTTCTTTTATATCATCTGATTTCTTATCACTGTTTATATGATTTATAAAAGAAAACATTTTACAAGGTTCATGACTAACTTTTGACAAACATTTTCTTAAAACTTACAAGTCATGAATCCTATTTTCATAAAACCTATGTATCTCACAGGCATTTTTTTGCTGATGTACCTATTTTCACATGTGTTTTCAGGAGATGATGCATAGGATTGATCGAGATACATTTAGGCGGACTTGGGCCTTAGTAACAATAAAAGATGCAAGACTAGTTAATTTTGTTATGTTTCTTTGTTTTTAAGACATTGTAACCTCCTTTAATTCAATAAAACAAAATTTCAATTTCCATGTGTTATGAAACAATGATTCTGTTACAACATTCCCCGACGATTCCGCCGCGATTTGTTGTTTTACGCGGTCGGGGTGTCACAAGCATCAACCAAATTTCTGATAAATTCCAAACTGAAATTGTAGTTACTTTCAGCCAAATTCCTCTGAGCTTGAAGGATCGGTTGCATAGAATTCCAAAGCTCATTGGCAATTTCTTGTGTGGTAGGTTGACTTTTAAAAAGCTCTGTTATTTGCTTAATCAATTCTTTAATTTCAGCAACATCTGTTTCAATGGTAGACACTCTAACCGTCAAATCCTTATAACTTAATTCATCACCTACTTTAATAGGATCATCTGAATTCCCACCTGTAGTGGTTGTATTTGTTTTGATAATAGGAGAAGACTCCATATCATCAGAAACAGATGCCCCTTTTTCTTGGTTCTGGGGACTTCCCACTGAAGCAGAGATTGTAGTTGTAACCTCATCAGTGGTTGCCTTCAAGGGAGTCTTAATAATGTAACCACTATCCAACTGATCACCAATGGGTTCAACAGTTGTAGTAACTGCTCCACTTGAACTACGACCAAGAGTTTCGTAAAACTCAACAGCGATAACCTCCTCAACTGTTTGTAGGATAGAATATTGAATTGGTTCAGACACAATCATTTGTTGGGCTCTACTCTTAGTAATGTGTGGATAAGAGGAACTGTTTTGTTTATGAATTTCAATTGCTTCAAACAGAGGTAATATTGTTGATGGAACTTGAGAAGAGGGTTGTGGTGTAGAAAGCGAGATTGCCCTGGGAGAGGGGCTTTTAAACATACTTTCATATGAAAGGTCTACTTCATGTTGTGGTGTCCCTGTGATTACAACATGATCCTTTTGTGAGGATACATGAGGAGTTTGGATGGGTTGAGATCTTTCCAACAATTGTGAGGAAGTAGCAGTAGTGGTTTCAAGTGACATTTGTGTTGTCACTGGATTAACCTCTGGGATCTCATCTTCCAGAGGAACCTTTTTATTTTGTTTGGTTTTGGTGGGCTTTTCGGATGTGGCAGGTTTCTTTTTGCGTTTTGCTGGTGTATGTTTCACAACGCCGGTTGTGGTCTCATGATCACCAAGAGCAGTTGGCTCAACAACAGAGGTTTGAGCAACGGATTTGGACGCATCTAAAACCCGCTCATCCCCCTTTCTTTCTGTGTTTGAAACTTTTGACTCTTTATGCATAAGTCTGGTAAAAGTTTTAATTGTAAGACAATTTATTTGAAAAGCTACACCTTGTTCAAAATCTGTTTATGACACTTGTTTTCGTAGGTAGTAGCTTAGAAGTCTTGGGTACAACAAAAAAGCATTATTACGAACACCTTTTTTTCAATTTTTCACATTAGTCAACAAATCTGAAAACAGTGCTTGTGATAAATTGTAATCAGATTTTGTTAAAATAGCATAACCCAAATACTGAATGTTTAAAGGTATCTCATTAAATGCG
Organism: Helianthus tuberosus; assembly: GCA_030545235.1. Taxonomy (NCBI): domain Eukaryota; kingdom Viridiplantae; phylum Streptophyta; class Magnoliopsida; order Asterales; family Asteraceae; genus Helianthus; species Helianthus tuberosus. Next base: position 147,342,267 of record CM060423.1, read on the forward strand.
GTAGTCTTGGCTGAGAGACAAGTTAAAAAAGTATGAAACAAAAATTTCATTGGCGGATGGAATTTGGTTTGTACATAGTAACTTCCTTTAATTGTGCATCATACCCTCTTTCAATGAACTCTGTATGAAGTTCAGGTATTCCAAAGTTGGTCTTACCTCCCAAGTCGCCCAAATCAAATGTAGTGGAAATTATAGATGGAGAAATTCGAACCACACTTTTCCCGACCTTAGATGTGATGGCAACTGGATTATTATCTTCAGACTCTATTTCAGCATTAAACCAAAATTGTCTGAGTGTTTCCGTATGAACCGGAGCATCAGCAGTAAAGATTGATTTGTATTTTGATGACGTTAAAAGGTCAATTATTGAGTGAAAGCTGGTATTTTTGATGGTTTTCTCGAAGATGGGGAGGTAGTTGTGAGGGTTTTTGATGTTCGGAGACATGATCGGAGAAGAATGTGATTTGGGGATGAAACTGGGTTTAAGTTGGAGGGTTTTTAATATATTGGAAACTGCTTTTGAGAACTTTGAATTCGAGACGGCAGTGGTAGACGCTCGATTTAGGGATGAAACAGCTTTTATATAGAGAGAAAAAGTGAAGGCTGACGTGGCAGTAGTTACAAATATCTGATGGCTAAGATCTGTCCACGTCAGAACCTCTCTTATGAAAACCGATGACAGTTGTTAAAAAACCTCTGTTGACCGACTACAGAAGTTGGGAACAGTGTGAGTCAAACAGTCATTAGATAAATAGAAGTTATAAGAACAGATGATAACTTTCAGGCAGTGTTTTTATTTTTAGCTAACATCTGTCCACGTCAGAACCTCTCTTGTGACAACCGATGATAGTTGTTTGCAAACCTCTGTTGGCCGACTACATAAGTTGGGAACAGTGTGAGTCAAACAGTCGTTATATAAACAGAAGTTATGAGAACAGATGATAACTTTCAGCAGTGGTTTTATTTTTAGCTAACATATGTCCACGTCAGAACCTCTCTTGTGATGATGGATGACAGTCAGAAGTGTAGTAAATCAACAGTCATTAAGATAAACAGAAGTTATGACAACAGACGGTACCTTTCAGCGATGGATGTATTTTTAGGCAAGCAGAGGTTTCAACAACAGTTGAGCATTTTAAGCTCTGCTCAACAGTTGTAACTCAACAGTCGTTAGTCTAACATCGGCTATTAGCCTAAACACTGTTAGTATGAAAACCTCTTTTGAGCATTTTAAGATTGAATATCATCTGTTGTTCGTTAACATCTGTTAGCCCATAGCAGACCTTTGCATCTTCAGACATTTATTCATCAGCAGATACTCTCTTTTGTGAGACTTTAGCTACAACAGACCTTTAATCCTTTTAAACCTCTGTTGACTAACAAACATCTGTTCAAGCACAATTCAACATCAACATAATCTAAATCAAACCCAGAGACAATTACACATCAACATCAATATCAGTCTGCAATCCTTAGATGTTATTCAAAATTATATAATAATACTTAGGAATGACTGAAATAATTAAAATGAAGATGCGAAAACAAAGATTAATAGTATTAAAATTTATTCATTTATTCAGCAGTGGTAAATCAACAATCGTTAGGATACACAGTTGTTTCATAAGAATGTTCAAATATATGATAACAGCATCATGCTTATACAAAAGTCTTCAATTACAATTTCATATACTGTGCAACACCTAATCTAATGGACTAACAAACTCCCAACATCTGCTATTAACCTAACCATTGTTACTATAAAAACCTTTTGTTGGCTCAACATATTTTGAATGTCATATGTTGTTCTTTAAACATCGGGTCTCCCATACAAACTTTTCCTTCTTCAATCTTTCATCATCAGCAGATCTTCTCTTTTACCAGACTTTAAATACAACAGACATTTTACAACTCCAAATGTTGAATCTCTGTAATTTGCAGGAGCAAATTCTTCAAAAAAACTGCTATCAATGATCAAATTTTATACCTTGTTTTATCTTTGCACTCTTCTGTTCACCATTAAACCAACCCTTGATCCTATTAAACCTCTTTTGACTTACCAAACATCTGTTCACACACAATTCAACATCAACATAATCTAAATCAAACTCAAACACTAAATAAGTAAAAGTAAAATGCAACAACATAGATTCATAACATTAAAATTTATTCATTTATTCATGAAATTAAAAGACCAATAATTACATAACATACTGAACAACTAAACTTGCAAATCTAACAATAACAGCAAGAATTAAGAAATTTTAGCTTTAACTCCATCGATTGATGAACCTCTTGATGTATGTCCTTCAGCATCGCCATGAACTCCATGTCTCTATCACCGCACTCTCTATTACTGACAACACAAAGCTCACGAACAGAAGTTGAAGGCATCCACATCAGATTTCTAGAAACCTGCTCTCTCGTGAACAGCCAACTTGCAGTCCATCAAAACATCTCTTCAGCTCTCGAAGAGTAGCCCTATCCTCATACTGTTCCTCAATTTTCCTGATAAAAAGCTGCTTAAAATCAACTGATTTTGAAGAAGTGTATGACGCCATTTCAATAAACTATATTACTCGACTTTCCTGAAAGTATGATATCTTCGTAGGAAAACGTGATGAAAAACAGGTGAAATGGCAATGAGTTTATATACTGAAATATCTAACAGTGAAAGAAATCACACTTAAACTCATTGTACGTTTAATAATCTAATCAACTAAAACGTGTAGATTTAATATAAACATATTAATGTATGCAAAAACCTTTTCAAACCCCAACTTTTATGGGAAAACTATAAAATTAAATATCAAGAAACCCAAGAGACAAATTTTAGAACTTCAAAGAAAAAAAGCAGATTATCCTAATTATAATTGAAACACAATTCACTGTCTGTCAAAAATTGTTTCAAATCATAAAATCCCACAAAAATCTACATGGCAGACTTCAGCTTCTACCACTGGTTATACACCAGCGATGTTAAAACACAATTCTCGCTGTGGTCACTCAAAGAAAAAAGAGCAGACGAAGAACCAAAGAGTAAAGTCGACATAATCAATGACACTAATTACAAGAAAACCTGGAACAGCATAGCATTGCTCGATGAAGTCCTCCACTCTCCTCCATCAGATTTCCAGAAGAATGCAGAAGAGTTTATGACACAACTACTAAACCAGGATCAGAAAATCTGCAACATGATAACTGATCTGAAAAACAAAAGAGAGCATGAAATCACATGGAGAAAGGCCAGAGTCTAAGAAATCCTAGCAAGTGTTAACTCTAGTGTGTAATAGTTTATGAATATTTCAGTAAATTTTTATTTTTCTATGTATGTTTATTTAATTTAATAAAAACTATCAACATTTTCAACACTTGTTTCTTCATAATCAAATTAAACCACAGATAATCAAAATAAGAAACAAACCTAAAATGCAAAGGTCTCCTCTCAACGAAGGCAGCTGTCACACCCCAACCGATGGCGGAATCATCGGGGCATGGCACTGAGCGAAACAGATTGTCCAGAAGTTTCCATAACAATTATCATTACCATTCAATTTAAAATAACATGTCCCATACCATGTCTCAAACAGTAAACAAATTATTACAGATAAAATCTAGGCAAATAAGTCTGTTCCGACAACTCAGATTTATACATAGACAGCTTATTTATTGATTTCTAGGACCTCTTTTCCTAGCTTCAATTTCATCACTGCGCAGAGAGCATCCTAGACCTTTCCTAGCCTCGATTTCATAGTGAGCTAGGCATACAAACAACTTAAGCACCTGTCACATACGTTAAAATAAAGTCAATACATATAATGTAAAGGTGAGCATACAAGTTTGATAATAGCATATAGAGTTCGAATTCGTTTACGCATAACCAGCACGTACACATAGTGAAATGAAACACGTTAGTTATCGACATAGATCCATCGATACCAATGACTGCGGGTTGACTGCCCGAGGCAGTTCGCAATACATGATTACCACCGTAATCCATGCAAGTAATTGTCCTTAACAACCCCCGTGTGAACGGGTGCTGAGTCCAAACTATAGTACTATCGTTGCTAAGGCAGGTAGACAGCATTCCATGTGTAAACATAACAAACAAGCATTCATAAGCCACGTATATCATGCATTAATGGTTAGCGTTCAAATAATATTGAGTAGTGTGATTGATGAGATTTGAATAGTTGTAACATATGTAACACCCAAAAGTGCTTAAAGCAAAAAGGGATCGAGTATACTCACAGCGGTTGATGGATTGAAGGGAGCGCTTAGCGAGTAAGATTAGCCTTAGTAGATTAGATTGTATAACGATAAGTGACGTTTTACACGTCAAATGGCGCAAAATGAAATTGGGTCGGATAGTGGTTCGATCGGATGATAATCCGATCGGACAGCAATCCGTGCGGATGACAATCCGTTCGGATGGTCATCCGGTCGGACAGCTTGTCTGGTTAGATGACTATTCGAGTGGATTGTTTCTTCCTATAAGAAGGATGTGTTTGTGTATGATGGTTTGACTTTTAAAGTTTTCGTTGTAGTATTTTGAAAACACGGAAGTATCTCTATCCATCAAGTCGGTCGATCGGATGACTGGTCCGGTCGGACAGCGACTTAGTGATGAGTTTACTTATTGAAAGCAAGTTCACAACAAAAGTGTCATTCGATCGGATGCCCATCCGATCGGATGGCAACCCTGTTATTGAACATGTTGAAAATTGTTTAAGTCTTTAAAGTCTTAGTATCTCATGATCCGAAGAGTAATCCAGTCAGGTCCGATCGGATTGCAATTCGTTCGATACTCAAACTTCAGATAAGGTTGTTCAAGTGTGGGTCCCAAGTGTGATCCATTCGGATGACAATCCGTTCGGATAACCTATCCGTTCGGACAGCAGTCCGATCGGACAACATTCCGTTCCGATTGTTCCGTTTGTCTTACACTTGGTGGTTTTTGGTCGTTTGTCATTTTATCGAGACGTTGTGACAAAGTGTTAGCCAATAGAACTCCGTTTCGACCCAAGTGACCAGACCGACCAGGAATCACCCTAGTTCGGCCGGTTATCGGCTCAGGACGGTTGTTCTTGTTTAACCCGGAATCGGTGGTCTCGTGAGTAGAATCCAGACCTTGGACTAGTACAACACTATGGATGAGCAGGAGACTAGAACCGGGTCCGATTCTATCGGTTTTGAGTGTTATGAGTGTAAAATAGTTGAAAGAAAATTAGAAACCATCTTTCAATCCTTTTTCACCATTCTTGTGTCGAGATCTTTACAAGATCTTTGTATGTTTGCGTGGAAATCGGTTAGATCTCGGTTGTTCTTGGTGGTTTGAAGTCAAAACATGAAGTTCTTGAAGAACACATGATGACGTCACCCTAGAACACCCGAAATCTAGTGATTTCTCGGTTAAAAGTTAAGATTTAAAAGATAGAAAGGTGTAGGAGTGCGTGTAGATCAAGAACGTACAAGATTTAGGGCGAGATCTTACCTGGATTGAGAGAAATCGAAGAAAAGGTGGGGAGCACGAACGGTTCGGACAAAGGACTTCCAAAAGTGGAAAGAATGACAATGACAGGGGTATTTATAGGATTCCAAAAGAGGAAAGGATTATCCAATCGGATGGCATACCGCCCAGATGACGATCCGGTCGGATGACATCCTGGTCGAACGACACCTGACCTGTGGCGTAGTGGCTATCCGGTCGGATGGCTATCCGGCCGGATGGCACTTGGTTCGTTTGTTTGACGCGACGATTTTTGATGTTTCGATTTCGATTGCGAGCGGCTCGTCACGATAGGGTTTCCTAGTCAAATTACTTTTAGTCCCAACTACTAATTGTCATAGTTCGATTTTCGATTCAGATTCGAGTTTCGATTGAGTTCGATTGATTTCCACAACATATATATATAACACGCACAAGTAACACATAAGGCACACACACACGTATAATAACCAAATTAAGTCGAGTTGCGGTTCGTATCACGATTCGATGTCGAGTAGCATAGCTTGATTATCGATTAGTTAACTTTATCGCATTGTTACTTCCTATAATTCACAGTCGTAAGTCGATTAGATAGCAATTAAAACACATCGATTTTAGCAATTAACAACACTTACTCCACGTAATACCATTAAAATAAGGAAATTACTATAAGTCAAATTCGTACAATCGGTCTTTGACTTTGACCTTGACTTTGACTTATGGAAACACGGGGTGTTACAGCCTCCCCTTGTTTAGGGAATTTCGTCCTGAAATTAAGCTGGAAGCTGTACAACACCGTGAATCACGTTTGAGAACTTTCTGTTCGGACCGGTTTTGACAACGAAACGATTGCGAACCGAACGTGTGACGTGCGGAATCCATACACGAACGTGACCGAACACACGAGAACGTAATATAATCGGTGATTCTATTGATTGATATGAAATCGTACAAAGCACCTGAATCACAATGTTATTTTCTCTCTCTAGCTTCTCTCTCTAACCTTCAAAGCTCCAAGTCTCAAATGTTACAAAAAGTTCTAAACCTAACACCTTATTTACAGAAAGTTCCTTATTTACAAATATGCCACCTTGCCTTTCTAAACTAGATATTACAATAAAAGCCTAGAAATAAACTATTTCTGCCACAGCCTTGAGATGACGGAGGCGATAGACATACTGCACTAACAGATCTCTAGACTTTCTTTTTAAACAACTGCGGGTACTTCGCCTGCGCTTTCGAGTTCCCAAGTGAACTCTGCGTCTCGTTTGCCTTCCCATCAGACTTTCACAATAGGAATGCGAGAGCGTCTGAGCTGCTTGTTTTGGCGATCCATGATTTCGACAGGCTTCTCCACGAAGTGTAATGTTTCGTTTACTTGCAGGTCATCGAGAGAGACATATAAGTCGTGGTCGGCTAGGCACTTTTGGAGGTTTGACACATGGAAAGTCGGGTGGACGTTACTAAGTACCTTTGGTAGTTCGAGTCTGTAGGCGACTTTTCCGATCCTTTCCAGAATCTTAAAAGGTCCAACATATCGAGGCGCTAGTTTCCCTTTCATGCCGAATCGGACTACACCCTTCCAAGGTGAAACCTTTAGGAGTACGTAGTCGCCAACGTCAAATTCAAGGGGCTTGCGTCGTTTATTGGCGTAACTTTTCTGTCGATTTCGAGCTTTCACTAGGTTGTCCCGGATTTGAAAAATTTTGTCTGTCGTTTCTTGCAGTAGCTCAGGACCGGTTAGTTGCGAGTGACCGATCTCGTGCCACACAATAGGCGATCGATATCTCCTTCCGTATAAAGCCTCGAATGGTGCCATTTGTATGCTGGAATGATAATTGTTGTTGTACGAGAATTTGACTAACGGCAGGTATTTATCCCAATTACCTCCGAAGTCTATGACACACGAACGGAGCATGTCTTCAAGAGTACGAATCGTTCTTTCAGTCTGACCGTCGGTTTGAGGGTGGAAAGCGGTACTTAAATTGAGCATTGTACTAAGAGCTTTTTGAAACGTTTCCCACAGTCGCGAGGTAAACCGAGCATCACGATCAGAGATGATGTCACGAGGCGTCCCATGATTACAAATGATCTCGTCGGTGTAGATTCGGGCTAATTGTTCTACCTTGTAGTCTTCTCGTATCGGCAGAAAGTGAGTTGATTTAGTCAAACGGTCAACAACCACCCATATACTGTCGTGGCCTGACGACGTGTGCGGAAGCTTCGTTATGAAATCCATAGCTATACTTTCCCACTTCCACATAGGAATTGGTGGTTGTTCGAGTAAGCCAGGGGGTCTTTGATGTTCAGCCTTGACTCTTGCACAAGTTAGGCATTTTCCAACGTAGAGGGCAATATCCCTTTTCATGTCGGGCCACCAGTGCCTGTAGCTAAGATCCTGGTACATTTTGTCAGCACCGGGGTGAAAAGAATAATGGGATTTGTGGGCTTCGTCCATCAGGATCTGTCACAAATTGGTCCGCTTAGGGATCCAGATTCGGTCCAGAAAGTGGAATATCCCATTGGATTTGCTCACAAGCTGGGCTCCATCGTGGTAGATTCGTTCCCTCTTCAGCGTGCGTTCGTTAAAACACGCATGCTGGGCTTCACGAATAAGGGTTTCGAGGTCGTGTTGGGCTTGAACATTACGAGTGCTAAGCAGATAACTCCGTCTGCTGAGTGCGTTGGCAACAACATTCGCCTTGCCTGGGTGATAACGGATCTCACAGTCGTAATCGTTGAGAAGTTCTACCCATCGGCGTTGACGCATATTAAGTTCCTTCTGATTAAAGATGTGTTCTAGGCTCCTATGATCGGTGAAGATCGTACACTTGGTACCATACAGGTAGTGTCGCCAAATCTTTAATGCAAAAACAACCACGCCTAGCTCGAGGTCATGGGTTGTATAGTTCTTCTCGTGGATTTTGAGCTGACGAGACGCGTAAGCTATAACCTTGCTCCGTTGCATGAGGACACAACCGAGACCAAGGTTGGAAGCATCACAGTAGACAATGAAATCGTCGTTTCCGTCGGGCAATGTGAGAACAGGAGCATTGCAAAGCTTATGCTTGAGGGTTTGAAAGGCAGTCTCTTGTTTGGTTCCCCAGACAAAAGGCTGATCTTTATGCGTGAGAGTGGTAAGCGGCACAGAAATCTTCGAGAATCCTTCGATGAATCGTCGATAATAGCCCGCTAGTCCGAGGAAAGAACGGAGTTCGGACGGATTCTTTGGTGTAATCCAACTCTTAACGGCTTCAATCTTCGCAGGATCGACGTGAATACCTTGACTATTAACGACGTGACCCAGAAACTGAACTTCCTCCAACCAAAATTCGCACTTGGAGAACTTGGCAAAGAGTTGATTCCCCTGGAGTAGCTCGAGAACCAAACATAGATGTTGCGCGTGTTCGGCTTTCGATTTGGAATAGATCAAGACATCGTCGATGAACACGATGACGAAACGATCGAGATATGATTTACACACGCGATTCATAAGATCCATGAAGACCGCAGGTGCGTTGGTTAGACCAAAGGGCATAACAACGAATTCGTAGTGACCGTATAGGGTGCGAAACGCGGTTTTGGGTATATCCTCCTCTTGTATGCGTAGTTGATGATAGCCTGAATGTAGATCGATCTTCGAGAAACACGTAGCACCTTGTAGCTGATCAAACAAGTCGTCAATACGGGGTAGGGGATAGCGGTTCTTGATAGTTAACTTATTCAATTCCCGATAGTCGATGCACATCCGGAACGACCCATCCTTCTTTTTGACGAAAAGGACTGGAGCGCCCCATGGATAGGTGCTCGGGCGAATGAAGCCTTTCTCAAGTAATTCCTGGAGTTGGTTTGAGAGTTCACACATTTCGGATGGCGCGAGTCGATAAGGGGCTTTGGCAACAGGATTAGCTCCAGGAATGAGGTCGAGGAATGAGGTCGATACGAAAGTCGATATCACGACTTGGCGGCAAACCTGGAAGATCATCAGGAAACACATGAGGAAATTCACGAACCACAGGAACGTCTTTCACTTCCTTCTTCTCTTTCTTTTCCTTCTCCGCTACTACAATGTTCGCCAAGAAAGCTTTGTATTCCTTGCGGAGATACTTGCTAGCTTGGACACATGACATGAGCTTGAGCCCTTTCAAGGCAGTTTCACCGTATACACACAGTAAATCACCATTCGCGAGCGAAAATGGAATCATCTTATCGTAACACACAACTTCAGCATGGTTTTCGCGTAGAAAGTCCATGCCTACTATGACATTGAAACTTCCGAGTTGCATCGGAATGAGGTCGATTGGGAAGATGTGATTGCTGAGCTCAAGAGTACAATCACGGATAACGGAATTGACGGCGACAGTTCTTCCAGTGGCGACTTCTACATAGAACGTCGAAGAGAGTTTGGAGCGTTTACGATTAAGGAGCTTCTCGAATTCGAACGACACAAAGCAATTATCGGATCCAGTATCAAACAAACATGATGCATAAATACCATTCACAAGGAACGTACCATTAACCACGTTGTTGTCGGCTTGGGCTTGGCGCACGTTGATGTTGAAAGTTCTGGCACGTGCGGCCTGTTGTTGCTGTTGCTGCTGTTGTTGCTGGTGTTGCTGCTGCTGTTGAGGCTGCTGCTGCTGGGGCTCTTGTTTCACAACCCTGTTTGGGCATATGTTGGCGAAATGGTTAGGATCGCCACATGCGAAGCAGGCTCTGGCTTTGACCGCGGGTGCCGGAGGAGCTTGTTGACCCTGTGGGGCGGTGAGTAGAGCTTGATGAGCGGGAGTTTGTTGAATACGGCAGTTGGCAGTAAAATGACTGTACACATTGCAATGTGCATAAAAACGGCAAGCAATGGCAGTCGGGTGATGGTAGGTACAAGTAGGGCAGAGCGGATGTGGCCCAGTGTATGCACGCTTAGCAAGAGGTGCATTGGCCACAGGCGCAGCCACTTGGCGCTGTTGAGCTGGTACGGCTTGAACTGGTGCAGCAGTGATCAGTTCTTGTTGCTGGAGCTGTTCTTTCTCTTGTTCTTCCTTTTGTTGCTCGAGGAGGTGGGTTCGGCAGTTGGTGCGGTGGCGGTAGCTTGATGCAGATGCTTCGAAGTCTTATCCCAGACACCAGCCTTAACCCGCTTGTCGTTGATTTCAGTGGCCAGTAGATAAGTTTCCTCGATCGTCGTAGTCTTAGCCGCTTGCACGAAATTAGCAACGCAGTCGGTCATGGCCCGGATGTACTTCTTGATTGCCATGTCTGGAGTCTTGACTTGGTCGGGACAGATAATGCTGAGCTGTTTGAAACGAGCAGTGAGACCAGCATTGTCACCATCCTTTTGCTGTATGAGCCAAAATTCATCTTCTAGCTTTTGACGTTCGTGAGGAGGGCAGAATTCCTCTAGCATAACTTCCTTGAGCTCGTCCCACGACAGACCGTAGGCTGCATCGTTCCCTCGCTTATTCCTCTCGGCCGTCCACCAGTCTAGTGCACGGGACTGGAAAACGCCGGTAGCATTCAGAGTACGGAGGTCATCAGGGCACCCACTCTGTCGCAGGGTAACCTCAATGGAATCAAACCAGTGGAATAATGCAGTAGGACCTCCCTCGCCAGTGAATTCTTTTGGCCCACACGACTTGAATATCTTGAAATTGAAGGTCTTCGCGGTAGCTTTAGGAGCTTCGGTTCTCGATTCCTCAGACAATTTGTTGGCATTCTCATAAACATCACTCACGGCCTTTGCTACACTTTTAGCGATGATGGCAGCAAGACGTTTGTCTCTCTTTTCTTGCGAGAAAGTGGGGGATGGCGGGATCCAGACGACTTTGTCTGCAACAGACATTGTCACAGGACTCAACACATGTATTCGAATCTCACCTCACACGTCTACTACTACTAAAGCTCAGGAACACGCATAGACACACAACTACGTAGAACACAAAATCACATAACACATAAGCACGTAGAGCACAGAATCACGTTAACACATAAGCACGTAGAGCACAGAATCACGTTAACACATAAGCACGGAATCACAGAAACATTTCAACACAAGAGGCAGTCAGAATACAGAAACCTATCATTCAAAGCCTGCGATTGTTCGGGAGTAGCGTAGTATAAGCATATATCGTAGCATAAAGTCGTCCAAAATTCCATGATTTGTTAACGTTTTGAGGTAGAAAAGCAGTGCGAGTCGTATGTGTCGATCGAAGTGAAAGCGAAATCGAGTAAATTCCAAAAATTTAAACACATAAACAGGTAAACACATATAAACTCATAAAATCGACGAATTATCAGAGTCAGCAGTTGCGGGCTCAGAATTGAAGCACGTAAAAATTGAGAGATAGACTGTCTGCGGCTAGTAGATTTCGACTAACCAAAGCGATTCAACTATTCGCAAGGACTTGTCGTCTACGTTCGAATTTCAGGACTGTGTCCTTGCCTCGATTCTTGGGCGTTTGGCACACATCCTGTTAGTCGCGTCGTGACTTCAGGTCGTTGGAGTCCGTCGAGACTTTGGTGGGAGTTTTATAAAATGTGCGAAACAAGTCGTCAAGGTTAGGGTTTCACCCTTGGCTCAACAACTTCGTCCCCGTTTTTGATAAAATAGAGGAGATTATTCAGCAAAATATGGATTTCACTCCTGATTTGGTATAATTCCCCCGTCGAACAAGCGTTTGTTATTGAAAAAGAAAGAAGAAATCATTGATAAGTTGATAAAACAGCATTAATTCAAGCAATTTAGTCAAGAGTTTGTGGTTTTCACCCCTAATCTCGACTTTATCGCCTATTTATAGCTGTAAATTCGAGTGTAGTGATAGTGTAGCATAAATTAGAATAGCGAGGAATAAGCTCGTACATAATCCCTACTGGTTATGCACAATCGGTCTGTTGGTTCCTAACTATAGACTAGGTTCCCAAGACACCGACCTGGACAAGGCCGAGTCTTGCCTAATTCCCTATAGTTATGGCTCTGATACCAATCTGTCACACCCCAACCGATGGCGAAATCATCGGGGCATGGCACTGAGCGAAACAGATTGTCCAGAAGTTTCCATAACAATTATCATTACCATTCAATTTAAAATAACATGTCCCATACCATGTCTCAAACAGTAAACAAATTATTACAAATAAAATCTAGGCAAATAAGTCTGTTCCGACAACTCAGATTTATACATAGACAGCTTATTTATTGGTTTCTAGGACCTCTTTTCCTAGCTTCGATTTCATCACTGCGCAGAGAGCATCCTAGACCTTTCCTAGCCTCGATTTCACATTGAGCTAGGCATACAAACAACTTAAGCACCTGTCACATACGTTAAAATAAAGTCAATACATATAATGTAAAGGTGAGTATACAAGTTTGATAATAGCATATAGAGTTCGAATTCGTTTACGCATAACCAGCACGTACACATAGTGAAATGAAGCACGTTAGTTATCGACATAGATCCATCGATACCAATGACTGCGGGTTGACTGCCCGAGGCAGTTCGCAATACATGATTACCACCGTAATCCATGCAAGTAATTGTCCTTAACAACCCCCGTGTGAACGGGTGCTGAGTCCAAACTATAGTACTATCGTTGCTAAGGCAGGTAGACAGCATTCCATGTGTAAACATAACAAACAAGCATTCATAAGCCACGTATATCATACATTAATGGTTAGCGTTCAAATAATATTGAGTAGTGTGATTGATGAGATTTGAATAGTTGTAACGTATGTAACACCCAAAAGTGCTTAAAGCAAAAGGGGATCGAGTATACTCACAGCGGTTGATGGATTGAAAGGAGCGCTTAGCCAGTAAGATTAGCCTTAGTAGATTAGATTGTATAACGATAAGTGACGTTTTACGCGTCAAATGGCGCAAAATGAAATTGGGTCGGATAGTGGTTCGACTGGATGATAATCCGATCGGACAGCAATCCGTGCGGATGACAATCCGTTCGGATGGTCATCCGGTCGGACAGCTTGTCTGGTTGGATGACCATTCGAGTGGATTGTTTCTTCCTATAAGAAGGATGTGTTTGTGTACGATGGTTTGACTTTTGAAGTTTTCGTTGTAGTATTTTGAAAACACGGAAGTACCTCTATCCATCAAGTCGGTCGATCGGATGACTGGTCCGATCGGATGGCAACCCTGTTATTGAACATGTTGAAAATTGTTTAAGTCTTTAAAGTCTTAGTATCTCATGATCCGAAGAGTAATCCAGTCAGATGGTCGTCCGATCGGATTGCAATTCGTTCGATACTCAAACTTCAGATAAGGTTGTTCAAGTGTGGGTCCCAAGTGTGATCCGTTCGGATAACCTATTCGTTTGGACAACATTCCGTTCCGATTGTTCCGTTTGTCTTACACTTGGTGGTTTTTGGTCGTTTGTCGTTTTATCGAGACGTTGTGACAAAGTGTTAGCCAATAGAACTCCGTTTCGACCCAAGTGACCAGACCGACCAGGAATCACCCTAGTTCGGCCGGTTATCGGCTCAGGACGGTTGTTCTTGTTTAACCCGGAATCGGTGGTCTCGTGAGTAGAATCCAGACCTTGGACTAGTACAACACTATGGATGAGCAGGAGACTAGAACCGGGTCCGATTCTATCGGTTTTGAGTGTTATGAGTGTAAAAGAGTTGAAAGAAAATTAGAAACCATCTTTCAATCCTTTTTCACCATTCTTGTGTCGAGATCTTTACAAGATCTTTGTATGTTTGTGTGGAAATCGGTTAGATCTCGGTTGTTCTTGGTGGTTTGAAGTCAAAACATGAAGTTCTTGAAGAACACATGATGACGTCACCCTAGAACACCCGAAATCTAGTGATTTCTCGGTTAAAAGTTAAGATTTAAAAGATAGAAAGGTGTAGGAGTGCGTGTAGATCAAGAACGTACAAGATTTAGGGCGAGATCTTACCTGGATTGAGAGAAATCGAAGAAAAGGTGGGGAGCACGAACGGTTCGGACAAAGGACTTCCAAAAGTGGAAAGAATGACAATGACAGTGGTATTTATAGGATTCCAAAAGAGGAAAGGATTATCCAATCGGATGGCATACCGCCCAGATGACGATCCGGTCGGATGACATCCTGGTCGAACGACACCTGACCTGTGGCGTAGTGGCTATCCGGTCGGATGGCTATCCGGCCGGATGGCACTTGGTTCGTTTGTTTGACGTGACGATTTTTGATGTTTCGATTTCGATTGCGAGCGGCTCGTCACGATAGGGTTTCCTAGTCAAATTACTTTTAGTCCCAACTACTAATTGTCATAGTTCGATTTTCGATTCAGATTCGAGTTTCGATTGAGTTCGATTGATTTCCACAACATATATATATAACACGCACAAGTAACACATAAGGCGCACACACACGTATAATAACCAAATTAAGTCGAGTTGCGGTTCGTATCACGATTCGATGTCGAGTAGCATAGCTTGATTATCGATTAGTTAACTTTATCGCATTGTTATTTCCTATAATTCACAGTCGTAAGTCGATTAGATAGCGATTAACACACATCGATTTTAGCAATTAACAACACTTACTCCACATAATACCATTAAAATAAGGAAATTACTATAAGTCAAATTCGTACAATCGGTCGTTGACTTTGACCTTGACTTTGACTTATGGAAACACGGGGTGTTACAGCAGCACATATAACTTTTGACGATATTACACCAACCTACACTTTGTATAAAAGAAGAAAACCTCAGTGACATAAGAAAAGCTTACTTTTGATTTAACGATGTGTGAACAATGCAACTCTCCCATCAAAGAAGGTAGCACATGCAACTTTTCACGATGTTACAACAATGATACTGCAACATCGATATTGAAAGGTTGATGTGTGAAGGGAAGCTTCATTGAAACGACGATGTTGGAACAATGATACTGGAACGATAATATGTAAACAGAAGTTCAAACACATGATATTGGAACGATGATGTGTAAACAGAACCAACAAATGTTCGAACAAAGAAGTGTAATCGTAGATGAGCCGGCTGAATCATGAGAGCTATGCATTTGAGAGAGAGGGAGATACGCTCGCAGATATGAGTGAGAGAGATAAAGATTAAATTTGAATTAATGTGGAGCCAGATACATATACCTTATTTATAGGATTCGAATATATGATTTGAAATTTGAATTTTGATTCTAGAGCTAGAATTTTGAATCTGGCCAGAGGTTTACTTTGTTTATAATGAGCATAGGTTTGAATGTAAAGCTGAAGAGCAGATGTTTTAATTGTGAAGGAAGTCTATATGTTATTGGAAAAGGTTTGAGTGAATTTAAAATTATTTTATATATTAGGCTTTATGATGCAGTAATGACATAAGAAAAGCATTGTTGGACAGCCTCTCTGGCTGACACATCAGCTTTTCTTATGTCATTGGGTTTTCTCCTTTTATAGAAAGTATAGATAGATATAGATATAGATATATATATATATATATATATATATATATATATATATATATATATATATATATAATAGAAACGTAAGCACAAGTAACAAATGATTAATATGAACACTTTTATACCAAGGAATACCCGCAATAGAACAAGGTCACCTACATGCAAATACGAAATATAAACACAACCATAGGGGGTTTTAGGTATACATTCGGTTAGTAATAACCGTGTGAGACACCGAGGTGAGCTAGAACGGGTCAAGAACAATAGCGGCGGTGGCCAGAAAAACGACGACGGCAACGGTGGCCGGAAAGACAACGGCGGCTGGAGAAGCGGCGGGAGGTGGCGGCAGGAGGAAGGATGGCGGCTGTAGTGGAATGTGGCAACTAGGGTTTTGTTTTGGACAAGCAACTTATGTCTTAACCCATGCTTAAGCTTATATAGCCAGGGATTATGTTAAAACTAAAACCTATGGGCCACAAGCCTACATCTTTCCCTCTTGTCTTTCTTTCAGCCCATTAACAAAAGTCCATAATATAAAACCCAATCTTATAGGTTTATTATAATATTTATTTTATAGCTTTATAAAATAAAACCTTATAAATCGTTCCGTCAAATTATATCATTTAATCTAATTAAATGAATTACCTCGTTGTCCTCGGTGTCACTCTTACGGGTCAAGACCCGGTCGGTAGCGTTGACTTATCGAACCGAACATGAACTTCCAACATAGCCTAGTCGAGCTCGAGTTCGGCTCGACTCGTTTAAACCTCTAGGTGTGGAGAAGCCACGTCGACCTACGGGCGTGGTACAACCACACATCAGGCAGGGGGCGTGACGTGACGGGACTAGTTAGCTGGTGTTGGGCGATGATGGTTTGTTTATTTTTTATATTTGAATATTAAATAATATTTTACCTGATGCCAGTGATCCGCAGACCAATTGGTTTGGGGGGATGTGGGAAGGTTTACCCACTTATGTGGGGTTCCTGCCCGGTAGGTCTCAGGGTCAAATCTTGTGGGGGTGAACTGTGGCACCGGTTCAAACTGACAATAACATGCCAACCACGGGATTCCTACTCGTGACTTGGGTGATCAAAGGCCAAAGGCCTAACCGGGTGATCTAGCGATCCAAAAAAAAAAAATTTACCTATTCATATATAGTCAACTAAACTCACTGTCACATTTCATATTTCACATTTCCACAATCTTCAATGTAAAATGTGAAACTCTACACTGCTTATGTGCACATTTTTTTGTTTTTTCTCATTTCACATTCACCACAACACATAGTGTAAGGTGTGAAATGTAAAATTCGACACTGATTTTGTGTACGTTTTTTTGTTTTTTCACATTTCACATTTGCCACAACACATAACGTAAAGCCTAAACGATTTAATGTGTACTTTCTTTATTGAATTTAAGTTTTTAATTTCAATAGGGGTTGGGTGAATCTACTGCATTCTTTAGTTTTCAATTGCATCTTTCTATAAAAAAAATAGCGGGATGTTTTTTTTTTATCTGGTAGTGTGAAATGGGGTATATAAATGATTTGACAAGTTCAAATAAGGTAGAACTAGTAAAATAAAAGAATCGTCGGCTCTAGTAGGTGGTCAGTCACCAAAGCACGCTTAACTGAAAGTTCTCTTCTCATCCACAACCAATTCGTATAAAAAAGGTTGATGGTATTTGAGTCGAGACATAACTTATCACCCGGTATCTCACCTGTGGACCAGGTGATATGGATTTGCGTATCTCACCTGTGGACCAGGTGATATGGATTTGCGTAAGGTGTCACATCCTCACAGGCAATGAGTAGGTCAGCCACAAAAAAACAATTTTGAGTGCACAACTGAGTTAATATTATCTTAACCACTTAAACTTAAAGGTGATGAAAAACCGGGTTTCTTCAAAACCAGTTCTAAGTTGGAACCAGTTGCGAGAAGCGTCAATAACCAGATATTGATGAAACTGGGTCGTATATGGAACCGGTTTTTTGAGATGATTGGTTCAATTCGGGCAAAACCGGGTTGGATCCAATTTCGAATCATAGGGTTACAGCCCAATATAACCAGCTGGTAGGATCGGGTGTGAAATCAGTTCCTCAATACCCGGTCCGGTTTTTTTATTGATTCCGGCTCCAGAACTGGTTTTTTCTCATCTCTACTTAAACTATAGACAGAGTCATAAACGCGAACCAAAAACTAACATTACATGATTGCAGAATCAATTGAAGTATTGATCTAAACAAGTCAAAACTATGTTTAACATAAAACAGTTGATTTTATAACATCAGAAACAACATTCGCAATCAAAAGGACACAAACGGGTACCACCAGCATCCGCCTTACCGAACCCCAACTCCTCTTCTGTGTATATTGTTAGCCCGTCTCCAGTTTTCCGCCTTGGTTTAGCCACTGCTTCATTTTCAAACATATCCACGTTAGAACCTCCAGATTTACTCTTCTTTTTCTTTCGGGTAACGGATTCATCATCTTTTGAATCTTTACTCGGTTTTTTATTCGATTTGCTGGTCTTCTGCTCCTCGGGTTTCTTTCTTTTCTTACCGAAGATTTCATCGATTTCTTGCCCGTATCTTTTTGGTGAGGATGGTTTGTCCTTTGCTAAGGTTTGCTTATTTAACGCAGGTTTGGGTGATTTAGATGTCGTTTTTTTCGACATGTCCCAACTTGCTACATTAGGGTTCTGCAGCCCTGGTTTGGATTTGGATGAACTCTTTTTGGGCATTTTCTGTATCGTGAATCTGCAAACAGACGAGAACATGTTTGAGTTCTGAAGTTCTAACTAAAATCCTTGAAATTAAAAAGCCAAATTACTAGTTGTAGCAAATTTGACCTATTTAGTTATGAACGGGTCGATTGAGGTCATGTATTATCTCTAGTGAGTCAAACATGTAAAGGTGAAAAGTTAGCTAAAGAGAAAACAGGTCAATTGGGTGGAAATTCGCCCAAAATGCATCTTTAATGCGTAAGAACTAAGAACTATGGAATCATTAATCCAATGATCAGATTGTTTTGAAATGATATAACTTTTGTGATCACATCTGCCGACTATATAATTTTTTTTTTGGTTTTAAGCCTTTGGCATACAACTTCTGAATTACCCTAAGATAAGACATAAGAGTTACAAAAGCCGCCTCAAAACCATTCCCTCCATCAAGTCCATTGACCGTTTTCTAACAAGAGCAGCCCATGTGCAAAAAACATCTCCGATATCAGTCATAGGATCATACCATTCATTCCGGCTGGTCAAAGGCCACTAATCACATGCTAAATATGTAAAACATGTGAAAATTAAACCTTTAGCTTAACTTTAAGGAATACCACAACAGTCATACCCTAGAGTCATGGCCTCATCTATCCCTGGGTCATAAGAATTTTCGACCTCAAATACCACCAACATGTTTCGAGCACATTGGTTGTTGATGAGAAGATGAACTTTCAACAACACCCTAGCAGTTAAACATGCTAGGGTGAAGTTTCAACTTTCAACTCGGGTAACCAAACAATAATCCATAAGCTCCTCGTGGGCAATGCGGACAAATCAGGAGAGGTGTTAAAAGTTTAACTTTTGACCATGAGCACAATAAGGAAGGGATATGATACAAATATCAAATTTTAATCAATAAATCTACAAGTCATTGCAGTCTAACCTTCAAACAAAAATTCACACACCAAAAAGTTGGTTGTATGAACAATTATAAACCAACCCAACTCACAAAATGCCGCCCCAAATTAAAGTTCGATTTCAACACTATATTATTTAAAATCAAACAAGAGAGGAACCCCTATTAATGTGCTAATCAAATAAATTCAACTATAAAATCAACAAATTACACATACAAGGAGATAGGGTTGTAAACGAACATGAACAAGACCTTGTTCGTGTTCGTTTGTTAAGAAATATATGAGTTCGCGAACCGTTCCCGGACACTTATCAAATGAGATTTTATGTCCGTGTTCGTTTGTTAAGGAAATGAACTTGTTCGTGTTCGTTTGTGTTTGTTTGTTAATTTTACGAAACAAACAAAAAGAACGTTGACGAACACAAATGAGCACAAAATAATGTTCATGAACACAAAATCATTCATGAAAAGAATATATTATACACTGACACTTATTAGATATTTAATTTGTCAGAATTTTGAAGTATTCAAATAGATATAAAAACTAAAAAGGCTAATGAAATATCGAACACAAACAAACACATTACCGAACATAAACGAACGAAAACGACCTCTGTTCATGTTTGTTCATTTAACTAAACAAACGAAATTTCTTGTTCGTGTTTGTTTGTTTAATAAACGAACAAACACAAACGAACTTCCCGCCGAACGGTTCACGAACTGTTTGCCGAACGTTTGGTTCGTTTGCAGCCCTACAAGGAGATGGGGATAACATATAATATCAAAATGTTACTAATGAGTCGGTGACCGGTCATAACAAAATCAGCTGAAAAGTAATGTTGGAATAGAGAAAACATACAAAACAGGGAAAAAGAAAAGCTGACACCATCTAGGTTTAAAGGTACGGAATCGTGCCTCAAGGTGTTTTCCCCTCGACTCACAAGGTGTTTTCCCTTCGCCTTACGAGGCGTACGGTTCGAGGCGGATTAAAAAATCATCATCATCATCATCATCATCGTACTCAGTATATCCCACCTATAGCAAAGCTAAGGTAGGGTCTGAGGAGGGTGGGATGTAGACAGCCTTACCTCTACCCCGTAGGAATAGAGAGGCTGCTTCCAATGAGACCCCCGGCTCGATTGTGGTTTTGCATCAAGCCTTGGACATAAGGCACATAACACTCAGCAATTGAGACAAACGCCAATTGGTGCATGTACCCCCTTGTCTTTCGGCTATCAACGCCACCACATGATGCCTGATTAACGATCCCCTCTTTTTAACGTTATTTTCACGAAATTAGTAAAATAACGTTAAAAATTAGTGCACTTTTGCTTTTGCCCCCCCGAGCGCCCACACATATATTACATTATATGAGCAGACCGCAAGCGGGGCTCAAAAATTAAAATACCAACCTTGGTTTAAAAAGCGGTAAGCGCACAAAAGCGATGAGGTCTAAAACCGAAGCGCAAAGGCGGTGAACTTTTCGTACGCAAGGCGCAAAGTGATTATAAAATTTATTTTATATATCCCATAAGTGTTTAGCATCCAATACCTATGATTTAGCTATAATGAAGCTTTATATGTGTTTTAAAATGAAAAAAAAAACATAAATGTACAACATAAAAGCCTGTTGTACAACACTCAGCTGCACAAAAACAAGCCATGTACAAAAAGCGCGAGCCTCAGCTGCGCCTCAGGTCGATTTTTAACCTAAAAGGTGTGCCTCAGTTGCGCTTCTTGTACAGACGTCGCCTTGTGTTACATAAGGCGCAAGGACCTGCGCCTAGATGCGCTTTGCGCTTAATCGTGCTTAAGGCGCGCTTTTTTAAACCAAGATACTAACTAATTTCATCAACAGATTCATCAAAGATATAAAAACACACATAAAAAAGACATAAAATATTTGAAATTGACACAAAAAGTCGAAAGCATAAAAAACAAACATCAAAACTCCCTGAGGCGCAGCTTTTTTTACCGCCTCAGCCCTATGAGGCGCACGTACAAAGAAAACCCCCTAAGTCTCCGCCTCAGACTCGTTTTTCGGGCGCCGCCCCTCGGCCATTTTTTTAAACTATGGACACCAAATGCAGACCAAGGAATTCTTTACCGGGTCACAATTTTTTGGCTTTCGTATTTCTATAAAAAGGATGTTTTACTTGGTCAGGTCACCAAATTTCTTTTTGCGGCTGGATTTTTGGTTTAGAGGTGATTTCACCGAAAGATTTGGGGTTTTAAAGGTGATTTTACCAGGTCAGCTTCTTGTCCAAATCAATATATCATTTTCCCCTTTCTTAGCCCTAAAAAAATCCTAAATAGACATACATGTGAATCCATATCAATTATTTTTATCAGATCAAATCAACCAACAATGTAAACATTCAAATCAAGTATTCAAGAATCATGCAATTAAGCAGCATACCACTAGCATATAATTTCAAGTTTCATCTAAACACTCAACAAGTTCACAGTTGTCATCTTCAAGTTAAACGGATTTTCTTGTTCATGTTTATTCTTTAAAAAACATGAATGTTATTGTGTTAGTTTACGTTTATGCTTGTTCGTTAATATTCTGAACAAACGTTTGATTACCCATAGTTTGGTTCTAATATTAACTTGGGATAATGGGTTGATAAATGATGCAGCAATTAGTATTACTAATAGCTCATAAGCAAATTTTAACGAACACAAGTAAACGAACTTAATGAACGAGCAAACAACACGTCACCTTGATAAAATGAACAAAATATTTTGTTCATGGTAGCTCGTTCATTAAATAAAGAGTAAAATGCCCGGATGGTCCCTGTGGTTTTGTAAAGTAATACCTGTAGTCCCCAACTTTTGGAAATTACACCGGTGGTCCCTGTGGTTTGACAGTTTGTTACTCAGATAGTCCCTACTCCTAGAGTGGATGGGGGTTAGTTTTCTCTGTTAAGTCCATCTGAAATTGCTTATTTACCCCTTTCTTTTATTGATGTAATTAAACTCAAGTGAGCTCACCTATATAATAAAAGCAAGGGGTAAATAAGTAATTTCAGATGGACTTAACGGAGAAAACTAACCCCCATCCACTCTAGGGACTATCCGAGTAACAAACTGTCAAACCACAGGGACCACTGGTGTAATTTCCAAAAGTTGGGGACTATAGGTGTTACTTTACAAAACCACAGGGACCATCCGGGCATTTTACTCTTAAATAAACTAACAACTTAACTAACGAACTTCCAGGCGAACAGTTGACGGACGGTTCACCTAACACTCATTTAACTTGACTTATTCACTACAACCAAGAAAAAGGACTAACCCTACCCTACGCAATTCGAAGTCGAATAATCAAAACCAGATTGCAATCAGATGGGATCTCTGCACCATAGAAGCAAAGCAAAACCAATTTTACAAGAAAAAAAAATTTAATAACCCTTTTCATTTAACTTTAGGACATAAGAATGACACGTAAACCGGCAACAAGCTGCGTCGCAAAGAATTGCTAACCTTTATAACGAGGAAGAGGCGGCAACCGGAATTCCAGAGAACAACTAAAAGCAATCAGAAAACGGCAGAATCAGAAGTTGAAACGGCAGTCATGCTGATTCAAGCTATCTTACAATTTAACATCATTATTAACATCAAACAAGTACAAAATTAATACTAGAAATAACACTAAAACATCAAAAATACAAAACAAGTTATATATTAACACACCTGTGAAGAACCACGGCTGAAGGAGGACGGTCGGAGGAACGAAAGCGCCGGAGAAGAGGAGGTGGTCGCTGGAGAGGGAGGAGGGTATCATAAATAACACTAAACTATAAAAAATCAAAACAAGTTAAAAGGTAACACACCTGTGACCTGTGAAGAACGACGCTGGAGGAGGACGGCCGGAGGAGGACGGCCGGAGAAAGGACAGCGCCGGAGGAGAGGAGGTGGTCCCGGAGAGGGTGAGGGTGGAGGCGGTGTTTTCTTGTTCGACTGCACTGCGCTGCGTTTTGTTTTAGTGTAAACCTAAATGGGTTTTTTCATTAAAGAAAAAATTAAAAAAAAAAAACAAAATAAAAAACTTACAAAACGCCCAACACGGGATTCAAATCAGGGTGTCAATTAGGCATGTGAACTAGGGATGATATTTTTTACCGAAATACCGGTACCGTACCGATGCCGTACCTTACCGATCATAAACGGTACCGGTATCGGTAATATATTTTTCGAAATTCGGTATCGGTAAAAAATGGTATCGGTACCGGTATTTTTAGGTAAATACCGGTATTAATACCGAATTTAATAATGACTTTATGTATTTTGCTATTATCTTAGATCCCACTATGAAGTTATATTTTCTTGAACATTGTATTACAATATCAAATTTCTTTTTTTTGGTTATTTTTTATCAGTTATGATGATTTTATAGACATGTTGGAATTTGGATGTTAAAAGTCGAACCCATGGATGTTTACCTTTTGATTTTTTTGACTACTTAATATGTTTACCTTTTGTTTACACTCCTCTGTATATTAATGTAGTTAAGTTAATAATGGATGGATGAGTTGCACATGAAATTTTTTTTAGGTAAAACAATGGATGACACCAAAGCGGTACCAATGTGGTAAAGTACCAAAATACCGTACCGCTACCGAATCTATATATACGGTACGGTAATCGGTATCCACATTTCCTCAATTTCGGTAACGGTATTTACGGTATCGGTACCGGTATCGTACCGATCTCATCCCTAATGTAAACGAACCGAACGTTCATGAACTGTTCGTGAACTTATTCGGCGGGAAGTTTGTTTATGTTCGTTTATTTAATAAACGATTATTTAATAAACGAACAAACACGAACAAAAAATTTGTTCCATTTAATTATATGAACGAACATGAACACACCTTGTGTTCGTTCATTTATGTTCGTGAACATTCGTTTAAATTTTAGTATATACATAAATAGTTATACTTCTATAAATATTTGGTTTTTTTTAATTACTTTTATAAATTTAACTAATTGGTGATTGAGTTCTCTAGTAATAAGGGGGGACGGGGTGGTTCACTAGTGATAGATTCTATCACTCCCACTATCCAATCAAGTCATGCCATGTGTACAACCAATATTCTATCACTAGTGATAGAAATGTAGGGGGTGGTATCACTAGTGATGGAACTCTACCTCTCCCAAATTTTAAAAATATTTAACACGTGTCCAGAGCATGTCAGGCTCCACTAATTTGTTGTCAACATGCAACAGGTCCTAAATTTCCAAATTCGTTGAAGTTCGACGCGTTAACTTTTTAACGAGTTATAAGTTTAACGCGTAAAGGGAGTGGAGGCGGCGGTGTGCTAACGCGTGATAGAGTTTATCACGATAAAATAACGTGCCACCCCGTCCCCCTAAGTTTTGTAAGTGTTGCGCTAAAGTTATTTAAATATTTTTTAAGAAAAAATTACTCAGCTTTTAATATATGTTATGATGTTGTAAATTTTTTATAACTGTTAGTTTTTTTTCCAAAAAAAAAAATTAAGTGGCTTAAATAGAACATATATTAAACTTGCTTACTATTTAGTGATTATTTTAAATAAACAAAATTTCGTGTTCAAGTTTGTTTATGAAGAAAATGTATGTATCCTTGTTCGTTTATTTTCACTCATTTATATATTCTAAATGAATATAAATAAACGAACAAAATTGGCGTGTTCTTGTACTTTCTACAATTCGCTAGTAGATTGCCAGTGCTTATAAGAATTGATTGAGTGATGGGTTGATAAAGGATGGACTTATTAGTATTGCTAATAAATAAATTTAGATATATATATATATATATACATGAACAATCATTAACAAAAGCAAGTAAACGGGCACTATAAACGAACATTCACAAACACATATAAACACACACAAACATGTGTTCAAGTCCTTTCATCTAATTAAAAAAACAAATCGCTTTGCTTTTCGTTAGTTTCTCAAATAAATGAAATTTTCACCAAGGAGCTAACTGAAGACTCGATTCGTTTACAAACCTAATTTATGTTCCAACTTGTCAAAAGAAGATAATCGGGGACAAGAAGAATTTAGTGATGCGATGTTACATAGGAGGAAACAAGCACATGGTTATCATGAGTTGATATTGTCGGTATAAGAGGCTTTCCTCGCTTCAATTGAATCCATTATGACGGATGGTTCACCATGCATCACCACCTTACCATCTTCCATATACACAGCGCCGTCTGCATACTCAAGTTCTTCTAATCGGTGTGTTACCCATAACGCAGTCACATCTTCAGAACTACTCAACGTGTTCTTCACAGCTTTAATCACCCCAAGCTGGAAAAATATACAATCAGATCCTTAATTCACTTGACGGATATACAAATAATAACACTAATAGTAACAATATTAGTTACAGTAACAGTAACAGTAATAATAGTTCATACCTGATCGGTTTCATCCAAGAATGTTGTGAGTTCATCTAGTAACAATACTTTACATTGTTCTACCAATGCACCAGCAATTGCAACCCTTTGTTTCTGACCTCCACTAAGAGTTTGTACTGGTCTCTAACATTATTAAGCACTCAAGATTCAATAAATAAACATGTAATTGGTATATAAGAAAGATAAAGGGAATTAAACAAGTGACCTAGTTACCAAATTCAGCAGGAAATTCTATATTATATATCATTATCTATTTTTATATAAAATATAAGAATTCATAATGATAGCAAGAATTGCATGGTCAACTAGTCCTTGTATAAGTAACCGAAAACTTATAACATCCGGCCCCTAATAGTTTAATACCATCCAATATTATTTGTTTAGCTAACGAGTCACGAGGAGCTCGAGTTGAAACTTCCCAGAAGCTCGAGTGGACAAATCGGGTTTTTTTTAAAACCAAACGGTCCGTATTTTTTAACTGGCAAAAAAACCAGTTCATCAAAAAACGGTTCGGTTTTTTAACTGGTTTGATGTAATGAAAACCCGAACTAGTAACAACCGGTTCGAACCAGGTTTAAAACCGCGTTGGGACAAAAAAACAGTTTTAAAACCGGTTTTAACCCGTGTTTTTTACAATCGGTTCGAGTTATAAACCGGTTTCAAAGATCGAGAATACAAACCGGTCTACAAACCGCTGGGTCGGATCGGGTTGAAACCGGTTTTACACAAACCGTTTTTTTTTTTCAAACCGGGTTTTTTGCCCACCTCTACATAACACTTGTTTGTGTTCTTCTGTAAATAGTTAAACAATGTTTTCCATGATAATTGAAATGTACTTTAAACCTAAACATGTTAGGTCATCTTTTTCAATCAGTTGGTTTTCATCATTTAACATATTTGTTTCTCGTATTGAAAAAAAAATTAATCAAATATTAGACATTTATTATTATTTATGAAAGACAAGACGGGCTCATATCATACCTGCAGATAATCAAACATGCCCACAGCAGTTAACGCTTTTGCAACTCTCAGTTTTGTTTCATCATTGGTAAGGTTAAACCGTCCAAGGCCAAACGCCACATCAGCTTCTACGGTGGGCATAACGACCTAAAAGAATGAATATGAGATCTCCTATAGTAGCTCACATACACACACGTATAGAATTCAGTAATATCCCAAATTTTGTTAATCTAGACACCATATATGTAAAAAGTCCCTTTATTCCTTTTAAACGATACTTGATTCGTATATAACCATATAGAAACTGCGTATGTGGATTAAAGGATTGAAAAACTAACTTGGTGATCTGGATTTTGGAAGACATAACTTCTAGGTTTCCTCACATACAAGAAACCGTCTGTTGGGCTTAGTAGACCCGCCAAAATCTGCACATAATTTGCTATATATACATAACTCTACGCATAACACGTAACAGAACCCAATAAAAATCACATTTCAAAAGTCAAAAGATGCATCTGGTATAAACATTAAACAATAATATCATTAGATGAATCCATAATTTTGTCAATCAGCCATTACATCATTAATATAAGTGATGATAACCACCATTATCAAAATAATAAACTAAGTTTCCCTCTTTTATTCAAAACTCGATGAATTGAATCAAGATTTGGATTAATATTTCACCTAACCACAACCACCATCTCAGTTTAAGGGAAACGCATCAGTGGCAAAAGGGCACGCCTCATGCATTTCTGGTTCACTATTGGTCAAAATTAAGGTTTGTATGTAAAGCAGATGATAGATGTGCAGCTTCTGGTTGTAATCATAGTTGTCAATAGCGGCTATAGCGACCGCTATAGCGCGCTATGTAGCGAAGCGACCAAGTGTCGCTATTTGGGTCATAGCGACCAATAGCGTGAATAGCGACAATTTTTTTTTTATGTAAATAGCAATTAGATATAGCTATAAAATAGCTGGATTATAGTTTTTTTTAAATATACAAGTAAAATAGCATATATACCAAGGTATTTTGATATAATATACATATAAAAATTTTCAAAATTCTTTTTCTAGTGTATCACTATATATAAAATAGCGGTCGCTATCTGTCGCTATTCGCTATGTAGCATATAGATCCCTTGTCGCTATTCACTATTAACAACTATGGTTGCAATTAAAGCTAATTTGGTTGTGCATAGATGCGCACCTCTTTTAAACCAAGACTACCATTGAACAGGGGTGTTCATAAACCGCCAGACCGAAGAAAGTCGGCTGGTTGGAAATACGTATGCGTTTTCCGGTTTACAATGTGGAACTTGTAACTGGCCGTTTAACATTTATTATTATTACTTTTTTATTTTAGGAATATAAAGTTACTGTGTGTGTGTGTGTGTGTTATATCCATTTAGGGCTGGCGATAGATATCTGTATAAGACACGATTAGACCCGTTTATTGAAAAAGTACACAATGTGATTTTTTACTTTTTTAAAAATAAATATCATTATGAGGTTAGAATCCATTATTTCTTTTTCTTGGTACTTAAAACATAAAACTGTGTTATGGACATGAGATATCAAGTAGTTAAACGAGTTGTATTCATATTTAATACTTGTGTTATACGCGTCGTCAGAGACATGTTAAACCCGATAAGACACGATTTGCAAGCCCTATATCCATTAACAATCCTTGTCATTTTTTTAAAATACAATACAAATTTATGTTAAAAAAAAGTTTTTTTTTTGTCTAAAACCGCAAAAACCAACCGTAAAACTGCGAAAACCACCCTCCAAAAATTCTAGTTGCCGGTTAGCCCATATTTTTCATAAAAACAGCTGAACACCCCTACCATTAAACATTACATGGCATCACCACTGGTATTCCTATGGTTATTACTCTTTTGACTTGATTTTGACTTTAAAATAAACTATGGTACTAATCCAAATTAGGGCAAACAAGGTCATATTTTCCAAACATAAAGTTTGCTAGACAATTTTCAAGCTACTATAGTTGTTTTTTCATACCTTCAAAAGAGTTGATTTCCCACACCCATTAGGCCCAAGCAGCATCCAAAACTGCCCAGATGGTATATTCAACGAACAATCCTTTATAATCGGCACCACTTTCCCCCTTTCATTCTTGATCGAGTAGCTTACACTATGGCTTTCAATTGCATAATTCTCAGCACCAACAGCATTATAATTCCTGTAATTGAAACATCACATGAAAACCCCATATAGCAATACACTCGGTACCAGAAACAGTTACCAAATTAAGAGATTATTTGGTAAAAAATATATAAGAAAAAAGGTCGACAAGAAGGTGTTCGACGAAATGCCGCAATGAAAATGAAATTACCGAGTTGTTAGATTGGAGTAGCGAGGCGTTGAGGCGTAAACAGGAGCACGAATGTTCATATCGAATGCACAGCAAGCAAGCAAGAGGATATTTGATCTTTTGATGAAAATATTGCAAAGCTAGTCCTCTGAGTTTAATTGCAAGCTAGTCCTCTGAGTTTCACTTAGTTTATATTTTTTTTTTCTTTCCCATGAAGTATGAACATGGTATTTGTGAGGCACATCAAAACCTTATGGTTGAACCAATTTTTAGGTTTTTCTACCAACAATTATGGTATAGTTGGGGAAGAATTTCTCAAATCTCATTTATCCCCAAGTCTTACCTCCTGATTACAACATCTGGAGGGCATGGAAGCTTAAAGAGATTATTTGAATAATTGGATTGATATAAAGATTTTGAAACCATCAACTTAGCCCATCTTTAAGGTGTTGCATTACATTTAAGATATCAGATAAAACAATTTATTAGAAATAAATACACCCGAGTCTAGCTAATGAAACAACTTGCTATATGAATTTAAAATTGGGATGTTGGATGGAGGATTGTAATGAAAATGACCCTCTTGATTTAACAACCATCTTGCAAGAATATGACTTGTATCAAAGTCAAAAAAGAAATTCATTAAATATTAATGGTGTTTTTAGTCATTTTTTATCTCGTTTAGAGTTCGTTTTTCTCTAAGACGATCTGTTATAAGGCGTGGAAGGGGCGCTGGTGGAGTTGCGTAGTCGCGCCAAGGACGCAAACACCGTTAAAGGGAGTGCCAACAGGGGCATGGGGCGAGGGTTTGGAGCAACTCACTGGAGTGGGGACATTTTAATATTTTTTTAATATCTAAATATTAATAAAAGACTCCATTTAATGTCACATGACATTCTATCTCACAATCTCTCATTTTTTATTTATATTTTATTTAATAGATATTTAATAGTTTAATAAAATCTAATCTAACTTATCTCTTTCAATTTAAACTCATAGAAAGTTAATTATATTTATCGTTTATCATTTTTTATTATTATCCAAATTATAGTTTATGATATTGATTACTTTTTACCTTTTTATTACTATTATCTTTTCCATTTAAGAAATATTGTATTTCTTTTATAGATAACTTTATTATATACTATTTTCCTACTTTTTGTGTAGTACTACATAGTTAAATTTTTATGAATTTTCATATTTATTTACATTTTATCAATACAAAATAAATAATATAAATTACATCATGAGACAATTTACATACAAGGTTTCTATACTTTTATAATAGGGAAAATCACGAATTTAGCCAAGATTTGGTCAAAATTTCAAAAATAGCCCGTTGACACACCATAAAATGTTGTTTCACGAATTCCAACCCGGCTCAAGACATAAGCTAAGAACTTTCCTCAAAGACCAGTCACCTTTTGCTACGTGTTAACTGTCAAAACATCTCCCATCACCTGCCACCTTTCTCTCTCCTCTTTCTCTCTCTCTTTGTCATCTCCCTATTTCTTATTCACCACTCCCACCCTACTCCCTGTCTTCATCTTCTTCACCGAGCACCACCACCACCCTGCAACCTCCCACCACCCTCACCGAGCACCACCACCCTGCAACTAACCACCACCCTCACCGAGCATCACCACCCTCCACCCACCACAACCCTCACCTCCTTGAAGCATATATGCATATCGAAGTTCAAGTCTTTATCGTCGTTCAACAACTCAATCGACTCAACAAACTCATCATCAACCACCAGTTTCACAATAAACAACTCAACAAACTCCGCCGCATCTATACTAATCCGGGTGGTGGTTGTGGTGGGTGGAAGGTGGTGGTGCTCGGTGAGGGTGGTGGTTGGTTGCAGGGTGGTGGTGCTCGGTGAGGGTGGTGGTGGTTTACGGTGGTGCTCAAGCCGAGCCGTTTCCGGCAAGTGCTCAAGCCGTCACAGGCACTGTTCGAGACGTCTGAGGTGTCCCAAGCCGGTTCATCTGATTGGAGTCGTTTCAGTATATGTTTCGAGCCGGTTCATCTGATCGGAGCCGTTTCAGCATATCAAGCCGTTTTAGAAGTTTGTCGGACACGTGTCGTGTTCCAATTGGTTTGCGTTGAAAGAACTCCTTAAGCCGTGTTAGTGAACGGTACCCGCTCGTGGAGAGATGTCAGTTGGCTAGTATTGAAATAACGGCGTGGTCGTGGCTATTTTGGTGATTTTCCCTTTATAATAACAAATCTTACTTCTAATACACAATATTAATGAATGTCACGTGTCAACATCATATCACCCCTAAAGAATCGTGTCTAATCAAAATTGATTTTTTTATTGTTTTTAACATTTTAATATCATATAATGATAATATTGTTTTTTAAGTTGTTGCCTTAATATCCGTTCCTACGTCAAATATGTTTAAATTTTTTTTTATTAAAACTTACTAAGAGCATTCACAATGAATTCTTTATCCGTATCCATATGTTTACACTAAAAACAACTACTTTTTCTCTCTTATTTTCAATTAAATGATATTTTTTATACCTTTATCATTACATTTTCTCTCTCATTCACCCACACCCATTTCTAAAAATATTAAAAAATTATAATGTTTTCTCTTTCGAGATATTTTTTTCCAATATATTTACAGATTAATGGTAATATTCCTATATGTTTTCTCTCACCTCCACTTATATCCACTGGATTTTTTATAATATAACTAAACTCACTCACATATTTTTAAGGTTTTCATTGTGAATGCTCTAAAAATAGCTAAATTCTATTATATTATAATAGTAATAATAATGATACTTTTGAATAAAATATACCAAAAAAACGTAGAATCTATGGATTTTTAAGTATTATGATAGACAACATGATATTTTTGAAACAAACTTGAAGTTACTATGGAGAATAATCAATGGTCAGGATATAATAGGAAGTTTTTTAGGTTAGGAAGACTATGAGGTAATCTTGACCAGCAATTGATTTAATCAAGGGCTAAGATTAAATGAGTGAAATTAAAGAAAAAAAAAAGAGGTGCGTGGGTTTGTGTATGTGCATTCTAGTCAATCATGAGCAATAGTTTCTCTCTCTCCTCCAATCCCCCCCCCCCCATTTTTTAAACGTTAATAACTCTTTCATACGACATTCTTTTTTTTATAAAAATTGCACCAAAAAAACGAACGTTTTTTATCTTTAAAACGAGTATACTATTGCTATATTTTCGAAAAAAATTCGAAAACACAGTTGCGTAAAACGCAATGGACAAAAAGCGTAAAAAATGACTTTTTCTAAAACGCAATGGACAAAAAACACAAAGAAATGTCTTATTTCTAAAACACAATGACTAGAAAACACAAAGAAATGTCTTATTTCTAAAACGCAATGACCTCAAACACTACTAGAAAATTAGGCAATTGTCACCAACGTTTTGCTACCCATAAAAAAATGGTAGCAATCTAGCAAATTAAGCGTGCTTAAAGGATACGGTAGCTAAGCGGTTGCAAATTTTGCCACCATTTATTTCCCATCACAAATTCGTGGGAAAGAAATTGCCCTTATTTATATTTGGTCTAAAAATCATGCCAAATGAAATTGGTAGGCCAGATTTTCGTAATTGTGGCCAGGAGAGCGGTGGCAATATTAAAATTTAATTTGGCGGGCGTTTTTTTTATCTAGTTGCTAAGGTTGAATTGCCACCGTATCAATGACTATGAAATTTGAGCGTTCCCAATTATGGTTTTGATTGAACACTCATCTCCCTCTCATCAAACCCTATCACTCTGTTCACACCACCACAGCCACCACAGAACCCCATACCACTCGTCAATCAAACCCTAACCCTACGCCGGTTCTCACATTCGTCCAATTCACCTCCGATTGCACTGCCGGTTCGTGAATTCTTCGGTTTTAGTCCGAACGCTGTAATCAATAAACGTATTTCGTCGGTTTCTTCGTCTTCGTCGTCTCCATCGGTAGCGGATGCGGTGGAGGTGGATGAGAAAGGTGAGGAGTCCGGTGATGAGGTGGTTGATGAGGGTGTGAAGCCGTCTATTCCTGTTAGGGCTTATTTCTTCTCTACTAGGTATGATTGATTGTAATTGCTTGAATTGGCTTGTTTTTTGGTATTTTGATGTGTAATCGTGTTGTTAGTTGCTAAAGATATATCTGACATTTTAGAAGAGTGTGAGGGAGTGTTGGGAATTGATATTTGACATTTAGATGCTATGCAAGAGTGTGTATATGTGTATTTATGTTGGTTTGGTTTATGTTATTGTAGATAGGGCTGTAAACGGATAGAATTGAACCGAATTAGACCTTTTTCGTGTTTGTTTGTTGAGCTTTTATCGGGCAAACAGGTGGTTTGAGAACATGTAATCTAAAGAAATATCGTGTTTGTTTGCTGAACTGTTTGGTACGAAGTCGTAGCTTCGTACGAAGCCACGATTGATTCGAAGTCATTGTGGTACGAAGCCACAACTTCGTACGAATCCGCATACGTATACGAACCTGCATGTGTTACTAGTTCACTTCGTATGAACCCATGTTTTCATCTGCATGTTTGTAAGAAGCTGAGTTATAACACTTCGTACGAAGCCAAGTTAAATACGAAGCCAGCATTAGTTATATTTCATGCAGTTTATACGAAGTGACACTTGATTACGAAGCCACATTTGTTTTGTTTATACGAAGCCACCAGTTGTATTACAAAAAGTCACACACTTTCACGAACATGCATGTAAACATTTGATACGTATCCACATGCAAGTTACAAAACATTTGTTTTATACGAACCCGTTCCGCTTCGTACGAACCCAAGGTCCGAACCGTACTGCTTCATACGAACTCAGAACAGTCTACGTGTTTGTCAATTGTTATCAGATCTATAGTGATTCAAGATTACTGCACATTTGAAACGAATTCAAGATCCGGAACTGATTTCTCTTATACGAATCAAGAGTTTTGTGCAGAAAGTATGATACAGATTTGTGAAAAATATATGTGCAGAATCAGTTGATTTGCTGCAGTTTTAGTTTTGTTCACTGCAGAATTTGACGCAAAAATAGATTCATCTCATTTGCATACAGATTTGTAGTTTATCACGAATCCACGGTTTAAATCGGTTTTAAAGATCTGCACGTGTTTAATAAAAAATCAGCCGCCGAATTTGTTCGCTAATGTTCGCATAGCCATTGCAGAACTGTTTGTTGAATTCAGCCACTACAAATTGTAGTTTATCCGGTCTCCTGGTCGATCGAGCGGCTGTTCGATCGGCCGGTCTCCTGGTCGATCGGCCATCTGATTCGTGTGTTCGGTGCGACGAATCTTGTCGTTTCGATTGCAATTACGAGCATTTCGATGCGTTAAAGTTTCCTAGTCAAATTACTTTTAATCCCAACTACTATATCAACATACAAGAATCTATATTTCATATTCATTTAGCGTTTGCGATTCGATTGCGATTCGATTGATCACCATAACACAACATAAATAAACATGCACAAGTAACACATAAGGCACACACACACGTATAATAATAACCAAAATGCGTAGTTCGAACTACGAGTGCGATAGCGATAAAGCGATTACCCATGCGATAAATAGCGATTACTCATGCGATTATTAATAGATGTTCCACATAATACAATCAACGTGATAATAAAATAGACTAACTACGAGTCAAAGAAGTCAAAACAGAAATGAGGCAAGGAGTGACTGATCGCAATTAGCAATCTTTTCTTCCTTTTACTTAAATCTTGACTTTGACTTTGACTTTCGAAAACACGGGGTGTTACAGCCTCCTCTAGTTGAGGGAATTTCGTCCCGAAATTAGGCCGAAGCCGTAACAAACAACTGCGGGTACTTCGCCTTCATGTCGTTTTCGAGTTCCCAAGTGAACTCTGCGCCTCGTTTGCCTTCCCATCAGACTTTCACAATAGGAATGCGCGAGCATCTGAGCTGCTTGGTTTGGCGATCCATGATTTCGACAGGCTTCTCCATGAAGTGTAGTGTTTCGTTTATTTGGAGGTCATCGAGAGGTACAATTAAATCATGCTCAGCTAGGCACTTTCGGAGGTTTGACACATGGAAAGTCGGGTGGACATTACTAAGTTACTCCGGTAGTTCGAGTCTGTAGGCGAATTTTCCGATCCTTTCCAGAATCTTAAAAGGTCCAACATATCGAGGCACTAATTTCCCTTTCTTGCCGAATCTGACCACACCCTTCCAAGGTGATACCTTTAGGAGTACGTAGTCGCCTACGTCAAATTCAAGGGGTTTGCGTCGTCTATCGGCGTAACTTTTCTGTCGACTTCGAGCTTTCAACAAGTTGTCTCAGATTTGGAGGACTTTGTCAGTCGTTTCTTGCAATAGCTCAGGACCGGTTAATTGCGAGTGACCGATCTCATGCCATACAATTGGCGATCTACATTTTCTTCTGTATAAAGCCTCGAATGGTGCCATTTGAATGTTGGAATAATAACTGTTGTTATACGAGAATTCGACCAATGGCAGGTAAGCATCCCAATTACCACCGAAATCTATGACACACGAACGGAGCATATCTTCAAGAGTACGGATCGTTCTTTCAGTCTGACCGTCGGTTTGAGGGTGGAATTTGGTACTTAGGTTAAGCGTAGTACCGAGAGCCGCTTGAAACGTTTCCCACAATCGCGAGGTAAACAGAGCATCACGGTCAGAGATGATGTCGCGAGGCATTCCATGTCGACAAATGATCTCATTGGTGTAGATTCGGGCTAATCGTTCTACCTTGTAGTCTTCCTGTATTGGCAAAAAGTGAGCGGATTTGGTCAAACGGTCAACAACAACCCAGATGCTGTCGTGACCTGATGGCGTGCGCGGGAGCTTGGTTATGACGTCCATAGCTATACTCTCCCACTTACACATAGGGATCAGTGGTTTCGAGTAAGCCAGAGGGTCTTTTATGTTCAGCCTTGACCTTCGAGCAAGTCAGACACTTTCCAACGTAGAGAGCGATATCCCTTTTCATGCCATTCCACCAATACTTGTAGTGAAGGTCCTGGTACATTTTGTCGGCACCGGGATGAATAGAATACCGAGATTTGTGGGCTTCGTCCATCAGAGTTTGTCGCAAATTGGTTCTTTTGGGGATCCAAATTCGGTCCAGGTAGTGGAATATCCCATTCGACTTGTTCACAAGCTGGGCTCCATCGTGGTAGATTCTTTCCTTCTTCAAAGTGTGTTCATTAAAACAGGCATGTTGGGCTTCACGGATGAGGGTTTTGAGGTCGTGTTGGGCTTGGACATTACGAATGCTGAGCAGATAGCTCCGTCTGCTGAGTGCGTCGGCAAGGACATTTGCTTTGCCCGGGTGATAACGAATCTCACAGTCGTAATCGTTGAGAAGTTCTACCCATCGGCGTTGATGCATATTAAGTTCTTTCTGATCAAAGATATGTTGTAGGCTCCTATGATCGGTGAAGATCGTACACTTGGTACCATACAGGTAGTGTCGCCAAATCTTTAACGCAAAAACAACTGCGCCTAGCTCGAGATCATGGGTTGTATAGTTCTTCTCGTGGATTTTGAGCTGACGAGATGCGGAAGCTATAACCTTGTCCCGCTGCATAAGGACACAACCAAGACCAAGGTTGGAAGCATCACAATAGACTATGAAGTCGTCGTTTTCGTCGGGTAGAGGGAGAGCAGGAGCATTGCAAAGCATGTGCTTGAGGGTTTGGAAGGCAGACTCTTGTTTAGTTCCCCAAACAAAAGACCTATCTTTATGGGTAAGAGCGGTAAGCGGCACAGCGATTTTTGAGAATCCTTCGATAAATCGGCGATAATAGCCCGCTAGTCCGAGAAAAGAACGGACTTCAGACGGGTTCTTAGGTGTAATCCAACTCTTAACGGCTTCAATCCTCGCAGGATCGACGTGAATACCTTGACTATTTACAATGTGACCCAGAAACTGAACCTCCTCCAGCCAGAATTCACACTTGGAGAACTTGGCATAGAGTCGATTCCCTTGGAGTAGCTCGAGAACCAAACGTAGATGTTGCGCGTGTTCGGCCTTCGACTTGGAATAGATCAAGACATCATCGATGAACACGATGACGAAATGGTCGAGATATGGTTTACACACGCGATTCATCAGATCCATGAAAACCGCGGGTGCGTTGGTTAGATCGAAAGGCATAACAATGAATTCGTAGTGGCTGTATCGAGTGCGAAAAGCGGTTTTGGGTATATCCTGATCTTGTATGCGTAGTTGGTGATAGCCTGAGCGTAGATCGATCTTCGAGAAACATGTAGCACCTTGTAGCTGATCAAATAAATCATCAATGCGAGGCAAGGGATAGCGGTTTTTGATAGTCAACTTATCCAATTCCCGATAGTCGATGCACATCCTGAACGACCCACCCTTCTTTTTAACGAAGAGGACTGGCGTGCCCCAACGAGAGGTGCTCGGGCGAATGAAGTCTTTCTCAAGTAATTCCTGGAGTTGACTCGAGAGTTCACGCATTTCGGACGGTGCGAGTCGGTAGGGAGCTTTGGCAACAGGGTTGGCTCCAGGAATGAGGTCGATACGGAAGTCGATATCACGACTTGGCGAAAGTCCGGGAAGATCGTCCGGGAACACATTAGGAAATTCACGAACCACGGGAACGTCTTTCACTTCCGGCTTACCTTTCTTTTCCTTCTCCGCTACTACAATGTTAGCCAAGAAAGCTCTGTATTCCTTGTGGAGATACTTGCTAGCTTGGACACATGACATGAGTTTGAGACCTTTCGAAGCAGTTTCACCATAGACACACAATAAATCACCATTCGCGAGCGAGAATCGAATCATCTTATCGAAACACACAACTTCAGCATGGTTTTCGCGAAGAAAATCCATGCCTACTATGACGTCAAAACTTCTGAGTTGCATAGGGATAAGGTCGATCGGAAAGATGCGATTGTTGAGCTCAAGAATACAATCACGAAGAACAGAATTAACGGCGATGGTACTTCCGGTAGCGACTTCAACATCGAACGTCGAGGGGAGATGGGAGCTCTTACGACTAAGGAGCTTCTCGAATTCAAACGACACAAAGCAATTATCGGCTCCAGTATCAAACAAACGTGATGCATAAATACCATTCACAAGGAATGTACCATTGACCACGTTGTTGTCAGCCTGGGCTTGGCGCACATTGATGTTGAAAGTTCTGGTGCGTGCGGCTTGTTGTTGCAGCTGAGGCTGTTGCTGCTGAGGCTCTTGCTTCACAACCCTGTTCGGGCACATGTTCGCAAAGTGGTTGGGATCACCACATGCGAAGCAGACTCGGGCGTTGACCGCGGGTACCTGAGCCGCTTGTTGGCCTTGCGGGGCTGGGAGTAGAGCTTGATGAGCAGTGGCTTGAGCTGGCGCTTGACGGGGACCAATACGACAGTTAGCAGTGAAGTGGTCGTACATATTGCAATGAGCGCAGAAACGGCAGGCGAGACCCACCGGGTGATGATAAGAACATGTTGGGCAGGCAAGGTGAGGGCCTGTGTATGCGCGCTTTGCAGGCGGTGCATAGATTGCTGGAGCTGATCGGTGCTGGGACTGCTGCTGAGCCTGTACGGCTTGAAGTGGAGCAGCAGTGGTGGTGGCAGCACAGTTCTTGTTGCTGGAGCTGCTGTTGTTGTTCTTCTTCTTGCGGCGTGAGGATTTTGACGATTGAGCGGCGGTGGTTTCAGCGGTTGGTGCGGCGGTGACTTGGTGTAGGTTCTTCGAAGTTTTATCCCAAAAACCAGCTTTTACCCGCTTGTCATTGATCTCGGTGGCAAGCAAGTAGGTTTCTTCAATCGTTGCTATTTTGCGGCATGCACAAAATCCGCAACACGGTCGGGTAGAGCTCGAATGTACTTCTTGATTGCCATGTCGGGCGTTTTCACTTGATTGGGACAGATGATGTTGAGTTGCTTAAAGCGAGCAGTCATGGCAGCGTTGTCACCTTCTTTCTGTTGAATATGCCAGAACTCGTCCTCCAGCTTCTGGCGCTCATGGGGAGGGCAGAACTCTTCGAGCATAATGTTCTTCAACTCGTCCCATGACAGACCATAGGCTGCATCATTTCCGCGCTTGTTCCTTTCGGCCGTCCACCAGTCTAGAGCACGGGACTGGAAGACGCCGGTCGCGTTCAGTGTGCGAAGATTATCAGGACATCCGCTCTGTCGCAGAGTGACTTCGATTGAGTCAAACCATTGAAACAAAGCCGTAGGGCCTTCTTCGCGAGTGAACTCTTTCGGTCCACATACCTTGAACTGTTTGAAGCTGAAAGCAGCTTTGGGAGTTTCCGTTCTAGATTCCTCAGACAATCTGCTCATGTTTTCGTACAGTTCGCTGACGACTTGGGGTACAACCTTGGCCATTTGCTTAGTGATCATGGCAGCGAGGCGTTTGTCTGCTTGCTTTCGGCAGGCGTCTCGGGTAGCGCAAGATCCAGATGATGACATTGTCTGCAACAGACATCGTCACAGGACTCAAGATGACATATTCGAATCTTACCTCACACATCTAATACCACTAAAGCTTAGGAATCACGTAAGCACATAATCACAGATTCACATAGACACAGAAGCACATAAGCACGTAAGCACATAAACACGTAAGCACATAAGCACGTAAGACACAGAAACACAGAAGCATATAAGCGTGTAACTTATCTAGATGCACAAAGAGGCGGTCAGAATACAGAAACCTATCATTCAAAGTCTGCGAGTGTTCGAATATAGCGATCGCGAATAACATAGCGAGTAGCATAGCATATGCGTGTAGTATAGTAAGTAGCGTGGCGTAAAGTCGTCCCATGAATGGTGACGATTTGTTTGCGTATTGAGATAGAAATGCATTGCTGGTCGTGTGTGTCGATCAAAGTGAAAGCAAAAAAAAATCGAATAAATCTCCATAATTAAAACACATAAACAGGTAAATACACCTACAAACACATAAAATCGTCGAATCATCAGATTCAGCAGTTGCGGGCTCAGAATCGAAACACATAAAAATCGAGAATTAGATTGTCTGCGGCTATTAGACATTGACTATCCAAAGTGATTCGACTATTCTCAAGGACTTGTTGTTCACACTTTGACCTTTAGGATTGTGCTTTCGCCTCGAATCTTGGGCTTGGCACGCATCCTTTTAGTCTTATTGTGACTTCATGTCGTTGGAGTCCGTCGAGACCTTGGTGAGAGTTTTGTAAAACCAAGTAAAAGTCGAAACAAATCGTCAAGGTTAGGGTTTTACCCCTAGTTTAACGACTTCGTTCCTGTTTTGATGAAATAAAAGAGAATTATGCGTCAAAGTATGGATTTCACTCTTGGTTCAACGCAATTTCTCGTGTTTATAGATAAAAATGCGAGGCGAATAAGCAATTTAGTCGAGAGTTTGCGGTTTTCACACCTAATCTTGACTTAATTGCTCATTCATAATTGAAAATTTCGAGTGCAGTGATAGTGTAGAATAGGCGAGAATAGCGAGAAATAGCAAGTACGCTCGCACATAATCCTTACTGGACATGCACGAGTCGGTCTGTTGGTTCCTAACTATAGACTAGGTCTCTAAGACATCGACCCGGACTAGGTCGAGTCTTGCCTAATTCCCTATAGTTATGGCTCTGATACCAATCTGTCACACCCCAACCGATGGCAGAAACATCGGGGCATGGCACTGAGCGAAACAGATTGTCCAGAAGTTTCCATAACAACTATATTTACCAAATATTTAAAACAACACGTCCCATACCATGTCATAGATGATAATACAATTATTACAGAAAAGATCTAGTCAAATTGTTCTGTTCCGACAACTCAGATTTTTATTACAGACGATTGTTTATTGTCGACCTAGGTCTTTCCTAGCCTCGATTTCACAGCAAAGAAAGAAAATAAGCATCCTAAGCACATGTCACATACGTTAAAGTAAAAGTCAATACACATAGTGTAAAGGTGAGCATACAAGTTTGATAATAGCATATAGAGTTCGAAATCGTTACGCATAACCAGCACGTACACAGAGTGAAATGAGGCATGTTAGTTATCGACATGAACCCATCGATACCAATGACTGCGGGTTGACTGCCCAAGGCAGTGCGCGATACATACTCACCACTGTGAGCCATGTAGGTAATTATC
The DNA here is from genome assembly GCA_030545235.1 of Helianthus tuberosus. NCBI lineage: Eukaryota > Viridiplantae > Streptophyta > Magnoliopsida > Asterales > Asteraceae > Helianthus > Helianthus tuberosus. The sequence continues at coordinate 147,383,666 of CM060423.1, forward strand.
CTTAACAACCCCCGAGTGAACGGGTGCTGAGTCCAAACTAATAGTACTACCGTTGCTAAGGCAGGTAGACAACATTTCATGTGTAAACATAACAAACAAGCAATCATTTAGTCACGTATACATGCGATAGCGGTTAGCTTTTAAAGTATTGCGTAGTGTGTTCGATGTGATTTTGAATAAGTAACGTATGTAACACCCAAAAATGCATAAAGCAAAAAGGGATCGAGTATACTCACATCGATTGATGGATTGAAGGGAGCGCTAGAGAGTAGGGTTAGCCTGAACAGATTGATAGTATAACGATAAGCGACGCGTAAAACGGAACAAGTGATAGTGGGGTCGATCAGCAGTTCGATCGGATGGTAATTCGATCGGACAGCCGATCGTTCGGGTGACAGTCCGCTCGGATGGTCATCCGATCGGATGGCCGTTCGAGTGGATTGTTACTTCCTTTAAGAAGGATGTGTTTGTGTATGATGGCTTGACTTTTGAAGTTTTCATTGTAGTATTTAGAAAACATTGAAATAACTCTACCTTTCAGGTTGGTCGATCGGATGGTCGTTCGATCGGACGACAACCCGATTGGTTGGATGTTTTAGCGAGAACAAGTTCACAGCAGGTTGTCACTCGATCTGACGGTTGTTCGATCGGGTGGCATCCCTTATGCATTGAACATGTTGAAAATTGTTTAAGTGTCGAAGTTAAATGTCTCATGATTCAAATGGTAGTTCGATCGGATGGTAGTCCGATTGGACAACAATTCGTTCAACATTCAGACTTCAAATGTTGGCAAAAATAGTTAAGTGTGGGACCCAAGGTGCAAGTCGATCGGTTAACAACCCATTCGGATGCCAGTTCGATCGGACGACATTTCATCCTGGTCGTTCCGTTCGTCTTACACTTGGTGGTTGTGATAGTTTGTTGTTTTATCGAGACGTTTTGATAACGTATTAAGCAACAGAAACCTTGTTACTACTTGGTACCCCTGATCGGACAGGAATCACCCAAATCCTGTCAGTTAACGGTTCGAGACGGTGTTCCATGTTTAACCCGAAATCGGTAGTCTCGTGGATAGAATCTGGATCTTAAATCAACACAACCACAAGATTAAGTAGTGAGTCGACACAAGCTCCGATTCTATCGGTTTTAAATGCATTGAGTGTAAAAGAGTTGAAAGAAAGTTGGAAAACCATCTTTCAATCCTTTTCATTGTGAATATATTTAGATCTATGAAAGATCTTTGTTTGTTTATGTGGAAATCCGTTAGATCTGAGTTGTTCTTGGTGGATTGAGGCCAAAGCATGAAGTTCTTCAAAAACACATGATGACGTCATCCTAGAACACCTTGAATCTTGATGATTTCACGGTTAAAAGGTAAGATTCAAAAGATAGAAAGGTGTAGGAGTGCGTGTAGATTAAGGAAGTACAAGATTTAGGACGAGATCTTACCGGAATTGCGAGAAATCGGAGAAAAAGCAAGGTTAGAGCGCTGGTCGGACGTCAGTTGCTAAAAGTGGAAAGTAGGATGGTGACAAGGGGTATTTATAGGGTTACCCGAAGTGGAAAGGAGCTGGTCGATCGGTTATGCAGTCCGATCGGCCAGTCTCCTGGTCAATCGGCCATCTGATTCGTGTGTTCGGTGTGACGAATCTTGTCGTTTCGATTGCGATTGCGAGCATTTAGATGCGTTAGAGTTTACTAGTCAAATTACTTTTAATCCCAACTACTATATCAACATACAAGCATCTATATTTCATATTTGTTTAGCGTTTGCGATTCGATTGCGATTGAGTTCGATTGCGATTCGATTGATCACCACAACACAACATAAATACACATGCACAAGTAACACATAAGGCACACACACACGTATAACAATAACCAAAATGCGTAGTTCGAGCTGCGAGTATGATTGCGATAGCGATAAAGCGAATACTCATGCGATAAATAGCGATTACTCATGCGATTGTTAATAGATACTCCACATAATACAATCAACGTGATAATAAAATAGACTAACTACGAGTCAAAGAAGTCAAAACAGAAATGAGGCAAGGAGTGACAGATCGCAATTAGCAATCTTTTCTTCCTTTGACTTAAATCTTGACTTTGACTTTGACTTTCGAAAACACGGGGTGTTAGAAAAAGTCAGTAATCCTCTTACTTATAAACTGAGATCCATTGTCACAAATTATCTCAGCTGGTACTCCAAACCTAGTCAGGATATTCCTTTTAATGAAGGATACTACTTCTTGATCTCTGACTTGAACAAATGCTTCAGCTTCAACCCACTTAGAGAAATAATCAGTCATTGCCAGCATAAAGACCTTTCCTCCTGGAGCCTTCGGCAATTTCCCCACTATGTCCATTCCCCACTTCATAAATGGCCAAGGGGAAGCTATAGGATATAATGGCTCAGCAGGTTGATGTAATATATTACTGTGTCTTTGACACGCATCACATCTTCGAGCATATTCTGCAGCATCTTTTCTCATCGTAGGCCAATGGTATCCTGTTCTTAATACCTTTGAGAATAATGACCTGCCCTAAGTATGGTTACCACAATCCCGTTCGTGTATATCCTGAAGCACTTTTTTAGTTTCGGGATCCTCCAAGCACCTCAGATATGGTCCTGCAAGAGATTTCTTATACAAAACATTATTTATAATAGTGAATCGTGATACCTTCATTCTAAAGGCCTTAGGATTTTCATCATTTGGGATGTGTCCTTCTATGAGATATCTTATGATTGGAGCCGTCCAGGACTTAGGATCCTCCTCAGGATACTCATTATCAGGATCCTGAACACTTACTACTTTCCTATCCTGAGGATCCGTTGCAGGATACAGGATGTGTAATATTGGTATTCGGGTCCCTTCAGGTATCCGGACTGATGATCCTAGATTTTCCAAGGCATCAGCTTCAGCATTATCCTCTCTTGGTACTTGTTCAAGTGTAAAAATATCGAAATATCCTGCTAATTTTTTGAGAATTTCGAGATACTCGATCAACTTCTCACCTTTAACTACATAGGTCCCATTAAAATGATTAGTAATTAACAAGGAATCAATAAATACTTGTAAACTCTTGATATTCATGCTCTTAGCCAATTCTAATCCTGCAATTAAAGCTTCATATTCTGCTTCATTATTAGTTGTAGGAAATTCACATCTAATAGCCTGGGGTAATATGTCCCCCTGTGGCGATTTTAGTAGTATTCCCAGTCCTACACCTCTAACATTAGATGCACCATCAGTATATAATGTCCAAGATTCTGAGGTTTCTCCTAGTTGTTGAACTTCTAGGTCTACTTCATTTTGAATATCACTACTGAAATCAGCCACAAAGTCAGCTAGAGCCTGTGACTTTATGGCATTTCTAGGTTCATATACTAGGTCATAAGCACTCAACTTTACTGACCACTTAGCCATTCTACCTGACATCTCAGGTTTTCTAAGCACATTTTTAACTGGATAATTGGTTTTAACATGAATCATATGTGTTTCGAAGTAACGTCTAAGCTTTATTGATGCCATAACTAAGGCTAATATTAGTTTTTCTAAATGAGAATATCTAGTTTCAGCATCTAATGAACTTTTGCTAACATAATAGACAAGATATTGCTGACCTTCATGATCCTTTACAAGGACAACGCTTACAGCATTCCCTGATACTGCGAGGTATAGGGATAATGATTCACCATTTTTAGGCTTCATCAATAGAGGTGCAGTTGAAAGATACTGTTTCAAATCCTGCAAGGCTGCTTTATGCTTCACTCCCCATTCGAACTTCTTGTTCTTCTTCAGGATATCATAAAATTCCTTGCATTTTTCTGAGGATCTTGAGATAAATCTGTTCAATGCTGCTACTCGTCATGTCAGTCTTTGAACATCTTTCATGTTAGAAGGTGATTTGATATCCAAGATGGCCTTGATCTGTTCAAGGCTTGCTTCTATCCCTCTTTTAGTTACCATATATCCTAGAAACTTTCCTGCCCCCACTCTGAAATGGCACTTAGCTGGATTCAGCTTCATGTTATACTGATCCAAGATATCTGATGCTCTCTTAATATCCTGGAGATGATCCTCAGCCTTTTTGGATTTTACTACCATGTCATCGATGTACACCTCCATAGTGTCCCCCAGCTTGTCTTTGAACATCATGTTCACCAATCTTTGATATGTTGCACCTGCATTCTTCAAACCAAAGGGCATAGCAGTGTAACAATAAATACCTGTTGGTGTCATGAAGGCAGTATCCTCCTGGTCTAAAGGTTCCATCTGGATCTGCTGGAATCCTGAGGATGCATCCATGAAGGTTAACATCTCATGGCCAGCAGTAGCATCCACCATTGAGTCAATATGAGTAAGAGGAAATGGGTCTTTGGGACAGGCTTTGTTCAAGTCTGTGTAATCCACACAAACTCTCCATTTCCCATTTTTCTTCTGCACCACAACTACATTTGCTAGCCATCTTGTAAACTTGACCTCTCTCATCATTTTGGATTTCAATAACCTCTGTACTTCTTCTTGAATAATCATATTTCGCTCCGGAGCAAATTTCCTTCTCTTTTGTTGGACAGGCGTGAATGACCTGTCAATACCAAGCTTATGTGTTATAATATCCTTGGAAATACCTGTCATATCCTCGTGCTTCCACGCTTATGTTTACATCCTGCATTTCAAAAAATTAGTCAATTGATCTTCAATATCCTGAGGGATATTGGTTCCCACGAGCACCGAAATATCCGGATTATCCTGATCCAGGATAATTTTCTTTACATCCTGCTCCAAAGCCTCCACGATATCCTGGGCCCGCATCTTTAATTGCTATGCTGTATTATGCTTGGTTGAGGATTTCATCGAGGATGAGTAGCACTCCTTTGTCTCCTGCTGATCACTATCTACCTTGACAACCCCCAAGGCGTAGGGATCTTGACGCATTGATGATAGGTTGATGGCACAACTTTCATCTCATGGATTCATGGCCTACCCAATATGATATTATAACAGGATAGGGAGTCCATCACACAAAAGCGTTGCATTAAGTTGACCCCTTCAACATATACTGGTAACTTTATCTCCCCCACTGTGTTCCTAGCCTCTCCACTAAACCCAACAAGCACAGTGGACTTCGAAGTGATATCCATTGGAGATACATTCATTCTCTTCAACGTTTCTAGTTGGATTATGTTGACGGAGCTTCCATTATCCACTAGTATCCTGCGTAAAAAATGGTTAGCCACATATAGTGTTATTACCAGAGCATCATGGTGAGGATCCTGGACAGTATCCCTGTCATCATTATCAAAAGTGATCACTTTATCAGTTGTGAGGGTCATCATCCTGGTTGGCTTTTCTCCTCTTTCAGCCTTAGCCTCCTTTGCATGTCTCTTGGCCGCGGAATATGAAGTCCCTTAAATGTCAGATCCTCCTGAAATAAAGTTAATTATCTTGGCATCCGCAGGAGGTGATGCGGCTCGTTCAGGATCATTCTCAATATCCTGACCCTTGTTCTTCTTTCTTCCCAGAAGACCTTCAGATATCCCTTGCTCAAGAGATAACTTATTTCTTTCCTCAGAGCAATGCAATCCTCAGTAACATGTCCGAAATCCTCATGGAAGGCACACCATTTGGACTTATCCTTCCAATCAGCTTTTTGTTGATTCTTCCGAGGCCACCTGACTTTGTCTCCTAAACCCTGCATAGCATACATTAGTTTAGGTATATTAACGGAAAAACAATATTCAGACAACTCAGGATACACCTCATGATCTTCATCTTCAACAGCATTCACTTTTTTGCTGTCATTTCTGCCATATGGCTTAGAGCGATATGGTTTATACGAGGATTCTGATTTCCTGTTGGTCGACTCATAGGTTGTTGACGAATTCATCCTCTCTTGCATCTTTTTGTCATCCTCCAGCCGAATGTATCTTAAAGCCCTGTTACAAGCTTCGTCCATATTCCTGCAGGGATTCATTACAAGATCCTGGTAAAATTGAGAATCTTTTTGTAATCCCATCTTGAAAGTCTGCACAGCTGTTGCAACGTCAAGATGCGGGATATCTAAGGATTCCCGGCTAAATTTGTTCACATAATCCCTCAAGGATTCCTGAGGTCCTTGAGTTATCCTGTAAAGATCACTGGTTAGTTTCTCAAAACTTCGGCTGCAAGAAAATTGAGTATTAAATAAATTAACCAAATGAGCAAATGAAGTAATCGAGTGTGGAGGAACATTTAAGAGCCATTTTAAGGCTGATCCTGTTAAGGTAGAACCAAAACCCTTGCACAGGCATGCTTCCTTGAGATCCGGAGGGATAGGATTGATTTCCATCCTTTCCCTATACTGGGAAATATGCTCCTCAGGATCTGTGGTTCCGTCATAGAGCTTCATGTTGGGAGTCTGAAATCATTTTGGGATTTCAGCATCACAAATAGTATGCGCAAACCGGGATATCCTGTGGCTGTCTTGGGATACTTTTGGAATTGGTTGGACCACCCCAGGTACACTGGATATCATATCCTTTAATTTCTGAAGCTCCATGGAGAGTGCTGATGTCACACCTGCATCCTGCAAAGATCCAACACCATTAGTAGTAAAAGTATTGTTATTATTAGACACGTTACCAGCCTGAGGGTTCTGGCCATATCCTGAAGCATATCCCGAGCTTCTCACAGTTGACACCCTGACTGAAGAGGGTATCTCAGGAGTATGATTCTGGGGATGGCTAGGCACAATATTTCCTCGGTTATCCTCCGTATATACTACAGAACTGAAGTTCAAAGCTCTGGGTTGCAAGGAGGTGACAGTATCTTCAGCAGGTCTGCTTGAACTGGATTTCAAGAGTTGTATTTCTCTCATTAGCATCTAATTAGTTTCCTACTGATGCCTCATCTAATCCTGTACACTACCAAACAAGGTTAGAATTTCATCATTAGAAGCCAAAATAGGACCGGAACCCTGAATGTTCCGAGTAGGGATAATATCCTGAGGCTGTGTGGAGGCTTGCATCCTTGGAGGAGGTGGAGGAAGCACCGAACCAGTTATCGCAGAGGTTGTAGCAGACACAGTGGAGGAGCTCATGTTTGATCTTGAGGCCATTGAAAATAGTATAGCAAAAAGTTTTGAAAATATAAAACCAAGTAATGATTTTGCAAAAGCTTCTAGTAGGAATAGCACCACTTGCCCCATGGTGGGCGCCAAATTGTTTTGGTCAAAAATTACCTAAGCAATTTAGTGATCAAATTAGTTAAGTGAGGTAGTGTGCTAAGAATGTGTGTTGTAAATATGCTGACTTGATTATTAGTTAAAACAGTTTCAGGATATAGCTCAGGATTTTGAACTATATCTACGATCAAACAATGAGCAAAAAGTAAAGGGGGTTGTTAGGGGAGGATTTTTTTTAATGACCTGTGATCCTCAATTACTGTTGGGTTTGGTGATCCTCACTTCTGTTTGAGTTAGTGATCCTCAGGAGTGTTTCAGGATCAGGATCATGGATCATCTTAAGGATCCTTATACTAACGATTGTTTACTTTGAATATGGTATTGTTTTGCAGGAGTACGAGCTTGGACTTAGTCTTGGCGATATTCCTGGAGCATATTCCATAACTTATTCCGCACGTGCTTACCTGAAGTGGACGTTATGGAGTTCGTGGGGGACTTGCATGATATGCGGAATGTTAGTTAGTGTAGATATTTTCCATTTTTAAAGGGGTAGCGAGCTAATTAGAAAACACTTGGCTATTTTTTGGCTACACACACACTCTTACAACTGCTCTCACCAGCTCTCGTTAATTCACTTGGCGATTACACACTTTTTTACACAATACACTATAGTGATCCTTGTACTTAGCTCGCTATCATCCAAAGTTGTAATACATTTCTTGTTTAATTTGAGTTGGTGATCGGTAGTTTCCATCACCCGAGGTTTTTTATGCCGGAGATCATTCTTTGATCAAGGGCTTTTTCCTCGTATAAATCTTTGTGTCACTTGTTCATTACGTTTCAGAGTGATCCTTATTGTTGTTCATCAATTCAAGCATCATACCTCACAACAGAAAGTTTGGTTGCATTATCATTGCTTGATTTTTGACCAAAACAGTTTGGCGCCCACCGTGGGGCAATTGGTGCTTCATTCCTAAGAAGATTCATACCTTTGTGGTCATTTCGGTTCATAACAACCAGGCAGATGGCTTCCTCAGCGAAGAACACTTCAAGCTTAATGCCCTCATTCAGTTCTTCACAAGGCGTTCCTCCTTTGCCTCCACCACCTTCTGGATCCCAGAAGAATGCTGAGAATGCTGCGAAGAAACAAACCCCCATTTTCCAAAAACCACCTACTTCTTCTGTTTCAACTAATCCTACTACTAATGATCTTTATGCTCTGATTTTGCAGATGAGGAATCATGCACAAGAGCAGGACAAAACCAACGAAAGGATCCTCCGGGAGATCGATGAGATCAAGAAACAGAAGAAATCAGTGGAGGATCACTCCCCTCTGATGCCAAGATCGCTGAACTTCGACACTCCGGTCATAACTTCCCAACACTCAGCAGTTCCGGACGTGCAATACTTGGGTGAATTACCAGGAAGGCGTTATGGAATAGCAACTATGAGTCAGGCATTTGGCTCTCACTTCCAGCCTCAAGGATCCTCTTCTCAGCATCAGGGATACTTCACGTCAGGAGGATATTTGGGAATGCATGTAGTCCAAGGATCCTCACAGGTCCAAGGATCCTCCCAGGTCCAAGGATCCTCACAGGTCCAAGGATCCTCCCAGGTCCGAGGATCCTCCCAGGTTCAAGGATCCTTCCCGGTCCAAGGATCCTCCCTTGTCCCAGGATCCTCTCTGGTCCCAGGATCCTCTCTGGTCCCATGATCCTCTCTGGTTCCAGGATCCTCTCAGGTTCAAGGATCATCTCAACTTCAAGGATCCAACGTCCTTCAGGATCAAGGATTCTTGAGAAGTATGCAGCCTCGGAGCTCGGACGTTCATCAAGGAGACTTCATACCAATGCAGACCATTGCTCCCTCTGGTCCTTCAATCATGCCAGAGTCTCGTCAATATGGATTCACATCCGCAATTCCAAACACGAATCCTGTGGGAGGTAACGTTTTTAATAATTCATATAACACTAACCATGGCTTAATGCAGGATACAGGTATTAATCAGGCTATGGCTAGAGAGCTACAGAAGCTTAAGGATATGATATCCAGTGTACCGGGAGTGGTTAAACCCATTCCTGAAATTGCAGATGGTAGCCATAGGATATCTCATTTTGCACCACCCTTATGTTATGCTGAGATACCTAAAAGATTCCAGATACCATCTATGAAGCTGTATGATGGTTCAACGGATCCAGAGGAGCATGTAGCTCAATACAGGGAGAGGATGGAGATCAATCCAATTCCTGAAAGGTTAAAAGAAGCATGTCTATGCAAGGGATTTGGATCCACACTCACAGGATCTGCTCTTAAATGGCTGCTAAGTCTTCCCCCTTACTCTATTACTTCATTTGCTAATCTAGTTAATTTGTTTAATAGTCAATTCTCTTGTAGTAGAAAATTTGAACGATTAACTAGTGATCTATATAGGGTAACACAAGGTCAAAATGAATCACTTAGAGATTACATCACTAAGTTTAGTAAAGAATCCTTGGATATTCCTAACTTGGATATTGCTACGGCTGTAGAAGCCTTTAAAATGGGATTACTTAGGGATTCATTATTCTATGATGATCTTGTCATGACACCTTGCAGGAATCTTGATGAAGTAAGAACCAGGGCCCTTAGGTTCATCCGCCTAGAGGATGACAAAAGGATCCAGGATAGATTGACAGGATCCTCAAAACAAGAGAAACAAGGATCCTACTTCAGGAACAACAAATCCAAGTTCTACAATAAGTCTGACAATCAGAACGTGCATTCAGTGGAACAGGAAGAGGATGATGAGGATTATCCTCCTATTTCTGAATACTGTTTTTCTGTTGATAACAATGAACTAATCCTTGCAATGCAGAATTTAGGTGAGAAAGCTAGGTGGCCAAGGAAGAGTGATAAACCAGCTGCTACAAAGGATAAGTCCAAGTGGTGTGCATATCATGAGGATTTTGGGCATCTCACTGAAGAGTGTATTGCACTGAGAAAGGAAATTGGTTACTTGTTGAGCAAGGGGCATTTGAAGGAACTCTTGGGTCGGAAGAAGTCAAGGATCCAGGATCCTGAAAGGATCCCGGAAAGGGCTCCTGCTCCTCCAGCAGATGCACAAGTCATAAACTTCATATCCGGAGGATCAGACATTTGTGGTACCTCCTTTTCAGCAGCAAAAAGACATGCTAAGGAAACCAAGATGGATAATGGAGACAGACCCGTCCGGACCTCCGTTGTCACCCAGGATAAAGTCATAACTTTTGATGAGAATGATCGTGTTGATGTTCAGGATCCTCATCATGATGGTCTTGTAATTACACTGTTTATTTCTAACCACTTTGTTCGCAGGATCCTTATAGATGGAGGAAGCTCTGTGAACATCATTCAGCTTGATGTCCTCAAGAAGATGAATATCCCAGAGTCTGATATTATCTCAAGATCCTCAGTACTTGTGGGATTCAGTGGAGAAACTAAGAATACATTGGGGGACATCAAACTCCCAATCTATATTGAAGGATTGCATTCTTATCAAAAGTTTTGTGTTATTGATTGCTTATCAAGTTGTAATGTTATCCTTGGCAGGCCATGGATACATGACATGAAGGCAGTCCCATCCACCTATCATCAGTGCGTAAAGCTTCCAAGTCCATGGGGAGTGGTGAAAATTGAGAGTGATCAACAAGAGGCTAAGAATTGCTATACCTCATCAATGAAACCAGCCTCAAGACCAAGGGAGCAATAGCAATTAAAGTATCCTTCAAGAGATGTCTTGGAGGCAAGAGAACAGGATTTGAAAGAAATCCTCATGGATCATGATGATTCTGAATCCAAGATCTTCATAGGATCAGGGATCCTTAGCGATATTGAACAGGAGCTAGTACCCTTCCTCAAAAGAAGGAAAACCACCTTTGCCTGGAAACATGAGGATATGACAGGTATATCTAAAGATATAATTACTCATAAACTTGGCATTGACAGGTCATTCAAGCCAATTCATCAAAAGAGGAGGAAGTTTGCACCTGAAAGGAATGCTATTATCCAGGAAGAGGTAGATAAACTACTTCGGGTAGGTATGATAAGAGAGGTTAAGTATCCAAGATGGTTAGCCAATGTGGTTGTTGTTCAAAAGAAAAATGGAAAGTGGAGGGTATGTGTCGATTTTACTGATTTAAACAAGGCATGTCCCAAGGATCCTTTCCCATTACCCCACATTGACTCCATGGTGGATGCTACCGCGGGTCATGAGTTGTTGACTTTTATGGATGCTTCATCTGGATTTCAACAAATTCAGATGGAACCATCTGATCAAGAGGATACAGCCTTTATGACCCCAACTGGTATATACTGTTATATTGCTATGTCGTTTGGATTAAGGAATGCAGGTGCCACTTATCAAAGGCTAGTTAATATGATGTTCAAGGAACAAATTGGACACACTATGGAAGTCTATATTGATGACATGGTGGTTAAGTCCAAGAAGGCTGAGGATCACCTTAAAGACTTGGAGGAAGCATTCAATATCCTTGATAAATTTAATATGAAACTTAATCCTTCCAAGTGTCATTTTGGTGTTAAGGCAGGTAAATTCTTAGGCTATATGGTGACAAAGAGGGGCATTGAAGCAAGTCCAGAGCAAATTAAGGCTATTGTGAATATCAAATCTCCTGCCAATGCTAAGGATGTGCAAAGATTGACGGGCAGGATCGCAGCCTTGAACAATTTCATATCCAAATCCTCAGAAAAGTGTAAGGAATTCTATGATATCCTGAGGAAGAACAAGAAATTTGAATGGACTGAGAAGCATGAAAGTGCCCTCAAAGCTCTTAAGGATTACCTATCCTCAGCCCCAGCCTTGATGAAACCAGAAAAAGGGGATGTATTATCCTTGTACCTAGCAGTATCCTCAAAAGCAGTAAGTGCGGTCCTTGTTAAGGATCACCAAGGCACACAACATCTTGTTTATTATGTAAGTAAGAGTTTACTTGATGCTGAATCCAGGTATTCACACTTAGAAAAACTTATCCTTGCATTAATTATGGCATCTACTAAATTGAGACATTATTTTGAGACTCATGCCATTATTGTTAAGACTAATTTTCCAATTAAGAATGTTCTCAGGAAACCTGAAATGTCAGGAAGGATGGCTAAGTGGGCAGTGAAGCTTAGTGCATACGATATAAGATATGAACCAAGGACTGTCATCAAATCCCAAGCCTTAGCTGACTTTGTGGCAGATTTTAGTAGTGATTTGCAAAAGGAAGCTGAGTTAGAGGTCCAACAGCTTGAAGAAACCAAGGATCCTTGGATACTATTCACTGATGGAGCCTCCAATGTAAAAGGAACAGGACTTGGAATACTACTAAAATCGCCACAGGGGGACATAATACCCCACTCCATAGCTTGTGAATTTCAAACTACCAACAATGAGGCTGAGTATGAAGCCTTGATAGCTGGTTTGCAAATTGCAAAGCATATGAGGATCAGGTATCTTGAGGTACATGTAGATTCTTTACTGATCACTAATCACTTTAATGGATCCTATGCTGTTAAAGGTGAAAAGCTAATCAAGTATTTGGAGATAGTCAAAGAATTGGCACTCTCTTTTGTATCCTTTAGTTTGACACAGGTACCAAGGGAAGAGAATGCAGAAGCTTATGCATTAGCCAATCTAGGATCATCTTTGAAGATCCCTGAGGATATCAAGATCCCTATTATCCATATCCTGACCCCTGCTATCGAGGATCATGTAGCTATGGAGATAGGAGAGAATTCTGCAGTCATCCTTAGTGATGATACTCAATCTCATTCAGGATCATGGATCCTCCCAATCATGAGATACATACAACATGGAGAAATTCCTACAGGAGAAAACCCAAGGGCTTTCAAAACTAAGGTATCTCAATTTACAATATTGAATAATATGTTGTATAAACGATCTCTTGCAGGACCATATCTAAGATGCATTGAGGATCCCAAAATCCAAGAAGTCCTAAAGGATTTCCATGAAGGAGATTGTGGAAACCACACTGGGGGCAGGGCATTATTCTCGAGGATCCTGGGGACAGGATACTATTGGCCCACTATGAAGAAGGATGCTATGGAGTATGCCAAGAAGTGTGATCCTTGTCAGAGGCATAGTAATATCCTTCACCAACCAGCAGAACTCTTGCATCCTATATCCTCTTCCTGGCCATTCATGAGATGGGGAATGGATATAGTTGGAAAGCTTCCTAAGGCACCTGGTGGAAAAGTATTCATGCTTGCTATGACTGATTACTTCTCTAAGTGGATAGAGGCTGAAGCCTTTGCTCAAGTCAGAGAAAAGGAAGTTATATCCTTTATTAAAAGAAACATTATTACTAGATTTGGTATCCCTTCTGAGATTATTTGTGATAATGGATCCCAATTTATTGGGAATAGAACCACTAACTTTTGTGACAGTTGGGGGATTAAGATGATAACATCAACACCAGTCCACCCACAAGCTAATGGTCAGGCAGAATCATCCAACAAGATCATCATCAACAACTTGAAAAAGAAGCTTGGATCCAAGAAAGGGAAATGGGCAGAAGAACTACCTTATGTGCTTTGGGCTGATAGGACAACTCCCAAGAATGCTACTGGCCAAACTCCATTTTCCTTGGTATTTGGGGCAGAATCAGTGATCCTTACAGAAATGGTGGTTCCTACTGCAAGAACAAGCATACGTGATCCTGAAGAAAATGCTGAAAACTTGGTTCAAGACTTGGATACTATAGAAGAAATCAGGGATTTGGCAAGGATAAGGATGGCTAGTTATCAACAAAAGATGGCTGGAGCCTACAACAAAAATGTCAGGATCAGGAAATTTCAAGTTGGTGATATGGTATTAAGGAAAGCATTTCAGAATACCACCAATCCTGCTGATGGAAAGTTGGCACCAAAATGGGAAGGCCCCTATTTGATTGAAGCTGAAGCAGGAAAGGGGGCAAATCGATTGCTAACAATGGAAGGTGATTTGCTACCAAGAGCTTGGAATGCTGTCCATTTGAAGAAATATTTTATGTGACAAGGATCCATGATCCTCACTTGACAAGTATCCTTGAAGGATCCTTACAGAGTAGATGATCCTCATTTTGGTAACATTCTAATCTCAAACTATTTCATTCCTTTATTCTCTTATATAAGGATAAGGATCCTGCATCCTTTATCCTCCTTTCACTTGATTCTGAGTTTTGAAGGTTCAGGTATCCTTAACTAAGGATTGAGTATCCACAGAAGTATCCAGTTATTTGGGCTTGACCCCAGTTATTTGGGCTTGACCCCAGTTTGGGCCTGTCCCCAGTTTCGCCAGTAGCGCACGATGATCCTGATATAGTTCATGGCAATGGGACCAGTACTCGCTTTAGGGGCTGACAATTTTATTGTACTGGCTATATTCAGGATCCTACGTATAATGGTAGACATACCATACATCCGTTCCTAAGGTTTCTAACGTTTTCACGTTAGCTAAGGTTTTGGCATTTTCATGTCACTAAGTTTGGATAGTCGCCAGTGAGGGCCATACTCCAGTTTACATACGATCCTTTGGCCTTGTCCCCAGTATATTGGGCTTGTCCCCAGAATTGTTGGGCTTGTCCCCAGTTACTAACTCTTATCTTATGTTGGCTTAGTCCCTAGTTGTATCATATTTCAGGTTCTTGGAGATAAACGACCAAGGATCCTTCATCCTTACTTACTACTAAGGTTTGTCTTTTGGGTTATCCTGATTATAACTGTTATAGGATAGGATCCTAACTTGGATTCTCAGGTATGATCCTTAACTATTCTGATTTTATTCATTATTTGTTTAAGTAACCCTTATCCTTTGACAACTGAACTTGTGATCTTAAAACTATATAACTTTTCGAAGCTTATCGAATATAGGATATGTGATCCTTGATCATATCCTAAAATTTTTAAGGATATTTATTAACTTTTTCCTTTACCTGATAAGTTTAAACAAAATGAACATCACAACAGTTGGAAAGTAAAATATTAACAAGGATGTCAACACAGGATAAGCCAAAAAGTTAAAGTTATTTTATTCACAAAAGATTAAACCCTTTAAGGTTGTCAAAATTGCCAACCCACGTTTCTACCAGCAAAACGTGGCCCGTCTACATGGGTTGGCAAAGGGTGTCCATTGTTTAAGGGTCTTGGTAATGCAGGAATCAAAAGACGGCAGGATCACAATGGCTTCATCCCCCAAACAGAGGATCCCTCCACCATTTGTAATCCTACCTATTGTTCGAAGGATCCATGATCCTTAGCCCTAATTACTATTGTTCAAGTATAGCCCATCATTGTTCAACAAAAACATCATCAAAACAAAAACCATAACCAAACCTAAAAGAAATATGGGCTCCGGCTACGTCTAGAAATGTCCTTCATCGCCCATTCATGCAACCTACACCTTCGCTGCATCAACATCCCCTCCAGCTCCAGTATCCTTCGTATGATCCTTGCCACTGCCACTAGCCTCGATTGCCAGAACCTCGTCAGCCTCATCCTCATCCTCCAACTCAGCCAGCCTAGCCTTCCAGCCCTCCATGTCCTAGTTGCTCCTGTCAAAGGCAGGATCCTGAGCTTCTTGGGCCATCTGCAGTTTGGTCTTGTACATGGCAATGGCAGCGGAGACTTTAGCATCCTGAGTGATCTCATGCTTCTCATAATCAGCATTGATCTGAGTTGCAACTATCTGAGTTTTGGCGTCATTGAGATCCTTTTCAAGGGAAGCAATCTTGTGATCCTTGAGCACCGCCACTTTTTGGAGGTCAGATTACTTCTCCTCAAGCTCTTCAACATTCCCAACATAGTCCTCAATCTCCGCAAATTTCTACAAAGAAGACAATGCAAAGATTAGGATCAAGTGATCCTCAAATGGGCAGGATTACTAAGCTAAGTCAGTGATCCTTACATCTGAAAAATACTCAAGGAACTGATGGCGGATCAAAGGCAAGCCTTGTAGGTTGTCAGCTTCAGAGGTCTTTCTTTTCTTTCCACCTCTTCCCTTTGAAGTGGTTTCCTTGGGGATTACGACGGAGGGGCTAGCAGCAGACTTTTTCTTTGAGGATCTGACGGTGTCAAGGTCAGTGACACTGAATTTGGAGGCAGATTTTGAGGATTTCCCGGCACCTACACACCCAAAACAGATAATGACAGAACCTGTAGATACTTCTTGTGAATCCTGGGTGTTTGTTTTGAATGACATTGTTGCAGGATCAAGTCTTCTGAAAGCAGCGAGCCTTTCCTTGGTGGCAGGTGATGGTATAAGGTGCGAAACAGAGATAGCTGTACAATGGAAACAAAAGGGTGTTAGTGATCCTTATACAAAAACAAGGTTATCTAGTGATCCTTCTCAGGATCCTCTATCCTACCATGGGTGGTCCACTTACTTGGCAGATCCTTTCCATCAGAAAGAGAATCCCTTCTGACAAAGAAGAATCTCCGTTTCCAGTTAGTATCATTCTTAGTGGCTTTGAAGATGGGATGTTCTTCACCGGGTTTACGCTTGAATAGATATCGATGGGATCCAAATGTTGTGAGATCATACATCTCTACCAACTCCGACATTCCTAGGGAAATTCCTTCTTGCTCAATGATCCTTTCGAGGGTATATAAGATCCTCCAGATCATTGGCATAGCTTACCTGTAGGAGCTGCCGGTGAGGGAGAAGAAAGATTGGGTGAATTCAGGGAAAGGATACGTGTATCCTATTGTGAACGGTGTGACCGGAAAAGCTACCCAAGTTTCAGAAATATAATCACTTAGAACGGTGGGGTCGAATGGCTCGAAATCAGTGTTTGCCGGAAAGAAATGGCGTATTCTGTCTATTTGTGGATCAGTGAAGCAGCACCTTTCATTCGCCAAATCTTTGATGATCCCCTGGCTTTTAAGAGGACTGCCCTTCTTGTGATCCTTAGCCGGTGAGGATCTTAGCATCATCTTGATTATGAAGAAGGTGAAGAAAGAAGGAGCAGAGAAAGAAAACGTAAAGGAAGAAGAGGAAGAGATATACCTGCTTAATCTTCGGATATGATTTTAAAGGGAGTTCCTCTTGAATTTAAATGCGGATTGATCCCTATCTCTAACTCCTATTTATAATGATGATTTTGCAGGATAGTCACCTCAGTGACGTCATGTTCGTAACGGCTAGTCCGATTACAACGGCTAGTTATCTGTTGGTTGATTGCGGATAAGAACAAAATACAACTCGTTTATTTACATAATTACTCCTTATATTTTGGGGTCAATTGTTAGGGGAGGATTTTTTAATGACCTGTGATTCCTCAATTACTGTTGGGTTTGGTGATCCTCACTTCTGTTTGAGTTAGTGATCCTCAGGAGTGTTTCAGGATCAGGATCATGGATCATCTTAAGGATCCTTATACTAACGATTGTTTACTTTGAATATGGTATTGTTTTGCAGGAGTACGAGGTTGGACTTAGTCTTGGCGATATTCCTGGAGCATATTCCATAACTTATTCCGCACGTGCTTACCTGAAGTGGACGTTATGGAGTTCGTGGGGGACTTGCATGATATGCGGAATGTTAGTTAGTGTAGATATTTTCCATTTTTAAAGGGGTAGCGAGCTAATTAGAAAACACTTGGCTATTTTTTGGCTACACACACACTCTTACAACTGCTCTCACCAGCTCTTGTTAATTCACTTGGCGATTACACACTTTTTTACACAATACACTATAGTGATCCTTGTACTTAGCTCGCTATCATCCAAAGTTGTAATACATTTCTTGTTTAATTTGAGTTGGTGATCGCTAGTTTCCATCACCCGAGGTTTTTTATGCCGGAGATCATTCTTTGATCAAGGGCTTTTTCCTCGTATAAATCTTCGTGTCACTTGTTCATTACGTTTCAGAGTGATCCTTATTGTTGTTCATCAATTCAAGCATCATACCTCACAACAGAAAGTTTGGTTGCATTATCATTTCTTGATTTTTGACCAAAACAGGGGTGACACGAGATATACGAGGAAAGCCCTTAATCAATCTAGATCGCCAGCACAAAACCTCGGGAGCTGACAATCGCAGCTGCCTTGTTCTTCTTATTACTTCAAACGTCAGGATACAGTGCAGGATATTGATCAGATCGCTAAGTGTTACAATGCTTTTTGTGAAAGTGAGAGTTGCGAGAGAGTTGAAGTGTTAGAGAGTACTGAGTGTTGTGTCCTATTCGATCTGATTTATCCATCTATTTATAGCTAAGAAGCGAAAACAAAATCTCCTATAAATGGGGGATGCCTTCGAATATTCCTTAGTAAACGTTGGAGACCAGGTAAAGCGGGTTCAACGTCCTTCTTCGAACAACTTAGACCGAGTCTTCCGGGGAAAAGGTCCTCATGAACGTTGCAAGCTTGGACTCGCGCTCCTGCACATAATCAGTTAGTGATCCTCAGGATACCATGTCAGGATGTTACCAATATCCCGAATCAGCATCCCGGGCATGAACAGACTTCACATAATCAAAATATAACTTAGGATATTATCCAGGATATAGGCTCATAATTTCACCCATAACATATACGAACACTTAAAAAGCTGAAATCGCTCTTTGTTTAATGATTATTGATTATAGAAATAATTTTATGCTAAATTAAAATATGTTATTCCAGTGTACATGAACAAGCAATTGGCAATTGGGGTCTTACTTTAGTTTGTGTTAATTGTTTAATTTGTGTGTTGTTAGTTTGTGTTTAATTGGTTGCAATATCATTGTTTCAGTAGATTTCCCCACCGGACGACCACCACACAACAACCGGAGTTTTTCATAAGGTGCTGACTAGGCATGTTTTTTAGTGTTTTTAATCTTCCTTATTGTGGATGCTTTTAATGACTTTTCACGTATGATGTTTCAGGCAATCGATTGATCTATACAGTAGCGTACCATCACCGAGTCTAAACTTTCTAGGGACTCCTACGCTATCACGATTAGGTAGTTCGTTTATGCCATCATCATTGACACAAAGACATACTCCTGAGATACTCCCAAGTTTGAGCAAGCCTTTTTTGCCACAAGTAACCGGCAACCAGCAGCAGCAAGAAAGACAAAGTTCACATTCTCTTTTTCCTAGACTGAATCATCCGACAAGAAGTTGTCACATCAGAAATCTTCTAAGGCTGCACATGAGCTTCCTCTTTCTAGGCAGAGCCGTTTTCTTGTTTTGGGTCGGCTTGGTTGATAAAGTCGGCTTTCAAATCATAACCACAAAGGCCTTCAACCTCTCCGGTTTCTCTGTGGCTATATGGCTTTACGGCTACTTCCGTAATATCTATACATCAATGGAAAACAGGAAGCAATTTCCTATGGTCTTGTTCGCCAGGTAAACTGTTAACGTACTGTGTTAACCATGAAAAAAGTCAACATACACGTCTAGAGTCATTGTTGAATATGTCGTCTGTTTTCTATGTAGTTTTAGAATATGTGATGTTCTTTATGCTGCGGTTGCTGTAATGGGATACATGATGTTTGGTGAATCGACAGAATCGCAGTTCACTCTTAACTTGCCAACGAATTTGGTTGTCTCTAAGATTGCCGTGTGGGCGACAGTAAGTTAACTACAAATTATGGTAAAACGGTATATATTACACATCTATTTTTCGAAACTTTAGTGTACTCATATCCTCCTTTTATTCTTGCTGATGTCATACTTAAGATTGGGCTTTTTGAGAGGTAATTTTTATTTTACCTAGTTATTTTCTATCTAATGAAAATTGTATTTAAAACATCACAAGTATTATTGAAACATGCTATTTAGCTTCTAGCACGTGAATTGTAGCTTACAATTGTATTTTGTTTTCTTTGCAATCACCTTGACCCATTATTACTTTTCTTTAATTCTGATTTCTTGATTCTATTCATTGGTTATTTTGTAGATTGAAAAGTTGAATTTAGTTATCAAGTAGCTCGTTAAGGAAAAAGATGAAGAAAAAGAAAGGTTCAATGGAATTATTGTGGGGTTGTTGGCTGAAAAAGAAAAAGATAAAGTGGATAAAGATGTTATGCTTGATAGGATGTCATAAATTGAACCTATGTTAACAGCTACCGTTCGAAGATAGACTATAAACACTTGGTTTTGAATGTTTAGATGTTTATCTTATTAGGATAATTTTAGTTATTTTATGTTTTAGTTGGTATTTTTTTATATGCTTTTGAAAACGAGATGTTTTATATAATTTTGGGATTTTATTAGAATTTTTTATATTATTTGTAGTTTTATTGATATGTAATTTTGTTGAAATTATCAGGGAGAAAAAAATCTGAATTAAAACCAATATTCCAAACCAAACCAATATTCCAGTAATCAGTAAATGGTAGCAAATAACTATACCAAGGTGGTCGCAAATTATGTAAAAAATGGTGACAATATCGGTGGCTAAATGGTATCAAAACTCGCAAATTGTGTAAAAAAATGGTGGCTAAATGGTGGCAATATCGGTGACTAAATGGTGGCAATGTCGGTGGCTAAATGGTATCAAAACGTGCAAAAACCGATGGCTAAATGGTGGCAATATCAGTGGCTAAATGATATGAAAACGAGTCACAACTCGGTGGCAAACTTGGTGGCAAAACAAGGGCGTAGCAAACATGAAGCGGTGACAAATAATTTTGACCAATTTTGTGGTGGTAAAAATAAGGTAGCAAAATATAAAAATGGTGGTTATTTGGTGACATTAGGGCAATTGACACAGGTGTTTTTGTCACCGTATTTTCGGTGGCAAACTGGTGACAACAAAGAAATTGCTACCATTTTGTAACAAAAAATTACATGACAAAAACCATGTTTTCTAGTAGTGAAAACACAAAAGAAAGTGTTCTTTCTAAAACGCAATGGACTGAAAATACATAAATATGTGTTTTACCTAAAACGCAATGGACTAAAAACACCTCAAAATGTGTTTTTTCTAAAACGCAATGGACCAAAAAACACATAAAAATGTCTTTTTTTCTAAAACGCAACTGTAACAACCCGCTTATCGCTCTCATTACTCTCGTTACGCCTAGCACCCGAGATTCGAATCATAATGTCAACTATAACGCTTACAACGCTATTTCGCATATTTTCGCACACACTATATCACAACGCATACACTTATAACGCTAACGCATACACTATTGCGTTATTCGCTATCGCTCAACGCAACGCAAACTCGAAATGCAGTTACTTATGCTATGACCTATTAAAGTATATTATATTACTAGTATGTATATAAAAACATCTGGGTAATTAAAACTTGTTGAAACGCGCACTCACGGGCACGCGCAATTCGACTATCGCTTTGAAACACAACGTAACACGATACTACTTATCGCGCTAAAACGCTTAATGTACTTACAGCAATTAACACAACAAAACGCATCAAACGAATAGAAAGTTGGGAAACTAACTCATCCGTCAAGATGGGGCCCATCCGTCAAGATGACCATCCGACAGGATGACCATCCGTCCGGATGACCATCCAACAGGATGACCATCCGTCCGGATGGCCATCCGACACCTCACCAGCACTGCCTTACTTCTCTCTCACACTATAAATATCTCCCACATGTCACTGTTCACTGATGTGATAGCCCTATCCGACAAACTCACTCCCAGCTCGTCCTTAAGCACTATTTCACTCGATTCAAGGTTATTTCGTAAGTAGTTCTCCCTAAATCTTGTACTTCCATCTTCACTACATATATCTCCATCATCTTCTCCATCAAAAACACTGATTTTCATCACGAACTCACCTGATTTGGGTTGCTTGAAGATGGCGTTCACTTGGTGACGTCATCTCATCAAGTTTAGCTCAGATCTAAAGGATTTCTATACATTTTAACACGAATTTTAAACAAAACTTCAACATTTCAACTGATTCAAACTTTCTTTCAACTCTTTTACACACTTGTACTCAAAACCGATGGAATCTTGACTCAACCTGACCTAAGACTCACTCTATAGTCTAGGGCCGGCTCGAAAACGGATTTCCACCAGAGATGTGATCGACAAATGGGTTGAACATGAAGTCCCATCAAGCTCAGAAGGTCTGATCGAATGGGGTGGTTCCCATCCGATCGACTAGGCTAGACTCTGTGTGGATTTCTGTTGTCTGACACGTCGTCACGCCGTCTCCGTTAACTCGAAAATGTTTACTTGAAAAATTTTACAAAAAACTTCAAACTACAGTCTGCAACTCACTCGAATAGCCACCCGTTCGAATGGCCATCCGTCCGGATGCACTGTTACAACACTTAACCCACTTTTACCCCACTCGACGCGCTGATTCCGACCGTTCAGCCCTGAGGAATACTTATGCATCTGTTCCCGTACACAGGCTGATCCGGCGCTCTCAACCATCCAACCAGATCGTGTTTATTTGTTGGACACGCACTGTGAGTATACTTGACCCCCTTTTAACGCTTTAAACACAATTTTGGGGTGTAACATACGTTTATATCGAAAACACACTTATCAAAACGCAATACACAATCTAAACTATTATCACATGCGAATGACTGATGTACATATTTACACGTGATGCTTGATGCATATGTGCTAGGACTTTTACTCGTGACGTTCCAACTTAACTAGAATAGTACTAAAGTTCGACTCATGCCCGACTGGGTCTAGTTAAGACAAACTCGCACTAGCAAACGCACATCGCATTCATCTCGGGACTTAGCTAGTAGTTTTTGTCTTGTAGCGTATATGTTGTGTATCATGTTTATGTATGTGGAAATTCGCAGCGCTTTATCTACTTTATGCTATATTAAACATGTATACTCGCCAGTACATTTTTGTATTGACATTATTTTAACGTATGTTGCAGGTTAAACGCATATTATCTCAATCAAGATAGGCTACTTTAGAAACTCACCTAAAAATCTAGGTTGTCGGATTTGTATTGTTCGAGAGACATGAAACCTATACAACTTTATGTGAAATATTTGTTTATGAACTTGTTAAATAGTGTCACTAAATTAGTTGTTATGGATTCTCTTGAGCAATCTGATTCGTCTAGTGCCGCGCCCCGATGATTCCGCCATCGGTTGGGGTGTGACAGATTGGTATCAGAGCCATAACTACAGGGAATTAGGTAGGATTGCCTGATGTGACCTAGTCTATAGTTTAAGTACCAAACAGACCATCTTTGTGCGAACCCACGAGCAGATGTTTTGTACGAACACACGCACTCTAGCTTCGTATGAACTCCCATGTTGTGGCTTCATACGAACGGATTGTTCTCTATGAACTTTAAAATACTTAAATATATATATATATTTCGCCTTTATACGAAGGTAACTTCGTACGAAGGTAGCCATTCCTAAGGCTAAATACTATATTGCCTTTCCTAAGGCTAACACAATATACACGTTTGAAGTACTCGCATAACGCAAACGAGCGATTACGTCGAGATTAGGTATGAAAACCAAGAACTCTCGATAAGATCGCTCACTCAGCGCATTATTCTTAGCACGAGAATCTTTCGTTGAGTCAGGAGTGACATCCATATCACGACAAAAATCTCCATCTCTATCTGGTGGAACTCCCGAATTTATTCGGGCAGCTAGGAGCGAAGTTGTTAAATAAGGGGTGAAACCCGTACCTTAATAACTCGTTCCACTCCCTAAAATGGTTTTCAAAAGCTCTCACCAAGGTCTCGACTGTTCGATGACTCGAGTCACGTAGTAACTGTAAGGACGAATGCCGTAGCCGCATCCCGGTGAGGGCATAGTCTATAGGCCAAAGCATGTACTCGAACTCGTTGTGAATAGTTGAATCACTTTGGATGGTCGACACCTCAAAACCCCGAGCACTTTATTTATACTAAGCTTGCAATCGCCGATTTTTACGCATCATCGAATTTTATTACGTTTATACATTTTCAAATGAAAATTTTACGCTTTCTCGACTTACCGATTTTCGCCTCCCCGCTTTACAAATGCACAACTCGCACAACCATCGCAATATAAAACAAGAGCTAATACTCGCAACAAAACTAAATTCTAACAACTCTCCCTCTTAAATGCGTACTCGCGCTATCTATACAGGCATATAAGTATATACATGTCTAATATACGATGTACGATTGCATACGCTTACGTAAATACGTGGAAATCTAGGAATTTCGTGTCTCCTATGTGGCACCTATGTGCATACGTATTACTATATCAACTGCAACAAGTTTTACGCGCTAAATCGCTAACGCAACACAAAATCATTACGATCGAATCTCATTCCAAATCTCTTTGTCTAGATGCCTTCGAACCCTTTTACCTCGCGACGTACAGCCAGAAGAAGAGCTAGACGAAACGCCAATAAGAGGATCGCCTCACTCGTGGCCAAGGAGGTGGCTAAGGTTATTCCTTAAATCGTTGCGCAAGTTCAATCTCTCAGCAACTCTCAAACTTCAGGAGACTCTAAGACCAACGCGCCAAGGTCTACTTTCTCCTACAAGCAGTTCAAAGCTTGTGATCCGCTGACCTTCACAGGAGAAGAAGGTGTGTCTCAATTGCTCCAGTGGTTCGATGCCATCGAGGTTACCCTTCGTCAAACTGTGTGCCCCGGGCATTTCCGTACCCCATGTGCTACCGTAGTATTTCAATCAAGAGCCCTCGACTGGTGGACAGCCGAGCGTAACAAACGTGGGAACGATGCAGCCTACTCGCTCTCATGGGATGAGCTGAAGGAGCTCATGAAGTAAGAGTACTGCCCTCCCCACGAAGTTCGGAAGCTAGAAGACAAATTTTGGGATATCAAGCAAGTTGGAGGTGACAACAATGGCCTCACAGCTAGGTTCAAACAGCTTAGCATTATCTGCCCAGGCCAAGTTGACACTCCCGATAAGGCTATCAAGAAGTACATCCGCGCCTTACCGGAGTGTGTGGGGGATTTTGTCAAAGCTGCGAAACCTGCTACCATCGAAGAAGCCTATCGATTGGCCGCAGAAATCAATGACAAGCGAGTCTTGGCCGGGTTCTTCTACAAGGATCCCACCAGGAAGGCTAACCAAGTAATCATCGTCGAATCCTCCGACGAATCCTCCGATGAAGACGAATCCATTGACGACGACGCATCACCGCAAGACGCTCAGTCTAGCCACAAGAGACAAAGATCGAGCCCAAATTACTCAGCAAATACAATACCTCGACCCGAACCCCTCCGAGCAGTTCCACTTCATCCAAGACGCGCCTACACTGGAACTCTCCCCCTGTGTTACAAGTGTACTTATCATCATCAGGCAGGAGGAAGTTGTCGCTATTGCATCAATTGCAATTGTTACGGCCACTTCACCCGCCACTGCCGCACAGGACCACGACACCAAGGCACGCTAGCACTCCCAGCACCGCCGACACAATCAGCAGAACCCACAGCCGCAGCACCGATAACACCAAAAGCCGCCATACCAGCCGCAGAAGCTCCAACAGCAACCGTAGCCCAAGAAAGAGTCTTCAACGTCAACACCAACCAAGAGCAGAACGACGTAGTTAATGGTACAATCTCCGAAACTGTTACCTACATTCTATAATTATTCTATCATTCGATGTCGCCTCGATATGCGACGTCGGCACACTCGCACTCGCTCGCTCTCTCTCTCTCTTATTCGTACTCACACTTAGTCTAAGCGCACACACAGAGTCTATTACTAGCACTATGTATATATATACAATATATCACGATATGTTAAAGCACCAGATCGATGAAGAACATCAACATTGCACTTGATTCAAGACATGAAGAACAATCATAAACACTAAAGATAGAAAGATGTAGAAGATGAATCTCTTTATTAACGAATTAGTCATCACATATTACATACCAAAAGAGTATACATCATCTACAAGCTGGTTTAGATCACAAAGATCTAAACCGAGCTTTCTCTCACTAACACATAGTTTCCCTCTCTCTAGAATTCACACACTGATGGAGAATGGCTGGGATTTGTGAGAGATGCACCAAGCTCTCAAGGGTTGCCCTAATCTACCCTATACAACACATATATACAAACTAGGGACTAAAGCCAGACAAAACATATTGTTTGGGATACAAAACAAATAATTCGGACAACAATATTAATCAACATATTCCGAGTTTAACATCATAAACTCGGAACTTATAAAGCTTCAGGTTTGTGATTTGTTAGTTTTTTTTAACACCAGGTGGAGCCCTTTCCACGCCCAATACCACCCCTTGCTTTTTTTGCCACGCCCCTTGCTTACGTGGCTGCCACATGACACTTAGCGCCCCATCTTCAAACCCCTCCACACCATATAATCTTATAATAACTTAATGTATTAGGGTGCAAGGAGATGATTGGGGTTTATCAACTAGAGTCCTCGTATGTAAACCCACTTAGCAAAAGCTAATGTTGTGTAATCGAGTTGGTAGTTGATCAAGATAAGTCTCGGGATGAGTTTCGAGCATCGTAACATCTAAAGTCCTTGAATGTTTTAGTGTCAAACAAGGTCGTCTTAATATCTAAGAGTAGGGGTGGCAAAATGGGTGGGTTGGGCAGATTTGGGTAATGGGTTAGGATGAGTTTATTAATATATGAGTTTATTAAGATTTGGGTAATGGGTTAGGGCTAGGGGTGTTCAGAATTCGTTTCGAATTCGAAATTCGTTTAAATTCGATTCGATTATCAAGAACTCGTTTCGATTAAAAGAATTCGAATTCGATTCAATTCGAGTCAAGTAAATCGAATACAAATTTATAATTTCAAATTCGATTCGATTCGAAATTCGAATAAAAATTATACATTTTTTATTTAATATTTTATATATAATGCATATATAACTTTTATTAAGCTATACTATAAATTATTTTCAATTTTTTTTCCAAAAATTTATCCATTACCAAACCCACTACATGACCCATAACTAAAACCTAAGTAACAAATCTATCAATAGATTTATAACCCTAAAAATATGAACTTGTCATGTGGAGCGGTTATTCCCGACATCTTGTTTTGAATTTTAGACTTATAGTATTTTATTTGGAACTTTTTAATGTGATATCGTGCTTTATGGCTACTTTAAAATTTATGTTTCGTTTTGATAGTTTTTACATGTTTTTAAAGAATCTGAATTAAATCGAATTTATTCGAATTCGATTCGAATTCGAATTTTTAATCGAATACGAATTGAGGTTTTTATTCGAATACAAATTCGAATCGAATTCGGTAAGTTTTAATCGAATTCGAATTGAATACGAATTCAAGGGAAAATAAAAATTATTCGAATAATTCGATTCAAATAATTCGAAAATTCGATATTCGATTCGATGAACACCCCTAGTTAGGGCTGTGCAACGGTTCAGAATCGGACCGAACCGAACCGGAACCGTTTAATTCTAAATATATAAACCGAAACCGAACCATATTCTAACAGTTCCAGTTCGGTTCGGAACCGGGTTAAACGGTTCTTGCCAAAACCGGTTGTCAATTAAATCCTAAAACTAACAACAAATAAACAAACAATTAAAACAATAAACCGTTTAAAACATATAACTAAGAGTTGCAACATCCAAAATTCAAACCAATCAGAGTAAAAGTAGCAACAATAAAATGTCTTAAACCGAAAGTATACAATGTGAAAAAACAAAAGTTAACTAAAAAACTTTTAGTTAACCATCACAAAAAATTTATTCAAACATTATATCAAAACTATTTTTATATTCGTTAATACTAAATACATTTTTTAAATATAATATTTAAAGTTTAAATGAATTAATAGGGTTTTTAAATATATTATTTAAATTTAAACCCAAACCGGTTCTAGCGGTTCTTTAAACGGAACCGTCGATTATAACCGGAACCAAACCGGGAACCGTTTTCCCCCAAACTTTAGAACCGGAACCGAACCCTAAATACAACAATATTGTTCGGATCTGGCGGTTCTGGTTCGGTTGCCCGGTTCTAGCGGTTCAAAACCGTAAATTGCTCAGCCCTAGTCAAGATGGATTTGAACATAATAGGCTAAAAATATAAATAAATAAAAGAAATAAAAAATAAAAAAATAAAGAAATTTAAAAAAAATCAAAAATTTTAAAAAATCAAAAAAATAAAAAAAATTCTAAAAAAATCAAAAAAAATCAAAAAAATTCTAGAAAATAAAAAAAAATCTAAAAAATCAAAAAAATTCTAAAAAATCTAAAAAAGTCTAAAAATTCTAAAAAATCAAAAAATTGTAAAAGATTCAAAAAATTCTAAAAAGTCAAAAAAAAAATAAAAAATAAAAAAAGTTATAAGAAATATAAAAAAATAAAAATTCAAAAAAATCATAAATTCTCAAAAATCCAAAAAATTCTAAAAAATTCTAAAAAATCCTTAATTTTTTTATAGAATTTGTTGGATTTTTTAGATTTTTTTTTATGTTTTAGATATCTTGGATTTTTTTTATTTTTCAGAATTTGTTGGATTTTTTTTTTTTTTTAGAATTTTTTTGACTTCTTAGAATATTTTTGAATTTTTAGAGTTTTTTTTTAATTTTTTAGAAATTTTAATTTTTTAGAATTTATATGATTCTTTTGATTTTTTTAGATTTTTTTTGCTTTTTAAGAATTTTTTTTTGATTTTTTAGTATTTCTAGGAATTTTTAGATTTTTTTGGATTTTTAGAATTTTTGATTTTTTTTTTGTTTCTTAGAATTTTTTAGGATTTTTTTGATTTTTTTAGAATTTTTCTGATTTTTACCATTTTTTTTTATTTTTAATTTTTTGTTATTATTACACCGACTCGGAGCAGAAGCAATGGATTGGAAGTTGTAGGATGGTGGTGATTTGGGCGTGGGAGATGAGAAAAAGGAGAATGCGCAGTTTTAGACTTTTAGGGTTTAGTTTAAACAGAAAATCATTTTGTTATTTTTTAAAGTTACCCATTTTGACCTATTTAACAATTCTTGTTAACCCAACTTAACCCATCTACTACAAAAATAATACCCATTCTAACCCAAAGTTGAATGTATGGGTTGATTTGCCACCCCTATGTAAGAGTTTTGGGTTTTGTTAAATTCTGAATGAGATAAGTAGGACAAAATGTAACAAACAGATTCAAGACTTATTAATGGGGAAAATAAAGTCAAGACCTAAATTTTGCAATGTTGTCAACACAAATGTGACCATTACATTCGGCCCTTAAAAAAACATGTTATGATGTTTTAAAGCTTCTTTTATATGAAGTCATACTGAATAAATAGTGAACACAAAACAAGTAGCTTCTCAAACCTAAGAGCCAAAACCGTAATAAAAAACATAGCAGATGAACTACTCATGTAATTCTTTCTTGTTTTAAACACTTGACGTATGATTTTGAAAAAAAAAAAAACAATAAATGTGCACACAGCAAGTGTGAGGAAGGGTAAATGATAGGGTGACACTGGTTAATTAATATTTTAATTGTTGGATGCAAACTACGACAAATATAGTTATTAATAATAAGGAAATAGTAAAATATAAAATTTGGATGATGTGCATGTTTTATAGAACATGTCTGAAACTTTGGTCCATGAATAAATAGGTAATCCACCCATTAACAAAATCAAGCAATCCAAAACATCCTCAGTATCAACTCCACTACAACCTAGGTTAAAAACCATCACTTACTCTTAATTCTGCTGGGGTGAGGCTTTGGGAACAGGTGGAGCTGCCTGAGACGCCGCTGCATCAGAAGAATAAGCAGGAGGCTGTTGGTATCCACCGCCATACGCTGGCGGTTGTTGTCCCCCATAGCTTGGCTGACCAGCAGGTGGTGCACCATATGGCGGTTGGCCATATCCTGTAGCACCATAAGTAGGTGGTGCACCGTATGCCGGTTGAGCATAGCCGGTTGCACTCGGTGACTGCCCGTTAGTAGGTTGGCTGACGGGTGGCTTTTGTGTTGGGGGAGGTCCATAACCACCGTATCCAGAAGGTTGACTTCCATACCCTGGTTGACCAGAACCCTGAGGTGGATAGCTCGAGTTTGAACTAGGCTGCTGACCGTAACCAGATTGAGGTGCAGAAGTTGGAGGAGCTTGACTAGCATTATCACCCTGAGCCCCATACCCCGCAGTTTGACCATCGGTTTGACCCGCAGTATTATATCCAGATGTGGGATTACCATAACCATGTTGATAATATCCATCCTGGCCGTAACCTTGACCTTGTTGACCATAACCGTAAGCTGATGTATCTGTGGAGCCTGGTCCACCAGGTGGTTGGGTCTGTTGACTTTGTTGCTGACCATAGTAATCATAACCACCACCACCACCCTGAGCAGTCTGCTGAGCTGACGACTGGTCCCAGCCGGCGGCATACCCACCACCATATGGCTGCTGGGGATAAGCAGCCTGACCAGGGTATGCACCAGGTTGACCGTAGTAGCCATAGCCACCCTGTTGCTGCATTTGTTGGCCAGGTGGCGCCCAACTAGTGGGTGGTTGGGCTTGATAACCTTGCTGAGAGTATCCGCCGCCCATTGGATTTCTTGCACGATTCTACACAATAATTATAATTTTAACTGCTAATCGTCTTTCAATAAACCAGGAACTAGTATCCCCCACATGCATAGATGTACTTACGACATACCTCGCTAATTACTTCATTAACCATTTGTTTTGCAGCCTCGATCTGATCACTTGTTCCATCTATCTGTACGGTCCTCTCGGTTGATGTATCGCCAGGGGGCAGGTGTAGCGGTATCACCTGGATTATAATTTATAAACATTTTACTTACAAAATGTTTGGATAGAAAATTGATTTTTAAACAACACGAACAACAATAAATAAACTATACTAACCTGAATACGCGCTCCTGTAGTGGCCTGCATACTTTTTATAGTCTCACCCCCTTTACCGATAACAAGACCAACCTGTAAGCATATTACATAATGTCATATACAGAACCGAATGTCAATTGCAACAAAAGAACCAAAACTGAAAATAAAGTCGAATATAGATTACCTTCTTGTTTGGAATTTTCATCACAAACTGTTCACCCCCACCTGACTGACCACTCACCCTTCTAGAAACCGTGCCAGAACCCCCGGACTCGGCCTGTTTTAAAAAACATGTAAAATTAGACACATCTAAATGCTTGTATAACAGTAAATGGATAAATACAAAGAAACACCATAGGCAGATAATACTATGACATAATAGCTAACACAAAATACTAGAGTTTATAATAAGACAATTAATATATACCTCAGCAAGAACATCCTTAATCAACTGCTCGGCTTTTGCTATAGAATCCGCGGTACCTGTGATCTCAACGTCTCTAGTCTGTGAATGTGGGTCTGCATCCATATCCCTGGTGATCTGGATCTTTGCCCCAGATTGCATTTGAAGATACTTAATGGTTTCCCCAGCTTTCCCAATAATGACACCAACTTTGCCATTTGGGATCTCGATTTTTTTGCTTGAGTTTGCTGCATAGCCACCGTAACTAGAAGGAATTGAAGCAGCAGCATGTCCCATATCTGTGATGATTAAAACATGATAACGTTAGGCATAAGTGGTAACACATTCAAACTAAAGAAAAAAATGTCTTTTTGTATCGTCTAGGGGTGTTTCTAAACAGTTGTAACCAACCAAATCTCTCAAAGGTCAAACCAAAACAGATTAGCAGGTTTGAGAGCCATACAGTTGTCGGTTTTAACAGTTCAGCTCACGGTTTGAAGCTAGAAACCAGCCGTTTAGCCTTTACTACTGGTATATATACTTTCTCATTTTTAGAAGAGTTAAATGTCATTTTAGTACCTGTGGTTTGGGCCATTTTGCCAATTTAGTCCAAAGGTTTCATTTTTCGCTTGTGGGTCCAAAAAGGTTTCACCATTGCCATTTTAGTCCACTGGGATAACTTCATCCATTTTTTCTGCTAACGAGAAGGGCAATTCGGACATTTCATATGACCGAATTGCCCTTCTAGTTAACAGAATTACATATAAAATGACCGAATTGCCCTTCTCGTTAACAGAAAAAATGGATGAAGTTAACCCAGTGGACTAAAATGGTAACGCTGAAACCGTTTTGGACCCACAGGCGAAAAATGTAACCTTTGGACTAAACTGGCAAAATGGCCCAAACCACAGGGACTAAAATGGCATTTAACTCTTTTTAGAATATGCAGTTGTATAAGTGTATTGTATTCATATACCATCTTTATCATTTTAAAACTTGTATACAAACAAGTAATTCTGAAAAAAAAAGTTCAAAAATCAGTTCAAACCGCCAAAAAACAATAAATTTGGCGAACCCACCAAACCCAACCGTTTCGGCATGTCATTTCCTAAAAACATAGCTAGTGGTTTGACCCAGATTTTTTCATCAAAACCAGCCAATCCGAATGTAAACACCCCTAATTACATAAAAATATCAAACTAAAAAACATGAAACTGCAAAAATAATCTAACTAAACAATCTTTCAAAAACGGAAGTAGCAGATCAAAAACTTAAACTAAAAAACACATCACTAAATTGATCTTAAACAGAGAACAAACAATAAAACTGACATATCTATAACAAACTAAACCATCACTATAATAAAGTCTAGTACACTCTTCCAAAACCCTAGAAAATAAAGAATCAAACCAAAACCACACAAGTAAGTTCATCAATACAAATAAAAAACATAAATACTCAAACCTTATGTATGTAAAAACCTAAATTAAGATCCAGAAATCCCCAAACAACAATAAACCTTAAAGCCTAACTAAAACCAACATATGTGACATTCAAGTATGTGTAGGATCCAAAAACCATCGAAGGACAACAAAAAAAATCATCAATCATAAACCTCTAAAAACCTAAATTAAAACTAACAGATATGAAATTCAACCGTGCGTAAGATCCAAGAATCATCAACCAACAACAAACACAACAATCAACCATAAACCTCTAAAACCTAAAGTAAAAACCAACAAATATGAGATCCAACCGTGCATAAGTTCCAAAAACCATCAAACAACAACAAACACAATTATATACAATAAAACCATAGCAAAACCTAATATAAAAGTTCATAACCACCTAAATTAAAAGTTTAACCCTAAATCAAGATACAGAAACCATCAAACAACAAAAACACAATCATCAACCATAAAACCTCTAAAACCATAAAATTAAACCAACAGATAAAGGCTTCAACCGTGCATAACATCCAGAAACCATCAAACAACAACAAACACAATCACAAACCATATAAATCTCTAAAAAACCTGAATTAAAAATTTAAATCCTAAATTAAAAGTTTAGATATGAGTTTCGAACAAGTAGAACGAGAACTGAACTCTCTCGCATCGTTAAAACCCTAAGAAACAAAAATATCAAACCAAAACAAAAACCAAACAAGTAAATCAACCAAACAACGTAAACCAACAGATATGAAACTCTAAGATGCATAAACAATCAGAGTCATAAACCATAAAAGCTAAATTAAAAGTTTAAAACCAACATATATAAAAGATTCAAACCTAATCTAAAAATTTTAAACTAAATTAAGATCCACAAACCAGCAAACAACAACAAACACACTCATAAACCATAAATCTCTAAAAAAAAACCTAAATTAAAAGCTCAAAACCACAGATATGAGAGATTCAACCCTAAATTAACAGTATATACCTAAATTAAGATCCAGAAACCATCAAACAACAACAAACACAATCATAAACAATATAAAAACCTAAATTAAAAGTATAAATATGAGATTCGAACCAGTAGGACCAGAACTGAAGTCTCTGGCATCACTGGCATCCCAACCACCACCACCAGCGGCGCCGTCGTTATCAAACTTGGATCTCTTAGCTTCGGCGTTGTTAAAGATACGCGCGGCGATCTCCTGAGCCTTCTGTTTGGCGAGCTGGATCTCGTCCATAGGTGGAGGTACGTTGTTGTAGGACGGAGCAGAGTCAGGGGCGGAGAATCCGGTGGGGCGACGGGCGGAGGAGGGCGGAGGTCCGACGTCTTCGTACTTGCGTTTGACGGAGGCGGAGTCGCCGCCGGATGGGTAGTGGGAGTCGTCAGCCATTATTTCTGAGAAGGAGAATGTACGTAAAACCCTAGCAAACAAATGTTATAGGTTTCGAATAGATTTTTTTTTTTTACTTTACGGAGGGTGTTTGGGTTAAGCTTATTTTGGAGGAGCTTATAAAATCTGACCAGATTTTGATTTCAGATGAAAATGACAATAAAATTAAAACCACGGGACCCAGATTTAAAATGTTTGAGTTTTGGACTAAAGTGCCAAAAGTGACCAAACCTCAGGGACCATTTTGGTAGTTTACTCTAAAAAAGGTAAAGCGTAGGGAGGATATGAAGAGAGGGCGTGAAGCGTCATGTGTCAGCTGTGTCAGCCACGTCAGCACATGTTAGTAAAAGTGTCGTGGAGTAAAAAAGCGTGGGATGGGATGGGGCGTGTGACACGTAGAATGCACTTTTTATATTTTTTTATTTAAAAAAAAAACAAATCTATTAAATGAAAAAAAACAAATCTATAAGCCACACTCAATCACAATCGCCCACATCATCAACAACACAACGTCCCACGAATTCTTTTCGGCCCCCTCCCCCACGCCAGCCACAACAGCGCCTTCGGCGTGGTTGTGGTTTCCACGCCTCCACTTCGTATAATCTTAGTAAAAGTATTTTCAATTATACCAAAAGTCAGAGAATTCTATTACCTTTTAAGAAACTCCGATAACCGCATGGCTGCCCAAATTGCCAAGCAAATGGCTGTCGTGATTCCCAACATTATGATCCAAGCCCAACAAGCCATACCTCTCCAAGCAATACCAATCACCCAAGTGGCACTTAACCCCACTTATCCAAACAAGAAACCCTACACTGGTCCTCACCCTCAATGCAACACCTGCCACTATCACCATCAACCCACCGTACCTGGCCGATTGTGTGCAAATTGTGGGCGTTATGGTCATTTGAGTAACACATGTCGTACCCCTCAAAACCAAGCTCCACCTCCTGCTCAAAACATGATCCAACCCTATCAACAACTACATTATCCCATGGTACCCTATGTTAGAGCTTGCTTCAATTGTGGAGACCCTACACATTTCAGAAACATGTGCCCTAGGCTGGTTAACATCATCAACGCTCAAGCTCAAGCAAACCCAGTTAACCAAGCAAACCCAGCACCTCCACCAGCAAGAGGTAGAGCCTACAACACCAACTCAAACCCAACTGAGGTCAACGACAACGGTGTGAACGAGCAACCCAACTAGTCTTATTCCACCATGAAGACTCAAGGCTCCTCTCCATATTTGGAGGACTCAGAGAGTTGATTATGGAAAATCACATAACTCGAGATATTCCGTACATCCAAGTGGAGACAAGATGTACCAAGATCTGAAGAAGAACTATTGGTGGATAGGCATGAAAAAGTCTGTAGCCACCCATGTAGCTAAGTGTCTGACGTGTTCGCAAGTGAAAGCTGAACACCAAAAATTGTTAGGTTTGCTACAACAACTGGAAATACCCATTTGGAAATGGAAAATGGTGACAATGGATTTGATTACCAAATTGCCAAGAACAAGTCGTGGCAATGACACTATTTGGGTTATAGTCGGCATATTGACTAAATCAGCCCATTTTCTGCTAATTAAAGAAACATATAATTCTGATAAATTGGCCAAGTTGTATGTTGACAACATAGTATCCCTACATGGAGCACCATTATCAATAGTGTCCAATCGTGATACTCGGTACACATCTCATTTTTGGAAAAGCTTTCAACAAGCTTTAGGCACTCGCCTAAACTTCAGTACTGTTTACCATCCACAAAAAGATAGTCAGAGTGAGCGTACTATTCAGACATTGGAAGACATGCTGAGAGCTTGCGTGATTGATTTAGGTGGTATTTGGGATGACCACCTACCTCTAATTGAATTCTCCTACAACAACAACAACTATCACACTAGTATAAAAGCCGCTCCATTCGAGACTTTATATGGAAGAAAGTGTAGAATGCCTATCTGTTGGGCAGAAATTGGAAATAATCAATTATATGGACCAGAGTTAGTTCTAGAGACCAAGGATAAGATAGTACAAATCCGTGACAAACTCAAAGCAGCTTGTGATAGACAAAAGAGCTATGCTGGCAAGAGAAGAAAACCTCGTGAATTCCAAATCGGAGATAAAGTTATGATAAAAGTATCACCTTGGAAAGGTGTGATGAGATTTGGAAAGAAATAAAAGTTAAGCCCAAGATATATAGGACCTTTCAAGATAATCGAATGTGTCGGTTTCGTAGCTTATAGATATAAGCTACACGAGGAACTAAGTGGGATACATGATGTATTTCATATATCAAATCTAAAGAAATATCTAAATGATGAATCTCTAGCAATGCCACATCATAATGTGCAGATAGATGAAAATCTAAGGTTCATTGAGAAACCTTTATCGATCGAGGATCAACAAGTCAAAAGGCTCTGAAAGAAAAAAGATCCCCATCGTGAAAGTAAAATGAGATTCCTGTCGAGGCCCAGAATATACGTGGGAAGTTGAGACGGACATGAGACAAAAGTACCCCTATGTATTTAAATAAAATCTCGAGGACGGGATTTCTTTTAAGGGGGTGAGGATGTAACATTTCGCATATTTGCATCAAATTATAATGCAAGACGTGTCCAAACTCTCTGTTTATGTAAGATCCTTACAAAATATTACATATTTTATATCGTATCTCGTGCATTTCCATCGTTGACATACGATTCGATTTTGAAAAAAAAAACTTTAATGTAACTATATTAACATAAGTTCAAACCATTCCCACATCATTTACAAAGGTTTTAAACTTTGCGAGATGTTTATAAGTTACTACATAAGTATTTCTTTTTCAGACAACACTAAAGGAATTAATAACAAAACATAGTTTCATTGCGGAAGCTTCGTTAGTGTTCGTGTTCGGTTTTGTCATGCGGCTTGATCATCATCCGCGTAGTTTCATTAGTTACCTATAATCCAAAATAGTCATAAAAGTTAGTTATAGAAGGTTATAACTTAACAAAACGAATTTGCAGCTGAAAACAACTGACTAAACGAATTTGGTTGGGTTTATAACCCGTCGCGCGACGCGACGAGAATGGAAGTTATGGTCGCGTGACGCGACGTTGGTCGCGGGCCGCGAGAACAAATGGGTTCCTCCGTTGCGTGACGCGAGGACCCTCTTTCGACAGAATGTTTGGTTTAAGAAACCTGCATTTTTCCAGCAATACTAATCTTTATGGAAACGGACATAACTCGTTCAATATTGATCCGATTTAAGTCACGTTTCTTCCTAAGTGATCGTAATTAGATCATCTATGATATAGAATCAAAATCCAATATCTAAATGAACAAAATTCTTAAATTTAATCGTTTGGTTTATAATAATTTCAAGTTATTTTGACCCGTTACGTTTTTAAACATCCATTTAATCAAAATAACTATCTGTTCTATACTACTATCACAACTCGGATGTTTACTAACACTAGGGCTATAAACATAAGGTTTATGCGCCAGTTATATCTATATGTGTGGCATTTATTTGACCCTTTTAACTATAACTAGTTAAACGAAATTAACACGAATCCTATAAATTAAGTTCGTGCATCTTTTAGTCATGCACACAACTGAATTTACGAACTATATTCAGCGTTACCCTTTCTCGGCTAACGACTATAATGTTTATTATTTCAAAATCCAGCGTCATTTCGACGTCTTTTGTCGTGCAACCTTTCCGATTTGCATCAAGACATCCTATTGACCCGTTTAGCTTTCTTAGCGACATCCGTCGGCTTATTTCACCAAAGTTTCATTACTTTGGTTGTTTTGACCCGTTTGGTTTCGTTAGCGACATCCATCGCTTTATTTCACCAAACATTTGTCATTGGAGTCAATTTGACCCGTTTGACCATTATAGTGAAATCCATCACTTTTATTTTCTAACATAACATAAAACTCTTATTTAATTCGTTCGGTTTGTTTATACGGAATCCACCGTTTTAACATCAACCGAACTTCATAATGATACCTTTATTATTCAATAGAAATGGACTTAAATAATAACGAAAATCTACGAAGCATATCGCCACGTACCTTTAAAGCTTTCCCTTTAAACGATTATCTCTTCCACCTTGATTACTTGAGGATCCACCCAAATTGTCTATAGAATTCAATTTGTACATATCGCTTAGAATTCATATTTTAATATTCAACACACAATGCTTCTAACTAATCAATTAAGCGATTCTTTCATATTTATCACTTAATTCAAGTTCATTTAAGCATTTTGTCGAATATCTTGTGGGCGAAATTTGTATACTAATACTAACAAGTTCATGATGAATATTTTTAACCATGTTAATTCATCATATTCCAAATTAGATGTTTCATATACACAAAGAACATCTAGCATTGTGTACTAACTATCAAATAACATCAATTTATCACTATCATCCAAGTGTTCATCCTTATAATAAAAAACCCATATACTATACCATATGATAATTCATCAATTCAATAAGTTATGACACAAAATCCCTAAATTCTTATCTATGGCTTCTTCTGCCATAACATCAAACTTCCATTCAAGAATTTAAATTATGAGAATTCATAAGAATCAAAACATCATCAAGTATCAAAATTAATCATACCTTGTGATCTCCTAAGTATAGTAATCACTAACTTAACTTGGATTTGATCACAATTCAGCTTCTTTATTTGATTTTGGAGATGATTTAGTGAGTCTAGGGTTTTTGTGAAACGAACTCTGTTTCTTCCTGTGTTTTGGTCGACCAGAGGATCACACACCAAGTGTGTGTTTTTGAAACTTATCACATGTTTTAAAACAATTTTAAATTTTGTCTAATTTTGGTCCCTCTAGTTTTAAGGTGTATTAAATGGGTTAGAATCCCATGATTTTTCATCATTTATAATAGATATTTAACTAGGTTAAATATTCCTATGTTTTATTTTTACTATTTTTGTTATCAATATTATTAATTATACATGTTTACACACATATATAATTTAATATTTTTAGGGGTGTTACAAGTCTACCCCCTTAAAGGGGATTTCGTCCTCGAAATCGGAATAAGTAACAAATAAGGAAGGGTATAAGCGTCTCATCTCTTCTTCGGACTCCTAAGTGGTGTCTGATCCCTTCCGATGTTCCCATTTGACTTTTATTTGGTTGATTTATTTATTCCTTAATCCTTTAACCTTCTAATCAAGGATTGCAATAGGTTTTACGTCATAGTTCAATTTATCCTCAACTTCGATGTCGTCGTAGCTTATATAAGTCGTTTCATCAGCTAGGCACTTTTGCAGATGTGAAACGTGAAAAGTGTTGTGTATGTTGTTCAATTCTTCTAGCAGTTCGAGTCGGTAAGCTACTTTACCCACACGTTCAACAATTTTGAATGGTCTAATAAACCTTGGGCTCAACTTCCCTCTCTTTCGGAATCGAATGACCCCCTTCCACGAAGATACTTTGAGCATAACCATATCACCAATCTGATTGGTCTTCGTCTTTTATCCGCGTAAGACTTCTGTCAATCTTGGGCAGCTTTCAAATGAGCCCGGACCATTTCAATTTTTGCATTAGTGATCCTAACTACATCTTTGTGGGCTTATTCTCGTGAACCCACTTCACCCCAACACACCGGGGTTCGACATTTTCTGCCATAAAGCATTTTGTACGGAGCCATTCCAATGCTAGAATGATAGCTGTTGTTATATGAAAATTCAACTAGTGGTAGATAGATATCCTAGCTACCGCCAAAATCGATAATACATGCTCGTAGCATGTCTTCGAGCGTTTGAATAGTTCTTTCGCTTTGCCCGTATGTCTGCGGATGATATGCGGTACTAATAAACAACTTAGTGTCCATCTGTTCTTGAAAATCGCGCCAAAAGTTTGAAGTAAACCGAGTATCTAGATCTGACACGATGGACACCGGCACTCCATGGCGAGATACGATTTCATTCGTATATACTTCTGACATCTTCTCAGACGTGTATGTCTCGCGAATCGTAATAAAATGAGCACTCTTGGTCAATCTATCAACTACTACCCAAATAGCGTCGAATCCACGTGTTGTTCTTGGTAGTTTGGTTAATAGATCCATGGTGATATTGTCACACCTCGATTTTTGGTGGGCCCGGATGGGTACAATTGTGACGGTTGGATAACAGTTATCACAATATAATAATATGCAGCGGAAGTATTGGATTGAAATTATTAAAATAAAGCTTGAATGTATAAAAGTATTACAAGCGTTCGATACAAGCCCACAGGCAGGATCCAAATAAATAGAGCTTTAGACATCATAGGCCTTAAGCTTCAGGAGTGCAAATTACTTAGCCTTCATTCTAGCCGACCCATAAGCCCAGCCTATAATAAGGTTCGGTACCTGCTGTTCAATCTTTTGAAAATATGTCAGGCAAAGCTGGTAAATACAATTAACTGACTCTTTGGAAAAAAATAGTTTTTTGAAAAGAGTTTTATACATATAGATAACCCGTAGGTGATCTTTTAAATATATCTTGGGATTATTCTTGTTACGAGATTATATACTTGTTTAACCCATTGGGTTGTCCGGACATGGTATCATTAACCCCCAATTATGATAATTATCAAGTAAACGGATTAAACCGTATTCATACATTTTTGCGCAATCATAGGCGACTTACTTATGTAATAACCGCCCCAAGAGGCATATTTGCCATCCCAAGTTTACACTAAAATAAGTCAAGAGTATTTACCTTTTTGCTAGCTTCCAATCAACAAGCCTATATTTGGCAAAAAGCCGCAAGTCTAAGTATTATTGACCCAAGTCCAATTATCTGGGGGGTACTATAGTCTGGAATGAACATATTATTATATTGTGATAACTGTTATCCAACCGTCACGATTGTACCCATCCGGGCCCACCGGAAATTGGGGTGTGACAGATATGCTCCCATTTCCACACCAGAATATCTAACGGTTGTAGTTTACCATAAGGCTTCTGGTGTTCTGCTTTTACTTGTAAACAGGTTAAGCACTTCTCGACCTACTTAATTATGTCTCTTTTCATTTCGGGCCACCAATAGTTTTGTTTCAAATCTTGGTACATTTTGGTAGCCCCCGGATGGATAGAATAACGTGATTTGTGAGCTTCATCAAGAAGAAGCTTTTTAACACTACATGTGTTTGGAACCCATATTCGACCGAAACGGGTTTTTATTCCATTATTATCATCTACCAAGTCTTCGAGTTGACCTACGATTCTTTCCTTTTTCAAATTCTCTTCTTTGACAACTTCAATTTGTGCCTCTCGGATTCGTTCGAGTAAACCTGAGGTCACTACTAACTGCATTGACTGTAACCGAATGGGTGAATATTCTTCTTTTCGGCTTAATGCATCTACCACTACGTTGGCTTTTCCCTGTAACGCCCATAATAATTTTTAACATTTCTATAACATTAAAGTAAGCATTTTATATGAAAAATGCCACTTAACAAAAACATTTACATTATAAGTATTTAAACATGTCTACAACATCCCAAAACATACTTGAGTGTGTTTACATAATCCATTTTTTTATAAACAGAACAAAAACAACTGCGGAAGCTTCATTGAGAGGTGTGTTCGATCCTTGAATTCTTGCTTGATCGGCATCAGGAGTGAGACGAACATCACCTAATGTCAAAACCATGTTAAACATTAGTTTTGACAACAATATAACATGAATAAACAAGTTCTGGCATCATATAATTAAAAACAAAAATAAAATTTCAATTTTTGGTCTGTCGTGCCACGCGACAGACTTCATGTTATCTTTCGCGGGCCGCGATCGCACCCGCGTGTCGCGCCAGAACAAGGGACTCCCTTCGCGTGCCACGGGGGAGAGCGTTTTCCAGCGGGAGCAGGTTAAAATCCTGCATTTTTGCCCAGCACCATTTTCTTTCAATTTATCAACTTCTAAGGCTCATAACTTTTAACCTACATGTCCGTTTTGCGTGATTCTTTTTCCCACGCGACCGTAATCAAATTACGGATTCGTTTATCACCTCAGTTCGCATAAAAATCTGATTTATAAGCAAACGACTTATAAATCCTTTATGCGATTATTTGACCCGTTACTTTTTTTAGTATCACACTACAAGTTTATTAGCAATGTTCATTGCTTATAATTTTTACCCATTCCGGGCTTGCCAAAAATTAGTGCTTTCGCTTTCATTACATAGTTTGTATGCGTGTTTACATTCATCGGTTTATTCTGAAATTTTCCAATATTTAGCCAATCTTAACCACTTGCTTATTTTG
Organism: Helianthus tuberosus; assembly: GCA_030545235.1. Lineage (NCBI taxonomy): Eukaryota > Viridiplantae > Streptophyta > Magnoliopsida > Asterales > Asteraceae > Helianthus > Helianthus tuberosus. Next base: position 147,426,136 of record CM060423.1, read on the forward strand.
ACCCGTTTAACAGTTTTTACGCATTTAAGCATCAATTTCGCTAATCTCCTTTCGCACTTTATATTTCCACATTTAAGGTATCTATCTATATTCCATAATCATAATGCAGGTTCCTAAACAACCTATATGGGTCGTTTGCCCAATTTACCCATCAAGGGCTTTTGGCCAATTTTAGTCCCTCACCTTACGACGAAGGATTTTCACTAATTATTTGACCAATATATCACTTTTAACTATAAATCTAATTATGCGTACCTGGCTCGGGTCATAGCATTGACCCGTTTACATACTTTTGCTTTAAATTTTCTAGTTAAAGCAACGCAAACATATGCTATTTCTTGTGATCACAAAACTCGACAAGTAGTTATCAGTTATTATTGTCAAATGGTGTTAACACACCATTTGACCCGTTTGGTCAAAATGATCATTTATCATAATATGATGGTATTTTGATACCATCTCGCCCCTTGAACCTATTCCGGTTATCACCATGAGTTCTTATTACTTAAAAGGCATTTCTTGAATTGTTTGACCCGTTTTGAATTATACCAAATGGTGTCTTTGCACATCTTTTATTCTATCCGTCAACTCGTGTCCGGATTACTATTTAACCACTTTTACCCGTTACGATTCACCCCATAACATATTGTTTAAAATTCCTTATTCATTAGTCTTTACCCGACTAGTTTACCAAATTACCCCTTTTTACCATAATTTATGGTTTCTTACCATTTTTACTTATTCCGACTTGCATTGCATCATGCCGGGACATCATATTTCAAATGCTTATCATAATTCACAATCTATATTCACAAGTAAGTGTATTGTAAATTAAAAAGGGGGTGCAAGCTTAACTTACCTTGCATCCGTTTTTGCTCTTCTTCGCGTATTTGATCCGTTTGACCCGCTTCCTTTTCCAAGCTTCCACCTAGCTTGTCAAGCGTCAAACTATCATATAATTTCCACAAGGTGGTTAGATTAGTCACTGAAGATCATGACCTTCACACCTTATGAATCTTTTTACTACTTTTCTTATTGAACTCTATCATAGGTCGATTTGACTTTTTAAGAGTCAATTCACCAATTGACATATATAAATGCACTAACAAGTTCACAAGACTCACTTAGGCACATTATCAAACACTTTATTCATTGGACAACATCTACGGGTTTTCATCCATAATTGAAATCCCTTTTATCATTTTATTAGGCATTCCTACGGATACCTAATCAAATCAAGTTCTACTTACAACCGAGTAGACGCACGATTTCACTTAGGCATGCTAACAAACACCTAGTGGGCATAATTTTTTTACACTTTTACAAACTAGTTCATAACTAGTTATTTCTATCAAGTTTCACACTTTTTTTCCAATTTTTGTGTCTAATCAACATTAAAATCCCAAATCTAACTTCAGGGAGTTCTATTAACACAATTTAACCATTATGATTCTAGGGTTCATCATGTTTCTACAAAACCCATTTAGTACATAATCGGGTGATCATGAATTCATAATTATGAACATCAATTCAACAAGTAAATGACTAGGGTTTACTCCTAACATAAAATCATTCCTAATTTCATCCAAACTTCGATCATGTAAACTAAAATTTCGATTTCATGTTTTCACCTAGAACTCAAGGTGAAACTAAATAGCAAAATTAGGCATACCTTATGATCCTTTCACGAAGGTGATCACTAATCTTTGCTTGGATTTCGTTTTGGAACTGATTTAGGCCTTCAATTTGATCAAATTGCATGAACTAGGGTTTGAGAGCAAGCTTGGTCGCTCCCCCTGTGTTCTGTACGATCCACACACACACAAGTGTGTGTTTGGAAATTAAATTTTGTTTTAATTAAAAACTAGTTTGATTTTTAACACCTTTGGCCCCTCATCTATTATTAGGTTCTTATTTTAGGTGTTTTTAACCCACTAACATGTTACTACAAGACTTTCCTCCAACTAGGTTATTTTTATTCCTAGTTAGCTCATTTTATTTATTACCGATATCGAATTTATAATATAAGGTTTATATTTTAGGGTACGACTCAGTTTATTTTAAGTCCCGTTATCTCAGGCTGTTTATAAACTTTTATTTTCTCAAAAGTTTTCGTTCAACTTTTATTTAATATTAGGTTTATTTGTTTAAATCCTAATATTTACCGGGTTAATTTCACCACTAACGGTATTTTTACCCGTTCATAAATATTAACCTGGTTTGATTACCAAACCCGTTTTTTTTGGGGTGTTACATTCCCGGATGATAATGAATTTCACAATTGTAATCATTCACCGTCTCTAGCCAACGTCTTTGTCTCATATTTAACTCTTTTTGATCAAAGAAGTATTTGAGACTTTTATTGTTAGTGAAAATAGTACATTTCACACCATATAGGTAATGCCTCCAAATCTTTAAGGCAAAAACCACAGCCGCTAATTCAAGGTCATGTGTCGGATACTTCTTTTCATGAACTTTCAATTTCCTTGAAGCATATGCGATCACTTTCTCCATTTGCATAAGTACACACCCGAGACCAAGCTGGGATGCATCAGAATATATGACCAGGTCTTCAGTTTCATCTGGTAACATTAATACCGGAGTGCTGGTAAACTTTTCTTTGAGTATTCGAAAGGCATCTTCTTGTGCACTTCCCCAAACGAATTTCTCATCCTTACGGGTCAACTTAGTTAATGGTGTCGCGATTTTGGAGAAATCTTGTATAAATCTTCGGTAGTAACCCGCAAGACCTAGGAAACTCCTAATCTCTGATGGATTCTTCGGAGGTTTCCATTTAGACACAACTTCTAGTTTGGACGGGTCCACCGACACTCCATCGGCACTGATAACATGCCCTAGAAACTGTACCTCACGTAGCCAAAAGGCACATTTCGAAAACTTCGCATAAAGTATTTCACGCCTAAGCGTTTCTAGTACTTCACGCAAATGACACTTGTGATCCGTTTCGCTCTTTGAATACACGAGAATATCGTGGATGAATACTATCACCGACTTGTCTAGCATTGGTTTGTAGACGCGGTTCATGAGGTCCATGAAAGCCGCAGGTGCATTCGTTAATCCAAAAGACATTACTAAGAATTCGTAATGTCCATAACGCATTCGGAATGTCGTTTTCGGTATATCATCGTCTTTCACCTTCAACTGGTGATAACCCGATCTTAAGTTGATTTTTGAAAACCAACTTGCGCCTTGCAATTGATCGAACAAGTCGCCGATCCTCGGAAGCGGGTATCGATTCCTTACCTTGAGTTTATTTAACTCCCGGTAATCAATACATATTCTCATGCTTTCGTCTTTCTCCTTTACGAATAATACCGGCGCTCCCCATGGAGAAACGCTTGGCCGAATAAATCCCTTGTCAAGTAAATCTTGCAATTGCGACAATAATTCTTGTAGTTTCGATGGCGCTAATCGATATGGTGCTTTGGCTACCGGTTTTGCGCCCGGAATTAATTCAATGCCAAATTCCACCTAGTGTTCGAGTGGTATCCCCGGTAGATCTTCCGGGAAAACATCTTCAAACTTCCGTACGACTGGTACGTCTTTAAATTCTGGAAACTCTTTAGTCGAATCATGTATGTAAGCCAGATACGCCTTACATCCATGTTGAACAAGCTTATAAGCTTCAATAAACGAGCAGACTACGGGACTACTACTTTTCTCCCCATAGATAGTAACATGTTTCCCGCTCGGAGATGTTAGTTGTATCTCCTTACGGTAGCATATTACCTTCGCCTGATATTGAGCTAGCCAATCCATCCCGATTACCACTTGAAATTCTCCCATCGACATGGGAATTAAATTGACAAAGTATTCTTCATCGTCAATGCTCAATTTGCAGTTCCAGCACATATCACAAACAATAAAACTTTTATTATTACCTATTTCTACTTCTAGAGGCATAAGTAATTTTATTAATGTGAATGTAGGGTTTTGAATAAATTGATGTGAAATAAAAGATTTATTTGCACCGGTATCAAATAAAATTCATGCTGGAATTGAATTTACAAGAAATATACATGAAACCACATCAGGTTCAACTTTAGCCTCTGCGGCTGTCATGTGGAAGGACCTTGCCCTCGACTCTTGGGTATCAGACTTTATGTCAGTTGTTTCTTTGGTTCCTACCAATTCCGGACGTTCAGACTTCTTATGTCCCGGTTTATAACATTTATAAAACACCGACACCTTTCCTGGGTAATTTGCAACCACGTGTCCCACTTTTCCACAAGTAGGACATGGTTTGTATTTAAAGTAGCATTCGCCCTTATGAGTTTTTCCACATATTTTGCACTGAGGTAACCCCCCTTTAATAACTCCTTTCTTAGGAGTTTCATTAGGCTTTGATTTCTTCGCGGGGCTTGGATTTACATCCAACATCCTCTTTTCGCCCCTTTCAATCTGTTTCTTCAGCTCGATCTCTGTTTCGCGTGCGGCGTTTACTATCTCTGTAAGATGTCCGTATTTTGAAGGAGCCACCAACTCCCGATACTCCACACTTAATGTGACATCCCGGAAAATCAGGTATCTTTCCTGATTCATTTTGCGTGTTACCTGTTTATAAAGTACGTATTTAGTTAGAAATTACGTGTGTCCCGGATAAATTAGTCGCGTGTTATTCGTTTATATTTCGTTAACATAAAACTTGACTCTCATAACCAAATTATCATTATGTGAATTAATCGGAAACTAAACCCGAAACCGAACATTATGATATGCTATTTTGCGAAACCTACTAGGAAACCGAAACCCGCTACCTTGTGCCGAAAGCCGAACCCACCCCATTCCCCACACTAATCTCAACCAAACCCAACCCGACCAAACCCCTTCTCGGCCCACATACCCAAACCGCCCACACCCTCTCCTCCTTGTGTTTTATATTTACGTATTTGTGCATGAGATAAAAAAAAAAGAAACCCTAGCTTTCTTCCTGGTGTGTGTGCAACGACAGCCCCCCTATCTCACGATCGCACCTCTCCTCCTCCGTAGCCTCCTCTCTTTCGCTTCAAGGTTAGTTACGATCTATGTGATAAAGCTGCGTTTCTGTGATGTTTTGATGTTACATACCTAGGGTTTGTGTGATTCTTGACATACTAGATGATATTTGATGAGTTAACTTGCTGTTAGTCAATATAACTAAGTCTCATGATCGTTTAAACTTGTTCTAGTATATTAAAGATGAAAACAGAAAGATGATCAACATAAACAGCCAACTTAAGTTGGCTGTAAACAGGTCATTACATATCTAAAAACTAATTTTCTGATGTCTAAAATGTACGTTTTTGAAAAACGCTTCGAATGGCGCTGTAATCACATTTTTCTGAGGGCGTTTGCTATTTTTAAAGTATTGTTTTGTACAGCAGCTAAAGCTGCGTATTTTCTGCAGAAATTACATGTTGAGTTTTACATTATATCCTGCAAACTGAATAGAGTTAGGTCATGAAATTCGTACAGTAGCTGGGCACGGATGTTACCGAAAAACTCCCGATGGAATTTCACCAATCGGATTGACGATGATTTTTAAATAAATTATTCCGTGGACTGCAGTCAGAAAGTGATGAATCTGACTGCAGCCTAGTAGATGATTTTTAGTAAATAAATGATAATGATTTAGGTCTTGAGATTTTTACACAAAGTGATGCGGACTACCTGGAACGTTCTGTAAGTTATTTAGAATTTTTGGAATAAGATAACTATTTTATAAAAATACCCGAAAACAACCCAGTTCTGGACGTCAAAGCTGAAACGTAATAAGTTGTTATGTGCGTATCTAAGTGTTGTTTATGCTATCTGAGAATGATCAAACTTGTTAGATGTCAACGAAAATGTTATGTGAATCATTTTGTGCTATGATCACAAGAAATCATATGTGAAATATGTATATGTGTAACAACCCGCACGTTCGTGCGCTGTTACTACTTGCTATACTCGTTACGCCTAGCACTAGAGATTCGGATCATAATGTAACTATATCGCTTACATCGCTATATCGCAGTATCTTCTTATATATCGCATACCTTATCGCTATAACATATCATATCGCACGTACTAACACTCACGATGACATTGAGTGAGGACCTATTCTACCCTCCTCGATAGCCGTGATGTGTCGCAACGCAACGCACCGCATATTCGAAACGCGCAACTTGATTATCGCAATGCAGACTTTGAAATGTGGGTATTTATACGACCCTTTGTGACTAATATAATAAATGTATGAATGTGTGTATGAAAATGTGTAACCAAACTATCGCGACGCTTAACGAACAAAACGAAACATCGAAACGCTATTTGCCAGAGCCACTCGACCGAGTGACTACTCGATCGAATGGCCATCCGATCGGAGTGTCATCCGATCGGTGCCATCCTATCCGACACTTGTGCACCTTCCCTTTTTTGCAACCTATAAATACCCCATGTCACATCACAAGTAAGGTGACAACTCTCTCATTCGACCAGCAGCACTCAAGCCCTCTTTTCTCTCGATTTCTCGCGATTCTTGTAAGTTTTCAACCTAAATCTTATACATCTATGATCTGCACACACTTCTTCATCATTTTCACCTTTGAATCTTAACTTTTAACTGTGAAATCAGCGGATTTGAGGTGTTCTAGGGTGATGTCATCATGGAGTTCTTATGAACTTCAAGTCTTGACTTCATTCCACCAAGAATAACTCAGATCTGAAGGATTTCCATAGGATTAAACAAGATTTTCGCATAGATCTAAACATTTCCATGGTTAAAGGATTGAAAGATGGTTTCCTAACTTTCTTTCAACTCTCTTACACTCAATGCACTAAAAAACCGATAGAATCGGGGCTCATTCAGGCCTTCCACTCCTCTCTAGTGATGTGTCGGTTTGAGATCTGGATCCTATCAACGAGACAACCGATTTCGAGATAAACATGAACAACCGTCAAGGAACAATCAACTGGTCGGATTATGGTGATCCATGTTCGATCGAACGACTTGGGACTTGACAAGCTTCCGTTGTTTAGTACGTTGTCATACCGTCTCGAGCAAACTGCAAAACTTTCAAAAATAATCAAGTTCAAGACGATCATGTTCGTTGGTACGGATTGCCGCACGATCGGATAGCCATCCGACCGAGCTGCTATCCGATCAGATTGCACTTGGTTCCAACACTCAACATTTTCAAACTTTCAAAGTATTTGAACATCGATCGGATTGCCGTCCGATCGGATAGCTATCCGATCGAACGACCATCCGATCGTTTGACATTTGGAACTTCGATACTTAAACATTTTTTTTTACAATTTTCAAAGATCATCAGTAACTAATGGATTGCCATCCGATCGGATTGCTATCCGATCGAGTGACAATTGATATTCACCAAATTACCTATGTTTTATTCCCCCATTTTACCCCTATTTTACGCGTTTTTGGCCGTAAAACCGAGAATCGAATAGTGAATTGGGTGTATTTGTGTTTACAGGCCTAAAATAGCGTGCCAAAAAAGAAGATGATGAAAACGAGGACTTTCCGGGCGAAACGGCAGAGCTGCGAAGTTTCTGTGAAAAATTCTGATCTGGGCGAGTTGCACGGTCGTGTAACTCGTGGCACCCCTGTGCGTTTCCGACAACCAGGCTCATCTCGGTGATGCACAGCCAGTGCGATCCAACGTGCAAGCCATCTCGACAATGCACGACCCTGCGACTGAAAGAACGATCGTGCGGATGCGATGACCAACCTCAGCCCGGAGATGCACCACCAGTGCAGAAGCTCGTGCAATCAAAACCTCGGAGATGCACACTCGTGCAATAAATGGCACGCCCATGCGACCACGAAGACCGGTCAAGATCTGATGATGTCACACAGCATGGTGAACAGTAAATTAAAGTGAACGGTCGTGCACTTTAATGGCACGACCGTGCGATCTGAAAAAGTTATAAAAAACAGAAGGCAGCTCTCATTTCGTAACTCTGGACTTTTGGGAGCTTTTCTGGCGATTTTCAGGTTCCGGAGGCTTTGCTTTTCACCCGGATTCAAGCCATCTTGTGCCGATTAGCTCAGTTATCATCCGAATTCTCAATGTTGTGCTTGTTTATGGTTTGATTCTTGAATCTTTCCATGTTTTTGTTATGTTTCAAGCATTTAGGTTGATGATTATGTATTATTGTAAGCCTAAGGGCAAAAATACTAGTATCCCTTGCTTAATTACAACCATTAGTATGTTAATTATGTTTGTAATGACACTTTGAAGCATTTTCTATATTAATCCTTGATGATTAGTTTGCAACCTTGTTTATTGATGTTGATTTCTTGATTATAAGTAATTATCTTGGATGATTAATATATGGTTAGTTGAGATATTTGAAAGAAGAAGCTTAATTAATCATGTATTAGTAGACTTTGAACTTGTTTAACTAGTTTAACTTGTTTCAAATGTGTGCACCATGATGCTAGAAATGGTTAGTGGTTTAATAAGGGGTAATTATTGTTAATCAAGAAAGCTTTCCCTCACGGAAGGACCTTAACGGGTTAAATGGTGTTATGAATTCTTGACATAAATTGTTAGCTTAGTTAGTAGTTTAGGCCAAAATTGCTATCTTGGTGAATTTATGTTCAAGATTTGTAAAATGAACTCGGTTGTGATTTAATCTAGTTTATGCTTGTCTCGGTGGTTGCATTGTGTTTATTGGTGTCACTTTCCTTGATTAAGTGAGGTTAGAAAACTCCTAACGGATGACTAACTTATCTTTAGGGGATTTTCATAGACATTTATCAATTGCACGTTAAAGAACAATTTTAGGTGGTTAAAGTGTGTTTATCGTTTTAGCTTTCCAAAGAATTGCCATGCTAGGATTCCCGAAAGGGATACTAATTGTCTTGAAAATGGAAAATTGACCAAATGTTTTAAGTGACAAAACCGACTTAGTTCATATACTTTGGTTGTGTATAAAGCAAGGCTATATATTTATTTTCTTATTTGGAGTCTATTATGTTCTTATAAATATTTGTTCATGCTTATTTTAGTTTTAAGAAAATCACACTCTTATCTTCCTACCGGTAGTTTAATGATAAAAGGTTTAGTATTATTTCTCCGCCCACATCCTTGGATCGACACTTGGTTCTTACCGATACTTTACTACATATATGACGGGCTACACTTGCCCTTTTGTGTGTGTTTTAATGTTGAAGTATAAATCACTTTTATAAATTTAAAACCGAATCGTGTGTAAGATTCATTGTAAAAACATGTATAAACGCGCACATCTCAAGTTTTTGGCGCCGTTGCCAGGGATGTGGTGAGCTTTAGGAACGACCCGAGTCATTATTTTATCGGTGTACATACTTGTGAATAATTGTGAATATTTTCCTATTCATTTATTCGTTTGTTTATTTGTTAATATTTCTTGCTTTAAATTTATTTTATTCGTTTTCAAGCTCATTTTCATACACTTATGAATTTTTATTCCATTTATTTGTTCGAATTCGAACTTGTTATTCATTTATTCTTTGAGTTTTCGGCTCCAAAAAATTGTTTTCACACTAGCCGATTCAATTGTTGTTATTGTTTTGATTTTTATAAAATTTTGGGCCCATTTTCGAATTTTTATAAAATTTTTCAGCCCCATTTACAAAAATTCTGTTTCATTTCAGCAAAAAAAAAAAAAAACCTTAATATAATAATAATTTATTCATTGTGTCTATTTTTCGTTTGCAGGTTGATGTCCTCAACCCCCGCTCCCGATCCTGTTGAGCCGTCAGACGAACCCGAGCGTGATCTGAGCAGACGTCTTCGCGAAAGATCTCGTGCAGTTGGGCTGCTGCTCGCAGCTGGTGAGCCGGAGCCGGTGGTACCCGCTGAAGCCGAGGGCTCAGGGGACGAAGGAGACGCAATCATGGCGGACGACGAGCGACCTTTGAATGAATCGAATCACCCCGGAGGAACAAGCTTGGAGCCCAGTATTATTAGACCTACTATAGATGCACCTACTTTTGATATTAAATCTAGTATTATTAATATGGTGCAGAATTCGGTGCAATTTGATGGGCGCAAGCATGAGGATCCCGGACGACACATAGCTGCTTTTCTCGAGGTATGTTCGATGTTCAAGATTAGGGATGTTTTGGAGGATGCTGTTCGGTTGAGGTTATTTCCATTCTCGTTGCGGGACAAAGCCAGAGCTTGGCTTATGTCACTTCCAGCTGGGTCCATCAGGACCTGGAATGAGCTGGCGGAGTTATTCATGCAGAAATACTTTCCGCCAGAGAAAACAACCAAGCTACGAAACCGGATTGTAACCTTTCACCAGGACGAGGGAGAGTCGTTGCACGTGGCCTGGGAGCGGTTTAAAGATTTGTTACTTGATGTTCCACATCATGGCTTCTCCAAAAGACAGCTGGTATTGACGTTCTACCAAGGGCTCAATTAACACGCAGGAGAGATTAGATGTGAGTGCAGGAGGCGATCTAGGAATGAAGACGCCGAATGAAGCCTATGCTATCATTGAAAAAGCTGCGTTGAAGTCTAGCTCGTGTCGAGAAGGAGAGAGGCCGGACATCATCATCATCATCTCGCCCAGGAGTTCACGCTGTGGACGACTACACGGCCATTACTGCACAAATCTCAGCTCTTTCGGCGAAGTTTGATAAATTCCAGATGACTGCACAGGCTAGTTCTGGATGTGACTAGTGCGGAGTGTCACACGAGCTTGGTGCATGCTTCCAGGGAGTTGTGTATGAGGGCCAAGAAGAGGTAGATTTTGTGAGTAATCAGGTGAGGCCACAGAACAACCCGTACAACAATACATACAACCCGGGATAGAGGAATTACCCAAATTTTGGGTGGCGAGCGAATGTGGGTAATCAAAACCCACTAGGATTTGCCCAGTGCGCTCCGGCGCCACAGCAGGCTCATGGTCAGCAATTCCAACCTTACAACCAACCTTTCCAGCCACGTCCATATTCGTATCAAAATCAGGACACTCGGAGTAGTTCCCAGCAGCAGGCCCCTCAATCTAGTTCTAAGCTGGAGGAAATGATGGCTCAGCTTCTTTCTAGCTCCACGAGTGCAAATCAGTTGGCTGAAAAACGATATCAACAAAGCGAAGATCGTTTTCTAGCCCATGAGGGAGAAATGAGGAGTCAGAAAGCCTCGATTCAGAATATCGAGAACCAGGTTGGCCAGCTGGCGAAGATGATGTCGGAGAGACCCCCAGGTGGTCTTCCAGGCAACACAGAGCCAAATTCGCGTGGGCATGTGAATGCTGTTATGACCAGGAGTGGCAAGACTACCTGACCCAACATATCGGACTCACCACCGATCACTGAAGCAGTCCCGACTGATGCTCAGGACGAGGTGCAAGCCAGGCGAGGCCCAGCAAGTACAACGCAAGTCCAGGAGCCAGTTAAAGAGTACACTCCTTCAGTTCCATACCCTGGCTGGCTAAAGAAACAGAAAAACGAAGAACAATACGGTAAGTTCCTTGAATTGTTTAAAGAACTTCACATAAATATACCGTTTGTTGAAGCCCTGGCCCAGATGCCAAAGTATGCGAAATTCTTAAAGGACATCCTCTCGAATAAGCAGATGCTCGAGGATATATCATGTGTGGTGATGAATGAAAGTTGTTCTGCCATTCTACAAAACCGTCTGCCCACGAAGATGGGAGATCCGGGCAGTTTTACGCTCCCTTGCTTGATTGGAAACATGTCTGTTAGCCATGCATTGTGTTGGACCGTTACACAACCTCGAAACGTCAGTTAAGGATGTTCATCTTCAAATACGAAGGCGGAATCAACGTAAAAGAAGTCACAACAGCTAGTTTCCTTTTAATCTATCTTTTCTGATTGATTTTCGTGCTTTTACAATATATTCTGAAACAAATCCGACAGCACTTTGTCTCACACACAATGACCAAGTCTCTCTCAAATGAACAACACACACCTATATATATATAAGTAGTAGATTTCGCTTGAACATGTCATGTTCACTTCAAGCGAAATCACATGTTCTGATTTCGCTTGAACTACACATGACATCTTTCAAGCGAAATCTTCTACTTTAACGCATAAAATCCTAACTTTTAACCCTATTGTGTGTTCAATCATTCTATCTAGACCTAAGACTTGATTAAGACATGATCAATAGACATTCAATGCATCAACAGACTCCCCCTTGGATATTGATGAAGTCTTTGGCTTCAAGTCTTTGTCTTTATCATTCTTCAAACATTGTAAAAACTCTCTTCAATCTTTATCTTCAAACTTTAAACTTCAATCTCCCCTTTGACTGTTGATCCAGACTCCCCCTTTCACAGACTCCCCCTCTCACTTATGCTAGAATCTGAGATATCTGGTTCAAGCTTTGACAATTTGCTTCCGTTGGGAATAATGAAGTCCAAACCTGTTTCTCAACCAATAATCATTACAATTCTATCTTTTCAACAATAAATCACAAATGCAATCAGTTTTAACAATCCACTCAAGTATTCAGGTCCAAGTTAATGACCCTGATCACTTGATTAATCTACCAAGTTCAATTTAATGACCTTGGTTGATCTTTTGACGAATCAAACTGATTTTAAAAACATTTTCAAACATTTTCTGAAAATAACAAGTATCAAGTTAATGAACTTGTTTTTGATTTTCCAAAAATTCAAACTTCATCAAAGTAGGCTCTCCTCATTCTTCAGTCCAGAATCTCCTGCATCTGCTTCAATCAACTGAGAATCTAACAATCAACTCTCCACTTTGGTTTGTCGGAAAATAAAGCAGAAATAAAATCTTTTTGGATTTTATAAAGTGTTCTAAACTAAGAAATGAAATACAGAAAACTTAAATTGCAGAAAGTAAACAAAGTAAACTATTTACAAACATATTTTTGCGAGCGTGTTAGGGAATCATATCAGCTTTCAGACAAATCACAAGTACCGTTAAGCTTCATTTCATACTCAGATTTAAACAATTCACCTCGATTGTCGATATACTGATCCATCTTAAATTCCCACACAAATTTCAATTTACTCAGGATACGAATTAGATGAATTATGAACTTAGCTCATTCATGTGTCCCACCTCTTGAATATACTCCCGTATCCAAAATCCCAATAATCAGTCTTACAGGTGAGCATACTACAATGATATCTGTATATAAATTAGGTATGCGAGGGCCGAGGGATCTCAGGTCGATACTTCCGTATACGCAGAGAGATATCAGCTTCGACTTTACGGTATGTCCCCTTTAGAGGATCTTTTTGCTTACAACAGCAGCGACTATCAATTTTATTGTTTCATCGGCATGCTGAGGGTTTATGCTATGTTTCAAGCATTTTGCAGAAAGTATTATCCAAGGACTAGGTCAGAACCACCGTTCAGCAGAAGTCCCGGAATAATACCCCAGACATCATTGAGTATAAAGACCTAGTATATCAGATTATGAGACCTTTCAAACGAGATTTTAGGGGTTACCTATATATCCAAGTAGTGTTCCCCACGAATTTCACATGTTTGAAATTTAGGTTTATATCCCAAATAAATCTACTAAATGTGCGAAAACCTATCGACACATCATCAGTGAGACAGTTTAACTCATTTATACTTTACAAATCTTTAGCATACTGTAATCGTCTAGCCAATGTACTATCATTTTCCCTATATACACAAGCTCTTTTTCAGATTTTATCATGTTTTTGTATTTTTTCATTTTTTACTGTTTTTGTATTTTCTGAAAATATAAACTATATACAAATATCTACTCCCCCTAAATACCAAAACAAGTAAAAATTCGACAAACCATTGCAGATTGTTTCTCGTCTTTATCCACAACAGTATTCTCATCAACGCCAATTATGCCATCCGACACCGACATAAGCTTCATACCGTCCAGTTTTAACAAATATTTAAACCGATTTTTATCAAAAGCTTTGGTATGTAAATCAGCTTTCTGTTCGTCAGTGTGGATTTTCTCAATTCGTATCAACTTTTTCTCAAAACAATCACGAATAAAGTGATGACGAATTTCTATGTGTTTAGTTTTAGCGTGATGTACTGGATTCTTTGTTATATTTATTGCGGCCTCATTATCAACAAAAAGAGGTGTGTTAAGAAACTGCAAACCGTAGTCGCGCATCTGTTGCTGTATGCACAAGATCTGAGAGCAGCAACTGCTAGCAGAAACATACTCCGCTTCACATGTAGATAACGCCACAGACGTTTGTTTCTTACACTGCCAGGTAACCAATCTAGGACCAAAGAACTGGCATCCTGCAGTTGTTGATTTTGAATTGACTTTGCAGCATCCGAAATCCGAATCGGAATACCCTTCGAGCGTAAAGTTGCCTTTTCTAGGATACCACAACCCCAATGAAGGAGTTCCTTTCAGGTAGCGCAATATCCTCTTCACAATGATCATATGCGATGCTCTCGGGTTAGACTGAAATCTTGCTGCGAGGCACGTTGGGTACATGATATCAGGACGTGAAGCAGTTAGGTACATTAAAGAACCTATCATGGAACGGTAAAACGTTTCATCAGCCCTGTCTCCGGTGAGATCTGGGTGAATCCCATGATTTGTTGCAAGTGGGGTAGCAGCTGGAGTAGAACTTGACATCCTAAATTTCTCTAGAATATCATGAACATACTTTGACTGATGAATGAAAATTCCCTCAGGAAGTTGTTCAACTTGTAAACCCAGAAAGAATTTCATCTCCCCCATTGATGACATTTCAAACTTTTGCTTCATCACTGATTCAAAATCTTTGCATAGACTTTCATTTGTCGACCCAAAGATTATATCGTCCACATAAATCTGAACTATCAGAAGATGACCATCGACCTCTTTAGTGAAGAGAGTGGCATCCACTTTTCCACGAAAAAACTTGTTGGCTAGTAGGTGTTGAGACAAATTCTCGTACCAAGCTCTCGGGGCTTGGTGTAAACCATACAGCGCTTTGTCTAACAAGTAGACCTTGTTTTTGTGGATTGGATCGGTGAAGCCCGGTGGCTGACCGACATAAACCTCCTCTTTAACCTTCCCATAAAGAAACGCCGATTTAACATCCAACTGATAAACTTTGAAGTTCTTCCAAGAGGCAAATGCAAGGAAAATTCTGATTGCCTCTAGTCGTGCTACAGGAGCATAGACTTCGGTAAAATCAATCCCCTCCTGTTGACTAAAGCCCTGAACAATGAGTCGAGCTTTATTTCTTATAACAACTCCTCTATCGTCCCTCTTGCACTTGAACACCCACTTGTTATTAATCTTTCTATGACCATCCAGCAAATCAACTAACTTCCACACTCCCAATTTCTCGAATTGACTAAGTTCCTCCTGCATTGCATTGACCCAAGAGTCTTCAGTAAGCGCCTCTTTGTAAGTTCTTCGCTCAACCTGCGAGATAAAACAACTCAATGAGAATTCAGTTTGCAAAGGAGCAACTTTTGTATAAAAACATGTAAGCCCTTTATCAATCTGATTTCGAGTGCGAACGCCTGTATGCAATTCTCCTATGATCAACTCCTCTGGATGATATGAAAAAGTTCGCGGCATCACTTCGCTTGGAACATCTACATTTCCCTCCAGATTAGTAACATTCTGTTCTGCATCTTGTTCACCAACTTGGTTTATTTGACTTGAAATCTGAATTTGCTCCCCCTCAGAATCTGAATCACCATGATAAAAAACTGGCATGTTTTCAGCTTCTAGATTATCATTCTGAGCCGACTGATTATCCTGAGCAACTTCATTCTGTTGGACATCATCATGTTCACCAGCATTGCTTGGACCTGCTTCATCATCATTTGAAGTTTTCTGTGGTCTTCTAGAATACTCAGCTGGGAACCTTAGCTGTGATTCATATTCACGCAAAATATCCAACTCATCAAAGAAATCTTCATCATCCTCTGATTCTTCTCTTATGTCAAACGAATCCCACAGTTTGTCATAATGATAACGCCATGAATCACCAGGATTCTGTGGCGGCATAGTATAACCTTGACATTCCACATTTGCAGCTTCAATAATCCGCTTCTTAGTTGGAACGAAAACACGTCGCATCGGATTTGCATAACCAACAAAAATTCCCTCAATGCTCTTCGGACCAAACTTTCCATGAGGCTCTATAACCGTACAGGGTGACCCAAACGGTTCTAGATACTTCAAATTCGGTTTGCGGTTATTGATTAGCTCAAAACATGTTTTGTTGAACTTCTTGACAGTGAGAACCCTGTTGAGCGTATAGCATGCGGCAGAAACAGCTTCAGCCCAAAAATTTATCGGTAACTTTGAATCTGCGAGCATAGTTCTAGCCGTCTCGATTAGTGTCCGATTTTTGCGTTCTGCGACTCCATTCTGCTGCGGAGTATACGGAGCACTAAACTCATGCAAAATACCTCTTTCATCACAAAATTCTTCCATCTTACTGTTCTTGAATTCAGTACCATTATCACTTCGAATTCTCTTGATACGCCTTTGGTACAGATTCTCAATCTTCCTGAACAGCCCCATCAAACTGTCAAATGTTTCATCTTTCGTCTTCAAGAAAGAAACCCACGAAAATCTGGAATAATCATCAGTAACGACCAAACAGTAGTAATCTCCTGTAATACTTTTGACATTCACAGGACCAAACAAATCCATGTGAAGTCTTTCCAAAGGTCTCGAAACTGAATTGACTTGTTTTGTAGGGTGTGACTTTTTCTTCTGCTTGCCTTTGATGCAGCTAATGCACTCCCCTTCCAGATGAAAACCTTTGATATTAACTCCCAAAACCAAATTATTGTGCACCAAGTGATTCATCTTCCTTAGGTGAATATGCCCCATCTTGCGGTGCCACAATCTCGATTCTTTCTCAGTTGCTCTAGAAACAAAACAATGTGCTTGACCAGCAGTTGTAGTTGCTACACTCATATCTAACATATATAAATCATTCACTCTGGGTGCCCGCATGATAATCCATTCTTCAGGAATAACAAATCCAGGTTTCAATATCAAACATTCTTTGTCCGTGAAGTGAGTAGTATACATATTGTCACAAATCTGCGAGATACTAAGCAGATTGTTTTCAAGCTCAGTGATGTAGTTAACTCTCTCAAACGTCACAATCCCATTGGATTACGTTCCTTCACCAACAATTCTACCACCTTCATGACCAGCAAATCCCACATAACCACCATTGATATTCCTCACATCATACAGCAATGCAGTTTTTCCTGTCATATGTCGAGATGCGCCACTAACCATGATCCATCTTGAAATGGCTCTTGGAAGATCCTGCACATACCACAAGTTGATTTCAAAACATTTTAATAAAGTTGCCGATACATGCTTCGCAATCAAGGAAGCTCCGGCAATTCAAACTGCTTAATTGAACATGGTGTCCACCCAGGCCTCATCAGCCTTAGGTGTAACCTTGACCCTCGCAATTTGAATTTTGAAATTTTCAGCCTTCAAAGGTGGAAAATTTGCATCATAATCAACCGAAATTGATTCTTCAGCCTTTTTCACTTCAGAAGTTGAAATTTTCATTTCAGTTTTTGGTTTCCAAACTTGTTGAGATAAAGTAACCCTTTTATAAAACTTGTCGCTTTTAGTTACCACTTTCTTTACGGGTTCATTTTTCATTTTGATGTTGTCATTTTTCTCATTCTTTTTCTCAACAATGATTGGTGCTTTACCCTTCACATCAACTTTCTTCTTTTGTCTGTCAACAACTTCAGTCTTAGGTTTGGAGTTGGTACAATTTCTTGCAATGTGACCAACTTTGTTACATCTAAAACATGTACGAGTATCAACAACTCGACTTGTGCCTTCAGACTGAGGTTGTGATGCCCTCTTCTCAAAGAACTCTTTATTTGATTTTGAAAAAAATTCATTTTCCTCATCAGAAAGTGAACTTGAACCGTTCACAAACACCTTCTTTTCTGCAAATCTTTTGTTTTGAAAACTCTTCTTCTGATAACTCTTACCACCCCGATAACCACCCGACCAATTGTTTCGATTGTTGTTATAAAAACGTGGTGGAACAACAGGTTTCTTATAGTAAGCTTTATCTTTCTCAAAATTCATTTGCCTTTTTGTTTGTTTTAAACTGTTCACTTCTGACATCTCAACTTCAACCAATTTGAAAACATTTGTCAACTTTTTCACATTAACATTTTCAATAGGAAACTCAGAATCCGAATACAACTTATCAGATCCAGCCATCTTGTACATCACAAGACCCGGTTCATTATTTAAGTTGTTTTTGGATTTTGGTTTCTGAATGTACTTGTCTAAGAAACATCCATCTTCCTCAGTAGTGTCACTATCCATTTTTAACACATTTTCAACAACACCTTTTACAATATCATTTTGGACACTATCGTCATTGGAAGATGTGAATGTGACATCAATGTTCTCCGGAAGTTTAACTACACTTTCTTCCTCAATTTCAACCAACCCAGATTGCTTTTTCGTGTAGTTATCAAGAACAGGTGGTGGTACTTGATGAAACCCCACCCCAGTTCCATCACAATACACATCTTCGCCCGCTTTGTCTTTCCCGATGGGTTTGGGAATAATGTGTTGTAAAACAAAGCTTGCGGAACTGTAACTGTTAAGCTTCAACTGGATTCGCTCGTTTTCAATTTCAGCCTCTTGAAATTTAAGTTTTAGTTTAGCGATTTCATCCAGTTGTTGGTTGATTGATTCTTCTTTTACTCTAAGCACTGCTTTTAAGTGTTCATTTTCTTTAAAAGTTTTACCATTTCGATCATCACAATCTTTCATTGTGCTTTTGAGTTTTTCAAATTTTTCAAAAATCTGACGGTTTTCAAGAATCAACTTTTCATTTTCTTGTTTAATTTTGTCATGATCAATTTTATCAGTTTCAATTTGAGCAGTTAATTCTCTTATCCGTTCAGTTGAAGCTTTAACTGTTTTGTCACGACCAAGAATCTGATTCTCAACGCTTCTGACCTTTGCTATCAGATCTTTAATTTTCTCACCGTTGAGATACGTGACAGTATTACAAAATTTGCACTCTTTGTTGCAATTTTTGCAATCAACATTTCCTTCGATCTTTTTACCTGACGCATTTGTTGACGAGTTTGGACTAACCTGGCCTTTTGACTCAGACACGGAGTTAGAATCTACCTCAAGTGCTTTAGCAGCCAGCACTTTGTCAGCCATTTTTCCCAGGTTCTCTGCAGTCAACTCCTGCGTTGTATCGATAACTCCAGTATCAATCTTCTTTGATTTTTCGATCACTTCTTTCTCTTTCTTCTCTTTTTCTTCTTTTTCTTTCTTCTCTTCCTCTTTCATTTTCTCGGTTGGAGTTCCCCACCATTTGTTCTGCCAATACTCATCCTCATCTTTCATCTCCTTGATTAAGGCTTCCAGATCGAGAGTTTTGTGATCGATCGCAATATTTCCATACTCATCAAGATAACACTCCCTGTCTGGATCCCATCTTTTCGCTCTCTTTGCTTCCAAATAGATACCAGAAAGTCTAATAATTTTGTTTTCCGAAATCATCTTTCTGTATCTATACTTCTGCTCTTCAGTTCTATCATCTTTCCACGGAATAGGTTCATTTTTCGCCATGAATACGTAACCAACCGCATCTTCTTCCGGTAGAACCTCTTGACTCCAATCATACCCCTCATCATCGTAAATCACCGCAAGAGCTCTAGATTTCTCTTTGTTGTCTTCAACCTGCTTCAATCTAGGCGGCTCAGATTTATTCTGATGATAAATTGCCTTCTTGTAGTAATCATCTCTGAAAGGATTCTCCGACTCATCAGCATAAGCGTTTCTACATTCTCGTTTGAAGTGACCCTTCTGCTTACACTTGAAGCATGTCACTTTGGATTTATCGAACCCCAGCTTGGTAGATGGACCACCAATTGTCTTCCTGCCGGTAATTTCCATGAAACGCTGTGCTCGACGAACAGCACTTGCCATAGCCCAACGAATATCGATCAGTTCCATTTCTTCCGGATCAATCCGATCATAATCTTCTTTCGTCAGATTGGTGTTGCCTATCTTCCCAGCTACTAACCCTTCATATGATTCCAACACCGATGCTAGGAAGATCGTCTGCTGATTGGCCGACTCCTCATCAAAATTCTGAGCATTCTTCAAGTCTATTGCGATGTTACATTGAAAATGATTCTTTGCATCTGGATGATTTCCAGATGATGAAGATCCACTGTGATAACCACTGTGACTTCCACTGCTTTGACTGCTTTGACTTTCTTTGCCAGCTGTCGACACATTTTCAGCAGAAAACGCAGTCTTGGGAGAAGTTGCTTTTGGCATCATGCTCTTTGGATAATACAAATCCAAATTTTGTTTATAAGATGAGTGATTGACTTTGTACGTCTTTTTCAATTCCAGTTCATGACTTTCAAGTCTCTCAATCACCAAATCTGGTTTCAACTTTTCAGGAACAATAGTGTTCTTTAGCATGAGAGCATAATATCTCCACTCCATCTCGTCTGGTAACGAATCTAACAACTTGTCTACTTGCTCATCATCAGGATATTGAATTCCATGTCTATCTAATTCCAGCTTTAGATGCCCAAACCTCTCGATCATTTTTGATACTGATTCATTCTTTAAACATCCAAACATATCAAACTCTTTTCTAAGAAGTTTCTTTTTGTTTTTCACGATTTCAGTACTTCCTAAACATTTCTTTTCTAACTTTGCCCAAAGATCTTTAGCATTTGAATAATCTATCAATGAGATGATATCCTCCCGAACATACTGAAATAACAATGCCACACACTTTTGTTCGGTGGTTAAAGTGTGTTTATCATTTTAGCTTTCCAAAGAATTGTCATGCTAGGATTCCCGAAAGGGATACTAATTGTCTTGAAAATGGAAAATTGACCAAATGTTTTAAGTGACAAAACCGACTTAGTTCATATACTTTGGTTGTGTATAAAGCAAGGCTATATATTTATTTTCTTATTTGGAGTCTATTATGTTCTTATAAATATTTGTTTATGCTTATTTTAGTTTTAAGAAAATCACACTCTTATCTTCCTACCGGTAGTTTAATGACAAAAGGTTTAGTATTATTTCTCCGCCCACATCCTTGGATCGACACTTGGTTCTTACCGATACTTTACTACATATATGACGGGCTACACTTGCCCTTTTGTGTGTGTTTTAATGTTGAAGTACAAATCACTTTTATAAATTTAAAACCGAATCGTGTGTAAGATTCATTGTAAAAACATGTATAAACGCGCACATCTCAAGTTTTTGGCGCCGTTGCCAGGGATGTGGTGAGCTTTAGGAACGACCCGAGTCATTATTTTATCGGTGTACATACTTGTGAATAATTGTGAATATTTTCCTATTCATTTATTCGTTTCTTTATTTGTTAATATTTCTTGCTTTTAATTTATTTTATTCGTTTTCAAGCTCATTTTCATACACTTATGAATTTTTATTCCATTTATTTGTTCGAATTTGAACTTGTTATTCATTTATTCTTTGAGTTTTCGGCTCCAAAAAATTGTTTTCACACTAGCCGATTCGATTGTTTTTATTGTTTTGATTTTTATAAAATTTTGGGCCCATTTTCGAATTTTTATAAAATTTTTCAGCCCCATTTACAAAAATTCTGTTTCATTTCAGCAAAAAAAAAAAAAAAACAACCTTAATATAATAATAATTTACTCATTGTGTCTATTTTTCGTTTGCAGGTTGATGTCCTCAACCCCCGCTCCCGATCATGTTGAGCCGTCAGACGAACCCGAGCGTGATCTGAGGAGACGTCTTCGAGAAAGATCTCGTGCGGTTGGGCGACTGCTCGCAGCTGGTGAGCCGGATCCGGTGGTACCCGCTGAAGCCGAGGGCTCAGGGGACGAAGGAGACGCAATCATGGCGGACGACGAGCGACCTTTGAATGAATCGAATCACCCCGGAGGAACAAGCTTGGAGCCCAGTATTATTAGACCTACTATAGATGCACCTACTTTTGAAATTAAATCTAGTATTATTAATATGGTGCAGAATTCGGTGCAATTTGATGGGCGCAAGCATGAGGATCCCGGACGACACATAGCTGCTTTTCTCGAGGTATGTTCGATGTTCAAGATTAGGGATGTTTTGGAGGATGCTGTTCGGTTGAGGTTATTTCCATTCTCGTTGCGGGACAAAGCCAGAGCTTGGCTTATGTCACTTCCAGCTGGGTCCATCAGGACCTGGAATGAGCTGGCGGAGTTATTCATGCAGAAATACTTTCCGCCTGAGAAAACAACCAAGCTACGAAACCGGATTGTAACCTTTCACCAGGACGAGGGAGAGTCGTTGCACGTGGCCTGGGAGCGGTTTAAAGATTTGTTACTTGATGTTCCACATCATGGCTTCTCCAAAAGACAGCTGGTATTGACGTTCTACCAAGGGCTCAATTAACACGCAGGAGAGATTAGATGTGAGTGCAGGAGGCGATCTAGGAATGAAGACGCCGAATGAAGCCTATGCTATCATTGAAAAAGCTGCGTTGAAGTCTAGCTCGCGTCGAGAAGGAGAGAGGCCGGACATCATCATCATCATCTCGCCCAGGAGTTCACGCTGTGGACGACTACACGGCCATTACTGCACAAATCTCAGCTCTTTCGGCGAAGTTTGATAAATCCCAGATGACTGCACAGGCTAGTTCTGGATGTGACTAGTGCGGAGTGTCACACGAGCTTGGTGCATGCTTTCAGGGAGTTGTGTATGAGGGCCAAGAAGAGGTAGATTTTGTGAGTAATCAGGTGAGGCCACAGAACAACCCGTACAACAATACATACAACCCGGGATAGAGGAATTACCCAAATTTTGGGTGGCGAGCGAATGTGGGTAATCAAAACCCACTAGGATTTGCCCAGTGCGCTCCGGCGCCACAGCAGGCTCATGGTCAGCAATTCCAACCTTACAACCAACCTTTCCAGCCACGTCCATATTCGTATCAAAATCAGGGCACTCAGAGTAGTTCCCAGCAGCAGGCCCCTCAATCTAGTTCTAAGCTGGAGGAAATGATGGCTCAGCTTCTTTCTAGCTCCACGAGTGCAAATCAGTTGGCTGAAAAACGATATCAACAAAGCGAAGATCGTTTTCTAGCCCATGAGGGAGAAATGAGGAGTCAGAAAGCCTCGATTCAGAATATCGAGAACCAGGTTGGCCAGCTGGCGAAGATGATGTCGGAGAGACCCCCAGGTGGTCTTCCAGGCAACACAGAGCCAAATCCGCGCGGGCATGTGAATGCTGTTATGACCAGGAGTGGCAAGACTACCTGACCCAACATATCGGACTCACCACCGATCACTGAAGCAGTCCCGACTGATGCTCAGGACGAGGTGCAAGCCAAGCGAGGCCCAGCAAGTACAACGCAAGTCCAGGAGCCAGTTAAAGAGTACACTCCTTCAGTTCCATACCCTGGCCGGCTGAAGAAACAGAAAAACGAAGAACAATACGGTAAGTTCCTTGAATTGTTTAAAGAACTTCACATAAATATACCGTTTGTTGAAGCCCTGGCCCAGATGCCAAAGTATGCGAAATTCTTAAAGGACATCCTCTCGAATAAGCAGATGCTCGAGGATATATCATGTGTGGTAATGAATGAAAGTTGTTCTGCCATTCTACAAAACCGTCTGCCCACGAAGATGGGAGATCCGGGCAGTTTTACGCTCCCTTGCTTGATTGGAAACATGTCTGTTAGCCATGCATTGTGTTGGACCGTTACACAACTTCGAAACGTCAGTTAAGGATGTTCATCTTCAAATACGAAGGCGGAATCAACGTAAAAGAAGTCACAACAACTAGTTTCCTTTTAATCTATCTTTTCTGATTGATTTTCGTGCTTTTACAATATATTCTGAAACAAATCCGACAGCACTTTGTCTCACACACAATGACCAAGTCTCTCTCAAATGAACAACACACACCTATATATATAAGTAGTAGATTTCGCTTGAACATGTCATGTTCACTTCAAGCGAAATCACATGTTCTGATTTCGCTTGAACTACACATGACATCTTTCAAGCGAAATCTTCTACTTTAACGCATAAAATCCTAACTTTTAACCCTATTGTGTGTTCAATCATTCTATCTAGACCTAAGACTTGATTAAGACATAATCAATAGACATTAAATGCATCAACACATTGGCTGATTTGGGAGCGAGTATCAACCTTATGCCTTATAAAGTTTTTACTAAACCGGATTTGGGTGAGCCTTCACCCACTAGAATGAGCATTCGATTGGCGGACCATTCAATCAAATATCCGCGTGGATTTGTTGAAAACATGCTTGTTAAATTGTTTTTCCTGTGGATTTTGTTATTCTTGACATGGACGAAGATTCAAAAGTGCCTATGATACATGGACGCCAGTTCCTCAATATTGCGAGGATGATTGTTGATGTGGCAGCTGGCCAAATCACGCTCCGAGTAAATGACGAGCACGCGACATTTGATATCAAAAGATCAATGCAGCATCCGCAAAGGCACGATGACATGCTTTATTATGTCGACATCGTCGACGCATGTGTGTGCTCTCATTTCCAAGGCAATATTGAAGAGATTGATTCGGACACACGTCTGTCATGTGGGGACCTGACTGGCATTACGCAGAAGGGCCACGATTTCGAGCAGCCGACTTTCCAAGTCGGTGATGATGGTTCCCGAGGTTCGGATAAATTTGTGGAAATTGGCCATGTTGATGACGAGAAATCAAAGCCTTCGATTGAAGATCCACCGTCCTTGGAGTTGAAAGAACTCCCACCACATCTCGAGTATGCATTTCTGGATGAGGAGTGTCGCTTACCGGTCATTATTTCAGCATCATTGGCGAAAGAGGAGAAGAACCAGCTTCTCGAGGTTCTTAAACTTCATAAGAAAGCAATAGCACGGAAGATCATGGATATCAAAGGCATCAATCCTTCTTTTTGTACTCACAAGATTCTGATGGAAGACGAGTACAAGCCCAGTGCACAGCCTTAGAGGCGATTGAATCCAAATTTGCAAGATGTGGTAAAGAAAGAAGTGATTAAGTTGTTGGATGCCGGATTGATTTATCCTATATCTGACTCTATGTGGGTGAGTCCAGTGCAGGTAGTACCCAAGAAAGGTGGTATTACTATAGTCCCAAATGATAGGAATGAGCTGATTCCTACCCGTACCGTCACTGGGTGGCGAGTTTGCATCGACTACCGCAAACTCAACGATGCTACTCGCAAGGATCACTTCCCGCTTCCATTCATCAACCTGATGTTGGAACGTCTGTAAGGGAAGTCGTACTTCTGTTTCTTGGACGGGTTTTCTGGATACTTTTAAATTCCTATTGCTCCTGAGGATCAGGAGAAGACTACCTTTACCTGCCATTTTGGCACATTCGCCTACCGGCGAATGCCTTTTGTGTTGTGTAATGCACCGACAACCTTCCAGAGATGCATGGTTGCGATTTTTCATGACATGATCGAGGATTCTATGGAGGTTTTCATGGATGACTTTTCGGTATTTGGAGATTCCTTTGATCATTGTTTGGAAAATTTGAAGAAAATGTTGAAGAGGTGCGAAGAAACGAATCTTGTCCTAAACTGGGAAAAGTGCCACTTCATGGTACGAGAGGGCATAGTTTTGGGACATAAGATTTCACGTGCTGGTATGGAGGTCAATCCAGCTAAAGTTGATATTATTTCACGACTTCCTCCGCCCACCTCTGTGAGAGCAATACAGAGCTTTCTTGGTCATGCAGGGTTCTATAGGCGATTCATCAAGGATTTTTCCAAAATCGCTAGGCCCATGACCCGCCTGTTGGAGAAAGACGCTCCGTTCATCTTTGGGGATGATTGCTTGAGAGCTTTTGACCTTCTCAAGCAAAAGTTGATTGAGGCCCCTATTTTGGTCGCACCAGACTGGAGTTTGCCATTCGAAATTATGTGCGACGCGAGCGATTTTGCTATTGGGGCCGTTTTGGGTCAAAAGAAAGAAAAGCACTTTCACCCGATCTATTATGCGAGCAAGACTCTTCACGGCGCTCAGGAGAACTATACCATGACAGAAAAAGAGCTCTTGGTGGTTGTTTTCGCATTTGATAAATTTAGATCGTATTTGGTGCTTTCAAAGACAATTGTGTATACTGATCACGCAGCCATCAGATATCTTTTTAGCAAACAGGATGCTAAACCGCGTCTCATCAGATGGATCTTATTGCTGCAGGAATTTGATATCGAAATTCAAGATAAAAAGGGTGCGTTGAATGTAGCGGCTGACCATCTATCTCGGTTGGAGCATGGAGAGATCAAGGACACGCGTTGGGATTCAATCAATGACAATTTCCCACACGAGTCGTTGATGAGCATTGAGATATGCGATGAGTCACCTTGGTTCGCCGACTTTGCGAACTATCTTGCTTGCGGGATTCTGATTAAAGAGTTGACTCACCAACAAAAGAGGAAATTCTTTTCGGACGTCAAGCACTACATTTGGGACGACCCTTTCTTGTTTAGGGTTGGTGCTGATCAGGTAATTAGGAGGTGTGTTTCGGGAAAGGAGGCGACTGACATTCTGCGCCACTGTCACGAGGGACCTACTGGAGGTCACCATGGAGCCAATTTCACCGCTAAGAAGGTGCTTGATTCGGGGTTTTATTGGCCGACAATATTTCATGATGCGCAGAAGTGGGTCAGTGCGTGCGATGCTTGCCAAAGGGCAGCAAATATATCGGCACGCGACGAAATGCCTCAAAACTGGATTCAAGTTTGTGAAGTCTTTGATATCTGGGGGATAGACTTCATGGGACCATTTCCCCCCTCACGAGGAAACGAATATATCCTGGTTGCGGTTGATTATGTATCGAAGTGGGCGGAGGCACAAGCCTTACCCACCAATGATGCCAGGGTAGTCGTGAGATTTTTGAAGAGTTTGTTTGCCCGGTTTGGTGCACCGAAGGTGCTTATCAGTGACAGAGGGACCCACTTTTGCAATACTCAGCTGGAGAGAGCTTTGTCCCGTTATGGTGTGCATCACCGTTTATCCACGCCCTATCATCCACAAACAAGCGGGCAAGTGGAGGTCACGAACCGGGGGCTGAAACGAATCCTTGAGCGGTCGGTAGGTGCAAACCGCAAGGATTGGTCGGACAAACTAGACGAAGCGCTTTGGGCTTTCCGTACGGCTTACAAGACGCCTATTGGGACTACTCCCTTTAGGCTTGTTTACGGAAAGGCATGTCATTTACTTGTGGAGTTGGAGCACAAGGCGATGTGGGCTCTAAAAACAGCAAATTTGGATCTAAAAACCGGAGGTGAAGCCCGGTTCCTTCAGATTCACGAGTTAGAGGAGCTACGACAACACACTTATGAGAACTCCGTGTTATACAAGGAGCGCACCAAGAGATTGCATGATAAACGCCTGAAGGACCATAAACAATTCCAAGCGGGAGATCTTGTCTTACTTTACAACTCGTGGTTGCGTTTATTTCCGAGAAAATTACATTCGCGTTGGACGGGTCTGTACACGGTAAAAGAGGTATTTCCATATGGGACTGTCGCAATTGAGAACGCGGACGGCGTGATTTTCAAGGTAAATGGTCATCACTTGAAGCTTTACGTTGGTGGGCCGATCGAGTCGGCGGTGGAGGTTATCGAGCTCCACACCCCGCATACATCCTAAGTGTGGGGAGGAGAGTCTACGCTACTGACTCGAGGACCAAAAATGTAGCAAGAGCGTCTTTGGCGCTTTAGGGGTAAAATTGTCCATATTTGTGTTTTTGTCGTTTTTATGCGTTTTTTCGCGTGTTTGGAAGTTTTCATAGTCATGTACAGTTTTTAATCATGCCGAGCGAAGGGTCTATGGTGGAATATTGTTAAAACAGTTTGCGGATGGTAAAAATGGTGGAAAACGGCCGAAAAAGCTGTTGAAAATGGTTTCTGCAGAAAACAGACACATCTGTAGATCTGGCACGACCGTACCACAGACCGCACGCCCATGCGGTTGTGAGCCAGCACCTCGATTCGCACCCCCAGTGCATTGCCGAGGTCAGCGTGCCAGGATCGGTCGTCATCGGAGACGCACGACAGTGCGACTGGTCAAGGGCAGTTTGGTCATTTGCACTATATATATAGCCCTTATCTACACTCATTCCCTCATTCGCGAACCCTAAACTGCACCAGCCGTTCCAGACCGAGTTTTCCCCAAAATCGCACAATTTTTCGCACGGTTTCTCAGATCCTTTCGCACGGTATGTATTTTCTCTTCGATTTTCGGTTTTAATCCTGTTCTAGGTTAGATTTCCAGATTTCTTCAAGGCTTTTTAGGGTTCCCTTCATAAATACAATCAAAACCCTAGCCCTTGCAAGAATCATCTGATTCGTGAACATCCGGTCGGATTTCCAACCCCTGTTTGCCAAAAATTTGATAATTTTCAGAAAAATCTGGCTGTTCTGGTTCGGGGGTTCGAAATCTGCAGAAAACGCTGTCGCACGGTCGTTCCTTCGGTGGAACAGTCGTTCAGTTACGGATGCTCACAAGGTTTTGCTGTGATATCGGAGTCGCACGGCCGTTCAAGTTTGGCACTGTCCGTGCGTTGTCGACGAATTCCGATCACAGGCACTGGTCTAGGGGACGCACGACCGTGCGTCTGGTCGCACGCCCGTGCGAATCGCCCAGATCAATAGAACAGTAGCTTCATAACTGTGTGCTAGGCTGTTCCGAATGATATTTTTTCTGCTTCTCCTGTTCTAACTGTAATCCCTCATGCAGATGAACCATCCGTTTCTCCAATTCAACGAAAACGACGCACGAGAAAATCTTTGCATTCCGAAACTTAATGCACTATGGCAAAGGTGGAATCAATTCGGCACCCCTATAAGGTTGGATTGGGATGTTATGACTGAATTAAACCAACGCGACCGGCTCGAAAACATGTTAACAATTCCGCTTGCGCGGTTGGTCAACATTGACCGGCCGATCTATTTGGAGCTTACGCTAGAATTCTTCGCTACCTACTCGTATGACAAGCCAAAAGCGAGTAGAGTTCCAAACTTCCGCTATAAGAAACGGATAAATTTCAGGTTAGGCGGTCGTTGGCACAGTTGGACTGTGGGAAGGTTGGGTCGGTATCTACACCGATGATGAAATGGACTCCGAGTTCTTTACTGATCACTTCACCTTCCCCAGCGAAGACGAGCGGGGTGAGTTTTGGGGGCGAGATGCAGTTGGCGGGCCGTATGATCCTTGGGTATCCAAAGCTTCAAGATTGCGAGACCCTTTACATAGAGTTATACACCACATCTTCAGCCACACTATCGCTGGGCGCATGGACAGTTTGGGAAACTGTCTAACACCGGATATTATATTTCTTTATGTGCTCGCGAAGGGGGTCTACATCAACCTCGCCGAGCGGATGGCTGAGTACTTTGTGCATAGCTCGGGTAGAGCCGCCAATAGTCAGATACATGGTGGTCAGTATGTGACCCAAATCGCCTACAACATGGGCATAATGACTGATGAGGTGGTTCAGGATCTTACTTTGGTTATCGAGGGTATGTATGTTGACAACTGCTCTTTGAAAGCCATGGGGATTATCGCGGAAACGGACAATGGAGATCGGTTGAAAGGGTTGGAAAACGAGGTCTGGGACCCGTTGCCTCCACTCACAGGGGATGGTGAGGATGAAGTTATGCATGAGGAGGACGAGGAGCAGCATGAGCAGCCACCACACTCACCACCACACTCCCCGCAGTTCCAGTACTAGCCACCCGGCATCCCTTCGTATCCAGAGTTCTATGGCCGGTTCCAGCAGATGCAGATTAGCCAGGAGCAGCAGCGGGTTAATATAGAGCAGATAAGGGCTAATCAAGATCAGCTTAGGGCCAATCAAGAGGCGATGCGGGCGAACCAAGAGTTCATGCGCCAGGAGGTGCATGCTGGATTTTCATACATATTTGAGGGCTTCAGAACGCCTACCCTAACTACTATGGCGAGCCCCCACAGTTCCCATTCGGGAACCCAGGAGATTATGGCGGGGCAAGCCCATCCGGCACAGGAGGAGGTGCGGATGACGAGCAGTAGTGGGAGTTCTGAGCTAGTGGATGTGGTGTTATTTTAGTAGTTTATTTCTTGGGTGTTCATTTTGGTTTTCATTTCAGACACCCACGGTTATGTACTTTATTTTTCAGACATTATCGTTTGTTTGCTTTGTTTTATGTATGGATACTTAGTACTCCTTTTATTTATGTAAATTATGGTTTGTTTGCGTTTAGATTGTCTCTGCCTTCTGTTTTGTTTTGCTTTGCTTTGCTTTGCTTTGCTTTGTGACATCCATACAGATTTTGAAAGCACGTCTTGGACTGGAGCACACCACAGAATCAGCTTTGAAGACTCGTTTCATCTACATTCATCTTCAGGGGAGTGTTATTCTCCTTTTTCTCTATTCTGGGTTTCGCATTGGGGACAATGCGAAGTTCAAGTGTGGGGAGGGGGTTTAACATTTTGACTTTGTTTGTCCTATGTATAAAAAAAATCAGAAAATTGTATATATTTTTAGTAAATAAACCGGTTAGTTGTATTTTAGAAAGCTCCTGATATGACAAAAACCCGGCAAGCCAAATAAATTTTGAAAAAGATAACTAGAAAACGTGACAAACAAAGAATGACTTGCATGATAATTTTCACACTTTCACCCATTCCTTCCGTTATGTGAGCATGTTTGAGCCTTAAAATTGTTATATGTTTGTTCATTTCGAAGTAGGAGTGAGCCGGATGTCACGTGTAGTTTAGAACTTGTCACTAACATGCTTGTTAAGACCATGAATGTGTGAAATTGTGTAGAAATGATAGAGGCACTTAGAAAACCCCTTTTGTTGTTAGCCTTGTTCTTCTTGTTATGTGTCCCTAAACCCTACGTTACCCATTAGGATTAACCATGTTGAGCCTTTCCCGTGTTTTCCTTTGTTCACCCAACAAAATCACCCACTTAGCCAAATTTAGCATTTTTATTTTTAAATCTTTTGTGTTAAAACTCGGTCAAATCATCGTTTAACTAGCGTTTCTTGTAGTTAGTTGTTCGTTGTACAAAGCCATTAGATCATATTTATATGAAAAAAAATCCCAGAAAATTTGAAAATAAAACACCCTAAAATAGGGTGTAGTCGACAAAATTCGAGCAATTTTAAATGCTAAAATGATGAAATCCCGTGGATCAGCTCGATATCACAAAAGCCGCCTTTTTAAGGCGTTAGTATGTATAGTTTTATTGTTTTACGCTAGTTAAACGTAACTACCGAGTTTTAACCATTTAGTCACTTTAAAAATTCCCATTCCTTACCCTTCACCCAAGCCTATCGTTATAACCCGTAAAGAGCTCTTGATTTACACTTTTTCGCATGTTAGTTGGTGGAGATAAGATCTTGTGACAAGCTTATGATATTACACGTTTCATTGTAGAGGCATTGAGTGTTTACACATACACATTTTATGTATGTTTCACAGATAAAACCGAGTGTGTGTGAACATTGTGAGGTGTGTGAAGATTAGCATGCTAAGTCAATTGGAAGTGAAATCACGGCTTTTTGGTTATCCATACATATATTTGAATGTGCTTGTTTGGTTTGAATCACTTGATGTTGCGTTTCGAAAACCCGGCTAACCGGTTGTAGTTATATTAGTAGGTAGTTTGTAAATTCTCGTTCTTGTTAGAATCTAGCTTTTATTGCATTTTAGTTTTAGCTTGCGTGAGGACAAGCAAGGTTCAACGTGGGGAGGTTTGATATTCACCAAATTACCTATGTTTTATTCCCCCATTTTACCCCTATTTTACGCATTTTTGGCCGTAAAATCGAGAATTGAATACTGAATTGGGTGTATTTGTGTTTAGAGGCCTAAAATAGCGTGCCAAACAAGAAGATGATGAAAACGAGGACTTTCCGGGCGAAACGGCAGAGCTGCGAAGTTTCTATGAAAAATTATAATCTGGGTGAGTTGCACGGTCGTGCTACTCGTGGCACCCCCGTGCGTTTCCGACAACCAGGCTCATCTCGGTGATGCACAGCCAGTGCGATCCAACGTGCAAGCCATCTCGGCAATGCACGACGCTGCGACTGAAAGAACGATCGTGCGGATGCGATGACCAACCTCAGCCGGAGATGCACCACCAGTGCAGAAGCTCGTGCAATCAAAACCTCGGATATGCACGCTCGTGCAATAAATGGCACGCCCATGCGACCACGAAGGCCGGTCAACACAGCATGGTGAACAGTACAATAAAGTGAACGGTCGTGCACTTTAATGGCGCGACCGTACGATCTGAATAATATATAAAAAATAGAAGGTAACTCTCATTTCGTAACTCTGGACTTTTGGGAGCTTTTCTGGCGATTTTCAGGCTCCGGAGGCTTTGCTTTTCACCCGAATTCAAGCCATCTTGTGCCGATTAGCTCCGTTATCATCCGGATTCTCAATCTTGTGCTTGTTTATGGTTTGATTCTTGAATCTTTCCATGTTTTTGTTATGTTTCAAGCATTTAGGTTGATGATTATGTATTATTGTAAGCCTAAGGGCAAAAACACTAGTATCCCTTGCTTAATTACAACCATTAGTATGTTAATTATGTTTGTAATGACACTTTGAAGCATTTTCTATGTTAATCCTTGATGATTAGTTTGCAACCTTGTTTATTGATGTTGATTTCTTGATTATAAGTAGTTATCTTGGATGATTAATATATGGTTAGTTGAGATATTTGAAAGAAGAAGCTTAATTAATCATGTATTAGTAGACTTTGAACTTGTTTTACTAGTTTAACTTGTTTCAAATGTGTGCACCATGATGCTAGAATGGTTAGTGGTTTAATAAGGGGAAATTATTGTTAATCAAGAAAGCTTTCCCTCATGGAAGGACCTTAACGGGTTAAATGGTGTTGTTATGAATTCTTGACATAAATTGTTAGCTTAGTTAGTAGTTTAGGCTAAAATTGCTATCTTGGTGAATTTATGTTCAAGATTTGTAAAATGAACTCGGTTGTGATTTAATCTAGTTTATGCTTGTCTCGGT
This sequence comes from Helianthus tuberosus, assembly GCA_030545235.1. Lineage (NCBI taxonomy): Eukaryota > Viridiplantae > Streptophyta > Magnoliopsida > Asterales > Asteraceae > Helianthus > Helianthus tuberosus. The sequence goes on from CM060423.1 coordinate 147,459,163, forward strand.
GGTTGGATTGTGTTTATCGGTGTCACTTTCCTTGATTAAGTGAGGTTAGAAAACTCCTAACGGATGACTAACTTATCTTTAGGGGATTTTCATAGACATTTATCAATTGCACGTTAAAGAACAATTTTAGGTGGTTAAAGTGTGTTTATCGTTTTAGCTTTCCAAAGAATTGTCATGCTAGGATTCCCGAAAGGGATACTAATTGTCTTGAAAATGGAAAATTGACCAAATGTTTTAAGTAACAAAACTGACTTAGTTCATATACTTTGGTTGTGTATAAAGCAAGGCTATATATTTATTTTCTTATTTGGAGTCTATTATGTTCTTATAAATATTTGTTTATGCTTATTTTAGTTTTTAGAAAATCACACTTTTATGTTCCTACAGGTAGTTTAATGACAAAAAGTTTAGTATTATTTCTCCGCCCACATCCTTGGATCGACACTTTGTTTTTACCGATACTTTACTACATATATGATGTCACGGCCCCCGGCCCGGTGTGACCCGGTCCAGGAGCCGTGGGCAGAAAACCCGTTGTATTTATTATTTGAGTTGACAACGGAAGTTTAACAAGATCTTTTTAGAACTTGAAAATACCCAATTTATTTATTTCACAATTTGGGGATAACCTTCATAATTTACAGTAAAGGTGATTCCTCAAGGAAATCCCCTATTTTACAAAAACGTGTTTATTTATTTTATTGAGCCACTTCTTCAAGCTTGAGGTGCTACACGACACTTTTTCCTGGATCACAACAGATCACCTGAAACATGTTTTAAAAAAGTTTTATCAGCAGGGAAATATTGGCGAGTCATTCAAGTTGCACAAAACGACACATTGTTATAATATACAGTATTAAGGGTGATTATATTGTTTTTATCTACCAATTACCCCAAATCGGTATTTGTCACTCGACAGTATCTGTGACTATGGTCAGATCACCCATTGGCTAACTTGTTGTCCAATGGTGACGAGTATCAAGTAATGTATACAAAACCCCATATACCGGCAGTAATTGAAGATTACAAAGACTTAATCCCTGTAATTATAACTTTGAAAAATAAATAGGGTTTTGGAAAAGCAATTTGATAAAAAGAGAATGACTCACATTGCAAGTTTAGATGGGCAGAGGTTAGCCTACTGATTTAGCCTTGTTAACCTAATTCAATTAACAACGCACACGAAAAACTAGGTCGGTAACTTAATACAACTTTTACGACAACTCACGAGATCAAAACCCTCATGATGAATGACAAAGTATAGCCCAAATACGGGCAGCACTTAAACATCCATCGGACTGGTTTTTATCGATCGGACATTGAATCGTAGCAGTGATCGAGTTATTACCCTGTTATCGCGGCAGAATTTCGTACTTGTGGGGTTTTTGAGTGAATTTGGAAAGAACAGAGCACAACTCAACGTAGAAAACGTATTTTCACGTCGTAACAACTCCCCCATGCAAGTGCTAACCCCCTAATTTATATGCTGAAAAATGGGTTCCCCCGCGTGGCGCGCCAGACCCACCTGGTCCTGGCGCGTGGCGCGACGAGTCACTTTTAGGGTAGGGTAGTTTCGTGTCCAACATAGCCTTGGTGAGTCACAATTCGACGAAATTCAAATCCTACAGCAAACTATGAGGATAATACTGATTAGGGAATACCCCCCCCCCCCTAGAGTTTTAGGGGGCCCTGATCCTAGTTCCGATTATTCTGAAAATTTTAGGGGTCATGCAATATTATTTGGGGGTCTCAATTAGGGTTTCCTATTAGACATAATAAAATAAGAAATAGTAATAATTTTTTTTAATGAGAGTTGTTACATCCTCCCCACCTTATAAAAATCTCGTCCTCGAGATTTACTGGAACAAGTAGGGATATTTTCATTTCATCTCTGATTCCAGCTCCCAAGTGTACTCAGGTCCTCTCTTCGAATCCCATTTGACTTTGACCAGTACTAGTCTTTTGTGTTTGATATACTTGACCTTTCTGTCTTCTATCTGCAGTGGCTTCTCAACAAATTTTAACTTTTCATTTACCTCTACATCTTGAAGAGGTACTACCAGGGATTCGTCAGATAGACATTTCTTGAGGTTGGATACATGAAATACGTCATGTACCCCTGCTAGCTCTTCTGGTAGTTGTATACGATAGGCAACTGGTCCTATTCGCTGGATTACTGGGAATGGTCCTACGTACCTTGGACTTAACTTTCCCTTCTTCCTGAACCGCACTATTCCTTTCCAAGGAGAAACTTTCAAGAGTACCTTATCTCCGACTTGAAATTCCAGTGGCTTGCGTCGATTTTCTGCATAACTTTTCTGGCGATCTCGAGCCATTTTCAGTCTTTCCTTGATTTGAGCATATCTTCCAGGGTTTGAATCATCCTTTCACTTTGTCCGTCTGTCTGGGGATGATAAGCTGTACTTAAATTTAATCGCATCCCTATGGCTTCTTGGAAACTTGTCCAGAAATGTGAAGTGAAACGACTATCTCTATCCGATACGATAGAGAGTGGGACTCCATGTAAGGATACTACCTCGTCTAGGTATAACTTGGCTAATCTTTCCATACTGAAAGTTTCCTTCATGGGTAGAAAATGAGCTGATTTGGTTAATCGATCCACAATTACCCAAATCGCATCATTACCTTTCCTGGTTTTGGGCAACTTAGTAGCAAAATCCATGGTTATTAATTCCCATTTCCAAACAGGCATTTCTAATTGTTGGAGTAATCCTGAAGGTTTCTGGTGTTCTGCCTTAACTTGTGAACAAGTAAGACATTTAGAAACATATCTAGCTATGTCCTTTTTCATTCCTATCCACCAGAAGTTGTTCCTTAAATCTTGGTACATCTTATTATTACCAGGATGCATGGTATATCTAGATTTATGGGCTTCCTCTAAAATCTTATTTCTTAATTCTCCTTGCTTAGGTACCCAAATCCTTTTCTTATGGAACTTCCAAATTCCATAACCTCCTTGCTCTAATTCTTTTACTCGTCCTTTCATTCCTTCAGCATTATCTTTGATTGCTGTCTCCTGAATATTCTTCAGTTGTTCCATTAAGTCTAATTGTAAAGTTAACCTAAGAGCACGAACTCGCTTTTGCTTTTCATGATACTTACGACTTAGGGCATCTGCGACTACATTTTCTTTTCCTTCGTGATATTGAATATCACAGTCGTAGTCAATTAGAATTTCCATCCATCTTCTTTGCCTCATATTCAATTCTTTTCGCCCGAATATGTATCTTAAACTCTTATGATCTGTATAGAATGAAAACTTACTGCCATACAGATAGTGTCTCCAAATTTTAAGGGCAAAAATTATGGCTCCTAACTCTAAGTCATGTGTCGTATATTTTTCCTCGTGCTTTTTCAACTCTCTTGAGGCATACTCAATTACTTTTTTGCGTTGCATTAGCACACATCCTAATCCTAGCTTAGAAGCATCACAGTAGACTTCAAAATCTTCTGTCCATTCGGGTAAGGCAAGAATTGGGGCGTTCGTTAACCTTTGCTTTAAAATCTTTAAAGCCTCTTCTTGTCTAGGTCCCCATTCAAACTTAACTGATTTACAGGTTAGCTTAGTTAATGGCACAGCTATCTTAGAGAAATCCTTAATAAAGCGCCTATAGTACCCAGCTAATCCTAGAAAACTTCTAACTTCCATAGCTGATTGCGGGACCTTCCATTTAGTGATCGCTTCTATCTTGGAGGGATCTACGTGAATACCTTCGTGATTCACCATGTGACCTAAAAATTGCACCTCCTGTAGCCAAAATTCACACTTCGAGAATTTGGCGTAAAGCTTTTCCTTTCTTAACAAAGTTAAGAGTGCATGCAGGTGCTCACAATGCTCTTCCTGGCTTTTGGAATAAATAAGTATATCGTCGATGAAGACAATTACAAATTTATCCAAGTACGGTTTACAGATTCTATTCATCATATCCATAAAAGCTGTCGGAGCGTTTGTTAGTCCAAAAGGCATAACTGTAAACTCGTAGTGACCATACCTAGTTCTAAAAGCGGTTTTAGGTATGTCTTCTTCTTGTACCTTCAATTGATGATATCCGGAACGTAAATCTATCTTAGAAAAATATTTAGCTCCTTGAAGTTGATCGAAAAGATCATCAACCTAGGCAATGGGTATCGATTCTTAATTGTAACCTTATTCAATTCCCTATAATCGATACACATTCGCATAGAACCATCTTTCTTCTTTACGAACAACACTGTAGCTCCCCAAGGGGATGAACTAGGTTGTACGAATCCTTTACTGAGAAATTCATCTAATTGCTTTTTCAGTTCTAACATTTCAGTGGGTGCTAATCGGTAGGGTGCTTTAGCTACGGGTGTAGTACCAGGAATCAAATGAATTCTAAATTCTACCTCCCTATCTGGTGGTAATCCGGGTAGTTCTTCTGGGAATACATCCGAGTATTCTGATACTACAGGAATTTCCATAAGTTCCTTACCCATAGTGCTAATGATTACCAGAATCATATACAATATTCCTTGCTTTCGTTCATAATTAGCAACTTTCATTACTGAAATGAACTTCATTGGTTTATGCGGCTTATCCCCTGTAATCATAATTACTGCTCCTGTGGGTGCACGAATTTCTATGGAATTCTTATCACAGAGGATTCGAGCATGGTTGGCTACTAACCAATCCATTCCTAATACGACATCGAATACAGCTAAATTTATGGGTAATAGGTTTGCAGAAAATTTATGACCTGAAAGTTCTATAGTTTCTTTTTGCAAAACCGTATCTATGTTAACAGAGTTCCCGTCTGCCGTTTCTACTGTAAAAACTTGCCTAAGTTTCGTTAAAGGTTGCTTAAGAGCTTGGCAGAATGAAGTATTTATAAAACTTTGGTTTGCACCAGGGTCGAATAATACTTTCGCATAAACATTGTGAACTAAGAACGTACCGGCTATTACGTCAGGAATCAGTTCGGCTTCTTGCGTGGTCAGTTGGAAGGTTCTTGCGTTCTTCTTGTTAGTCCCTTCAGCAGTTTTGGCCTTGTTATCTGCTGGTTTGACCAATTTAGGGCATTCTGGTCTGAAATGCCCAGCTTCTCCACAGTTATAGCAGATCTTTGTTTTCTTTCTGCAATCTTCTTCACGATGTCCTATAGCTTTGCAGAAGTTGCAGGTTTCATTACATTTTCCAAAATGTTTGTTTTTACAGTTCCTGCAGAACGGCGGAGTGGAAGATGATCCAGTTCCCTTTCTCTTGAAGTTGCTATTATTACCCATACGAAATCGTTAGGTAATTTTCTGAGCCAATTCCTTCTTTCTGTTTTCTTCTCGCGTACGCACCAGTCCGCCAGTCAAAGTGTTGGCTAATTCCACCGCATCATCGATCGTGTGGGGTCTCGCAGCTTTGACAGATCTCGCTAATTAAACCCCAAATGTAGCGAGAAATAAGTACCGGTTCTGGCGAAGCCAGAGTAGGCACAATTCGAGTATATTCGAAGAACCTCGAAGTATACCCTCGACAATCCACATCCACCATTCGATGGCTCAGAAATTTGTTCGCCATTTGTTCTTTTTCATATTCTGAGCAGAGTTTTCTTTCCACCAGACGCTTAAATTCTTCCCAACTCATGGCATAAGCCAGGTTGCTTCCCTTGGCTTGCAACACCGTATTCCACCATTCTAATGCTTCTTCCTTGAATAGGTGAGAAGCATACATGACCTTATCTTCCTCGGCACATTTACTTATTTTAATTACTGCCTCGGTTTTCTCCAACCAACGGAGCGCGGCAGTTGCCCCTTCATTGCCTGCGAACTCGACAGGTTTACAGGCAAGAAATTCCTTGTAAGTGCAACCAGGCGTTGCAGCTTTCATTCTTTTAAGGAATGGGGCTTGCATCCCATTATTATTATTATTATTATTGTTGTTGTTGTTGTTGCCGCCTCCATTTACGCTATTACTGAAGTTATCATCACGAGTACGTTTGCTAGGAATAATTGGTTGAGGTTCAACTGGATTTCGGGCAGCAGCAAGGATTGCTGGAATAGCATTGGCTATTCCCTGAGCAACGATATTCTCTATATCTTGCCTATTCAGAAATTGATCTCCATGGTTTTGTTCAGATCAGTTAACTTCGTTAACTGGTTCATTAACAGCAAGTTCCATCTGATAATTTTCAATATATAAATTATTGGCACAAGATAGAGTAAATAATAATCAAGCATAATAAAGCAATCGCACATAATCACGTCAACATAATCATGTCAACACGTATAGCCCAAAATTGTCGACTTTGCGACTTCATCTTTTTATATATTAATATGCATCATTACACACCCGTTATATTACAAAAGTTTTATTTTAAGTTATTTTACACGATTATATTTTTGTTAATATTTATTATTATTATATTATTATTAAACACACATCCGCACAACCACATACGATCCTGTCAGCTGGCACTTCAGAAACGACGTTCCCTCTCGTCGTATTTCCATGATATCCTCTCCCCCACATCTCGGATTCTATTTCCTGCGTCCACCAGCTCCACGCCATAGTGGCGAAGTTCAGCCAAGTTCTCGGTGCTCATTGGTGGGTGTAGTGGAGGCTTAGGGTCAAATTGGGGGAAAAAGGTATTAGGGTTATTTAAGAGATTCTGAAATTGCCAGTCAGTTATCCACCATTCTTCTAGCTCTCCTGGTAGAGGTCGGGGGTGGATAATAGGATCTGGGATAGCAGGTTCCAGATTATCTGGAAGTTGGGCTTCCGCTGGGTAATTGAAGAGGTTTTCATCGGCAGGTCCGATGAGGTCACTAAGTGCCAGTTTACAATCCAGCTCCTCCCATGATGGCATTTCCTGGGCTTGCCTGGAACTTTCCCCAATTTCTTTTCCTTTTCCTTTTCCTTTATCCTTCGGATCCTCAGTCTTTATAACTTTCTGTACCGCTGGTTTCTTCCTACGCACACGCCTCCAGCCTACGAGTCTTCTTCTCTTTTTCGGTTTTGGTTTCTCCTGAGGTTGGGCTTGGAATACCATTGGCTTTTCAGTATCAACCTGGTAGCCAGTGAAGGTACCGGTGGTATCCATATCTGTGGTATGGATAGTAAAGTTTTGAAGTGCTTCGGATAGTTCATTCATGCTGTTAGCATACATGAATAAACACACAAAATTCTAAGTTAAAATTTTGTAAATTGAATTTTCACATAAACACAGAATGGTAATCAGAAAAATTAAGTATTTCTAAATACTTAATAGGCTTAAATCAGTGGCTCTGATACCACATTTTTCTGTCACGGCCCCCGGCCCGGTGTGACCCGGTCCAGGAGCCGTGGGTAGAAAACCCGTGGTATTTATTATTTGAGTTGACAACGGAAGTTTAACAAGATCTTTTTAGAACTTGAAAATACCCAATTTATTTATTTCACAATATGGGGATAACATTCATAATTTACAGTAAAGATGATTCCTCAAGGAAATCCCCTATTTTACAAAAACATATTTATTTATTTATTTTATTGAGCCACTTCTTCAAGCTTGGAGTGCTACACGACACTTTTTCCTGGATCACAATAGATCACCTGAAACATGTTTTAAAAAATTTTTACCAGCAGGGAAATACTGGCGAGTCATTCAAGTTGCACAAAACGACACATTGTTATAATATACAGTATTAAGGGTGATTATATTGTTTTTATCTACCAATTACCCCAAATCGGTATTTGTCACTCGACAGTATCTGTGACTATGGTCAGATCACCCATTGGCTAACCTGTTGTCCAATGGTGATGGGTATCAAGTAATGTATACAAAACCCCACATACCAGCAGTAATTGAAGATTACAAAGACTTAATCCCTGTAATTATAACTTTGAAAATAAATAGGGTTTTGGAAAAGCAATTTGATAAAAAGAGAATGACTCACATTGCAAGTTTAGACGGTCAGAGGTTAGCCTACTGATTTAGCCTTGTTAACCTAATTCAATTAACAATGCACACGAAAAACTAGGTCAGTAACTTAATACAACTTTTACGACAACTCACGAGATCAAAACCCTCACGACGAATGACAAAGTATAGCCCAAATACGGGCAGCACTTAAACATCTATCGGACTGGTTTTTATCGATCGGACATTGAATCGTAGCAGTGATCGAGTTATTACACTGTTATCGCGGCAGAATTTCGTACTTGTGTGTGTTTTTGAGTGAATTTGGAAAGAACATAGCACAACTCAATGTAGAAAATGTATTTTCACGTCGTAACAACTCCCCCGTGCAAGTGCCAAGCCCCTAATTTATATGCTGAAAAATGGGTTCCCCCGCGTGGCGCGCCAGACCCACCTGATCCTGGCGCGTGGCGCGATGGGTCACTTTTAGGGTAGGGTAGTTTCGTGTCCAACATAGCCTTGGTGAGTCACAATTCGACGAAATTCAAATCCTACAGCAAACTGTGAGGATAATACTGATTAGGGAATACCCCCCCTTGAGTTTTAGGGGGCCCTGATCCTAGTTCCGATTATTCTGAAAATTTTAGGGGTCATGCAATATTATTTGGGGGTCTCAATTAGGGTTTCCTATTAGACATAATAAAATAAGAAATAGTAATATTTTTTTTAATGAGAGTTGTTACATATGACGGGGTACACTTGCCCTTTCGTGTGTGTTTTAGTGTTGAAGTATAAATCACTTTTATAAATTTAAAACCGAATCGTGTGTAAGATTCATTGTAAAAACATGTATAAACGCGCACACGTCAACAATCCTGATGTGAACTTGTTCTCACTAAGTGTCCTACCAATCAGATCGCTATCCGATCGAACGACCGTTCGATCGACGACCTGAAAGGTAGAGTTATTTCTCTGTTTCCAAAATGCTACAACGAAAACTTCAAAGCCATCATACATGTTTTGGTCAAAAATTACCGAAGCAATTAAGTGATCAAATTAGTAAAGTGAGGTAGTGTGCTAGAAAGTAAATTAAAAATGTGCTTGTTAAGTTGTTTAGAAAATCAGTAATCATGATACGGCTCAGGATATAGAGCTGTATCTAAGATCAAACTATGAGCAAAAGTAAAGTAAATGACACGAGATGTACGAGGAAAGCCCTTGATCAATCTAGATCGCCGGCATAAAACCTCGGGAGCTGACAATCGCAGCTGCCTTGTTCTTCTATTGCTTCAAATATCAGGATACAGTGCAGGATGTGGTACGGATCGACTAAGTGTTACAACGAAATGTGAATACAAGTGTGGTGTTTGCAATGAGCTAGAAAGTGAAAGTATGCGAGAGTGTAAGTGGAGATTGTGTGACTTAAACTGATCCGCCCCCATCTATTTATAGTAAAGATAAGCTAACAAACTATCCTAAACTTCCGGGATCCACCGAATATTCCTTAATCGAACGTTGTAGACCTGGTCTCTCGGGTTCAACGTCTCTCCTTCAACAAACTCGTCCGAGTCTTGAGGAGAAGAAGTCCTCTTGACCGTTAGCAAGTCTCAGCCTTTAACCTGCACGTGGTTAATTCAATAAACCTCAGGATATCGCCCAAGATGTTAGCAATACCCCATTCCAGCATCCTGGTCACAAATAAACAAACAAAGGCAGGATATTGGTCAGGATACAGTAACATAACAAGTTTAGAACATCTTCCCTTGTGCAGTGCCAGTTATTAACCTCGAAGGCTTCCAACTCGATGAACTGGATAGTTATTCCAGCCTTGAGCCTGTCAAGCAAGAATCCAACCCGAAATCATCCGTTACCCCAAAACTCACCAGTTCGAAGACCTTCGCTGCTCCCAAAGTTCCCCCTGCATCCCGGACCCGGGCCTCCAGCTCCTGGAAAAGAAAGGAAGTCGAACCCTCTGCTCCACCACATGTATTCCCATTCGAGAACCATGGGTTCACAGAATCCAACACATTTATGACCGGCTTCCTTAACCAGGTTAGTATCCGGATGTGTATCCTGCATCATATACTTAATAGAAATGTTCATTTAAAACAATGCCTGTTGTATCACCTTGCAGGGCCTTGAACGCCTGGTCTTCCTCTACGAGGACGCATGTGGCTCCAACGTCATGCTTGAAAGCCAGCTGAAAAAGGCCAAGGCCACCATTGCAGATCAAGCAGCAATCGCCACCGCTAAATCGGACCACTATGAAGCTAAGTATAAGGCTATGACTCAGGATCACCAAGCCGCCATCCAAAAGATCACCCAAGAGGCTCAAGCCAAGTCTGACGCAGCCCAACTCCAACACGAACAGGCCATGGCTTCATACCGAGAAAGCCTCAAGAATTCCGTCGTGATCTCCCTTCTCCAGGCCAGGCTGAAAATGGCTTATGAGGCAATGGCTTTGGGTTTGCAATGCCCTTCCTGGAACATCAAGGTCTGGGAGGCGAAGTTAAGAGATCTCGGGGGAAATCCTGTGGAGCCTCCTGTCAAATCTGCTGCGGAAGAGTCTGCCAAAGCAATGGATGCTGGTGCTTCAAAGGATGTTCCTGAGAATGCTGGGGCAAATGCTGGAAAGAATGCTGGTGAAAAGGATGCTGCTGCGGATACTGAGAAGAATCCCGAGGATGATGCTGGTATGGATGCCGGGGAAGAGGTTGCTGTTCAAGAGGGTGCTGCCCCTTAGGTAGCAGAGTGGGCGATGATGGATATACGTGCCAAGGCCGGAGCCCACTTTTTAATTTCATGGTTGTGGTTGCATAAACAATTTACTTTTCCTGTCTTTGAACAATTTACATTTCCTGCACTAGAACAATGTGATGACCAAAGGTGGATAGGTCCTAGGTTTTAGGACGAAGCCCTTGGTCATCAATTAGTATAACTTGTTTTGAATGTGATAACGGTTGTAGGTGGACAGGTCCTGTTTTGAGATATACCCTGCAACCGTTACACAAATATGGTAAAAACTGATCGTGCTTTTGGCGGATGGGCCTTGGTTTTAGGTGAAACCAAAAGCACAACTTTTGACTTGTTAATAATATAACTATCTTTTGACTTATTTTCTGTTACCTTGCATTACTTAGTGTGACTCTTAGCTTTGTAAAGATTTTCATACTGTTATCTTATAAAATATCCTGATCAGTATGCTCAGCGATATACTGCAAAAGCCTTTTATTAGATAGAACTTACAAACGTTCCTTCAACTTTGTAAAATTTCTTTAGAAAGTGAAAAACAGTCTATCTTTTTAAAACCAAGTTTTAATAATATTTAAATGATCAAAGTTCCAAACTAATATTAGTTTCAAACACCCTAATCAAATATTCTGAAAAAGACTTTGAGAATATATCAGGATACTTATCATAATGTTACTAAAAACTTAGACGATGTTTACAAAGGAAAGATCATACCAGAAATAGGGTATAAACCTATTACCAAACTTCAATCCCTTTGCAACTCTTCCAATGAAGATGTCCCCTGTGCAAGGTACTTAGTGCATTAGTTCTGAGCCTCATTCTTTTAACTTTACATCACCATCTTGGCAGGAATGTCCCCTGTGTACAATGTCTTCAAATATTTTAGGAATTTTCTGAATGTCAGTTTCCATTGTATAGGCAATTTTTTACGTCCCAAGGGTAAAACCCAAAGATGTACTGGAGATAAATCCCTTGTATCCTGGGGAAAATCCCAAATTTTCATGCGCTACAGGCGGGAGTGTATAAACTCCAAGACTTAGAAAGGTGAAAACCTTTAAACCTTAGAGAGTATGAAAATACCCTTTCGTGAGAGAGGGTGATCAATCCTCATATACCTTTAGGATTCAGGATATAGCCAACAGTAACGAAATTGTCAGCCACTTTTACATGGACTGGTCCCGCCACCTTGAACTATCCCTGAATAACTTGCGCTCCAGGCGGGGTGTTTAAACCCAATTCGGAAGAAAGGTGAATACCTTTAAACCTGTGAAGGGATCGGTATCCCTTAAACGTGAGAGAGGAGGCCAATCCTCTAATCTTCCGAGTTATCCTGAGTACATATCCTGGAGCTATATCCTGAAACATATCTTGCAAAACAATTGTAAACTAAGGTGGGTGTTAGCTTGGCTAACACCCCTCCGATGCTTAAGTCAGTATTGGGTTACAAATAACAAATTAAACCAAACATATTTAAAAAAGGTAGAATTCATACCATCCTGAGCTAGAAATTAAATTCTAAACTCACTTGAAATAGAGCTTAAGGTGTATAGCATTCCAAGACCTCGGTAGCATATCCCCCTCCATATTCTTGAGTCTGTATGCTCCTTTCCCTGCTTCTGATTCAACTTCATATGGTCCTTCCCATTTTGGAGCCAACTTGCCATCAGCAGGATTAGTAGTATTCTGAAAAGCCTTTCTTAGCACCCAATCTCCAACCTTAAATCTTCTGGTTCTAATATTCTTGTTATATACCCTGGATATTCTCTGTTGATATGCTGCCATCCTTAGCCTTGCCGCATCTCTCTTTTCATCTATAGTGTCTAGATCCTGACTCAAGGCTTCAGGATTCTGCTCAGGATCACTTAAGATAGATCTTGCAGTAGGTATTGTCATTTCCGTTGGAATCATTGCTTCTGCTCCAAACACCAACGAAAATGGGGTTTGGCCCGTTGCATTCTTTACCGTTGTCCTATCAGCCCATAAAACAAAGGGTAATTCTTCTGCCCATCTTCCTTTCTTGGCCCCTAATCTTTTCTTCAAGTTGTTGACAATTATCTTGTTTGAGGATTCAGCTTGTCCATTTGCTTGAGGATGTACCGGAGTAGACGTAATCATTTTGATTCCCCAACTCTTGCAAAAGTCAGCAGTCCTCTTACTTATAAACTGAGAACCATTGTCACAGATTATCTCAGCTGGTACTCCGAATCTGGTCAGGATATTCCTCTTGATGAAGGATACTACTTCTTGGTCTCTAACTTGAACAAATGCTTCTGCTTCAACCCACTTAGCGAAATAATCCGTCATTGCTAGCATAAAGACTTTTCCTCCCGGAGCTTTTGGTAGCTTTCCCACTATATCCATACCCCACTTCATAAATGGCCAAGGGGAAACAATATGATATAATGGTTCAGCCGGCTATGTCTTTGACATGCGTCACATCTTCGAACATATTCTGCGGCATCTTTTCTCATCGTTGGCCAATAATATCCTGTCCTTAATACTTTTGAGAATAACGACCTGCCCCCAGCATGGTTACCACAATCCCCTTCATGTATATCCTGAAGTACTTCTTTGGCTTCAGGATCCTCCAAGCACCTCAAATACGGTCCTGCAAGAGATTTCTTGTACAAAATATTATTTATAATAGTGAATCGTGATACCTTCATCCTAAATGCCTTAGGATTTTCATTTCCAGGGATGTGTCCTTCTTTGAGATATCTCATGATTGGAGCCGTCCAGGATTTAGGATCCTCTTCAGGATGTTCTACTCCAGGATCCTGAATACCAGCTACTTCTTTATCCTGAGGATTCGTTGCAGGATATAAGACATGTAATATTGGTATTTGCGTCCCTTCAGGTATCCTGATCGATGATCCCAAATTTGCTAAGGCATCCGCTTCAGCATTATCCTCCCTTGGTACCTGTTCAATTACAAAAAACATCGAAATATCCTGCTAATTTTTTGAGAATATCGAGATATTCGATTAATTTCTCACCCTTAACTGCATAGGATCCATTAAAATGGTTAGTAATTAACAAAGAGTCAACATATACTAGCAAATTTTTGATACTCATGCTCTTAGCCAACTCTAATCCTGCAATTAAAGCCTCATACTCTGCTTCATTATTAGTAGCAGGAAATTCACACCTAATAGCCTGGGGTAATATGTCCCCCTGTGGCGATTTTAGTAGTATCCCTAATCCTACTCCTCTTACATTAGATGCACCGTCAGTATATAATGTCCAGGATCCTGAGGATTCTCCTAACTGTTGAACTTCTAGGTCTACCTCATCCTGAATGTCACTACTAAAGTCAGCCACAAAATCAGCTAAAGCCTGAGATTTTATGGCATTTCAAGGTTCATATACTAAATCATAAGCACTTAACTTTACTGACCACTTGGCCATCCTGCCTGACATCTCTGGTTTCCTAAGCACATTTTTGACAGGATAATTTGTCTTAACATGTATCCTATGTGTCTCGAAATAATGTCTAAGCTTCGTTGATGCCATGACTAATGCTAGTATCAATTTTTCTAAGTGAGAGTACCTAGTTTCAGCATCTAATAAACTTTTACTAACATAATAAACAGGATATTGCTGACCTTCATGGTCTTTTATAAGAACGGCACTTACAGCATTCCCTGATACAGCAAGGTATAGGGATAGTGGTTCACCATTTTCAGGCTTCATCAATAGAGGTGCGGTTGAGAGATATCGTTTCAAATCCTGCAAGGCTGCTTCATGGTTCTCCCCCCATTCGAATCTTTTGTTCTTATTTAGGATATCATAAAAGTCTTTGCATTTCTCTGAGGATCTCGAGATAAACCTGTTTAAAGCTGCTACTCGGCCTGTCAATCTTTGTACGTCCTTCATATTTGAGGGTGATTTTATATCCAGGATAACTTTGATCTGCTCTGGGCTTGCTTCTATCCCCCTTTTTGTCACCATATATCCAAGAAACTTTCCTGCCCCCACTCCGAAATGGCATTTAGCAGGATTCAGCTTCATGTTGTATTGATCCAGGATTTCAAATGCTCCCTTGATATCCTGGAGGTGATCCTCAGCCTTTTTAGATTTCACCACCATATCATCGATATATACTTCCATGGTGTCCCCCAGTTTGTCTTTGATCATCATGTTTACCAATCTTTGGTATGTTGCTCCTGCATTTTTCAAACCAAAAGGCATAGCTGTATAACAATAAATACCTGTTGGTGTCATGAAGGCAGTATCCTACTGGTCAGAAGGCTCCATTTGGATCTGTTGAAATCCTGAGTATGCGTCCATGAAGGTCAACATTTCATGCCCGACAGTGGCATCTACCATTGCATCAATGTGGGGAAGAGGAAATTGGTCTTTAGGACAAGCTTTGTTCAAGTCTGTGTAGTCTACACAAACTCTCCATTTCCCATTTTTCTTTTGTACTACAACCACGTTTGCTAGCCACCTTGGGAACTTAACCTCTCTGATCATTCTGGACTTTAATAATCTTTCAACTTCCTCCTGGATAATCGTGTTCCGCTCAGGAGCAAACTTCCTTCTTTTTTGCTGAACAGGCTTGAATGATTTATCAATTCCAAGTTTGTGAGTGATGATGTCTTTGGATATGCCTGTCATATCCTCATACTTCCATGCAAACGTTGACATCCTGCATTTCAAAAAGTTAATTAATTGTTCTTCAATATCCTGAGGGATATTGGTTCCTACGAGCACCGAAATATCGGGATTATCCTGGTCTAGGATAATTTTCTTCACATCCTGCCCCGGATCCTCCACGATATCCTGGGCCCGCATCTTTAATTGCTATGCTGCACTAGGTTTGGCTGAGGATTTCATCGAGGATGAGTAGCATTCTTTCGCCTCCTGCTGATCACTATCAACTTTGACAACTCCCCAAGGGGTAGGTATCTTGATGCATTGGTGATATGTTGATGGCACGGCCTTCATATCGTGAATCCACGGTCTACCCAGTATGATGTTATAGCAGGATAGAGAATCCATCACACAGAAACGTTGTATCGAGTTGACTCCTTCAACGTATACTGGCAACTTTATCTCTCCCACTGTGTTTCTAGCCTCTCCACTGAACCCAACAAGCACGGTAGACTTTGAAGTGATATCCATTGGAGATACATTCATTCTCTTCAGAGTTTCTAGTTGGATTATGTTGACGGAGCTGCCATTATCAACCAGTATCCTGCGTACAAAATGGTTAGCCACATATAACGTTATTACCAGAGCATCATGGTGAGGATCCTGGACTGTATCCCTGTCTTCTGCATCAAAAGTGATCACTTTGTCAGTTGTGAGGGTAGTCATCCTGATAGGTTTGTCTCCCCTTTCGGCCTTAGCTTCCTTTGCGTGTCTCTTTGCTGCCGAATACGAAGTCCCACAAATGTCGGATCCTCCCGAAATGAAATTGATTATCTTGGCATCCGTGGGAGGTGATGCTGCTCACTCAGGATCCTTCTCAGTATCCTGACCCTTATTCTTCTTTCTTCCTAAGAGATCTTTCAGATGTCCCTTGCTTAGAAGATAGCTTATTTCTTTCCTTAGAGCAATGCAATCCTCAGTTACATGTTCGAAATCTTCGTGGAAAGCACACCATTTTGACTTATCTTTCCAGTCAGCCTTTTGTTGATTCTTTCGAGGCCACCTAGCCTTGTCTCCTAGACCCTGCATGGCATACATCAATTCGGGAATATTAACAGAAAAGCAATATTCAGACAACTCAGGATACTCTTCAGGATCCTCATCTTCGACAGCATTCACTCTCTTGTTTTCATTTCTACCATATGGCTTAGGCCGATATGACTTGAATGAGGATTCTGACTTCCTGTTAGTTGACTCATAAGTGTTAGATGAGTTCATCCTTTCTTGCATCTTTCTGTCATCCTCCAGACGGATATATCTCAAAGCCCTGTTACGAGCTTCGTCGAGATTCCTGCAGGGATTCATTACAAGATCCTGATAAAACTGAGAATCCTTTTGTAATCCCATCTTAAAAGCTTGCACAGCTGTTGCGACATCAAGATGTGGGATATCCAAGGATTCTCGACTGAATTTGTTCACATAATCCCTCAAGGATTCCTGAGGCCCTTGAGTTATCCTGTAAAGATCACTGGTTAGTTTCTCAAAACTCCGACTACAAGAAAATTGACTGTTAAATAAATTAACCAAATGAGCAAACGAAGTAATTGAGTGTGGAGGAACATTTAACAGCCATTTTAAGGCTGATCCTGTTAGAGTAGAACCAAATCCCTTGCACAAGCACGCTTCCTTGAGCTCCGGAGGGATAGGGTTAATTTCCATTCTTTCCCTATATTGAGCAATATGCTCCTCAGGATCCGTAGTTCCGTCGTAAAGCTTCATGTTGGGGGTTTGAAATCTCTTTGGGATCTCAGCATCACAGATAGGATGTGCAAAACGAGATATCTTATGGCTGTCCTGGGACACTTCCGGGATCGGCTGGACCACCCCAGGTACACTGGATATCATGTCCTTTAGCTTTTGAAGTTCCCTAGTAAGTGCTGATGTCACACCTGTATCCTGCAAAGATCCACTATTGTTAGTAGCATGAGTATTATTATTATTTGACATGTTACCCATTGGAGGATTTTGCCCATATCCTGAAGCATATCCTGAGCTCCTCATGGTTGACATCCTGACCGAGGAGGGTATTTCAGGAGTATGATTCTGAGGAAGACTGGGCACAATATTCCCCCTGTTATCCTCAGTATACACAGCTGAACTGAAGTTCAACGCTCTAGGGTGTAATGGAGTGACATTGTCCTCAGCAGATCTGCTCGAGCCTGACTTCAGGAGTTGTATTTCCCTTAAAAGCATTTGGTTTGTTTCCTGTTGCTGCCTCATTTGTTCCTGCACACTTCCAAATAAAGTAAGAATTTCATCATTAGAAGCTAGAACGGGAGCAGATTCCTGAACACTGCGAGTAGGGATAATTTCCTGAGGTCGTGTAGAGGCTGGCATCCTTGGAGGAGGTGGTGGAAGCACCGGACCGGTAGTAGCAGAAGTCATAGCAGACACGGTAGAGGAACTCATGTTTGATCTTGAGGCCATTATGGACAATGTGGCAAAAAGTTTTGAAAATAGAAAGCCGATTAGTGATTTCACAAAATTTTTTAGTAAAGAGAGCACCACTTGCCCCACGGTGGGCGCCAAATTGTTTTGGTCAAAAATTACCGAAGCAATTAAGTGATCAAATTAGTAAAGTGAGGTAGTGTGCTAGAAAGTAAATTAAAAATGTGCTTGTTAAGTTGTTTAGAAAATCAGTAATCAGGATACGGCTCAGGATATAGAGCTGTATCTAAGATCAAACTATGAGCAAAAGTAAAGTAAATGACACGAGATGTACGAGGAAAGCCCTTGATCAATCTAGATCGCCGGCATAAAACCTCGGGAGCTGACAATCGCAGCTGCCTTGTTCTTCTATTGCTTCAAATATCAGGATACAGTGCAGGATGTGGTACGGATCGACTAAGTGTTACAACGAAATGTGAATACAAGTGTGGTGTTTGCAATGAGCTAGAAAGGGAAAGTATGCGAGAGTGTAAGTGGAGATTGTGTGACTTAAACTGATCCGCCCCCATCTATTTATAGTAAAGATAAGCTAACAAACTATCCTAAACTTTCGGGATCCACCGAATATTCCTTAATCGAACGTTGTAGACCTGGTCTCTCGGGTTCAACGTCTCTCCTTCAACAAACTCGTCCGAGTCTTGAGGAGAAGAAGTCCTCTTGACCGTTAGCAAGTCTCAGCCTTTAACCTGCACGTGGTTAATTCAATAAACCTCAGGATATCGCCCAAGATGTTAGCAATACCCCATTCCAGCATCCTGGTCACAAATAAACAAACAAAGGCAGGATATTGGTCAGGATATGTATGCTTAGAAAATGACCCCTAACAATTGTCCCCAAATATATCGGTTGGGATACCAATCCAACGGATATATTTCAAAAGTTTCACCTCATAACTTAAGGCAATTAATATGACTAGACTCTTGAAATGACAGCGGTGCAACTTCCAAAGCATTATTTACTCTTTACCCCCCTATATTCCTCCTATATTAACCGAGGGACTCCTTATCATAGTTATCCTTATCTTCAAGCGGACATCAGGTATTTTCCTCTCTACCCTTTCTATTTTCCTTGTTTTATATCTTCTTTTCTCCGACTGTGTTCTTTCATGGCGACTCATACCAGATCGCAAGTGGCGGACTCGGTTTCCCCCTTCTACAAACAAAACTTGCTTCAGAATCCTTCTAAAGAAGTGTGTTCTTTCGACAATTCCGACATCGCAGCCCTACGAGCTTCCGGTGCCTTTCCCGTCGGGACAACCTTCCGTCCATTCGACCGAGAGGTCCGGTTGGATTTTTGTTCCGACGAATGGGTTTGCTTCTTTGCATATCCTTTTTCATTAGGGCTTCAATATCCATTTTCTCCCTTCATATCCCGCTTCTTTGAGCTTACCGGTCTTAGTTTCGCCCAAATCATGCCTATGGTTTGGCGTGTGTTAATTACTCTGGAGCAGATTAAGGCTCGTCATATGCCTGATCTATGCATTGAAGACCTTCCGATGGCCTACCGTCTAAGGTCACATGGTTCCAGCCGGTTTCTCCTTTTTTCCATTTCCAGCGACCCCCTCATTCTTAAGGCCACCAAGAATGAGAATAAATGGACAAGAAAATTTTTCTTTGTGAAAAGAGACTCCATCGATAAGGGTTTTGACCTCCCTAAAAGATGGTTGACTTCTGGTAGGACTTAGGGTTTTAGGAGTATCCCCAATCATATCCCAAACCTCTATCCTGAACTATCATCCTGATATTTTTGTTGCTTTTCTTGCAGCAAACTTTAAAGAACTAGCTCCTCCTAGTGCTGAATCGGAAGGGAGGATAAAAGAGATCTACAAGCTTCCAGAGGGTGAAAGAACCTTTAACCTGTTACTCACAAGCTCAAGTCAAAGATAAAGTTCCAACATGTCTCGTAAGTATAATTTCAGGAATTGATTATTATTTTATTGTACAGTAACATAACAAGTTTAGAACATCTTCCCTTGTGCAGTGCCAGTTATTAACCTCGAAGGCTTCCAACTCGATGAACTGGATAGTTATTCCAGCCTTTAGCCTGTCAAGCAAGAATCCAACCCGAAATCATCCGTTACCCCAAAACTCACCAGTTCGAAGACCTTCGCTGCTCCCAAAGCTCCCCCTGCATCCCGGACCCGGGCCTCCAGCTCCTGGAAAAGAAAGGAAGTCGAACCCTCTGCTCCACCACATGTATTCCCATTCGAGAACCATGGGTTCACAGAATCCAGCACATTTATGACCGGCTTCCTTAACCAGGTTAGTATCCTGATGTGTATCCTGCATCATATACTTAATAGAAATGTTCATTTAAAACAATGCCTGTTGTATCACCTTGCAGGGCCTTGAACGCCTGGTCTTCCTCTACGAGGACGCATGTGGCTCCAACGTCATGCTTGAAAGCCAGCTGAAAAAGGCCAAGGCCACCATTGCAGATCAAGCAGCAATCGCCACCGCTAAATCGGAACACTATGAAGCTAAGTATAAGGCTATGACTCAGGATCACCAAGCCGCCATCCAAAAGATCACCCAAGAGGCTCAAGCCAAGTCTGACGCAGCCCAACTCCAACACGAACAGGCCATGGCTTCATACCGAGAAAGCCTCAAGAATTCCGTCGTGATCTCCCTTTTCCAGGCCAGGCTGAAAATGGCTTATGAGGCAATGGCTTTGGGTTTGCAATGCCCTTCCTGGAACATCAAGGTCTGGGAGGCGAAGTTAAGAGATCTCGGGGGAAATCCTGTGGAGCCTCCTGTCAAATCTGCTGCGGAAGAGTCTGCCAAAGCAATGGATGCTGGTGCTTCAAAGGATGTTCCTGAGAATGCTGGGGCAAATGCTGGAAAGAATGCTGGTGAAAAGGATGCTGCTGCGGATACTGAGAAGAATCCCGAGGATGATGCTGGTATGGATGCCGGGGAAGAGGTTGCTGTTCAAGAGGGTGCTGCCCCTTAGGTAGCAGAGTGGGCGATGATGGATATACGTGCCAAGGCCGGAGCCCACTTTTTAATTTCATGGTTGTGGTTGCATAAACAATTTACTTTTCCTGTCTTTGAACAATTTACATTTCCTGCACTAGAACAATGTGATGACCAAAGGTGGATAGGTCCTAGGTTTTAGGACGAAGCCCTTGGTCATCAATTAGTATAACTTGTTTTGAATGTGATAACGGTTGTAGGTGGACAGGTCCTGTTTTGAGATATACCCTGCAACCGTTACACAAATATGGTAAAAACTGATCGTGCTTTTGGCGGATGGGCCTTGGTTTTAGGTGAAACCAAAAGCACAACTTTTGACTTGTTAATAATATAACTATCTTTTGACTTATTTTCTGTTACCTTGCATTACTTAGTGTGACTCTTAGCTTTGTAAAGATTTTCATACTGTTATCTTATAAAATATCCTGATCAGTATGCTCAGCGATATACTGCAAAAGCCTTTTATTAGATAGAACTTACAAACGTTCCTTCAACTTTGTAAAATTTCTTTAGAAAGTGAAAAACAGTCTATCTTTTTAAAACCAAGTTTTAATAATATTTAAATGATCAAAGTTCCAAACTAATATTAGTTTCAAACACCCTAATCAAATATTCTGAAAAAGACTTTGAGAATATATCAGGATACTTATCATAATGTTACTAAAAACTTAGACGATGTTTACAAAGGAAAGATCATACCAGAAATAGGGTATAAACCTATTACCAAACTTCAATACCTTTGCAACTCTTCCAATGAAGATGTCCCCTGTGCAAGGTACTTAGTGCATTAGTTCTGAGCCTCATTCTTTTAACTTTACATCACCATCTTGGCAGGAATGTCCCCTGTGTACAATGTCTTCAAATATTTTAGGAATTTTCTGAATGTCAGTTTCCATTGTATAGGCAATTTTTTACGTCCCAAGGGTAAAACCCAAAGATGTACTGGAGATAAATCCCTTGTATCCTGGGGAAAATCCCAAATTTTCATGCGCTACAGGCGGGAGTGTATAAACTCCAAGACTTAGAAAGGTGAAAACCTTTAAACCTTAGAGAGTATGAAAATACCCTTTCGTGAGAGAGGGTGATCAATCCTCATATACCTTTAGGATTCAGGATATAGCCAACAGTAACGAAATTGTCAGCCACTTTTACATGGACTGGTCCCGCCACCTTGAACTATCCCTGAATAACTTGCGCTCCAGGCGGGGTGTTTAAACCCAATTCGGAAGAAAGGTGAATACCTTTAAACCTGTGAAGGGATCGGTATCCCTTAAACGTGAGAGAGGAGGCCAATCCTCTAATCTTCCGAGTTATCCTGAGTACATATCCTGGAGCTATATCCTGAAACATATCTTGCAAAACAATTGTAAACTAAGGTGGGTGTTAGCTTGGCTAACACCCCTCCGATGCTTAAGTCAGTATTGGGTTACAAATAACAAATTAAACCAAACATATTTAAAAAAGGTAGAATTCATACCATCCTGAGCTAGAAATTAAATTCTAAACTCACTTGAAATAGAGCTTAAGGTGTATAGCATTCCAAGACCTCGGTAGCATATCCCCCTCCATATTCTTGAGTCTGTATGCTCCTTTCCCTGCTTCTGATTCAACTTCATATGGTCCTTCCCATTTTGGAGCCAACTTGCCATCAGCAGGATTAGTAGTATTCTGAAAAGCCTTTCTTAGCACCCAATCTCCAACCTTAAATCTTCTGGTTCTAATATTCTTGTTATATACCCTGGATATTCTCTGTTGATATGCTGCCATCCTTAGCCTTGCCGCATCTCTCTTTTCATCTATAGTGTCTAGATCCTGACTCAAGGCTTCAGGATTCTGCTCAGGATCACTTAAGATAGATCTTGCAGTAGGTATTGTCATTTCCGTTGGAATCATTGCTTCTGCTCCAAACACCAACGAAAATGGGGTTTGGCCCGTTGCATTCTTTACCGTTGTCCTATCAGCCCATAAAACAAAGGGTAATTCTTCTGCCCATCTTCCTTTCTTGGCCCCTAATCTTTTCTTCAAGTTGTTGACAATTATCTTGTTTGAGGATTCAGCTTGTCCATTTGCTTGAGGATGTACCGGAGTAGACGTAATCATTTTGATTCCCCAACTCTTGCAAAAGTCAGCAGTCCTCTTACTTATAAACTGAGAACCATTGTCACAGATTATCTCAGCTGGTACTCCGAATCTGGTCAGGATATTCCTCTTGATGAAGGATACTACTTCTTGGTCTCTAACTTGAACAAATGCTTCTGCTTCAACCCACTTAGAGAAATAATCCGTCATTGCTAGCATAAAGACTTTTCCTCCCGGAGCTTTTGGTAGCTTTCCCACTATATCCATACCCCACTTCATAAATGGCCAAGGGGAAACAATATGATATAATGGTTCAGCCGGCTATGTCTTTGACATGCGTCACATCTTCGAACATATTCTGCGGCATCTTTTCTCATCGTTGGCCAATAATATCCTGTCCTTAATACTTTTGAGAATAACGACCTGCCCCCAGCATGGTTACCACAATCCCCTTCATGTATATCCTGAAGTACTTCTTTGGCTTCAGGATCCTCCAAGCACCTCAAATACGGTCCTGCAAGAGATTTCTTGTACAAAATATTATTTATAATAGTGAATCGTGATACCTTCATCCTAAATGCCTTAGGATTTTCATTTCCAGGGATGTGTCCTTCTTTGAGATATCTCATGATTGGAGCCGTCCAGGATTTAGGATCCTCTTCAGGATGTTCTACTCCAGGATCCTGAATACCAGCTACTTCTTTATCCTGAGGATTCGTTGCAGGATATAAGACATGTAATATTGGTATTTGCGTCCCTTCAGGTATCCTGATCGATGATCCCAAATGAATTATACAATTAAATTGTTTATCACTTGTGAATAACTGTTATGCATATTTACACGTGATTGTAGTTACATATGTGTTAGGACCTATACTCGCCAGGTCCCGCCTTAACTAGTATAGTACTATAGCACCCGATGGGGTCTAGTTAGGATGAATAGCAATCGCGATCGCAGCTCGAGTGACTTAGCTGGTAGTATCTGTCTTATATGCATACATGTTGAGGTATCTCATTTATCTATTTGGTAATTCGCAGCACTTTTTATCTATTTCTCGCTACTATCAAAACTTGTATACTCGCCAATACTTTTGTATTGACGTTGTTTTAACGTATGTTGCAGGTTTAGTCGCAGTCTACATCAAATCAAGCTAGGAAGTCTAGAAACTCACTAAAATCTAGATTGTCGGATTTGTATTGTTCGAGAGGACAAGAAATCTGTGATAACTTATGTGATTGTATTGTTTGTTAGTATGGGATAACAAATGTAATAAATATTGTCGCTTTATAGTTGTTATGGATTCTCTTGAGCAATCTGATTCGCCTAGTGCTGCGCCCATGGTTGTAAAAATCCCGACTAGGTGCCGATTAATCCTCGATTAGTCACTGATTAATCAAATTAATCCCGATTAATCCCCCTAAATTCCGATTAATCCCGATTAATCGCTAGTCCCCACCCCGCCGCCCGACTAGCGACTAGCGATTACTACAACACTGGCCGCGCCCCGATGATTCCGCTATCGGTTGGGGTGTGACAATATGTAGGTAAGTTGTCAACGTGATTGCATGATACTTGTTAGATACATGTATGAGCTTGGTGCCTTACTTGAACACACTAATAAAGTAAATGGTAATCGTAATAGGACGTGATTGACCTACCTTGACTCCTAACCATTTTAAGAGACCAACCGAGCAATCGAAGGTGAGTTCACACTTTTCTTAAAAAGCATGTGATTCCCGGTGGTTTGGGAATGGGTTAAATAACAACTATCCCCCTTGGGTGGGATGCAACCTACGTATTCTCATTGGGTAGAATACGTACTACCGTCCTCCTAGGTGAAGGACGACAACTGTTATAATACATGTCTTAAGCATACTAGAAAACAGCTTTATCTTAAAGTCCTCACTCATTTTATATCGACTTAATCGCCAGGCCAATGGTGAACGGGTTATTAGTTAAATAGCGCTATTAGGTTTGACAAGCCTCACACCGTGCCGCAGAGGACGGGAGTGGACTAATATACTTGGGCACTTAGTCAATGATGATAGACATTGACTTGGGGCACTCAACATAACTTCAGTCAGTAGTCGAAATGGTAACGGGTCTAGTGGTTTAACACAGTGGGGTAGCTCCCCATGGCATGATTTTATAAAGAACAAAGTAACTTGGACAAACTTATGATTTTTGGTACAACACTAAAACGGAACAACCAACTGTGAACTCACCAACATTTTTGTTGATACGTTACTACATGCTTTGCAGGTCGTTAAGTACTATGCTGGAGCTTGCACGGAGGAATGGTCGTTGTGGCGGGGAACCATCTATTGGATTCCTATTAAACTTTATAAACTTAAACTAATTATTAGGTTTTAACTTTATGCTTTCGCTAACACTTGAACTTGGTTTTGGGATAATGTTTTGTGAACACTAAATGTTTTGGATTATGGTGGTTTTGCTTTAATTTACATATCGTTCAGTATGATTAGTGGTATGATCCTGGTCAGTCACACGCCTCGCGGTATTACTCCGCTTGTGGATTTTGAGGGTGTGACACTTAACATGTTGTAGTAATAATAAATCTTCTATTCTTCAGTTTGAGCTAGCTCATCACAAAACCTGAGCTTGTCAAGAAACACTCCCGTGATCTTGTCTATCGACTCACCCCTCTGCCTCAGCTGAATAAACTCTTCTTTGATCTTGTTGATCATAACTTTTAGGCTATGGCATCTAAGGAATGGTGTCTTGAATTCTTCCCACGTCATCGTTCTCGTGGTCTCAATTCCTTGTTCCTTCTTCAGATTATTCCACCAATCCTTAGCTTGGCCTCTTAATTGACCGGTTTCGTACGCCGTGAAATCAGTCTCATCACAATGGGTTCTTTCAAATACCCCTTCTATGTCGCTAATCCATCGTTAACAAAACGATCGGATCAACTTCGCCACTATACATTGGGGGTTTGCATGCCATAAATTTGTTATATGGACATGCTTTCGATTTACCCTTGTCTCTTTCTTGCGTGAGACTTTCTTTCAATTCATTTATATAAGATTGTGGTTTGTAGTCTATCGATAAACTGCGGTAGACTATTTTCTAAAGCCTTTCCGACTTCTTTGTAAATCTTGCCTTTCATCTCTTCAGTTAAGTGAGATGCTGAATCACCTCCGGTTGCTCCAGACATTTCTTTAACTGAAATGTCCATAATAGTTAATCGATAACTATTCAATTCATTTCCATTTCATTTCATGGAAATTTATATCATACACACTTAATCATAAGTGATGTGTTATTCTTTTTCAGTCTGGTCAAGTATGTAACTTGCCTTACCTTTTATACTTAGTGTATTTCCTGGGTTCGAGCGTATTTATACACTCCTCCCATACACTTTTACATCTTTTAAACCTTTCTATCTAGACTTGTTTATAAGTAATTCTTACCGGATGTCTTGGTCAAGCCTTGAACTGAACACACTTTGTCTTAACCTGAGGCTCTGATTACCAACTTGTAAGATCCTTACAAAATATTAATATTTTATATTGTATTTCGTGCATTTCCATCGTTGACATGATGATTTGATTTTGAAAAAAAAAACTTTAATGTAACTATATTAACATAAGTTCAACCCATTCCAACATCATTTACAAAAGTTTTATACTTTGCGAGATGTTTATAAGTTACTACATAAGTTTTTCTTTTTCAAACAACACTAAAGGAATTAATAACAAAACATAGTTTCATTGCGGAAGATTCGTTAGTGTGCGTGTTCGGTTCTGTCATTCGGCTTGATCGTCATCCGCATAGTTTCATTAGTTACCTATAATCCCAAATAGTCATAAAAGTTAGTTATAGAAGGTTATAACTTAACAAAACAAATCTGCAGCTGAAAACAACTGACTAAACAAATTTGGCTGGGTTTATAACCCGTCGCGCGACGCAACGGGAATGGAATCTATGCTCGCGTGACGCGACGTTGGTCGCGGGTCGTGAGAACAAAGGGGCTCCTCCGTCGCGTGACACGAGGACCCTCTTTCAACTGAATGTTTGGTTTAAAAACTTGCATTTTTCCAGCAATACTAGTCTTTACGAAAACGGACATAACTCGTTCAATATTGATCTGATTTAAGTCACGTTTCTTCCTACGTGATCGTAATTCGATCATCTATGATATAGAATCAAAATCCAATATCTGAATGAACAAAATTCTTAAATTTAATCGTTCGGTTTGTAATAATTTCAAGTTATTTTGACCCGTTACGTTTTTAAACATCCATTTAATCAAAATAACTATCCGTTCTATACTACTATCACAACTCGGATGTTTACTAACACTAGGGCTATAAACATAAGGTTTATACGCCCATTGTATTTATATGTGTGGCATTTATTTGACCCGTTTAACTATAACTAGTTAAACGAAATTAACACGAATCCTATAAATTAAGTTCGTGCATCTTTTAGTCATGCACACAATTAAATTTACTAACTATATTCAGCGTTACCCTTTCTCGGCTAACGACTATAATGTTTATTATTTCAAAATCCAGCGTCATTTCGACGTCTTTAGTCGTGCAACCTTTCCGGTTTGCATCTAGACATCCTATTGACCCGTTTAGCTTTCTTAGCGACATCCGTCGCCTTATTTCACCAAAGTTTCATTACTTTGGTTGTTTTGACCCGTTTGGTTTCGTTAGCGACATCCATCGCTTTATTTCACCAAACATTTGTCATTGGAGTCAATTTGACCCATTTGACCATTATAGTGAAATCCATCACTTTTATTTTCTAACATAACATAAAACTCTTATTTAATTCGTTCGGTTTGTTTATACGGAATCCACCATTTTAACATCAACCAAACTTCATAATGATACCTTTATCATTCAATAGAAATGGACTTAAATAATAACGAAAATCTACGAAGCGTATCGCCACGTACCTTTAAAGCTTTCCCTTTAAACGATTATCCCTTCCACCTTGATTACTTGAGGATCCACCCAAATTGCCTATAGAATTCAATTTATACGTATCGCTTAGAATTCATATTTTAATATTCAACACACAATGCTTCTAACTAATCAATTAAGCGATTCTTTCATATTTCTCACTTAATTCAAGTTCATTTAAGCATTTTGTCGAATATTTTGTGGGCGAAATTTGTATACTAATACTAACAAGTTCATGATGAATATTTTTAACCATGTTAATTCATCATATTCCAAATTAGATGTTTCATATACACAAAGAACATCTAGAATTGTGTACTAACCATTAAATAACATCAATTTATCACTATCATCCAAATGTTCATCCTTATAATCAAAAACCCATATACTATACATATGATAATTCATCAATTCAATAAGTTATGACACAAAATCCCTAAATTATTATCTAGGGCTTCTTCTTAGACTTGTTATCACTTCAATTATGCCATAACATCAAACTTCCATTCAAGAATTTAAATTATGAGAATTCATAATAGTCAAAACATCATCAAATATCAAAATTAATCATACCTTGTGATCTCCTAAGTATAGTAATCACTAACTTAACTTGGAATTGATCACAATTCAGCTTCTTTCTTTGATTTTGGAGATGATTTAGTGAGTCTAGGGTTTTTGTGAGAAGAACTCTATTTCTTCTTGTGTTTTGGTCGACCAGAGGATCATACACCAAGTGTGTGTTTTTTAAACTTATCACATGTTTTAAAACAAATTTAAATTTTGTCCCTCTAGTTTCAAGGTGTATAAAATGGGTTAGAATCCCATGATTTTTCATCATTTATAATAGATATTTAACTAGGTTAAATATTTCTAGTTTTATTTTTACTACTTTTATTATCAATATTATTAATTATACATGTTTACACACATATATAATTTAATATTTTAGGGGTGTTACAGTGTAATTCCCATTTGTGGAAGGAGAGGGACCAAATATGTCAAAAAGGCGATAAAAACAAAGTCCGAGGACTAAAATGTCAAAAAATGCCAAAATTAAGTTTCTGGAGGTCCCTTACGGACCGTAAGGGTTTTAAAAACTCTAAGGCAGAGGAACACCCCTTACGAACCGTAAGCCTCCTCTTACGATCCGTAAGAGGTGCGCTGATAGAAGAATATTGCTGGCAATTTCCCAGCTTGCTTTCTTGCCAGTCATCTCGTGATTTTTGCGACCATTACTCTTGTTTCAACACCTTGGAGGACACTAAGCACCTCCTAGAAACCTCAGCTCACACTTGTCATGATCTAGGAGCTTGAGGATTGCTATAAATAATTTAGTTAGAATTCAACTGAAACTCAAACAATTTGACTTTTCGTTTGCCTTTCAGTTCTGACTACTATGGTCAAGTCAAAGTTCGAATCGAACTTTCCTACGTGATCGTATTAACGAAGGTATGAATCCCCTGTGATCATACCCTCCGACAATCATGTTAAGTAGGTGAAATGGTGAGTCAACCATGTTATATCTAAAAGTCAAAACTAGTAAATATGCATTTTGCGATAATGGAACTTTAACAATCTAAACCAATTTTTTTGACATCATATCAGTTTATATAGACTAATAAAACATATTTTGACATGCTTAACTCATCATACTCAGTTTAGACCTCAATTCTTTATCAACAGTCAATTAGTTTGACTTTTGTTTTGACTTTCGATTCTCACCCGTTTGGTCTACTTTGAAACCCAAACAAGGCATGTTTTATGATCATAATATTATAGGGAATAACCCTCTCAAGTTATACCTTATGGTTATACAATTTGAAGGGTAAATCGACAAGTCCACTATATATACTTTTAAAATGTCAAAAATGCCCCTACGACATAAAAATGGTTTTAAAACCTACAAGGCATATAATTTGACCTTGAAACTGATTATATAATCTTTTGAAATATATTTTGACATAACGGATTTGTCGTAGACCCATTCAACCTTCCGATGTCGTATTTACGCAAATGACTAGTTTAATATATCTAATATATATAAACTAGTCGAATTGGGTTTAAACCTTTTAAAATCATTCAAAATTAGAATGTTTGGTTAATAACCCGTATTCAATGAGGCTTCGCACTCGGAAGAGTATAAACCACATTCTACCCGGTAAACGCTTAGTATAGCAAAACCGAACAATATTCTAAGTAGCAAGTCAAGTAATGTAACTTACAAAAAGACGCTGAACATTCTAACAGATATATAAATGTGTTTCATTCTGGATTATAAAGCCTTCCAGATAATCGTGCCTAGGATAAACAACTTGAAATACGCCTTTGCTACATAGACTTATTTAACAGTTTAATTGTAAGCAAAGGTAAATACCCTTAGCCTATTTTTATTTAAAAACTTAGGATACGGCATTAGCCGCTTGGAGTGGGTATTATATAAATGGGCAAATGCTTTCATAAATATAAGAATTCGCTTTAATCTGTATTGCTTGAATAACATTAAACAGTGGGGGTAATGGTACCGTGTCCGGGCGTCCCGACTCATTAACTAGGAATGGCCATATAAAATACACGTAGAGTAGTAGGCATACTCCCGGCATAGATTTTTGGTACCCAACTGTATTGACAAGCATGTAAACTGGTGACAAGAAATCTATCCCAATGAAATACTAAATGATCAATCCACGAGTTATCACAATATGTATCAAATGATTTATGAATATGATTTTTAAACAAGTCGGTTAATTGTATTTACCAACGGAAGCTGATGTATTTTCAAAAGATTAAACCGCAGGTTACGAACCTTGAATATAGGGTGGAATGGCTTAGTAAAAGGAAAAGCTTTGAAATTTGCGACTCCACTGCTTAAAGGCCTATGATGTCTTAAAGCTCGCTTATATCGGATCCTACTTGTGAGACATTATATTAAACACTTATAAATATTATTTAATAAATTTGAACTTTTATATTATTACTTTATCATTCTATCTTCCGCCGCATATTTGTGAAACTGTTAGACTATAGGGTATGGGGTGGGGTTGGGGGTTGGGGCGTGGGTTGGGTACAAACGCCCAAGTCACCACCCCGGGTGGGCTTGGGTTTCGGCGTGACCCCTTGGGCGGGGGTTTCAGCCCGGGCGTTGGGCGGGCCTAGCGGTCTTCCGTGGCCGGCTCTCATTGGCTGGGTTGGCTAGGCTATAGGTGGCTAGGATTTTAATAATAAATTTAGGTTTTTTTTTTTTTAATTTTGTGTGTATTTTTATAATAATTGAAAAAAATTATAACACGTGGCCAACCCACGCGGGCTAGCCACGCCCCGCCATACCGACCCAACATGCAACTGACCAGCGGTGCCCCTCGAAGTCCACGTGTTAACCCATGCCCCAAACCCCCGCCCCACCATACCCCACGGTCTTATCAATCGTCACATATAAACCCACCGACCAGGCCCACCGGAAATCAGGGTGTGACAACTCCGGTACAAATATAACGTACAAAAAGTGTTATTTACCCTTTATATGTTTACTTGTTTGATTAAAGATTTTGAATTTGTTTTATTCAATTCATTCCATCAGTTTGGTTTTGATCACTAACAATTGTGATTATTGTTTTATCTTTTCTATACCAATAGTTGTTTGATTGAAAATCTAATTGGGATATTTTTTGGTTTAACATCCTCATCATAATCTGGTAAATGGTTTTGAAACTATTCGTCAATTTAAGTAGTCCAACAAACAACGTATATGTAGTTCCCAATCGTTAAACTTTGCAGGTTATAATATATGTTTTGCAAACCTGAAAGCTTAGTGTGAATGTGATCTAGTTTTTCTCCATATAATTTCTTAGTCAGTTTTAGTTCTCGCTTTCACAATCAACAATCGAATCCAAATCTAATTTTTACATTGATGTCTAGTTTAATTAACACATCCATAAACAGCATTCTCCACTAATTATTCGTGGTTTGACAACCTACTTATCATTACTATACATTGATGTCTAGTTTAATTAACACATCCATAAACAACATTCTCCACTGATTATTTGTGGTTCGACAACCTACTTATCATTACTAGTTAAAGGTGATTAGTACTTTGATTTTAAACCAATTTTGAATCGACCTTTCGACGTCAATCACCTGCCACATTTGGTAACCCGGTAACTTGCTAATTTGGCAAAACTAAAACAATAAATCAAACTTGAGTGACTTTAGGGTGACAAAGAAAAGGACCGCGGTGACTCTAGTGGAACAAAAGAGAACCTTGGTTTTTATTCTAATAAGATTTTCTATGAAGGGTATTAATTAGGGCTGTAAACGAGCCGAGCCGAGCTAGACCCAGCTCGAGCTCGGCTCGAACTCGGTTTGAGCTGGCTCGGCTCGAGCTTGAATTTCAAATCGAGCTGAGATTTGAGGCTCGAGCTCGACTCGATTAGAATTCGAGCTAGCTCGGCTCGGTTTGATCTAGCTCGAACTAACAAAAAACCGCAAAATTTACTACTTAAAAGCCCTTAAAAATGAATTTTTTTTCATAGACTAAGGGCCGTAATTGCCATTTAATTTAACCACATGGCTAAATATGCAAGTATAAATAGTTAATTCACTTTGTACATTGTCTTTACCTTCTTTTATAGGGGAGATATTCCCTTAGTTTTTGTTTTCTAAGCTATGTGGGACAAAAAAATGAAGGATGTAAACCTTATCGAGCCAGCTAACGAGCTCACGAGTCGAGCCAGGCCAAGCTCAAGCTCGGCTCGTTTACAAATCGAGCCGAGCCGAGCTAGCTCGTTTATAACCGAGTCAATTTCGAGCCGAGCTTTTTCGAGCGAGCTGCGAGCCACGAGTTTTTTGAACACCCCTAGTATTAATAAGATGCTTGTTAAAAGCATTGTTGTTTTACATAAGAACTTATACATAATGTTTAAACATGTTAAATATGGGAAAATTATGAATTGACCCAATGTAACACCTCGTAAATTTATGTCCAATAATATATCAACACGTGTCATGAGCTTTAAACGTGTAAAATGTTACTTATGAAGGACTAAAGTTGACAAACAGAGAAACTATGTGAATAAAAGGGTTTAAAATCTCAACAATGGATAAATGTACCTTTAAATAACCCTACAGGATGTTTATACCCCTAAACGAATGAATCATGGATCATACGAAGCTAATTGTGGGAGAAAGTGAGAGATTACAAACTACAGGGGTTAAATGTGTCAACATGTTTAAGTATACCTCTGAATGATCTTTTAGCAAACCCGAAGCTTTGTAACGGTTAATTATGCTCACTAGAATAAGTGATAAAAATTTCACAAGGTTTCGATAAAGTATGAGAAAGTTATGACGATATTCGTATGCGAGGGGTTAAAAGCGTCAACGTTGAAATTTAAGGCTTTTTACGGGTGATCACAAAGTTAACCAAGGACTTAACGGTGTTTGGTTATGCCATGGAACCCTTAAAAGTAAAGTTAAAGGGGTAAAAATGCAAGAAAACAAGTTAAAACCACGTTTGAAGGGACCAGAGGCTGAAATGTAAATACTTGAAACTTGTTTGGCTGGTTCCGGAGAGCCAGGCGGCCCGCGTAAGACTTCTTAAGGGTCTACGCGGCCCGCGTGAGCATGCCAGCGACAGAAAACTCCTGGCAGCTGCCAGTTCAGGTCTGTAACCGACTTAAGGGCCTGTAAAATGATACCAGGGGCTGTGCAAATGGATTTCCATGCACTAGGGACAATTGTGATGATCTGAATCCATGCATAGAGTTGCTTGGCATGATCTAGTTGAATCAAATTCAATATATAAAGCTCCTTAGTTGCAACACATCACACTTCACTTGCAAACTTTCACAAGCTTATTTCTGGAGCTTTCTGGTCAGCAACCAAGTTTTCTTAGGCTTCCTAATCGAGCATAGGACATTTGTAAGTGTCCTTGACCCTTCTTAATTCAGTTTTACTTAGTTAATTAGCCTAAAGTCAAACCGTCGTAATTAAGATTTGACTTCGTAATTAATCATAATTTGTCCAGTCAAATTTCAAATTGAAAGTACCTATGAGTGGGTAATTATGTGGGTAATAAACCCTTAAAAGGACACTCTCTGATTCCCACTCTAACTAGGTCAATTGTCGGGTCAAACTTAATCTTAAAAAGTCAACAGAAAGCTTATTTTCAAATTAATGCATAATTAACAATGTAGAACCCATGCAACCTGTTTTATCACTAATATAACTTGGTAATTAATGTAAGAACATGTCTAAACATGTTCAACCCGACAATTTTCAGTTTAGACTTGGTTCGGAACCGAAAGTCGTATAATTTGACTTTTGCTTTGACTTTCAGTTCTGACCCAATGTAGCATGTTTTAGAAATTCCTTAGAGCTTTATTTGGACCAGGTTTCATGTTAGTATAACCCTCTGTGATTATACAACTTGGTTCATTAGTTATCCGATTCATATGCATGTTTCCGTTTATTGCCTATACGTTGACTATTATGCTCATATGACCATAAAGTGTGATTTTTGAAAATATAAAAGAATAGAAACTTTAGTTACTGATTTATAAACTTGTCCCTAAAATTTGACATCAGTTTGAGGTCTAGATTAGGAGTTATGCTCATTAGCGTAAATGAAAAGCTTTTTATTAATTAAACGGCGTAATTCGTACATAGCCTATCTAAACCCAATTTTTGATACCAAACTTTTTACCCATTGATGTAATATAATATTTTGGGATTTTTGAAGATTTTTATTTATTTTTAGGCTGAGCATAACATAGAGTTCTAAGCTTGATTCGGTAATTGCCGGTTTTGCCCTTTTGGCCTATAAAATGAGTTTTACAAATTATTTTGATACCAAACCTTTTTCTACTGATCTAATATGATAAATAAAATATTTTGAGCCTTCTGAAAAAATAAAAATATCAGCTTTCCTTTAAAAACCCGGAAATAGCTCAAAATCGCATTTTTAAGTGTTTTTAACGCATATCATGTGTTAAAACTATTTTAAACATATAAAGTTTGATGCCTACTGATATTTTCAGTAAATTTTTATATTTTAACAGTAAGCAAAAGTTTTAAACTCAGATTTCCAGTTTTGACCTTTTAAGCCTATGTGAAATTACCAAAATGCCCCTAAGGTGCATAGTTTGGTTATAAATGGTAAATTTCACATACATGTAATACCCTACTGTTATAACTTATTAAATTAAGTATTTTTACTGATTATATCAGACCTGTAACTCAGATTATTATTTAAACTCTTTTATAACCTTTTAAATGACCAAAATACCCCTACGGGGCATAGTTTGTGTTTATATCCATTTTGGGCATAATAGAAGATATCTTACTGATGTCACAACATATTTAAGGCATATTAACTTAGAAAATCTGTTCATGAATCATTTGGTTACCCGTTACGCATTATTCGCGTTCGGTGCGGTTTATGTAACTAGTTTGCATAAATTAGCCGAAACGGGTCAAACCTTATCATTTTTGTCTCAAAATCCAGAATGTGTTTAGTTTACCCATATTACACAAGTCTCCAAACTTGTCGAGTCTAAATCACATTCTATTCCGGTCTTCGCTTAATCGTGCGTTTGAACCGTATCTTCTTTTAAAACTAACCGGTCTAAGTTTAGGCTTAATTAAAGACCCGTTAGGAATCTAATAGGTTATTAAAAACCTTTGTTCCAGATTAGGAGACCCGGTAAAAGCTACTTGCACTTGCTATTTGTGAATTATACCTGCTCAGGTAAATACTTTTAACTTATTTTCCCTATACGGGCTTGGGGTACGATATATAAAATACCGCTTGGTCGGGCATTGAATTTTTAATCGTATGAAGGTTACTTTATTGAAATGACCCGTTTAAATTGTTTTGTTTGCTTAAAACCTTTGGGGGGTTAATGACCATGTCCCGGATATCCTTGGCATCATTTTAAGAAATGACCACGACCTAAGCACGGGGTGTAGGCGTACACCCGACAGTGCATATATAAATAATAAGGTATAACCGCCGGTTTCGGGAATAACTCGCTGCGGGACTATATCATGTGGTGTGTCTATTAATCTTTAACCCGGTGTCAATCCGGGCTACTAAACGTATAAGAAACATGTAATTCTTTTACAAGTTTATATATAAATAATTATCCCAAGTTATAAAATATTTTGTGCCTTGTGCATTCAAATCAATTTTCTAAACATTTTCAAAATGAGTCAGTTAATTGTATTTAACAGTGTAAACTGACGTATTTTCCCAAAAAGGCTAAGTGCAGGTACTACTCGAAATAGGCTGGCATCTCCTTAGCATCAATAAGA
Organism: Helianthus tuberosus; assembly: GCA_030545235.1. NCBI lineage: Eukaryota > Viridiplantae > Streptophyta > Magnoliopsida > Asterales > Asteraceae > Helianthus > Helianthus tuberosus. The sequence continues at coordinate 147,495,194 of CM060423.1, forward strand.
GTCTCTCAAGCTTGGATGCATTTTAAATCTGATGAACTATGTTTCCTTTTTATTTGATCCGCCTGTGGATCTTTTTCAACTATTTTGTGATACGTGATATTACAATTTATTCGGTTGAAATAAATATATCTTTTGCTTCCGTTGTGCATTTAAAATTGTGTTGTTTGACTATGATGATATCAATTACGTCACGATACTCCCCACCGGGCCCACCGATAATACGTGTAAATATCGGGGTGTGACACCCAAAATGGTTCCATGATCGTCATTAGTACTTAATACAAGCTTATGATGTGTTTATGTGTGTAGTAAAATGAATCTCTTTTTCAACCACTGACAAATTAATGATGATATTTTTTGGTCATGTGGATGTTTGTTATAATGAAATCACTTTTTACGTGTTGAGTTTTAAAATGTTTGAGACACCGACGTCAGAACGACTCGGACCTTTGTTCGTTTCTGACCATGGAGTCTTCGGAAATATGAACTCGAGCCTTGCATTAGGCTACTTTCTCGGCTTTAGTCAAAGGCATTGTAGAAATAGAAGAATAGATAAGAAATTGAAGTGTACTAAGAAATAGATCGAGGAAAGAGTAGAATTTTTTGTGAAAAATAGTTTGAAAAAAAAATGTTTGAGACACCGACGTCAGAACGACTCGGACCTTTGTTCGTTTCTGACCATGGAGTCTTCGGAAATATGAACTCAAGCCTTGCATTAGGCTACTTTCTCGGCTTTAGTCAAAGGCATTGTAGAAATAGAAGAATAGATAAGAAATTGAAGTGTACTAAGAAATAGATCGAGGAAAGAGTAGAATTTTTTGTGAAAAATAGTTTGAAAAAAATTGTATTTTGGTTAAAATTGGGTGGAATTTATTGGGTTTAAATAAAAAAAAAATATATATATATATATATATATATTTTAGTTTTGACGGTCGCATGACCGTTGAATGGCATCTCACCCTGTTATTTTTCCCTGCCGACTAATCAACTGTATTCACTAAAATGTGTGTTTGTACCTTTAAATTAAATAACGGAAATCCTCTTAATATATTAACATTAACGTGTATTTAGGACTCGCGTGTTACGGCGAGACCGTTAAACCCGAAAAAATTGAACCACTGACGCATATTACGACGTATTAACTCGCAAAATGTAGACCGATACAAAACGAACTTCTAAAAAACTGAAAGACAATATTGTTAACTAAATAAAACTAGTTTTTTTACCCGTCGCGCGTTGCGGTGACGTGGTACGCGTATAGACGACAATCACCGAACTAAAGTTACGTTGAAACATAGAGTAATCCGAATTCATACTGTTGAATGAAATGTAATTTATTTGACCTGACTTGTTTACAAACAAAATTTACGTATAAACGGAGACCAACTCAAACCGTACATAAAATAAACACGTGTGTACGGGTCGTACGCGGTGTGATAAAGTATAGACTACAATCGACCCGACCCGACTCGTTTCCGAACCAAATTTATGTCGAAACGTATAATAACTCAAATTTATATTCTCGAATGAAAACGTATTATGTTTGGCCTAATATGTTTCCAACAAAATTTACGTCAAAACGCACCTAAAAACAATATATCATGAAATTGACTCGACTTGTTTCCAAACCAAAATTACGTTAAAGCGTAGATATACACCAAAATTGCGTTAAAGCGTAGACGAACTCAAATTTATACCGAGACATTCATAAAATAAAAATAAAAACGTTGCAATAAATTAATTTTAGAGTAAACACCAAACTTTAGTATTTTTAGGGGATCAAAGTGACATTTCAAAGTTTAAACGCTAGTTTTGATACTATTACAACGTTGGGGTAAAATGAGTATTATAAATCAAACAAATTACCACAAAGCACTACCACAAATTACAAAAATACCACAAACCACTATTCATTTACTTCACCTATTAATAGTATACAATACAATGATACTATTACAACGTTGGGGTAAAATGAGTATTATAAATCAAACAAATTACCACAAAGCACTACCACAAATTACAAAAATACCACAAACCACTATTAATTTACTTCACCTATTAATAGTATACAATGATACTATTACAACGTTGGGGTAAAATGAGTATTATAAATCAAACAAAATACCACAAAGCACTACCACAAATTACAAAAATACCACAAACCACTATTCATTTACTTCACCCATTAATAGTATACAATATAGATGTAAAATATGCTTTTATTAATTGAATGATTTAAAATATTTTAATAATGACTTACATGTATTGTCATTAATTTTAAATTGGTTGAGCTGTTATAATTTTAACTTATTTTATTATACAATAAGAACAATTAAATGAATTAAAAGTATCTATATATATACTATATAAAAGAAAAGAAAAGAAACCAATGAAATGAAACATAGTATTAATTGAAGCTATCTATTTTTATAGATAATTAATATCAATTAAAAAATAATTAGAAAATTAAATTTAATATAAATTTAAACAATTTGTATAGGAGATAATATAATATTTTATAATATTTATAACTTTGTTATAGTTTCCTTCTTACCTCAAAACTTTATCAAATTTTATCTTTACTCTTTCTTAGCCCTTAAGTTCAGGAAATGCAATTTTTAGCCACTTAACTTTATATGAACTTTGTAAATGCCACTTTGACTCCCTCAAGAGTTTTTGCCTTGACGATATAAATTCGAGTTAGTCGTGTCGCTTATAATACGTTATGATTCTACGGTATAAATTCGATTTACGTTACGTTTTGATCCAATCGCAATGCAAGTATAGGATATATTGAGTTCAATCGGATACGTCAAAACGTGCGTTTTCATATGGTTAACACATCACATAACGCTTGGACTAATCCATTCGATATAAATTAATATAATGTAAATGATTTATTTATTTTATTAAACTAAAGTAGTTAAAAATAGTTACTATTTAAAAAATGTTTATAAGGGGTAAACAAAAATATTAATCAATGTTTATTGGTTCTATACTTTTATTTCCGTGTTCAATTCTCAAATCAAATACGGTAATCACTATTTTTACGTGACATTTATAAGAACCATCACCGCAATCACCCCATCCATCGTATATCGAGTATATCCGTTAGTTTTTTTTAAAGATATTACTACACAAAATTACATTTATGCAACTCGTGTAATACACTTTAAAAAAATATAACCTTTTTATTATGTAGTATATAAAATCAGATTTATTCAATACACGGGGTTTTTAAAAAATATAACGTTTTTATTATGTAGTATATAAAATTAGATTTATCCAATTCATATAATACATAGGATTTATAAAGGTATAACTTTTTATTGTTTGATATATAAAATTACATGTGCTCAACCTGTATAACACATGAGATTCTTAAAAATGTAACTTTTTTCATTATTTAATTATATAAAATTAAATTTACTCAACCCGTACAATACACGAGGTTCTCAAAGATATAAATTTTTTTATTATTTAATATATAAAATTATATTTATTCAACTCGTGTAATGCACGGGGTTCTAACCTAGTTATATTATATAAGAATAAAGAACTAAAAACAGTATATGTTTATCAAAAAAATGCTTAGATACGTTTATTGTATAATAAGATCTGAGATTTAATCCACGTTGAACATGAAATCATGAATCTAAGCATTTTTATAAAATAAAATATAGAGTAAATTTCACTTTTTGTCCTTTATGTATTATCTGAATTTTGAAACATGCCCTTTAAAAGTTTTAATTTCAGTTTATGTCCTTAAATCACATGTTTTATATCACTTTAAGTCTTTTACATCAAACTGAGTTAAATTACTCAGTTAGGTTTATTTAATGAAGGGGTATTTGTAACACCTCGAAAATTTACGTCCAATAATGTACTGACACGTGTCATGGGCTTTGAATATGTGAAAACATACTTTAGAGGGACTAAAGTTGACAAACAGTGAAACTATGTGAACATAAGGGTCCAAAGTGTCAACAATGAATAAATAGGCTCTAAAATAACCCTACATGATGTTTATAATCTTAAACGGATAAATCATGGATGATACGAAGCGGAAAATGAAAGAAAGTGAGGAATTACAAACTACAGGGGCTAAATGTGTCAACATGTTGAAAGTATACATCTGAGTGACCTTTTGGCAAACCCGAAGCTTTGTAATGATAAAATATACTCACTAGAATATGTGATAAAAATTTCATCAAGTTTCGTTATCGTATGAGAAAGTTATGATCAAAACCGTGCACGAAGGGTTAAATGCGTTAACGTTAAAATTCGTGACTTTTCGGGTAAGCACAAAGTTAACCAAGGACTTTACCATGTTTGTAAAAGTCCCAAGGTCCTTAAAAACCAGATTTGAGGGTCTAATGTGCAAGAAAAGGAGCCAAAACCACGTTACAAAGGACAAGGACTGATTTGTAAATGTTGGAAACTTGTTAAGCTGGTCACCAGCTTGTACGCGGCCCGCGTAAGAGGCCTCGCGGCCCGCAAACAAGTGCCCAGCGACGTAACAGCGAACAGATGTCAGTGCAGGCCTGTTTTCGAGTTGTTTCCATCTGTTGTCGATACCTGGGGCTCACCAATGGGTTTACATGCACTTAGGGGCACTTGTACAGATCTTACAACATCAGTAGACTCACATGGCAACATCAAATGTGATCAAAATTGTTATAAAGTGGACTTGTAGTTGCAAACATTCAACACTTGCAATTTCAAAAATTCACAAGATCATCTCTGGAGCTCTCTGGACATCAAGCCAACTTTCTAGTGATCTCTAAGCATTATTAGGACTCTTGTAAGTGTTCATAACCTTCTCAAATTCGTTCTAGCCTAGTTAATTATCCATAAGTCAAACCATCGTAAATTTAGTTTGACTTTGTGATTAAACGAAATTTGCTCAGTCATTTCTCAAATTGAAAGTACCTACAAGTTGGTATTTATGTGGGTAACAAACCCTCAAAAGGGTATTTTCAGATTCCCACTCTAAGTATGATAATTGTCGAGTCAAAGCTTGTTTCAAAAAGTCAACAGAATGTGTATTTGCAAATTTAAGCATGATTAGCAATGTAGGGTACATGCAACCTGTTTGATCATTAAAATAACTTGGTAATTAATGTAAGAACATGTCTCAACATGTTCATCTCGACAATTTTCAGTTTAAACCCGAATCGGAACCGAAAGTCGCATAAATTGACTTTTTCTTTGACTTTCAGTTCTGATCCGTTCATGCATGTTTGAGACCTGCCTTAGAGCTTATTTTGGACCAAGTTTCATATAAGTATAACTCTCTGAGATTTTACAACTTGGTTAAACACTTATCCGATTCATATGCATGTTTCCGATTTATGCTTAAATGTTGACTAGTATGCCCTTTTGACTATAAAACGTGATTTTTGAAAAAGTGAAAGAGTAGAAACATTTGTTACTGATTTATAAACTTGCACCTAAAATTTGATATCAGTTTGTGGTCTAGATTAAGAGTTATGCTCATTATCGTAATTTGAAAGCCTTATGTTACTTAAACGGCGTAATTAGCATATAACCTATTTAAACCCACTTTTTGATATCAAAATTTTGGGATTTTTAAAGATTTTATTTAATTTTTGGCTGATCATATCATAGGTCTCTAAGTTTAATTCGGTAAATACCGATTTTGCCCTTTTAAGCCATAAAATGATTTTTACAAATCCTTTTGACCCCAAACCTTTTTCTACTGATTTTATTTGATAAATAAAATATTTTGAGCATTCTGGAAATATAAAAATATCAGCTTTCTTTTAAAAACCCGGAAACGGCTCTAAATCGCCTTTTTAAGCGTTTTTAACGCATAGTATGTACTATAACCATATTAAACATATAAGGTTGATACCTACTGATGTTTTTAGTATATTTTGATATAATAACAGTAAGTATAAGTTTTTGAACTCAGGTTTCCAGTTTTGACCTTTTTAGCCCTTGTGAAATTACCAAAATACCCCTAAGGTGCATAGTTTGGTTTTAAATGATAAATTTCACATATAGATCATACCCTACTGTTATAACATGTTAAATTAAGTATATTTACTGTATAAACCAGACCTGTAACTCAGATTTCTAATTTAACTCTTTTATAATCTTTTAAATGACCAAAATGCCCTTATGAGGCATAATTTGTGTTTAAATCCATTTTGGGCATAATAGAAGATATCTTACTGATATTATAACATATTTAGAGCATATTATCTTAGGGAACTTGCATATGACTCTTACGGTTACCCGTAACGCTCTTTTCGCGTTTGGTTCGGTTTATGTAACTAGTTTGCATAAATTGACCGAGATGGGTCAAACATTATCATTTTTGTCTCAAAATCCAGAATGTATTTAGTATACCCATATTATACAAGTATTCAAACTTATCGGGTCTAAATCACATTCTATCCGGTCTTCGCTTAATCGTGCGTTTGAACTGTATCGTCCTTAAAGCTAACCGGTCTAAGCTTAAGCTTAAATAAAGACCCGTTAGAAATCTAATAGGTTATTATAAACCTTCGTTCCAGATTAGGAGCACCGGTAAAAGCTACTTGCAATTTGCTTATTGTGAATTATACTTTACTCAGGTAAATACTTTTAACTTATTTTCCCTATACGGGCTTGGGTTACGGTATATAGAATACCGCTTGATCGAGCATCAAATCTTACATCCTTGGGTGGTTAATTGAATAATTTGATCGGCTCGTTTAAACAGTCTTGTTCACTTAAAGCCTTTGGGGGGTTAATGACCATGTCCCGGATATCCTTGGCATCATCTTACGAGATGGCCACGACCTGAGCACGGGGTGTAGGCGTACACCTGTCAGTGTATAACTCAATAATGTGGTGGGTCTATTGATCTTTAACCCGGACAAGATCCGGGCTACTGAACGCACAAGTAACATGTAATTCGTTCACAAGATTATATATTACATAATTATCCCAAGTTATAAAAATGTTTTGTGCCATGAGCATTCAAATCAATTTTCAACTCTTTTCAAAATGAGTCAGTTAGATTGTATTTACCACTGTAAACTGATGTATTTTTTCCAAAAGGTTAAGTGCAGGTACTACACGTAATAGGCTGGCTGTCTTCTAGAGCGTCCACAATAAGTCTCGCAAGCTTGGACGACAATAAACTGTTGAACAATATCTTATTTTCTTTTGATCCGCCTGTGGATCCGTTTCAACTATTAGTGATATTTAATAATACACTTTATTAAAGTTGAAATGAATCTATCTTTGCTTCCGCTGTGCATTTATATATTGTGTTGTTTGTCTATGATGATACCAACTACGTCACGATACTCTCCACCGGGCCCACCGGTGACACGTGGAAAATAGGGGTGTGACAGGTTGGTATCAGAGCCAACTCTGAGTGAATTAAACACTAGCTTTTTGTGTTTAATCTCAGTTACACAATTGCAAATTCCTCGATTCTCGAGTCTAGACAAAGAACTTAGGAATTTTCCAAATTTTTGGTTTTTATTTCTAACTTTGACAAGTTCACAAAAATGCCGCCACGTATGAGAGGAAGAGGCCGAGGACAAGGAGCACATGTAGCCCCAAACGACCACGAAGCAGGACCGTCACACCGGCGAACACCTTCGGATCCTCATAACACAGATGCTCAAGATCTTTGGAGGTCTTTTACCGAACCAGCTAGGCGCTCAGTCTCACTGAGTACCTCCCCGTCTATCCTACACTCCTTTGGGCCTTATTCCCAAAATGAACCCCAAAACTCTCACCAGTCCTATATACCTCTCCAGGGACACCAATCACCCTTTGACCACCTTTCACCAGTTTTCCAGGGTCAGTTCAACCCTGACGACTACTTAGGAGCAGCAGTGGGTTTTAACCCACTTGGACCCGAAGACCACTTTTCTGGTGGCAACCCGATGGACATCGATGAGGATACTGATCCTGCTATGCCACCGTCCGGAACTCCCAATCATCCCATTGAGATTTCAGATGTGTCACCGTTTATGGGATCACCTTACAATGGTCCCGATAGCTTTGAGGAGAACTTCAAGCAGTATGACTGGGTGTTTACCCCCAGTTATCATAACTCTCCCCTGCACCAGCCACATCACTCTCCCCTGCATCAGCCACACCACTCTCCCCTGCACCAGCTTCAGCCCAACTCTCCCCTGCATCAGCTACAGCAGCAGCAGCAGAATCCTTCCGAGGATTCTCGACTTGTCGCGGTCACTCCGCCGCCACCACCGCCTCAGCTTCAACCTCCCTCGCCTCCGAGGCGAAGGAGAACGACAGTGCGAATATCCGCACGAGGGGGAATACGCATCAGCACCCCTCCACATTCAGGTGGCAGCCGGTACTCGCCGGTCCACGAAGAACCAGAGATGGGAGAATTCTCACACCCCGTCTTTGAAGTAGTCTCTGCGCCAGTCGCACCACAGCCACCATTGGGTTTTGGAGACCCAATTCCCACTTACACTGGTGCTGCAGCATTCAACCCCTTCGAGCAGCCGATTCACACGGGTTACAACTTTACAGAGGATCCCTACTGGATAGCAGCAAACTCCAACACTCTCCAACCGGGAGGTCACTATGGAGGTCCCTGGACTACGGGACACTCGACCTATGGGTACCCATCATATGGGTATCAGCAGTCACAACCTCCTCAACCTCCGCATTATCAACCGCCGCCTCCTCAACCTCAGCATTATCAGCCACCACCTCAGGCGCCGGCGATGTCACCGCCACAATTTCAAGAAATCCTTCATGAGATACATGAGGTGCGACAAGAGATGCGGCATGAGTTGCGGGAAGATCAGAGACACAACCGGGGGATGTTTAGGAAGATGGTGGATTTGATCAAGGGTAAAAGCAAGAAGGGTCACTGAATCCTTTGTTTGTTTATTTATGTTAGTTGTAATCATGTCCCTGCGAGGACATTTATTTCTGTACCCTGCCCCTGCGTGGGCATATTATCTTTTCTGTTCTGCCCCTGCGTGGGCATGTTTTTCTATTTTGACCCCTGCGTGGGTTTGTTTTGTTAGTTGGCCCCTGCGTGGGCATGTTGTTTATTGTAAAAGTCCCGTTTAGGGCAAACTCGTACTAGTTAAATTTTTATTTTGAATGGTTAATTTAAGTTTTCATTTTTAAATTATGTGCATAAACATAGTATATGAATAAATGAAAAATAACATTTAATATTTTGATGTACCATTTTAATAAAATAATAAGGATCTTAAAAGGTAAAACCTAGCTGTTATGTTGTCATAAATTTAGCCAATATGGTAGAACCTGTTTAAAAAGATTCAAATCTCTGTTAACATCTGTAAACATGTTAACATTCTTGGCTAGTGTGATCCGTAAAATCACACATGTCACCCTTTTTAATAAATTATCCAAGTTTAATATTTCTATATATATTTGGTTGTGACATAATGCCTACGGGTTATAATTAATGTCATATAAAACAAAAAGGCAGCCGTAGTTTATAAACTCCCTGCCAAGAAAAGGATTGATTTGTCTTATTTATTCAAACTTTAATCCTATAAGATCTAAATTTGTAATTTAGAAATTTGTCTACGTGACTAGGCTTATTATGCCAATATTATATTTCATTCTAAAAAGATTACTAGTAAAATCCTGAATGAAATTATTAAATTAACTAATATGACTTTTATTTACCATGGTTAATAAATCGTCAAGAACGATAATACTGTTTAGGCTTCTAAATAGACCTTGTCCTTATTTTTATGTAGCAATTAAGACTACATGGCTAAGTCTGAAGAATTAAACAGTCGCCCAGCGGAAAACCCTGAAAATGCTAAGATATTAGTAACTGGTGCGGAGTTGAAAACATTAGTGAATGATGCTGTTATCGAAGCACTAAATATACAGTATAGTGAATCGAGCGGGACCCGAAGTAGGACCCGATCTGCGCCACATTCCAAGCCAAAGACACACTCGGAGGCTCATAACAAACCGCCCTCTAAGAAGGATGAATCTAAGAAAGATGAGCTCAAGAAGGATGAATCTAAGAGAGATGAGCTCAAGAAGGATGATGATCGACACTCATCAAATCAGAACAGTGTTCCTTCGAAAAGGATGGTGTTTAATGCTAAACCACACACCAAGTCCTGTACTTACAAGTACTTTGTTTCTTGCAAACCCTGGGACTTCACCGGGGAGAAAGGAGCAATAGATTGTATGACTTGGTTGGACGAAATGGATACGGTTGTAGACATCAGCGGTTGTGCTGAAAGAGACGTAGTAAAATACGTATCCCAATCGTTCAAGGGAGAAGCACTGGCGTGGTGGAAGTCTCTCATACAAGCTGCCGGAAAGATCCCACTCTACAATATGTCATGGGATCAGTTCGTTGCCCTTATTAAAGAGAATTATTGCCCACAACACGAAGTTGAAAGGATCGAGTCAGACTTCTTATCTTTGGTGATGAAAAATTTAGACTGCCAGGCATACCTCACCACTTTCAATACTCTATCTCGGTTGGTTCCGTACTTGGTAACCCCAGAACCTAAAAGGATTGCCCGTTTCATCGGGTGTTTAGCCCCTGAGATTAAAGCAAGTGTTAAGGCATCAAGGCCTGCAACCTTCAGATCAGCAGCTGATCTATCTCTCTCTCTTACCTTGGACGTAGTCAGGTTGAGAGCACTCAGGAATTCAGAAGAGAACAAAAGGAAGCGTGAGGACGATACCTCACGAAGATCAGGTAAGAAACACCGAGGAAATGACGACCACAAGAAAGGGTCGGGGTCTAAGAGAGATGGGCAACAATCGGGGGATAAGCCCAAATGTAAAACTTGTAAGAAGAACCATTTTGGAAAGTGTCAATTTGAGTCGAGATCCCAATCTCACACGAGATCCTGTGGGATTTGCAAATCTACGGATCATAAGACTTTGGAGTGTAAGAAGCTGAAGGATGCAACATGTTACGGTTGCAACGAAAAAGGGCACATTAAGTCTAATTGCCCAAAGAACACCAGGAAAACCGAAGATGGGAAGAAGACCAATGCGAGGGTCTTCAAGATGGACGCTAAGGAAGCTGTTCAGGATGACAACGTGATTACAGGTACTTTTCTCGTAAATGATGTTTTTGCTAGAATATTGTTTGATTCTGGAGCAGATAAGTCTTTTGTGGATAATAAGTTTTGTGACTTGTTGGAATTGCCTGTAAAACCCTTAAGTGTGAAATATGAGGTGGAATTAGCTGATGGAACCATAGAAACCACCTCAACTGTGTTAGATGGATGTGTTATATCCATTAGGAATCACTCTTTTCCTTTGTCCTTACTTCCCTTTAAGCTAGCCGGCTTTGATATAGTTATAGGTATGGATTGGTTATCGCATAACCAAGCCCAGATTGTGTGCAACAGAAAGCAGGTGATAGTCAAAACTCCAACTGGTAAGTCACTTACCATTCAGGGGGATACCCAGCATGGATTGCCTGAGCAAGTGTCCATGCTCAAGGCATCTAGATGCTTGGGGAAGGGTTGTGTCATTTATATGGCGCAAGTTACTATTGATGAGCAGAGACCCAAGATTGAAGACATCCCTGTCATTTCGGAATATCCTGAAGTTTTTCCTGAAGAATTACCTGGTTTACCACCAGATAGACAAGTGGAATTCCGAATTGACATCATCCCGGGTGCAGCACCAGTAGCGAGAGCGCCTTATAGGTTAGCACCAACGGAAATGAAGGAGTTAAGGACACAGTTAGATGATCTGTTAGCTAAAGGTTTTATTAGACCTAGTTCGTCTCCTTGGGGAGCGCCGATTTTGTTTGTCAAGAAGAAGGATAGATCGATGCGTCTGTGCATCGATTACCGTGAGCTTAATAAAGTCACTATCAAGAATAGGTATCCTTTGCCCAGGATCGACGATCTGTTTGATCAATTACAAGGGGCAAGCTACTTCTCTAAGATTGACCTAAGGTCAGGCTATCATCAGTTGAAGGTCAAAGATGAAGATGTACACAAGACAACATTTAGGACTCGTTATGGACATTACGAGTTCCTAGTGATGCCTTTTGGGCTCACTAATGCACCGGCCGCATTCATGGATCTCATGAATCGCGTCTGCAAGCCTTATCTGGATAAATTTGTCATCGTCTTTATTGACGACATCCTTATTTACTCGAAGAACCAAGCTGACCACGAGAAACACCTTCGTTGTATTCTCAAACTTCTACATCATGAGAAACTCTACGCCAAATTTTCGAAGTGAGAATTTTGGCTTCGAGAAGTCCAATTCCTTGGACATGTGGTAAGTGAGCGTGGTATCCAAGTGGATCCCGCTAAGGTGGAAGCAGTTATGAATTGGCAAGAGCCAAAGACGCCTACTGAGATTCGCAGTTTTCTGGGTTTAGCAGGATATTATAGGCGTTTTATCGAAAACTTCTCAAGGATTGCTGCGCCCCTAACCTCGTTGACACGTAAAAAGGTTAAGTTCGATTGGGGCCCTAAGCAACAGGAATCCTTTGACATCTTGAAGAAAAAGTTGAGCAATGCACCCATGTTAACATTGCCCGATGGTATAGAAGAATTTGTGGTGTACTGTGATGCATCACACACTGGTATGGGTTGTGTACTCATGCAGAAAGGCAAGGTTATTGCCTACGCTTCACGACAGCTAAAGGTGCACGAGAAGAACTACACCACCCACGACTTGGAGCTGGGTGCCGTTGTATTTGCATTAAAACTTTGGAGACACTACTTATATGGTACCAAGTGTGTGATCTATTCAGATCACAAGAGCCTTCAACATTTGTTCAATCAGAAGGACTTGAACATGCGACAAAGATGATGGATGGAAACTCTAAATGATTATGATTGTGAGATAAAATACCATCCAGGCAAAGCAAATGTAGTTGCTGATGCCTTAAGCAGGAAAGAAAGAGTGAAGCCAATAAGAATCAATGCCAAGCGCATCGAAATCAGGAATAGTTTGAACGAAAGGGTGTTAGCTGCACAGAAGGAAGCTGTGTTGGAAGCTAACTATCCTGAAGAAAAGCTAGGAGTAACTGAGGAGCAGTTATCCTATGACAAAGACGGAATACTTAGATTGAATGGACGAATATGGGTTCCAGTTTATGGAGGACTTCGAGATGTTATTCTCCAGGAAGCCCACAGTTCCAAATATTCCGTTCATCCTGGAGCTGATAAGATGTACCAGGATCTAAAGGCCAACTACTGGTGGATTGGTTTGAAAAAGTCTGTAGCTGCCTATGTAGCTAAATGTTTGACTTGTGCGCAAGTCAAAGCTGAGCATCAGAAGCCGTCAGGTTTGTTACAACAACCTGAAATTCCCACGTGGAAGTGGGAGATGGTGACAATGGATTTCATCACCAAATTGCCAAAGACGAGAAAGGGAAACGATACTATATGGGTCATAGTGGACAGACTGACGAAGTCAGCACATTTCCTACCCATTAAGGAAACCTACAGCTCAGACATATTAGCTCAATTATATGTAGATAAGATCGTAGCTCTACATGGTGTACCATTGTCAATTATCTCTGATAGAGATACGAGATACACCTCTCATTTTTGGAAAAAGTTTCCAACAGTCTTTGGGCACGCGCTTGAATTTTAGTACGGCTTACCACCCACAGACAGACGGACAAAGTGAGCGTACCATCCAAACATTGGAAGACATGCTTCGTGCATGTGTGATTGATTTAGGTGGCAGTTGGGATAAGCATCTGCCATTGGTCGAGTTCTCCTATAACAATAGCTACCAAACTAGTATTAAGGTTGCGCCCTTTGAGGCATTATATGGTAGAAAATGCAGAACACCTATTTGTTGGGCGGAAGTAGGAGAAGTTCAATTATCCGGACCATATTTGGTCTTTGAGACGACGGACAAGATTGTCCAGATTCGCGATCGTTTGAAAGCTGCCAGGGATAGGCAGAAAAGTTATGCGGATCCAAAACGCAAATCGCTTCACTTCGAAGTAGGTGACAAGGTATTGCTTAAAGTATCACCCTGGAAAAGGGTAATGCGATTTGGTAAGAAAGGCAAGCTAAGCCCGAGATACATAGGACCTTTCGAGGTTATCGAACGTGTCGGGTCAGTCGCTTATAAGATAAACTTGCCTGAAGAGCTTAGTGCTATCTATAATGTGTTCCACATCTGTAATCTGAAGAAGTGTTTCGCTGACGAATCGCTAGTCATACCGCATATGGATGTACATATAGATGAAAGCTTGAAATTTGTGGAAAAGCCATTGTCGATTGAAGATCGACAGGTAAAGAAGCTTCGAAGGAAGCATGTACCTATTGTTAAGGTCAAATGGGATGCCCGTAGAGGTCCCGAATACACATGGGAGGTAGAATCCACGATGAAAGAAAAATACCCTCATTTGTTTCAGTAAATCTCGAGGTCGAGATTTCTTTTAAGGGGGGTGAGGATGTAACACCTCGAAAATTTACGTCCAATAATGTACTGACCTGTGTCATGGGCTTTGAATATGTGAAAACATACTTTAGAGGGACTAAAGTTGACAAACAGTGAAACTATGTGAACATAAGGGTCCAAAGTGTCAACAATGAATAAATAGGCTCTAAAATAACCCTACATGATGTTTATAATCTTAAACGGATAAATCATGGATCATACGAAGCGGAAAATGAAAGAAAGTGAGGAATTACAAACTACAGGGGCTAAATGTGTCAACATGTTGAAAGTATACATCTGAGTGGCCTTTTGGCAAACCCGAAGCTTTGTAATGATAAAATATACTCACTAGAATATGTGATAAACATTTCATCAAGTTTCGTTATCGTATGAGAAAGTTATGATCAAAACCGTGCACGAAGGGTTAAATGCGTTAATGTTAAAATTCGTGACTTTTCGGGTAAGCACAAAGTTAACCAAGGACTTTACCATCTTTGTAAAAGTCCCAAGGTCCTTAAAAATCAGATTTGAGGGTCTAATGTGCAAGAAAAGGAGCCAAAACCACGTTACAAAGGACAAGGACTGATTTGTAAATGTTGGAAACTTGTTAAGCTGGTCACCAGCTTGTACGCGGCCCGCGTAAGAGGCCTCGCGGCCCGCGAACAAGTGCCCAGCGACGTAACAGCGAACAGATGTCAGTGCAGGCCTGTTTTCGAGTTGTTTCCAGCTGTTGTCGATACCTGGGGCTCACCAATGGGTTTACATGCACTTAGGGGCACTTGTACAGATCTTACAACATCAGTAGACTCACATGGCAACATCAAATGTGATCAAAATTGTTATAAAGTGGACTTGTAGTTGCAAACATTCAACACTTGCAATTTCAAAAATTCACAAGATCATCTCTGGAGCTCTCTGGACATCAAGCCAACTTTCTAGTGATCTCTAAGCATCATTAGGACTCTTGTAAGTGTTCATAACCTTCTCAAATTCGTTCTAGCCTAGTTAATTATCCATAAGTCAAACCATCGTAAATTTAGTTTGACTTTGTGATTAAACGAAATTTGCTCAGTCATTTCTCAAATTGAAAGTACCTACAAGTTGGTATTTATGTGGGTAACAAACCCTCAAAAGGGTATTTTCAGATTCCCACTCTAAGTATGATAATTGTCGAGTCAAAGCTTGTTTCAAAAAGTCAACAGAATGTGTATTTGCAAATTTAAGCATGATAAGCAATGTAGGGTACATGCAACCTGTTTGATCATTAAAATAACTTGGTAATTAATGTAAGAACATGTCTCAACATGTTCATCTCGACAATTTTCAGTTTAAACCCGAATCAGAACCGAAAGTCGCATAAATTGACTTTTTCTTTGACTTTGACTTTCAGTTCTGATCCGTTCATGCATGTTTGAGATCTGCCTTAGAGCTTATTTTGGACCAAGTTTCATATAAGTATAACTCTCTGAGATTTTACAACTTGGTTCAACACTTATCCGATTCATATGCATGTTTCCGATTTATGCTTAAATGTTGACTATTATGCCCTTTTGACTATAAAACGTGATTTTGAAAAAGTGAAAGAGTAGAAACATTTGTTACTGATTTATAAACTTGCACCTAAAATTTGATATCAGTTTGTGGTCTAGATTAAGAGTTATGCTCATTATCGTAATTTGAAAGCCTTATGTTACTTAAACGGCGTAATTAGCATATAACCTATTTAAACCCACTTTTTGATATCAAAATTTTTACCCACTGATATAATATAATATTTTGGGATTTTTAAAGATTTTTATTTAATTTTTGGCTGATCATATCATAGGTCTCTAAGTTTAATTCGATAAATACCGATTTTGCCCTTTTAAGCCATAAAATGAGTTTTACAAATCCTTTTGACCCCAAACCTTTTTCTACTGATTTTATTTGATAAATAAAATATTTTGAGCATTCTGGAAATATAAAAATATCAGCTTTCTTTTAAAAACCCGGAAACGGCTCTAAATCGCATTTTTAAGCGTTTTTAACGCATAGTATGTACTATAACCATATTAAACATATAAGGTTGATACCTACTGATGTTTTTAGTATATTTTGATATAATAACAGTAAGTATAAGTTTTTGAACTCAGGTTTCCAGTTTTGACCTTTTTAGCCCTTGTGAAATTACCAAAATACCCCTAAGGTGCATAGTTTGGTTTTAAATGATAAGTTTCACATATAGATCATACCCTACTGTTATAACATGTTAAATTAAGTATATTTACTGTATAAACCAGACCTGTAACTCAGATTTCTAATTTAACTCTTTTATAAGCTTTTAAATGACCAAAATGCCCTTATGAGGCATAATTTGTGTTTAAATCCATTTTGGGCATAATAGAAGATATCTTACTGATATTATAACATATTTAGAGCATATTATCTCAGGGAACTTGCATATGACTCTTACGGTTACCCGTAACGCTCTTTTTGCGTTCGGTTCGGTTTATGTAACTAGTTTGCATAAATTGACCGAGATGGGTCAAACATTATCATTTTTGTCTTAAAATCAAGAATGTATTTAGTATACCCATATTATACAAGTATTCAAACTTGTCGGGTCTAAATCACATTCTATCCGGTCTTCGCTTAATCGTGCGTTTGAACCGTATCGTCCTTAAAGCTAACCGGTCTAAGCTTAAGCTTAAATCAAGACCCGTTAGAAATCTAATAGGTTATTATAAACCTTCATTCCAGATTAGGAGCACCGGTAAAGGCTACTTGCAATTTGCTTATTGTGAATTATACTTTACTCAGGTAAATACTTTTAACTTATTTTCCCTATACGGGCTTGGGTTACGGTATATAGAATACCGCTTGATCGAGCATCAAATCTTACATCCTTGGGTGGTTAATTGAATAATTTGATCGGCTCATTTAAACAGTCTTGTTCACTTAAAGCCTTTGGGGGGTTAATGACCATGTCCCGGATATCCTTGGCATCATCTTACGAGATGGCCACGACCTGAGCACGGGGTGTAGGCGTACACCTGTCAGTGTATAACTCAATAATGTGGTGGGTCTATTGATCTTTAACCCGGACAAGATCCGGGCTACTGAACGCACAAGTAACATGTAATTCGTTCACAAGATTATATATTACATAATTATCCCAAGTTATAAAAATGTTTTGTGCCATGAGCATTCAAATCAATTTTCAACTCTTTTCAAAATGAGTCAGTTAAATTGTATTTACCAGTGTAAACTGACGTATTTTTCCCAAAAGGTTAAGTGCAGGTACTACACGTAATAGGCTGGCTGTCTTCTAGAGCGTCCACAATAAGTCTCGCAAGCTTGGACGACAATAAACTGTTGAACAATATCTTATTTTCTTTTGATCCGCCTGTGGATCCGTTTCAACTATTAGTGATATTTAATAATACACTTTATTAAAGTTGAAATGAATCTATCTTTGCTTCCGCTGTGCATTTATATATTGTGTTGTTTGTCTATGATGATACCAACTACGTCACGATACTCCCCACCGGGCCCACCGGTGACACATGGAAAATAGGGGTGTGACAGTATAATTGGCATTTTTATGAAATACTTTATTACTCGCCCCAAAGAACAACAACAACAACAACAACTAACTATCTCTGTCTCTCTCCTTCAAACCAAATTCCTTTTTCAATTTTAGTTTCTGCAACCCATCATCTCTTGATCCAAGCCCTAAAATTCAAACCATAGATTCAACTTTAGACCAAACCAAACAAACATGTATCACCAGTCATCTCAGCACTTCGATTTGGAACAAGACAATACTACTACAAGAGTTAATGGTGGAGAACAAACTTCATGGCTTTCCGGCGAAGATCTCCGCCCTAATTCGCCGTCCCACCACTGGAATCATGCCGCCAATAACGCCGACCGACAACTGTACAATGATCTCAAAATAGAGGAACGTAGCTGGAAGCGAGAGAGAGATCCGAGAGTGGAGTGTGACCCGACCCGAGCGAGCGATCTGCGATTTAGGGTTTTGGTATTCCAAACAAAACTATTTAATCAAGGTCAGGTTAGCGTGCATCAATTCGGTAATCGATCGTTTAATTATTCCATTCTAGGATTCGTGTGTGAGAGATTATTTGAGATAGTGGAGTTTGGTGAGTGTCTTGTGTGTGATATTCTCCTTGTAAACCCCAAGCATTATACTTTGTAAAAGTTATCAACTTTTTGTCGATTTGTGTGTTCTTATTGCAATTAGTCCCAATAATTGACGTGGATTTGAATTTTAGGGCTTGGATCAAGAGATGATGGGTTGCAGAAACTAAAATTGAAAAAGGGAATTGGGTTTGAAAGAGAGAGACCGAGATAGTTAGTTGCTGCTGCTGTTGTTCTTTGGGTTTGAAAGAGCAAATCGATACATGTGTTTAGATTTGACTCCAAAACGCATCACGTTGAAGATCTGATTGATATTTGTGTCAGTTCTGAATGTGATAATATGAATCGCATATTGCTGGTTGTTTTTCAAAGTTAAATACAGAACTTGAAACAAAGCTGGATTTAGAAGATGTCATCGAACATAAAAAGAAAGATAAATTTTTGTGTTGTTA
The DNA here is from genome assembly GCA_030545235.1 of Helianthus tuberosus. Lineage (NCBI taxonomy): Eukaryota > Viridiplantae > Streptophyta > Magnoliopsida > Asterales > Asteraceae > Helianthus > Helianthus tuberosus. The sequence goes on from CM060423.1 coordinate 147,514,198, forward strand.
CTGAAAGTTTCTGAGTTGTTGTTATCGAATGTTAAGAATGAATAGAATACAGATTTGTTCTTGTTAGACGAACAAATAAGAAGTTGTTGTGTTGACAAACTGAAATTAGTATTCAGATCCAAGTCTAAAATTGCAAGATCATTCGAATTTTAATTCGAGTTCCGATCTGATCTGATTTTGCGACGATTGCATATGATAGTTTGAAAATGAAGAGCCCGCCGGAGAAGATGACCGGAGCCGGAGAGGATGACCGAAAACATGGGGGTGTGGGAAAGATGAAGTCTTGAAACTTTGTAAAGTGGGTCCCACCTTTAATTGTTTTGATTTATTTTTAAAAACAAAATAACTAATGTGAAATACCAATAATACCTTTGCATTAAATAAACTTAACTGAGTAATTTAACTCAGTTTGGTGCAAAGGACTTAAAGTGATATAAAACATGTGATTTAAGGACATAAACTGAAACTAAAACTTTTAAAAGGTATGTTTCAAAATTCAGATAATACATAAAGGACAAAAAGTGAAATTTACTCTAAAATATATTAGATCACCATATTAGATTAGTGTGGAGAGATGTGTGTGTGATGGAGTGAGGACCAATCAAAAGCAAGAAATATGGAATTGTTACCAATAAAAAAACAAGAAAATTTGGATAGTAAGTTATGAGGAGCAAGAAAAGTTGTTAATTATTAATATAGAGAAAATAATGCACATTTTAAGTAATTCTTAACTATACATATTGTTTGAGGCCTAAGTGTAAAGTTTAGAGAACACTTTTTGTTTTATTATGTACTAGGTTAGAACCCCGTGTATTACACGGGTTGACTAAATGTAATTTTATATACTAAATAATAAACAATCTATCTTTAAACACTCGTTTATTACATGGGTTGTTGAATAGATATAATTTTATATAATTAAATACTAAAAATGTTATATCTTTAAAATCTATGTGTATTGTATGGGTTGAATAAATGTAATTTTATATATAAAATAATAAAAAAAAGTTATATCTTTTAAAACCCAGCGTATTATATGGTTTGAATAATGTAATTTTGTGTACTAAATACTAAAAAAAAATATATCTTTAAAAAACTCGTGTGTTATATAGGTTGAATAAATATACCAAATAATAAAGAAATTATAACTTTAAAACCCCCGTGTAATACATGGGTTAAATAAATATAATTTTGTATAGTATTTGTTCGAAATTCAGAGTAAGATAAGATTTAATATTGATTTATTATTTGTTTAATTAATATAAAATATGTAAAAGAAGAGGCAGGATAATATTAACATATTATTAAATTTTTATGCATGATAAAATTAGTATATCATATTATTAATTATCCAATATCTTTATTAATATATATTATTAATTATTCAAACGGATTATATAAATCTTGAATGATTGGATATATTATTTTTAAAAATACTTACAATTTTATGATCCTTATTTTTTTTAGTGTTACTTCTCTTAAGTCATAGAATATGATGGATTGTAGTATCTTAAGAGAGAAGTGAAAACTTAGAAAATTATTTTGAATTGTTTTACTATTTTATCTATTAAGTCATTTCATTAAAAAAAATTAAAGGAGTTAAATTGCAAAAGATGAAAACTTTTGAATTAGAAGTGAAAAATCAAATTAATCAAAGGGGTTAAAATACCAAAGATTGAAACTTTAGACTTAAATTGCCAAAGATTGAAACTTTAGAGTTAAAAAAGAAATCAATTTCAGATTATGAAAACAAAAGAGATAAATAGATTTAGTTAAATTGATGTTTAATATTATTATTTAATAAAAGAGATAAATAAAAAAATAAAGGTGAGAAATTACCAGAGAATGACATGTGTCCAAAAAGGATTTTTGTTTATTAGTATAGAAGATGAAGTCAGGTTAGACCATTTGTTATGGAAAAAAATCCGATCTAAAAACTAGCAAATAGTTGTTATGTGTGAAATGATGTTAGACTATGAGTTGTGAAATAAAAATTGGGGCCGATAACTAGCAAAAAGTGTGGTGATCTTGTCGCTATGTAGGCAAGAGACAATAACTAAATTATCCAATAGCTAGGTGGTGTGGGATAATCACACTTCAATCATTTTTCAATTATTTATTTAGATTTAATTTTTTAATAAATGTCATAACTTTATAAATTGAGCTACATTATATTAAAATAAAAGAGAAAATTACACTAAAATTAAAATAAAATTCTTAAATTAAATTTATACTAAAAGAAAAAAGATACTAAAACAAACTTAAAAACCACTACAAATGACTCTAAATCAAAACTAATCGAAACTTGTTTCGCGTAGACGTTTGCGAATTTGTTGTTTCCTTTGCACGAAAAATACTTGATCCTCCTCCGGTAAACCCGAGTAGTCTTTTTGGAGGAAAGCAAGGTCGCTCGCGATGCGCTCATCTTCGCTAAACTGGATTAGCCGGTCAATTTTTGCTTCCAAACTAGCGACAATGGCAATCGCCTCGGAATTGGAGTTAGATTTAGTACTTTTCGAGGATGATGGTCGGGTTGTATTGCGTAGCGCTAGTGGTTCCGGTTCGCTTTTGTCCTCCATGTCTAAGTCATTAAGATTTTTCTGCGAACGAGCATTCGATGTAGCTTGGGAAACTGTGCCGAACTCCCTAGACTCGGCCTGTTTTACAGAACACATAATATTAGACACGTCTAAATGCTTGTATAATAGTAAGTAGTGATACTATACATAAGCCTAATAAAAGTCTATATGCCTGATCAAAGTCTGGTAAGAACATCTAAGACCTAACCCATTGTATAATACTATGACATAATAACTAACTAACACCACGAAATACTAATAAGTCAATCAAATATATACCTCAGCAAGAACATCCTCAATCAACAGCTCAGCTTTTGCTATAGAATCTGGAATTTTTTTTAGAAATGGTGTATTTTGGAAAAAAAATTAGGATAATGGGGAAGTCAACAAAAAAAAAAGGTTTCTGGTGTATCCGCTATTAGCAATAGCGGATTAGGAAGGGAAAGTAAATTGTACTGCAGCATTGCTCAGGAGGTGTCAGATGTTTTACTAATCCTCTATTCAGAATAGAGGATTAGGAGGAGTGGGTTTAATGTTGAACATGGATTGTTGAACATGGATTAAGTGTTTCCTCCTAATCCTCTATTCTGAATAGAGGATTAGAAAAACATCTGAGCAATGCTGCAGTACAATTTACTTTCCCTTCCTAATCCGCTATTGCTAATAGCAGATACACCAGAAACCTTTTTTTTTTGTTGACTTCCCCATTATCCTAATTTTTTTTCCAAAATACACCATTTCTAAAAAAAATTTGCAGTACCTATGATCTCAACGTCTCCTGTAAGTGAATTGAAGTCTGCATCCATAGCCCCAGTGATATGGATCTTTGCCCCAGATTGCCGTTGAATATACCTAATATTTTCCCGACCATCACCAATAATGACGCCAACTTTGCCATTTGGAATCTCAATTTTTTTGCTTGAATTTGCATAAGTAGAAGGTATTGAAGGAGCAACATGTCCCATACCTGTGAGGATCAAAACATGAAAACATAAGCCATAAGCAGTAGGCTCCAACTGCATCTCCCAACCCAAAAGCAAGTCAACCGATTGAAATTCATAAGGTTGTCGCTTAAACAATGGCTCATGGTTTGAAACTAGAAATCAACTGTGTACACCAAACCGACCGTTTAACTTTTACAACTTACTCGTGTGTGTGTATATATATATATATTGCGAATATGCAGCTATATTGTGTATTTTATCCATAACATCTTTTATCATTTTAAAACTTGTATACAAACCGCCAAAAACCAATAGATCCGGCCTGTTGGGATTTAAAGGCTTTAATCACACACAGAAAACTCACGTACAATGAACGTGTTTGCTGTAAAAAAAAAAAAAAAAAAACCTATTTCTCATTCTAAAGAAAACGTACAATATATAGGAATAAACCAACACCCACTAACTAATAATTAGGGCCACGAACCCATTAACGCACTAACTTAATCTTGCTTAACACTTCAACTTTAAAAAACACATGACTAACTAAACATACTTGACCCATTAAAACATACTGCTACCGACCCGACTTGACCCATCAAGATTCGGCCAACCCACCCAACCCAAACGTTTTGACTTGTCATTTCCTGAAACCATTTTCATCAAAACTAGCCAAACCGGATGTAAACACCACTAAGTGAAACATAAACATGGAAAAGTAACAAATAACCAAACAATCTTTGAAGTAGCAGATAATTTTTTTTTAACTAAAACACGCATCACTAAACTGATCTTCAATATAAAAAAACACTAAAACTGACATATCTTTAACATACAGAACCTACATCTTAAAGAATTTTTTGCAGAATTAGGTGGTTTAACCGTCAAAAGAATGCTCTTAGGTGGTCCATGAATTTGTTTTCAAAACTAGGTAGGTCGCTGAATCAAACCATAGTTACCTAAATCGCCAGGGAACCCACGATCCACGTATTGGATCGTGGTGTACCCAATCGGAATTCGTTTGCGTGCCGGAACGGCATGGTCCGGCGAACCGAGTTGCGGTGGTACGGTGTTCCTGTTTGCGAAGGTACGGCGATCCAAATTGATCCGGTTCAGCGAACCAAATAGACAATCTCGATGTTCCAAACCGCGTTCGATTGATTTGTAAGACGCAAACTGGAATGATTATTAGGGTTCCGATCAATGTCAGGAAGAAGGGGAAGAAGAATCGGCGCCTGCGTAGTTTTTATCTTTTTTGGTTTTAAATAAGTTTAGTTATTTCAATATTTAACCCCTCTATTTTTCTTAGTTTACATTTAAACCCTAAAACTTTTAGTTTTTTAAATAAAAAGTAAAAAAGTAGTTTGTGTATTTAAAGAAACCTCTCTATCTTCACTAGTTTACATTTGGTTCTTAAACTTAGAAACTTATACATAAATAGTATAAAGTAACATTATACATATAACATTTAACCAAATTACATCATCAATTTCTAATCCTATTCAATTTCAATGTTTATCTTCAACCTTCAATGTTTATGTTTGGTAATTTGGAATTTGGTAATTTCTGTTTTAATTTGTCTATACCGAACCGGACTCTATGGTACACTGTACCGGTTCGTACCGAAATGAACCTACCCCCCTCCGTACCGAAAACGTCACCACTCGCGAATCGCGTACCCGAACCACGTACCCGTACCGGAACGAACCGCGAATTAGGTAACTATGAATCAAACAGCGACCTTCTACACCTCCTCTGACACATCCTGCAATAAAGTTAAGGTCGCTGTTTGGCTTTACAATGTTTCCTTAAGTCGCTGTTTCATCTTACAAAGTAACGTAAGGTCGCTGTTTGGTTTGTATAAGTAACATAAGATCGCTGTTTCAGTTTGCAATCTATTTATGGTCGCTGTTTCATCTCATAATCTAAAGCTAGATCCCTGTTTCAGCCTGAATTGTATAAGAAGGTTGCTGTTTCAGATTGGATAGCAATATAAGGTTGCTGTTTCAGATTGAAATGTAATACAAGATTGCTGTTTCATCCGGAAATGTAAACAAAGATTGTTGTTTGGGATGTATATGTAAATTAAGATCGCTGTTTGGGAATGAATTATAATAGAAGTTGCTGTTTGTGGCAGAGCTCCATGTGACCTTTTTATGAATTTGGCATTAAAGACAAGATGCAGCAGAATAAAGTGGTCTTCCTCTTTCCATGTGCATACATTAAAAGCATTCATACAATGCATGCAAGCTTGGTGATATAACTCCCTCAGACCAAGCGGTATGGGGGCCGGCTTAGGCCCGGCGAAGCCCGGCGCCGGTCCCCCACACCGACCCCTTGGCCCGGTTTGTGATAACCGGCTGCACGAAGACGTTGAAGACGGCCTGCTTTCTTCCTCTCTCTCTCATCTTTGTCTCTCTTCTCTCTCTAAAATCAAATAAAGTTTTATATTTTTTAATTGTTGTGGGGCCCCATCCTCCACCCCCTAGGTTCATCCCCTGCAAGCCCCTCCTACGTGGCGCTGACGTGGCGGCCCATCCTCATGGGGATGAGCCTCCCCATACCCACTAGTCTCATAAATCAAATTCTGTATTAGACTATCCACTATCACAACCCAACCCAACCCAATCTTTCAATAAAATACTAATTTCTCTCTCTTTCACCTACACAACCCAACCCAATCCAATTTTTCACCCACATTCATAACCCAACCTAAACTAATATTTTATTATATAAATATGATTTATAATTATTGTTTATTATACAAAAAAATATTAGAATGTTAAAAATATTAGAAAAGCAATTAAATATTGTAAAGTTAGGTTGCAACCTTTGGTTGGTGAAACAACCCGGTCGTTCACCATGGTGAATTTTTTATTAAAAAAATTGCTCAAATTTTTTGTCCTATTATCCATGTGGCAACCGGTTATGGAAATTGTTCACCATAGTAGATAGTCTTATATTTAAATCTGTTCGTGTAAGGTTTGCACACTGTTTTGTGTACAGTAGCCTACATTTCATTCCAAATTTGAGCAGAAGATAGTAAGGGTGAGGGGGGCACTTACGCATGACCAATCAGCACGCGCCACGTCAACTCCTCTCTTAACTCCCCTCATACCCTCAATTTGATGACGGCACTCCTCTCTTGGGGACTTGTTTTTTTATTCAAAAAGAAAAAAAAAGGAAAATGTTTTGATTGGTTGAAAAGAGGGTGGCCCACCATCTCCCTCCCTCCTTCATGCGGTAACCTCTCACCGCTTCCCCTCCCCGCTCCCCCTCCCCGCGTTGATGGCGGCGGTGTTCCCGCTAGGGGACTTGGGTCACCGCATGCCTCCCCGCATGGTGCCCCGTTCACCCTAAGCATGATTAATTCAAACAGCGACCTTGTGTTATATATCAGTTCCAAACAGCAACCTTTCCTAGATATATATATGAAACAGCGACCTTGTGATATATAGCAGTTCCAAACAGCGACCTTCCCTAGATATACATATCAAACAGCGACCTTGTATGAAGAATTCTGATCCAAACAGCAACCTTGTAAGAACTTCAGCTTTATTGCAGGATGTGTCAGAGGAGGTGTAGAAGGTCGTTGTTTGATTCAGCGACCTACCTAGTTTTGAAAACAAATTTATGGACCACCTAAGAGCACTCTTTTTTTGATGGTTAAACCACCTAATTCTAATTCTGCAAAAAATTCCATCTTAAATCCATAACAAAAGCTACCACATTCCACCAATATATCTAATCCTAAAAACAATACAAGTGACGTATAGGTAACATGTAGGTAACCACGATAACAGAAAAGTACACCATGTGATTTTTTACGTTTTAAAAAATAATCAAAATTTGAAAGTTAGGATCCATTATTTCTCCTTCTAGGTGCATAAAATATACATCTGTCTTATAGACATTGGATATAAAGTAGTTAAACGAGTCGTATTCATGTTTAAATTTTTTGTTGTTTGCGTTATCAGATACCTGTTTAAACCTGCTAAGACACGATTTGCCAGCCCTACACGTCACAATACAACTCACGCAAAACCCTAAGTAACAAAAAAAAAAAAAATCAAAACCACATAGCTAAATTCATCCAACACTGCATAAACCGTTATGTATGTAAACCTAATTTTAATATCCAACAAGAACAAACACAATCATAAAGCCTAAAAGTGTAAGAAAAGCAACATATATGAAAATATCGAACCAGAAGTGAACTCTGTGGCATCACCAGTGCTATGAAACTTGGATCTCTTAGCTTCAGCGTTGTTAAAGATACGCGCAGCGATCTCCTGAACCTTCTGTTTGGCGAGCTGGACCTCGTCGTCCATAGGTGAGTCGGCAGTGGCGTCTTCTTCGTATTTGCGTTAGTGGGAGTCGTCAGCCATATTTATATTTGTACGTAAAACCCTAGCGAAAAGTTTGGAATAGATTTTTTTTTCTTTAGGTAAATCCTATAGTTTGGAATAGATTTTTTTTTTCTTTAGGTAAGACTATGGAGTATGGGGCGGGGGTTGGGGCGTGGGTTGGGTATAAACGTTCAAGTCACCACTCTGGGTGGGTTTGGGTTTCGGCGTGGCCCCTTGGGCTGGCGTTTCAGCCCGGGCGTTGGGCGGGCCTAGCGGTCTTCCGTGGCCAACTCTTATTGGCTGGGTTGGCTAGGCTATAGGGGCTAGGATTTAATAATTGAAAAAAAAATATATAACACGTGGCCAACCCATGCGGGCTAGCCACGCCCCGCCATACCGACCTAACATGCAACTTTTCAGCGGTGCCCCTCGAAGTCCACGTGTCAACCCATGCCCCAAACCCCCACCCCACCATGCCCCACGGTCTAAATCCTATAGTTTTTAAAGGAGTAAAACACAATTTCAGTCCTTGGGGTTTACATCCAATCACACTTTTAGCCAGTGTTGTAAAAGTCGCTAGGCGGTCCCTAGTCGGCCGACTGGGGAGTTGGGAGTAATCGGAGTACTCGGAGAGTACTCGGGGAGTACGCGGACATGGTAAATATAAAGAAAATTAATTGTTATATATTATTTATGTGTTAAAATAAGCATAATTCATGTCAACTGAGTATAATTTAAAATGAAACATGTTTAAAGTTCAAATATTCTGAATACAAGTCCGACTAGTCTGAGTACAAGGCCGAGTAGTCCGAGTACAAGGCCGAGTAGGCCGATTTTGACCGAGTTTGACCGATTAAAAGTCAACAAACCACGTTGACCGCCTAGACCGACTAGGCCGACTACGTTCGACTACGTCCGACTAGGCGCCGACTAGGCCGACTAGGCACCGAGTACTCCCGAGGCCGACTAATTGAGACCGCCTAGGAGGAAGTCGCCTCGGAGGGGGTCCGAGGACCGAGTACTCGCCGAGTACTCGGCCGAGTAATCCGACTTTTACAACACTGCTTTTAGCCATCATTTGAAAAAAAAACCAAACAATCAAGTCCATGTGGTTGTCAATTAGAATCAATCAAGTCCCTTTCACTAACATCCGTTAGTTGAACATTGGCATTTCTGTTAAAAGACCAAAATGTCCCTTAGGGACTAAAATTGCAAATCCAATTAGTCGTATCTTCTTTATAGACTCTGCAACTCACAACCCACCTGTAGGATCGGTTTTTGACTCCTGAACGATTGCGTGTGACACGTGTGACGTGCGGAATCCGTACACGTACGTGGACCAAACACACGAACCGTATATAATCTGGGATTCGATTGAATGATATGAAATCGTACAAGAAACCGTGAATCACCTTTTGCCTTTCTCTCTACTTTCTCTCTCTAGCTCCAAAGCTCTTCAAATGTCACAAATGGCAAAAGTCCTAAATAAAGCCCTAACTCATCTATTTATAGGCAAATGATATAAGGAGAGTTTCCCTATTTATAATAATGCCACCTTGCCTTTTCTATCTAAATATTACAATATAAGACTTGATTAGTTTAGTTTCTCGCTACGGTCTGTATTAACGGAGGCGATAGACATAAATGCACTAACAGACCCCGCCTTGGATATTGCCGCAGTCAATTTCGTAGCGTCTTGTCTTTCTCTCTCTCTGAGACTTCTTGAAGCTTTATCATCTTCAGTATTCACAGACTCCCTCTTGCTCGAATAGACTCCCCGTGGAGCTGTCTTCTGCTTCAGCTGCTCCCCCTTTCGGTAGACTCTTTCTTCAGGCTCTCCCTTTCGTCAAGCTTCCGTGCTTTTGGGATCGACACCTGGCTTTCCAGATACAAGCTCCCCCTTGCGTCGAGCTCGTCTTCAGACTCCCCCTTAGACTCGGCTATCGGGATCGTAATCTGGAACTTTCATCTGCAAATCTCAAACTGTGACAAATGGCAAATAACCGGAAATTCCGTACAGTCTAATCACTATTCTTAGTATATAATCTCATGCAATTAGCGTAATTTAATTACGTAACGGTGTCGTATATTAGACGACAAGGTTAGGACAAGAAAACAATGATATAACATATATTGGTTTTCGTCGTATTGCGAAACCAATTAAACAATTTCCTAAAAGTGTTGGTAAAAAGTGCTGCGCGCACTATTCACGGTTACACTATTCATGCCAGCAAAACCGTGAAAACAGAACGAAACAAGGAAAAACGACACACGGATGACATAACTGAGTCCGTTTATATAAGAAAACACTAATACGAAAAAATATCTTACAAAGATATAAGACTTTCCGGTACAACGCCCTAATCGCTAAATCGTCCGTTTCACTAAAAATAAGACAATGTTAACTTGTCCAAAATAATAATTTAGCATTTCCGGGACTCCGAAAATATGACAAATGATGACAAACATATGGAAACAATATGAGGATATTAATGGGGTATTCGAAACATAAGCTCTCGACATTGCGTTGCAACCCCCACAACTTGTCCGTTTCTGCACCGACAAGCTAATAAACGACATTACCAACATCGAAAACAACCAAATGAAAGCTTTAGTGAACTAGTTAAGCTTATTTTGGGATTCAAAATAACTTCATACATCTTGTAAATGCGGAATGACAACTTACGGCAAACTTCCGTCGGTACGCCACAAAAGTGCCGTAAACTAGCCAACGACGAAACGAAAAGCATTCAAAGTATCAAAACATTATTTCTACTAGTTTAGTGAACTAGTTAATGTTAATTTATATTCCGAATCACTAATTACCCCCTAATGGTGAAAGATTACCCTAATCACCATACTTAGCCTAATTACCAAAAATCTACATGTTTAAGACATTTTTATAAAAATGTTACACTTTACCCCCCCCCCCCACATGTGGGCCGCAAATAAGGGGTCCCACATGGCCTTAATACTTTCCTAAATATCTAGATATTTTACTTATGTGCAAGTGGATCAATTTGGTGAATGATTATAACACTTAGTCTTATTATTTACTAACCACATTATCATCACTTTTCACCTTATTTTTCCCACACATAAGAATACTCTCATCATCTTCATCCATATTACCAAGAACATCTTCAAAAACCCATTTATTTTTATTACTTCCTTCATGATCAATATGGATTTTCAAGTAACATAAGGTGATCTAAAGTTTTTGGAAGTAAAAGGAAGGGTTTTCATCCATACAAAAGTGTTCTACCATCAAGATCATCATCTTCTTAGTTCTTAATAATCTTCTAAGATCATCCCTAGCCTAGTGCTAGAAGTAAGCTTCTATATCTATTTTTTTTATTACAAATATTATGTTTATGATTGTTATTATTACTAATAATAACCAAGTAATCATACATAATAAACATGAAAAATACAAAGAAGCGAAGATAAAAATCATGATATATTTATGTTTGTTTATATTGTGATCTTAGACTTGTTATATGCATATTAGATCTTGCTATGATGATTATGATACAAATAAATTGTTAGAAGATGTTGTAAGATATGATCTAAAAATTTTACATGTTTATGTTAAAGGGTTTTTAACATAAAGGATTAAATGGATGATCATAACTATTGATCTTGTGAAAGTATTTAAGGTTTTTATTTAAAAACAAGACTTTCACAAGATTATAAAAAGTAACATACAACTAGAGATTTTTATAAAAGTTGTTAAGACTAAAATTAAACTTGGTTTTTGAACTTGTTAGCATATGAAATGATCATGGTTAAAACCCTACATGATTTGGATATCATCTTGAAAAATTATGTTATAAAAGTCTCATATGTTTAGTTAAGATGTTGGGTAAATTGATGATGATTTGAAAGAAAAAGAAAATGATATGTTTATGAAACATGGTTAAGATAAAAATACAAAGGTTATATGGCCATTTTTCATAAAAACTTTATTTTATAAAGTAACAACATTTTTGGTTAATTTTAGACAAGAGAAATATATATATTTTTTAGAAAATATATATTTGGTTATTTTGACAATTTTTGTGACATGTATTACTTGATGTATTAGTTATATATATCAAAGTAGGAACTTGAATCAAATTGTCACATTTAAACTCAAGACACTTTATAACAAAAGTCCTACGAGACTTCATATAATTACGCCATAAAAACGAATACGGACAACCCGAAGGATCGGACACCATTTATGGTCAAAACGGACAACGGACGAATCCTTAAACGAGTCACCAATCCGGGGAGTTACTACGACGTTTAGACGATCTTTCGACACGAAATATAAATATGTTATCTATAACAAATTTCGGATGTTTATAAACTTATAAAAACTAGTATGTTTTTATTTACTAACAAGTGTACTTAGTAAATTTTTATAAAAAGGTTTTTATAAAAATGAAAGGCTTACACTTACTAGTGGGCTATTTTTATAACAAATGGGCTTATATTACTTAATGGACTATTCTTTAATAAATGGGCTTAACTTAATAATGGGCTTATCAAAACACATGGGCTAAGCCCAATACCAAACATATGGGCCAAGGCCCAATAACATTGAGGCCCAACACTATTGAGGCCCAACACTATTGAAGCCCAACACTATTGAGGCCCAACACTATTGAGGCCCAACACTATTTGAGGCCCAACACTATTTGAGGCCCAACACTATTTAGGCCCAACACTATTGAGGCCCAACACTATTGAGGCCCAACACTATTTGGGCCTAACAACATGAAAACATGGGCTCGGCCCAATGTCACCATTAGTGAAAATACAAGTGTACAATTGATACATATAAGACACGAAATTCAGCGGACTAGATCCGACTATACAACTCACAAGATACAAGATAACATTTATATATATATATTTGGTGAAAAATATATATATAACATTTGAACAACTCATTCATCGAATACACAGTTAACGAACAGTAAAGACATACAAGTCTTGCACATATTGAAGACACAAGACTTGTACTCAAGTTCTTTACAAAGACCGAAGTGTCTAACAATTCCAGGACCTTTGTAGGTTGTGATACAATTCAAGGACAATGCAAATGAGGTTACAGTTACATACAGTTTACGGAATGCAATTCAGTGAGTTCATGTCCCCTATTCATTTAAATGTTTTACAACTTTACAACTATCGGGGAAGATACATGTTCAATCGTATGTTAAAGTTAGGGAATGAAACACCTTAGATCATGTGTGAATTAGGGTTATACATATAAGCACCATTAATCCAGTTTGGACCTAGGTACAAGGGGTTAGATCTAATGGGTTTTGGCGAGCCCCACTCTTGGTCGTGGACCCATACAGAAGAGTGCGTTTGTGTCCCAGTCGATAGGAGTTGACATAAAATCGTCTAGGGTTGGATTGCTTCCTAATTCGTCACACATATTAATGTCCTCGCGAAACATTAATGATCAACGATTTCATTGACGCTTTACATACTACATCATTACATACAGATACATTTTTATACAACTCACATTTTACGGATACATCTTATACAACTCACAATTTACGGATACATCTTATATCCAGTTTGGATACAATTACAATTGAGACAAATACATATTACATACTGTTTTAATACAAATACATCTTATACAGCTAAACTGCATGAACTCGCTCAACTTTTGTTGATGTTTTCAAACTTACATGTATTTCAGGGAATTAGTGGACCAATGCAAAGATTCCAGTACAAGGAAAACAAGTATCAATATTCCATGCCAACTATTGAAGGGTTTGCCTGTTATATACCGCCTCTTTGCGGTGATATAGTGGTCAAAGCCTTGACATTTTTAGACTTACATTTGATGTATAAAACAATGACAACTTATTTTCATTTGATGGTTTGTAAACAATGTACTTAAATTATGTTGTGATCTTTTGAACAATTATGACAATGGCATTGGAGCATGTTTTATTCATGTAGTATGTTCACCTATATTGTTATGCAATGAGAACCGATCAGATCACACCTCGCGCTTCCGCTACGAGCGGGTGTGACACAAACATTAATAAGTAAAAACGTTTTGAACATCCAGGAATGATTACCTGGCTCTTAAAAACTTTTGAATCAAGAACCTGGCTCTAAAATATAATAATACGAATATATCCAGGATTAACTTGACTTTCTCCCCCTATCAAAATGCTTTATAGATATGGCAGTATTAAGAATTCAAAACTGTAACCTGGCTCTTTTCAACAGATTTAAACAATTTAAGCATCCAAAACCTTCGCGATTTATCATCCAAGTCCAAATTAATGACCTTGGAGATATCACAAACTGTTTTTGATTTTGATTTTAAAACTTCAAATTTGAAATTAATGAACTAGTTTTATTTTCAGAAACACGATCAGCATCCTTAGATTTTGAAACTCAGCACTCAGACATCGGTTGTCGAAAATAAAGATGAATCAAAATCTTTTTGTATTTTTCTGAAACATAAAGCAGAAAAGAAATATTTACAGAAATATTTACAGACAATATTTTTGTTTGAGTTCGTTTCAGATGATCATATCAGTTTATGACAAAACATCAGCACCGTTGAGCTTTAAACACTTTAAGTTCTAAACGATTCACTTAGATTGTCAGTATAGTGATCCACTTAAATTTTCACACAAAGTTCAATTGATTCGAGATACGAGATTAGTGTTTTAATGACTTAAACTTATTCGTGTGTCTCACCTCAAAATATACTCCCGTATCAAATTTCCCTAGATTCAGTCTTACAGGTGAGTATACCAATTTGATATCTGTATTCTGGGTTAGTGCGAGACCTTGAGAGCTCAGGTATGAACTTTCGTTCAGTCAAATAGATGAAGGCTCGACTTTAGGTGTGTTCCCTTTAGAGATCTTCTTTACAACTGCACTTGATTCGTATCTTTCGATATTTTATCAATTTTTATGTAGAGGGTAACCTTTAAAAGCGCGTAAAGTATTATACATGGTCTAGGCCATTGCTTTCGCAATATCAGAAGACCAGGTATAATACCCCAGATATCAAATAGTATAAAGACCTAGTATATCAGAATCAAGCAATCCCTCAAACAAGATTTCGGGGGTTACCCATATATCCGAGAGATGTTCCCCACGAGATAAATAAGTATTTGATATTTAAGTTTATATCTCGAAAACAATATACTAAGCGTGTAAAAACCTATTGGCATATCATCAGTGAGACCGTTTATCACATTTTTAACTTTCCATTTCTTTAGCGTACTGTGATTGTTTACTGATGTACTATAATTTCATCTTTTTTACACAAAAACTCATTTTTGAATTTTATTATGTTTTGGCTTTTTCAAATTTTCTAATGTTTTTGTATTTTCTGAAATTTTTACTCCCCCTAAAATTCAAAACATTAAAAAATTTGATAACCGATGCTGACAGCTTTGTCTCGCCATCCATTTTCTGCATCTCATGCTCTATTTTGCAGAAAATCTACCCCCATGATTTACAACACATTGATATTTTAGAGTTTGAAAACCGTTTTTCAATATTGTGAAATTAATCATGTCTGTTCAGCCGTGAGGGTTTCGGCATATTCAATTAACATATTTTTGGATTTTTGACAAAATTTAAAAAAAAACCTATTTTTGAATTTTCAAATTTTTGACAAAATAAAAACATATTTTTGGTTTTTAAATTTTTGACAAAATTTAAAAACAAACATATTTTTGATTTTTCAAATTTTTGACAAAATAAAAACATATTTTTGGTTTTTAAATTTTTCAGTTTTTAGGGTTTTTTGAAATATGGTTTATTTATGTACACTTACTCATCTCTTTTCTTATCTTATCAGTAGACAACTGTTAGTGGATTTGGGTATTTCTGTCTTTTTTGCTTATAAATGGAAGGGCACTATCATCGTTTCGTATCTAATCAACCCTTTCTCCTCACCAGATCTGAAATTCACTCTCCCTCTTTCGTTACTAATCAAGATCATGTTACAACCTGCAAAACCCTAGTTCCCTCTCAATTTCGATCTCTATTTTCCCCCCCAAATTAACCCTTTCTCATCACCAAATTAACCCTAGTTCCCTATATATGGATTCTGAAACATTAGATGCTGATAAGATAAGAAAAGAGATGAGTAAGTGGGGAGACTGCAATAAAGTTTATACAAGAAGATGTAAAAGAGTAATTAATCACGCCTCCGCCACCGTAGCTCCGATCACCGCTTCTCTGACCATCACAGTCGCAGCTTTTCCGGTCACCGAAGCCGTCGTAGGTTCTCTAATTAACACCATCATCAGGACCTGTGGGGCACCTTCACCGATAGCTTCAGTGAAGTCCAATCATGAAAGGAGGAGAGTAAATGTTGGTGAATTTTTCAAGCGTGTTTAATCAAAAGAAGGAGAATGGTGGGGGTGATTTGAGTAAGAGTTGATTGATAGGATGATGATTTTGATTTTTTGATTACGGAAGATTGTGGGGCTTCCGATGGTTACACTTGCATAGGTCCAACTTCAACTTCATCGGTAACTAGTTTATCCTCTTGGTATTTTTTTTAGATCCATCAGTGGCCGGTTCAATTTGGGTGTAATCTTTGTGTTCTTTCTTGATTTGTTGATCGTATGATCTTGAATCTTGTTCTTGATCCCGTAACTCAGCCTCAGGCTCAACTTTCATAGCGGCAATTTAGGGTAAGTTGAATTGAGGATGAAGGTGGTGTTACTGCATTTATGTCTATCGCCTCCGTCGATACAGACCGTAGCGAGAAACTGAACTAATCAAGTCTTATATTGTAATATTTAGATAGAAAATGCAAGGTGGCATTATTGTAAATAAGGAAACTCTCCTTATATCCTTTGCCTATAAATAGAGGATTAGGGCTTTAATTTAGGACTTTTTCCATTTGTGACATTTGAAGATTTTTGGAGCTAGAGAGAGAAAGTAGACAGAGAAAGGCAAAAGGTGATTCACAGTTTCTTGTACGATTTCATATCATTCAATCGAATCACAGATTATATACGGTTCATGTGTTCAGTCCACGTACGTGTACGGATTCCGCACGTCACACGTGTCACACGCAATCGTTCGGGAGTCAAAAACCGATCCTACAAGTGGTATCAGAGTAGGAGCTCGATTGCACGAATCAAACACACAAGAATTCACGAGAATTCATCAGATTCAGAGTCAATTTCGCACCAGATCTGTGAAATTTCTTACTATACTTATCTTCTTCACGTTTTTGACAGAAAAACGCAAAATTAACGAGGTTTTTACGGATAAAATTGGCTGATTTTTGGATATTGTGTGCAAAAATCATTGTTTTATAAGCCTTCAATTTTTTAGATCAAAATTCCAAACAGTTTGAGAGAAATCGAGATTTTTCTAGTTCGAATATGTTAAAAAATGGGTGTTGTTGATGTTCATGTTCACCGATCGGATGGCCATCTGATCGGATGACCATCCGATCCAAAGCCAATTCATTCATTATTACACTTTGACACATCCGATCGATAACAAAGGCCCACTAATTCATAGTTGCATGAGTTTTAAAAAGTCCACTAATTGAATCGGTCCAATCATGATGATAGTGCCCTTCCATTTATAAGTAAAAAGACAGAAATACCCAAGTCAACTAACAGTTGTCTAAAAGGAACTTGATTGATTCCAATTGACAACCACAGGGACTTCATTGTTTTTTTTTTTATCAAATGATGGTTGAAAGCATGATTGGGTGTAAACCATCAGGATTGAAATTGTACTTTACTCTTTTTTAATGCTTAACTTTTTACTATTCTTTATCAAATAGGCTATTACTGTTGTCTATTTTTATTTACCGGCTAAGGGGAGTGGAAAAGGTAAATCTTATCTATAGACCTTTATAAAGCATTTCCCATGTCTATAAATGTAATTTCACAGCCAATTTTTAAGACGCAGACGAAGCAACAGAAGTTCTTACCCTAATCCTCACCTGTTTCTCCCAAATTTGCCCCAATTCATTCTCAGTCGCCAAAGAGTCCGAGCAATTATTATATGTACCATAATCAATCAGCTGCAGAATGAATTGGAGTATACAAATCATCAAACCGTTTGTGAATCATCATGATGAGAGTATACGAACCCCTAATGATGTTGTTGACCAAATTGTATGATATAATAGTTTTAATTATTTAATTGTGTTTCCATATAGATGCTGCAACTGCTACTGAAAGCTTTTCAAGATAAGAAGTTTGTGTGTGAAGAAGCAGAGAGAACACTTAACACAATGTTGTGTCCACAACACCAATCCCTTTGCTTCGCAAGCTCAAAGTGTATGTTAAGCATGCAAATATGAGAGTTAGGGCCAAAGCTGCTGTTTCGATCTCTCAATGTGTCTCTAAACTGGTATGCATATGCAAAATCACCCTCTTTTGGTTAATATTTGTGTTTTTAAAGATGAAATTACCGAATTACCCTCTCGTGTTTTTTAGGAGACAGATGAGATAAGAGAATACGGGCTTGTTTCGTTGGTGCAAACGTCGGCTGAGTTGTTGAAAGATAGGCGGTTATGGAGGATGGGGAGAATGAAGAAGAAGATAAGTGGCAAAACTTTTGCCAGTTGAAGTTGCCAGCCATTAATGCGTTGACCATGGTTTATGCAGGTTTTCATCGCTTGTGGATATTAGAGTTGTTGATCAAGTTCTCTAATGAACGGATGTAGGTAGGGGTGTAAACGAGTCGAGCTACTCGCGATCTACGGACATAGTCACCGCTTTATCACATAAGAACTCATACATTCCATACAGAAACAGCAAGCTCACACTACTCCTTTAGAACTCATTAGGTATATAATGCAAGAAATTAGGTAGTTCTTGATAGAACGTCGATTTTGATTGGGTTTGCCTATATAAAATTTGCAGGTGGAAAAAAGGAGACTTTGATGTTTGCTCATGTGGGCCCAGAAGGTGATTCTTTCGGGGAAACGGTTAGTACGTTGAAGTTTGCTCAAGGCGCTTTGACCATTGAACTTGGTGCGGCTCGATTGAATAAGGAAAGCAGGGAGGTCATGGACCTTAAAGAACAAATCGAGAGGCTAAAGAAACAGTTGGCAGAGAAGGACCCGCAAAGTGCGCAATAAGTCAACAAACTTGAACCGAGATCACAGTTACCACGAGCAAAAGCAGCAGCTCTTATGATAGACAGAACTCCCAAGAGTCCATGTTCGCCATTACCGCGACCAAAAGCAGCTGTAGCAATGATGGACAGAACTTTGCCAAATTCTGCTTCAAAAAGCCGACAAGTGAAGCCACTTGTGCTACCGAGAACACCTGAATTTCAAATGTCGACCAGAAATGAAATCATTATTTCGTCGGAAATTAGAGGTAGCACTGACAATGTGAAATCGTCACATATCAGGAAATCGCTTCAGACCATTGGGAAATTGATTAATGGCTCCGAAAAACGGTGGGTAGAATTGTAGAACAGAAAACTAACTATAACTTCTTGTTTTAACTTATAATGTAAAGAGAACCCATTCATGATGTTATCATGTTCTTTGCAGGATTCAAATGAAAACCAATGAAGTGGAAACATCAACGCTGACGCCACCTGTTATTGCTAAGAAATCACGACGACAGTCTTTAACTGAGGTCCAGCCACCGGAGAGGTCAAGAAGATCTTCACTTAAAGGAGTTAACCCTTGTAAGTCGTAATTGGTTGGAAATGTGACCATCACTTGGTTATAAAACTTACCTGGCTGGTTTATGACGCGGGTTTTATTTGTTTGTTAAAGGTAGTTTTTGTTACCAACTCCTAGGAAATAAGTAATGCGAATGCCCTAGATGAGTGATTGTGAAATAATGACACGTTGTTGGGACAGGAACTAAGATGTCAGATCACCCTTTACCGAGGTGGTCAGAATGCTTGAACATGCCGAAACTGAGATCATGACCACGGTCCGCAAGGCTCGGTTCAGGTGCTGCATGAGTCAGCCCATGACTACTGATTGATGTGTGTGTGGAACGGTAAAAAAGTCTAGAAAAGAAACCGAAAAAGAGAAACAATAGCGGAAAAGGAAAATCCGCGCACGTATCGATGACTATGGTAATTTCTTTCTTTAGATAGGGTGAAAAGAGGACGAAAATTGTGATAATATGATATTAACTGCTTGTTTTGCTTGCTGGATTCTTTTTTTTTATTTCATGGATTGTGTTGCTAAGTTAGTTGTAATGGAGAACATGTTTTGACCCGTTTTTGACCCGAACCTGTTTTGACCCCTGACCCGACCTGACCCAACCCATTTGCCAGGTCTAATTATTATTTATGCATGTAATTGGATTGCGATTTTTTATTATCAATTTTTAAAGGATTCATAATATTAAATAGCATTTTTTTTAAAGTTTCATGGTTTTCACACCAGTAAAGATTTGTTGTTTTTCAAAATCATATTAGAACCGAAGTTACATCTATACAAACGCAAACACCCCTTAGTTGTTGAGATTTATGGTGCTTTAGAATTTTAGTATCTGTGCTTGTTGAAGCCCATGTTAGCAAGAAATTAACAATGGTAAACCAAGTTGTTTTATTTTAGCTCTTGTTTTTACGTCCATCAAACAAAAGTGTTCAAAATTTATACTTATTTGTAAATGTAATTATTTAAATTATGCTTTTACTCTGATGTTGTGTTCTCTTACGTTGACCACAGTTAACCAACTAGCCATTTTGTACTTCAATCATATTAGAACCGAAGTTACATCTATACAAACGCAAACACCCCTTAGTTGTTGAGATTTATGGTGCTTTAGAATTTTAGTATCTGTGCTTGTTGAAGCCCATGTTAGCAAGAAATTAACAATGGTAAACCAAGTTGTTTTATTTTAGCTCTTGTTTTTACGTCCATCAAACAAAAGTGTTCAAAATTTATACTTATTTGTAAATGTAATTATTTAAATTATGCTTTTACTCTGATGTTGTGTTCTCTTACGTTGACCACAGTTAACCAACTAGCCATTTTGTACTTCAATCATATTAGAACCGAAGTTACATCTATACAAACGCAAACACCCCTTAGTTGTTGAGATTTATGGTGCTTTAGAATTTTAGTATCTGTGCTTGTTGAAGCCCATGTTAGCAAGAAATTAACAATGGTAAACCAAGTTGTTTTATTTTAGCTCTTGTTTTTACGTCCATCAAACAAAAGTGTTCAAAATTTATACTTATTTGTAAATGTAATTATTTAAATTATGCTTTTACTCTGATGTTGTGTTCTCTTACGTTGACCACAGTTAACCAACTAGCCATTTTGTACTTCATGGCTACATGGTGAACTCGGTAACCCGGACGATCGAATGGCTGCCTGTGGTCAACTCGGTAACCCGAGCGATTAACAAGCATCTTTGCTCAAAGTCGCACCAAGTTTTTTCAAAGTTCGCTATATCCCTTGGTGTAACCGTATTAACTTGTATATCATGTTTTAAATGTGGTGTATTTGTTTGAATGACAAATCTTTTGTTTTTTGTAAGTTTTATTATTTTAGAAATATACCAAAACGGTAATCTACCTTACGGGTATAGCAGATAGTAAGTGTTGCCGGTAAGTTTATGATATGTTCACGCCCTCGTACTATCGACTCCGCTGCAACGCGCGGGTCTCACACTAGTAGTTTTTTAAAGCTTAACTTTTTACTATTTCAAATAACTATCCAATAGGTTATTCTCACATTCACAATTTTTGTTTCAACTTAAATGGCTTTACATACTTTAGTAAAAACCTCTATAATATTTTAGAATATATCATAAAATTGAGAATTTTATTATTTTTAAGAAAGGTAGATGTAGAACATTTTTAAAATATATCTTGAGAATTTTATTATTTCTAAGAAACGTGGATGTGTTATGAGTAGAACGTGCATAACAATGTCTATGCAAAATTATAAACACACTTTTTTTATTAACTCAAACACCCTTTTAACCCTACTGCAAAATATAGACCCCTGACTACTATAGAACTTGAACTCTCAACTTCAGGAAGGAAGAGGGACAAATTTCGCTCTTTTCATACACCCTAGTATCGCTATGATAGGTTGTGTCTTAGTTTGTATGGTTGTGTAGTTATTTGACATTATGCGTAAATATGACGTGGACGCATATGCCCCTTGCTCACAAGCCACGTACCACATTTTGGTGGCTTCATATTTACAAAAAATTGGTGTTGCTTATAACTGTATTACAAATCTTAGACTTAGTTTATGGTTGTCACACCTCAAACCTATGCGTGTGATGGCGGAATACTTTTAAATGTTTTTATAGACGTTTTTACAAATCAAGTCACCTTATGCTCGTGAGTTCTTAAATAAAACTTTAAACATTTGTTTTGTAAATCGGTACATTTGCTTAAGCGTGTTAGAATAAATGTACCTTGTTGAAGTCCACACACAATCATTCATACAAGTTCAACATCATAACATTTTTACACAACAATTCGCAACTCATATCATACTATCATTGTCACATATGTTCCAACAATTCACAACTCATATCATACTATTTTGTTTACTTTAGCGATTTAACTCTATATATAAAGTTTTTTTGTTAAGGTTTCATATTTAACTTTTCCTGTGTGATTTCTAAACGAAAATAAGCGATTTTAGCGAGTTCCAATCATCCCAATTACATCCTCGTTCATGTTTCCATGATCCGAATCAAGATCTGAAGATGTAATCAAGATGATGCAAGGCTAAATCACTTGGGGGTCATTCATGAGTGTAGGATTTGTGATAGAGGTTGTTCAACCGGTGTTTACCGAACTATTGGATGTAATCACGATGATGCAAGACTTACTCTTTCGGTTAGTTTGATTTATATGTGTACTTGTTTGATTAAACAATTTTAATTTGTTTTAGTCGATTGATTTCCATCAATTTTTGGTCGTGCTTATTAACAGTTGGGATTATTGTTTTATCTTTTCTAAACTAATAGTTGTTTAATTGAAAACCTAATTGTGACATTATTTAGGCTAACATCGTTAATCATCGTAATCACTATTCATCAATATAAGTAGTCCAACAAACGATATCTATGTAGTTTATAATCGGTATACTTAGGTAGTTAGGTTAACCGAGCAGTTTTGCAAACTTTAAACTTGGGTTTGAACGTTTGGTCTCATTTTTCTCCATATAGTTTTCTCAATCAGTTTTTGTTATATTGAACTTTCACAATCAACAATCAAATCCACTGAGTGGTTCAACAGCCATTTTACCCTTAATAAACTTATTTTTTATGGCCCTCACTATCTGCACACTGAGTTTGTCTATCTACACACTTAGGGTTTAAATACGCCGCGTATTGGTCAATACGCAGCGTATAGGGTTAACCCAATACGCTGCGTATTGACCAATACGCAGCGTAGATAGACCATAGATCTCAGTGCCTGATAACCAATCATTGCACAGAAAACAAGGTGTATATACGCTGCGTATTGGTCAATACGCAGCGTATATAAAAGAGCTGCAAATTTGGGGTCATTTTGGTAGGTTTGAAGTGTCAAATTTTTGCAAGGTTTATATACGCTGCGTATTGGTCAATACGCAGCGTATATAAAACAGTTTTCGAAACTTCAAGGACCATTTTTGTCAACTTTAAAAACTTCAGGGACCGTTTATGTAAATTTTCGAAACATCAGGGACCATTTGTGTAAACTTACGAAACACCAGGGACCATCTGTGTCAATTTTTGAAACATTAGGGACCATTTTTGTAAAAATTGAAACGTTAGGGACCAAAGTGTAAATATATCAAAAATATGTAAAAAAGGGGGTCTTCTTTAAAGAACCGGCCCTTGCATGATTCGAACTCGTGACCTATCGTTTATAACCGCAACGTCTTAACCAGTTTATCCTCTGTCCAGAGCTGTTAGAATATGAAACTTAATCCTTATATACGCTAGTTAGCTTATACGCTGCGTATTGACCTATACGTAGCGTATTTGAACACTTCATATACGCTGCGTATAGGTCAATACGCAGCGTATGAGAGCCAGACTGATTTGACTCTGATGCGATGTTGTCAGGCATGGGAATAAAGTAATACGGGGAGTAGAGGGCTATACGCTGCCTTTTTCAGTATAATTGAAAGTCTATTTAGCAGTGCGTGCTGTCTTTTCATCTTCCATTCATTTATCAGTACTTTCCTGGCTCGCTTCATTCGCATTTCTTTTGTTCTTCAGTAAACAGTTTACATTCCAAACCAAAATCATTTATTCTGTTTTTTGCTCAATCTTGTTAAAATGTCATCATTTTGGACCGATAATTATTTCGGTAATCGCTATTCTAACGACACAAGGGGAGCAAATGATGCCAATGAGGAGGAGGTTGTGTCTAGAGTCCCTGTTGATCAAAAAACACAGTTGCCAAACTTGAACAAGACTCTCACTCCACCTGTTGATGAACCAAATTACCCGGCGTATCAAGTGTATCCGGATTACGGATACGGGTATGAATCTCCGTACGTGCAACAAAGTGGATACGGTGCTAAGAATGCACCTATTGATGAACCATATTACCTGGCGCAGCAATCGTATCCGGGTTACGGGGTATACGGGGGTGAAGATGGATACGAATGTTACAGTGGATACGGGGGTGAAGGTGGATACGAGGGTGAAGTTGGATACAGTGGATACGGGGGTGAAGGTGGATACAGTGGATACGATAGATATGGGGGTGAAGGTGGTTACAGTGGATACGAAGAACATGGTGGATATGGTTATGAGCCCCGTAACACATCACTTTATGAACCATCTACCCCGGGCAATCCGTTTCAAATAAATGAGGTATCACATTAGAATAATTATTATTATTATTAAAAATATTATAATTATAATTATTATTATTATTGTTATTATTGGTAAAATACTATAATTATAATTGTTATTAATATTATTATTATTATTGTTATTATTATTATTAAAAATATTATAATTATAATTATTATTATTGTTATTATTGGTAAAATACTATAATTATAATTGTTATTAATATTATTATTATTATTGTTATTATTATTATTATTATTAAAAATATTATAATTATAATTATTATTGTTATTGTTATTATTGGTAAAATATTATAATTATAATTGTTATTAATATTATTATTATTTTTGTTATTATTATTATTATTATTATTATTATTAAAAATAGTATAATTATAATTATTATTATTATTGTTAAATACTATATTAACCCTTGTATTTATTATTATTATTATTATTATTAGCGTAACTTTTTTTTAGCGTTTCATGTCTCAAACTGATTTGAAGAATTGGGTACAAGAAACGGGAAAGGCGTATGGTTACGTAATTGTTACCCGCCGATCGAAAAATATTGGCGGTACTACTGGGATGGTATGGCTTGTGTGCGACCGTAGTGGTGAGCACCGTAGTAAAGCAACAGTTAGGAAAGCTGGTAGCAAAAAAATCGGTTGCCCCTTTTCATTACTCGCCATCCGGGACGTGACGAATGACACGTGGGAGTTAAAAGTGGAAGACGCGAACCATAACCACGAACCTACGACGAGTCTGTTGGGCCATGCTTTTGTGCGAAGATTTACTGAAGCCGAATACAAGCTAGTGGAGCAGCTAACTGCTCAAAACATGGAGCCACGTATCATATTTCAAACCCTAAGAAAGCAGTTCCCCGACAGCCTGCATGTTCAGAAAGACGTGCAAAATGCGGTACAAAAAATTAGAGCGACCATAGTGGACGGAAAGAATCCTATTCAGGCACTGGAAAGCCTGCTGCATGTCCACCGATTCATTTACGAAACCCGACAGGAACCAAAAACAGATGTCGTAACAGAGATTTTCTTTGTTCATCCTTATTCAATCACTATGTGGCGTGCATTCCCGCACGTGATGTTGATCGACGCGACCTACAAAACAAACCTCTACAACATGCCATTTGTCCAGGTTGTGGGTATGACGTCGACTGGGAAGTCTTTTTGTATCGCACATGCCGTTATTTGTAAAGAACGAAAGGGTAACTACGTGTGGGTGCTTGAGCGGATCAAGTCAATATTGCATGAATGTATGATGCCGCGTGTGATAGTCACGGATAGGGAGCTTGCCCTAATTAACGCGTGTTCTAAAGTATTCCCGAACGCAACCAGGCTTCTATGCCACTTTCACATCCAACAAAATATAGTGCAAAAGTGCAAGGAAGGGTTCGATAAAGAAGATTGGGGGAAATTTATGTCGTACTGGCGGAGATTGTGCGAATCATCTTCAGAGCCCATGTACAAGTACAACTTGGAGAAAATGTATAACCGACTCGTGGTTGCCAACCGAGAAAGTAAGTGTTCCTTCAACAAACGACTCACCCAATCTATTATATTTTACACACGCTTTTACATTTCATTATTTTATTTTTGCAGGTGTCTTACGTCTACGAAAACTGGCTCAAAGACTATAAAGAAATGTTCGTTTATGCGTGGACCGATAAGTGTCGCAACTTTGGTCAGCGCACCACCAACAGAGTTGAGAGCCAGCACGCAAATTTAAAAAGATACATTACGCGCGGGAGTTCATTGGAGCGAATAGCAAGATGCGTCATTGATATAGTTGAAACTCAGTACGATGAAATACAAAAAAGTTTCACTGAGAGCATCGAAAAAACGATGAACCACCACAGACGCCGAGTGTTGGACAACCTACGTGGAAAGGTTTCCCATGAAGCACTTGATTTGCTGGCAAAAGAGCTGACCAGGAAGATGGAGGTGTTGCGGAAACTTAACGCATCATGTGGTTGCCATATGTGGCTTAGCTGTGGATTGCCGTGTGCTTGTAGGCTGGAAAACTACAAAAGTACAGGTAAAAAATATTAAAACCACAAACCTTTTGTTATCTTGTACGATTTAGCTGTTTCTCACACCGTATTAACTTAACTGTACAGGGCGTATGATACAACTCGACGACATAGATGTATTCTGGCGTAAGCTTGACTTGCGCCCGTGTAAACTGGTAGACGAGGAAGTCGATGTTGTAGAAGAGCTAAATAATGTGCGGCAACATTTAGAGGCGCAGTCCCCCGTTCAGCAAAAGAGTTTGCTTTCAAAGATAAAAGCGGTCTTCACCCCGAAATCGTCAACCAAGAAACCACCGATCGTCCAGCAAAATAATCGCGGTCGGCCTACATCAAAGAAAGTACAAGAAAGGCTAGATGAAGCTGCCAGGTTAGACGAAGCTGCGAGACACAGCTCCTATGGCGAGGACAGCAACGTATATTGTCACAACCCCCGATCCCTAAATCCCCGGGAACGGGCGGATGTGATCACAGAGTTTGGTGGTATCAGGTTATTTTAGTCTTGCAGCGGAATTTACATCAGGACCGTAGTTAGGAAATGTTTATCAGAGTAAAACCACCATATTTTATAATATTAAACAAATGGGATGAAACCCAAGTTCATAGTACACACGTTTTCATAGGAATAAATCCTATTTTATTTAATAAAAACATCTATTTTATTTTAGGTAACTTTATTGCCACTTTTCCAAGCCTTCAGTGCTGTCCAGCTGGCTTTTATTGGCTTCATACTAAGTTACCTGTAACACGTGTTTAAAACATTTTATCAGCAAGAAATACTGGTGAGTGAATCCCAGTTTAATCAAGTTTCAATAAAAAGTCACAGTGAACAATATTGAGGGCGATCCCGCAATTATATTTGTTTACAAGACATCACAATTAACATCCGTGGTACTGTCATACTCAACTTGTGGAAATGTTACTCCTTGACCAGGTGGTAACAAATTTTGTATACAAAACCCCAACATACCCACTATAATTGTATTCTTACAAATACTCAATATGTTTATTCGCATGGAAAGATATGTAAGGTTTTGTAAAACAGTTCACAAAAAGTTTACAAAAAGTGGATCAACTCACAAAAAGGTTTACACAAAAAGAAGGATTACTCACATTGCTATCTTAGACTTCGCGTGAGGGTTTCCTGGATATAATCTATAATTTATACAAGTGTACATTGATTAGTATCATAACCCTTTGAAAATATTAATAATACCCTCCCCGAGACGGCATTCCAACAACTACGTCGGGCAGAACCACGACAGTTGTTACGGAACCCTAAATCAATCGGGCAGCGTAACTATTATGAAACCGGGGTTATAATACTTACAACGGAGCAGAACCTCGCTAATTAGGGGTATAATACCCGACTATAATCTCTACTACTTCAGAAATTCGTTTAGAAAGAAAGGAATGAACGATTGAAAGTGAAATCCGAAGGCTGCTATTTATAGTTGTGTAATCTGACTTTCAGGCGGCCCGCGTAAGGTAAGGCTAAGCCTTACGCGGCCCGCGTTGACTCTAGTCAACTCAGTAGCTTAGCTGGGTCATCAACTAGGTTCGACACGATATCGACACGAGTCGGCTCAGGGATGCGCCACCAGTTGGAACGCGCGCGGCCCGCATGAACTTAATGAAATCTATTACGCGGCCCGCTTTAACTTAAGAAGTCAGCAAAGTCAAAGTCTGGTTTGATACGGCCCGCGTGAAGTTGAGGTGAGGTCTTATGCGGCCCGCCTCAGCTTATAATTCAGATTTTTATTTTATTTTATATACTAGAACATAGCTAGGGCTCAGTTTTCACATACGGGGTATAATATAAAACATATTGGGACATTTTATAATATAATAGGGTGTCAAACATATTATGAGAGTGTTGGTTTTACCGAGGGTTGTTACATTCTCCCCACCTTAATTTAGAGCTTGTCCTCGAGATCTACTGAAATAAGTGAGGATATTTTCTTTTTATTTGTAGAAAATGAGCTGACTTGGTTAGCCTATCTACAATCACCTAGATTGTATTATTTTCTTTCTTAATAAACTTAAAAGTGTGTCAAATGTCTTTGCATGATCTTCTTTACTTTTAGAGTAAATTAGAATATAATCTATGAATACAATTATGAATTTATCCAAATATGGCTTACATATTTGGTTCATCATGACCATAAATGCAGCTGGGGCATTGGTTAAACCAAATGGCATGACAATAAATTCATGATGACCATACCTTGTTCTAAATGTGGTCTTAGGAATGTCCTCTTCCTGTACCTTTAATTGATGATATCCTGACCTTAAATCAATTTTAGAGAAAAATCGAGCTCCTTGTAAACAAATCATCGATTCTCGGTAATGGGTACCGATTCTTAATCGTGACTTTGTTATATTCACAGTAATCAATGCACATACGCATTGATCCGTCCTTCTTTTTAACGAATAGTATCGGCGCTCCCCATGGCGACGAACTCGGTTGTATGAATCTTTTCTCCAACAATTCATCTAATTGTTTCTTTAATTCCTGCATTTCGGCGGTTGCCAAATGGTAGAGTGCTTTTGCAATTGGTGATGTTCCTGGTAGCAGGTGAATTCTGAATTTTAACTTCTCTGTCTGAAGGTAGTCATGGTAATTCTTCTGGAAAGACATCTGAAAACTAAGATACTACTGGAATGTCTTTTTAGTTCTTTTCCTTTAGTGTTAGTGATTATAGAAATTAAATACACTATAGAACCTTTTCTTATAGAACTTGCAGTTTTCATCACAAAGATGAATTTTGAGGATCTAGATGGCTTATTTTCTTTAATTGTGATCGTTTTACCTTTAGATGAATTTACTTGAATTGAATTTTGATCACATAAAATACTAACTTTATTGGCTATTAACCAATCTATTCCTAAAAAAATATCAAATCCGGCTATATTCATTGGATAAAGGTTTGCCCTAAACGTTTGGTTTAAAATTTCTATTCTTGCTCCCTGCAAGATTTCAGAAATCCTAATGGTTTCTCCATTAGCTGTCTCTACTAAGCATTCGTGTGGTAGTTTAGTTAATGACTGATTTAGAAATTTGCAAAACGATGTATTAATAAAACTTTGGTTTGCACCAGAGTCAAATAATACTTTTAGCAAAGACATCATTAACTAGAAACGTACCAGCGATGACATCTGGAATCATCTTGGCTTCATCTGTAGTCAGAACAAATGCTCTAGCATTTTTAGTATTCTTGTTGTTTGTAGCTGGAGCCAGTTTTTGACAGTCTGGCTTGATATGACTTTTTTCTCCACAGTTAAAACACAATCCATTACTGGATTTCCTCCTGCAGTTCTCTTCATTGTGTCCTGGTGCTTTGCAGAAATTGCAGTGGGTGGAGCATTTTCCAGAATGCTTCTTTTTGCAGATCCCGCAATACGGTGCAAAGGTAGAATCTACGTTCCTACGATTGAAATTCTCAGAACGAAATCCTTGGGTAAGCCTTTGGGTTAAGTTTCTCCTCTGATCTTCTTCTCTAGTACGAACTAGTTCATCTGTCAAAGTGTTAGCTAGTTCTACGGCTTCTTCTATGGTTTGGGGTCTGGTTGCCTTGACTACATGTCTAATTTCTCCAATTAATCCCCAGATGTAACGGGAGATTAATACCGGTTCTGGTGATGCAAGGGTTGGCACTATCCTAGCATATTCAAAGAATGTAGTAGTGTACCCTTTACTATCTACACCAGTCATCCTAAGGTTGAGGAACTTGTTTGCTATCTGTTCTTTTTCATTAGGTGGGCAGAATTTCCTTTCTACCTTTTCTTTAAATTCTTCCTATTCCATATTATAAGTTTTATCACTTCCTCTTGTCTGGAGGATAGTGTTCCACCATTCTAATGTTGCATTCTTAAATAGATTAGAAGCAAACAATATCTTGTCTTCTTCAGCACACTTACTTATCCTTAAGACTGCCCCAGTCTTCTCTATCCAGCGTAAGGTTGCAATAGCCCCTTCATTGCCTGAGAATTCCATTGGTTTACAAGACCAGAATTCTTTATAAGAACAACCATAAGGCATGGTTCTTCTTCTTTTGGGA
Organism: Helianthus tuberosus; assembly: GCA_030545235.1. Classification (NCBI taxonomy): domain Eukaryota; kingdom Viridiplantae; phylum Streptophyta; class Magnoliopsida; order Asterales; family Asteraceae; genus Helianthus; species Helianthus tuberosus. Next base: position 147,544,958 of record CM060423.1, read on the forward strand.
ATAAGCAATTGAAATACTGGTCCATTGTTTACACTGTTTTCTGGTTCAACGGGTCGCTTACTGCTATGTTTACTTTTATCAGCATCCTTAACAGTTTGAAGAATAAATGGCATAGCATCTATAATTCCCTGTGCCACTATGTGTTGAATAACACTATTATTCACTTGGTTTCCATTGTTATTGATACTCGGATTATCATTAACCACGTTAATGTTACTCTGGTTATCGTTATTCAGATTTCCTTGATTTTCTTCGTCGGCCATCTGAATTTTAAACATTTATCCCATATTAATATCACAATTAATATCTTACTATAGTTAATCACATTACACGCATTTTTTTTGCCAAAAGCGTCGATCATTGCTACTATACTCTTTTCATATACTATGCGTCTATTACACAATAGAGATTTCTAACAAATCTAAATTTATAATTGACACCTCTGTTCGTAATTTATTTCTCATTATCAATTATTAGGATCTTTTGGATTTCCTCATAGACATACATGTCTATATAATATTTCATATACTGTAGTATGCACATTATCCATAATGTAAACAGACTCACAAGTCAGACATCAAGTCATAGTACTATTTAGGGAATTTCATTATTACAACTTATACCCCATCTCACCCGGTCTCGCCGGAGAGGTAACCCCATCTCACCCGGACAAGCTGGAGAGTCTACCACATCATGCCCAGTTTTACCGGAGAGGTAATTATCATAGTATTTTCCACCCATAAACTTATTTCAAATCATGATCTTAAAAAGGCATCATTTATTATGGTTTACATCAAGAAATAACGAAATTAGTATTCTCATGAGGAATCATATTCTAGAACCGAGTAGTATCAATAAACAAGAAATAACAGTGGCCAAGTGTTATTGCTTATTTATCATACAGGCACTGTTCTAGTCATTATCCTCACAGGATACCAATAACCATCACACTTTATTTATGCAAGCAATTGGTTTATCTCAAAACTTCATATTAAGGCATAGCATTAAAAATTCTCTTATACTTCTAGGTCTTATTCTAGTTTTCTTGGTTCACTTTTGTTGTTCATCCGAATGTTTATTTATCATAAACGAATATCTAGTACAATTATACGAACAGATTGATTGAAATGATATATTGCGATTTATGTATTTATTACAAACTAGAACTGAAATTCGAAATATATTATTGGTTATACATCCGTAACTTATTTTAGTCTAACTAGGTTATAGGAGTATTATGCTCAACATGCATTTTTATGTAAGGTTTATTCTATCTCTTTCTTCTCACTAGGTTGTTATCAAATGAACGAAGTTCTTTTAAAGTTTCTAGCTCGTAGGTGACATGAGTGCTGATACTGGTTTGACAATTCAACTATAAGTTAACATTTACTGCTATAGTGGCTAACATGTAGAGATTTTCCCATTTTTCGTCTAATTTATCTTCCCAAGGTGAGTTACTGCCTATTTTCTGGTTTTCCTGAGACTTTTTCATATTCTCTAGACTTTTTCTAAGAATCCGACTTCTTTTATTAGGGGTAAGTGGATTTTCATACTGAGCTTTTTGGACAAATATTCCTTCCTCAGTATCTGCTGAGTATCTTGAGGAATTTGTTTGAGATGAACTTCCCTTTTCTTTGGGTGAACTATCTAATTTATGATAGATGTCCAAAATTCTTCTCTTACTCATACTGTAAACTAACAAATAGTCAAATAACACATCATAATAATTACAATTACGCATGTATTTTCATAATTTATTTCCTAACACAAAATATAACTTTAAGTGTCAGCAGAACACTTCTTTGGCTTGAGCCAGTGGCTAGGCTCTGATACCACCTTCTATCACAACCCCCGATCCCTAAATCCCCGGGAACGGGCGGACGTGATCACGGAGTTTGGTGGTATCAGGTTATTTTAGTCTTGCAGCGGAATTTACATCAGGACCGTAGTTAGGAAATGTTTATCAGAGTAAAACCACCATATTTTATAATATTAAACAAATGGGATGAAACCCAAGTTCATAGTACACACGTTTTCATAGGAATAAATCCTATTTTATTTAATAAAAACATCTATTTTATTTTAGGTAACTTTATTGCCACTTTTCCAAGCCTTCAGTGCTGTCCAGCTGGCTTTTATTGGCTTCATACTAAGTTACCTGTAACACGTGTTTAAAACATTTTATCAGCAAGAAATAATGGTGAGTGAATCCCAGTTTAATCAAGTTTCAATAAAAAGTCACAGTGAACAATATTGAGGGCGATCCCGCAATTATATTTGTTTACAAGACATCACAATTAACATTAGTGGTACTGTCATACTCAACTTGTGGAAATGTTACTCCTTGACCAGGTGGTAACAAATTTTGTATACAAAACCCCAACATACCCACTATAATTGTATTCTTACAAATACTCAATATGTTTATTCGCATGGAAAGATATGTAAGGTTTTGTAAAACAGTTCACAAAAAGTTTACAAAAAGTGGATCAACTCACAAAAAGGTTTACACAAAAAGAAGGATTACTCACATTGCTATCTTAGACTTCGCGTGAGGGTTTCCTGGATATAATCTATAATTTATACAAGTGTACATTGATTAGTATCATAACCCTTTGAAAATATTAATAATACCCTCCCCGAGACGGCATTCCAACAACTACGTCGGGCAGAACCACGACAGTTGTTACGGAACCCTAAATCAATCGGGCAGCGTAACTATTATGAAACCGGGGTTATAATACTTACAACGGAGCAGAACCTCGCTAATTAGGGGTATAATACCCGACTATAATCTCTACTACTTCAGAAATTCGTTTAGAAAGAAAGGAATGAACGATTGAAAGTGAAATCCGAAGGCTGCTATTTATAGTTGTGTAATCTGACTTTCAGGCGGCCCGCGTAAGGTAAGGCTAAGCCTTACGCGGCCCGCGTTGACTCTAGTCAACTCAGTAGCTTAGCTGGGTCATCAACTAGGTTCGACACGATATCGACACGTGTCGGCTCAGGGATGCGCCACCAGTTGGAACGCGCGCGGCCCGCATGAACTTAATGAAATCTATTACGCGGCCCGCTTTAACTTAAGAAGTCAGCAAAGTCAAAGTCTGGTTTGATACGGCCCGCGTGAAGTTGAGGTGAGGTCTTATGCGGCCCGCCTCAGCTTATAATTCAGATTTTTATTTTATTTTATATACTAGAACATAACTAGGGCTCGGTTTTCACATACGGGGTATAATATAAAACATATTGGGACATTTTATAATATAATAGGGTGTCAAACATATTATGAGAGTGTTGGTTTTACCGAGGGTTGTTACATATATACCGCTTCCCCCAAACATAGGTATGATTTACCCCGACACAGCTCATACGTACCGTCAGAGGGCTCTCGTGGAACTGGTTTGGTTGTAAAGTCTGAAAAACCTAAAATGCGACGAAACAGTTCAACGAGTTCTAAAAAGAAGGAGACGCGGGATGATAAGGGTTTTCCATTAATGAAGGGGGATGAGCACTTGTTAAGCATTAGGAGGTTTAAGAATCAAATTCCATCAGAGTTTCACTCTTACATATCGCGTATACAAGATGTGACCCCAGACGGTCATTGTGGGTACAGGTCTGTGGCTGTCGGGTTAGGTTTTACGGAACACGCATGGACCAATATTCGAAGAGATTTACTACTGTAGATTGACCATAACAAGCCACGTTGGAAGCATATATTCGAAACCTACAACGAAGGAGACTTTGAACGAATACGTAACAGCATCAAATGGCATTCAGTGTCAGGGTGCGGTCCAAGCCACTGGATGGAAATGCCCCAGGTAGGGCTTCTCGTAGCGCAAAGGTATAATATTGTCCTCCACGTGCTAAGCATCGAATGGAGCACTACCATCTTCCCATTAACGGATGCCCCACTAGATCCACGACCTCAAGCGATAACGCTCGTACATGTTGACGGGGGACACTACATACATGCTAAGTTGGAAGGAGACTACCCCATGCCTTTAGCGACCCCGTTGTGGTCGACACATCGATCAATAGCTGCGGAACGGTGGGAAGAAATGTATAGACCGCGGTTACAGCACTACTACGAGTTAATCAATCCTCAAGCAGACTCAGACAAAGACAGAGAACCGAGTTTAAATGTTATCGAAGATTAAGCGGAAACTTATATTTTTGTAAATTGTAGAAATTTTTTAATTTATAAAGTCTGTATCATTTTTTATTTTTATAATTCTAAATTATATTTGTTTGTATTATGTATCAAATAATATTGTTTTCTATAAATTTAAACAAAGGAAAAAGCAAAAAAAAATGTAGCTTTATCTACGCTGCGTAGGGATCCCTACGCAGCGTATGGTACTCAAATGACAAAACAGTCCCTGTCTTTGGCTTCGTATTGCCCCAAACAGAAGGGCAAAATGGTAAAACTAATAGATACTACGCAGCGTATTGCTCCATACGCAGCGTATGTAAAAGGCGGACATTTTCCCCCCAAATCAAAATTTCAAAACCTATATGTGTTAAATTGCCATTTTACCCTTGTGTTTGGGGCAATACGAGGCTGGTTATAAGGGTAAAAAGGTCATCTACCACTTTTCTATACGCTGCGTATAGATCACTACGCAGCGTAGAAAAAGGTCAAGTTTAAAAATAATAACAATAATAATAATAATAACAATAACAATAATAATAACAAGAATAATAATAATAATAAATTCCTTTTTGTTTTCTGAATTTAATTAATAATTATATTAATCCTACGCAGCGTAGAGATCCATACGCAGCTTATATAAAAGGTTGTAAATGACCTTTTTACCCTTATAATCAGCTCCATATTGCCCCAAACACAAGGGCAAAATGGTAAAATTATTATTCTTATACGCTGCGTAGGGATCTCTACGCTGCGTAGAGGTACTGATTTAAATAAGAGAAATACCTACGCAGCTCTGTTCTTCCCCAAATCTCAAAAACACACACACAAGAGTGCATACGAAGGCGACTGACAAAATCGACCGTATACGACACGAATTCGAAGTATAAAACAGGTATATACTCAACCTATTTAAGTAATTTTGATTTTTTTTTTTGTATTTTATCCGTAAATTAGATGTTTTTTAGGTAAGTTAGGGTTTGGTTAGTGATTGACCTTTCGTAAATTAGGGTTTGGTTAAGCATTGATTAGTGTAATGTGTAATGCAATTTGATAATGTACATTCATTTTTTTGTGTTTCTGTTTGTATTATATGTTCCTTTTATGTAAAAATCGAACTGATTACAGATTACAATGCTTGTAGTTGAGAATGATTAGGGCTTTTTATGTGTTGCTAGAGAACTTGATGATTGGTTATGTTTGACCTTGAATAAGCTATTATACTAATTTTAACCTGAATTTGTGGTCATATTTCTACAGTTGGAATTATATCAGTTGCCAAATTGTACTGGTTATTTTTTGCTATCTTGTTTGTGATTTTTGAACTGTGAACGTAGATTTATTTTTCCACAGTTTTTTTATAGAAAATAATTTGATCGTTATGTATTTATTTTTAATCATCCCACATCCTGATGTTAATGATCTGTGTATAAGCAATTCATATTAGTGACAATGGCATATTAGTGATTATGGTGGAATAGTTGAATTTGGGATACGGTCGAACACTAAATAATTAATGAAGTTAAAGAAAATAGAGTACCGTGTCATCTGTAACACTTGAGGCGATAATCGTTGTCACAATACAATATTTGAATCTTGATTGTACAATATAATTTTATGTTTTAAGGCTCTATTTTTGTGGTGTTGGATCAAAGTTTGAGCGATTTCGCAGCATTTTGCGAAATGCAGCCGCAAACGGGTGTTTAATTAATTTTGATCAATGTGTTTTCAGGACGAGAAAGATGGATGCTGAAATGGAATTAGAAGAAATTAATCCGGAGCAGCCGCAAAAGCGGAAGCGTCCACCGGCGGATCCTCTCCTGAATCACCCGTATTTGGAGTTTCCTCCGGAGTCTGACGCTGCTCTCCGTTGCGACAAGCTTCGGAAGATGCACATCGGTGCCCATTTTGCGGTTTCTTGGAAAACCCTCCAGGAGCTCGCGGCGGAAGATTGGGCGCGGGAGTTTGTTCCCCATGATTCACCGTGGGATCGACTGTTTGAGCTAGCGTTTACGCCGAGCTACAGGGAGATACTGATCGAGTTCATGTCGTCGTTCGAGTTTCATCCTCGTCGGCCAAATGAGGCTGTGGACCCCGCGCAGCCGGCCGAGGTTTCGTTTCGCATGGCTGGCCAGGCGCGTTCTATGTCACTTGCAGACTTTGCGGTGCATAGCGGTTTGTATACGGAGGCTGAGATCGCTACGGATCTATATAGGACGGTACGTTTAACACAAATTTTGTATTGTTATTATTATTATTATTTTAATATATAAAATTTAAGATTTAATACTAATTTAACGTTTAATAAACATTCGTGTAAACAGGGGTTGGTAATTGTTGATAAACCCACGCTTTTAGGGTTTTGGGCTCTGATCGCGGACATCGGTCAGTGGGACCACCAACAATCCAAGGGAAGGGTTACGACGATAAAGGATCCGCTCCACAGGTACGTTAGTTATTATTGTTTTAATAATAGTTATTATTATTTAAATAGAAAATATATTTTTTTTAAACCTAAATTGTTTTTTTTTTCTAAACAGAAAACTGTTTTTTTTAAACAGAATTTTTTTTAACAGATTTTTTTAAACAGAATTATATTTTTAAACAGAATATTTTTTTAAACAGATTTTTTTTGACGATCTTAGTTTTGACACTCGTAACGCGCGTACGGTTCTAACGAGCGTCGAAACTAAGTTCGGCGTTAAATTTTTTTATTATTTAGTCGAAGTCGAACCGTAAGGCGCGTAGGTCCCTAACGAGCGTCGAAACTAAGTTCGTCGTTTTATATTTTAACGACGAACTTAGTTTCGACGCTCGTTAGGCCCGTACGCGCCTTACGGACGACGTCGACTAAATAATAAAAAAATTTAACACCGAACTTAGTTTCGACGCTCGTTAGAACCGTACGCGCGTTACGAGTGTCAAAACTAAGATCGTCAAAAAAAATCTGTTTTAAAAAAATATTTTGTTTAAAAAAAAAATCTGTTTAAAAAAAATCTGTTAAAAAAAATTCTGTTTAAAAAAAACAGTTTTCTGTTTAGAAAAAAAAAACAATTTATGTTTAAAAAAAATATATTTTCTATTTAAATAATAATAACTATTATTAAAATAATAATAACTAACGTACCTGTGGAGCGGATCCGTTATCGTCGTAACCCTCCCCTTGGATTGTTCGTGGTCCCACTGACCGATGTCCGCGATCAGAGCCCAAAACCCTAAAAGCGTGGGTTTATCAACAATTACCAACCCCTGTTTACACGAATGTTTATTAAACGTTAAATTAGTATTAAATCTTAAATTTTATATATTAAAATAATAATAATAACAATACAAAATTTGTGTTAAACGTACCGTCCTATATAGATCCGTAGCGATCTCAGCCTCCGTATACAAACCGCTATGCACCGCAAAGTCTGCAAGTGACATAGAACGCGCCTGGCCAGCCATGCGAAACGAAACCTCGGCCGGCTGCGCGGGGTCCACAGCCTCATTTGGCCGACGATGATGAAACTCGAACGACGACAGGAACTCGATCAGTATCTCCCTGTAGCTCGGCGTAAACGCTAGCTCAAACAGTCGATCCCACGGTGAATCACGGGAAACAAACTCCCGCGCCCAATCTTCCGACGCGAGCTCCCGGGGGGTTTTCCAAGAAACCGCAAAATGGGCACCGATGTGCATCTTCCGAAGCTTGTCGCAACGGAGAGCAGCGTCGGACTCCGGAGGAAACTCCAAATACGGGTGATTCAGGAGAGGATCCGCCGGTGGACGCTTCCGCTTTTGCGGCTGCTCCGGATTAATTTCTTCTAATTCCATTTCAGCATCCATCTTTCTCGTCCTGAAAACACATTGATCAAAATTAATTAAACACCCATTTGCGGCTGCATTTCGCAAACGGCTGCGAAATCGCTCAAACTTTGATCCAACACCACAAAAATAGAGCCTTAAAACATAAAATTATATTGTACAATCAAGATTCAAATATTGTATGGTGAGAACGATTATTGCCTCAAGTGTTACAGATGACACGGTACTCTATTTTCTTTAACTTCATTAATTATTTAGTGTTCGACCGTATCCCAAATTCAACTATTCCACCATAATCACTAATATGCCATTGTCACTAATATGAATTGCTTATACACAGATCATTAACATCAGGATGTGGGATGATTAAAAAAAATACATAACGATCAAATTATTTTCTAGAAAAAAACTGTGGAAAAACAAATCTACGTTCACAGTTCAAAAATCACAAACAAGATAGCAAAAAATAACCAGTACAATTTGGCAACTGATATAATTCCAACTGTAGGCATATGACCACAAATTCAGGTTAAAATTAGTATAATAGCTTATTCAAGGTCAAACATAACCAATCATCAAGTTCTCTAGCAACACATAAAAAGTCCTAATCATTCTCAACTACAAGCATTGTAATCTGTAATCAGTTCAATTTTTACATAAAAGGAACATATAATACAAACAGAAACATAAAAAAATGAATGTACATTATCAAATTGCATTACACATTACACTAATCAATGCTTAACCAAACCCTAATTTACGAAAGGTCAATCACTAACCAAACCCTAACTTACCTAAAAAACATCTAATTTACGGATAAAATACAAAAAAAAAATTAAAATTACTTAAATAGGTTGAGTATATACCTGTTTTATACTTCGAATTCGTGTCGTATACGGTCGATTTTGTCAGTCGCCTTCGTATGCACTCTTGTGTGTGTGTTTTTGAGATTTGGGGAAGAACAGAGTTGCGTCGGTATTTATCTGATTTAAATCAGTACCTCTACGCAGCGTATAAGAATAATAATTTTACCATTTTGCCCTTGTGTTTGGGGCAATATGGAGCTGATTATAAGGGTAAAAAGGTCATTTACAACCTTTTATATAAGCTGCGTATGGATCTCTACGCTGCGTAGGATTAATATAATTATTAATTAAATTCAGAAAACAAAAAGGAATGTATTATTATTATTATTATTATTATTCTTGTTATTATTATTGTTATTGTTATTATTATTATTATTATTGTTATTATTATTATTATTATTGTTATTATTATTATTATTGTTATTGTTATTTTTATTGTTATTATTATTATTATTATTATTATTATTGTTGTTGTTGTTGTTGCTGTTATTATTATTATTATTATTATTATTATTATTATTATTATTATTATTTGTTATTGTTATTGTTGTTATTATTATTATTATTATTATTATTATTTTTATTTTTAAACTTGACCTTTTTCTACGCTGCGTAGTGATCTATACGCAGCGTATAGAAAAGTGGTAGATGACCTTTTTACCCTTATAACCAGCCTCGTATTGCCCCAAACACAAGGGTAAAATGGTAATTTAACACATATAGGTTTTGAAATTTTGATTTGGGGGGAAAATGTCTGCCTTTTACATACGCTGCGTATGGAGCAATACGCTACGTAGTATCTATTAGTTTTACCATTTTGCCCTTCTGTTTGGGGCAATACGAAGCCAAAGACAGGGACTGTTTTGTCATTTGAGTACCATACGCTGCGTAGGGATCCCTACGCAGCGTAGATAAAGCTACATTTTTTTTTGTTTTTTCCTTTGTTTAAATTTATAGAAAACAATATTATTTGATACATAATACAAACAAATATAATTTAGAATTATAAAAATAAAAAATGATACAGACTTTATAAATTAAAAAATTTCTACAATTTACAAAAATATAAGTTTCCGCTTAATCTTCGATAACATTTAAACTCGGTTCTCTGTCTTTGTCTGAGTCTGCTTGAGGATTGATTAACTCGTAGTAGTGCTGTAACCGCGGTCTATACATTTCTTCCCACCGTTCCACAGCTATTGATCGATGTGTCGACCACAACGGGGTCGCTAAAGGCATGGGGTAGTCTCCTTCCAACTTAGCATGTATGTAGTGTCCCCCGTCAACATGTACGAGCGTTATCGCTTGAGGTCGTGGATCTAGTGGGGCATCCGTTAATGGGAAGATGGTAGTGCTCCATTCGATGCTTAGCACGTGGAGGACAATATTATACCTTTGCGCTACGAGAAGCCCTACCTGGGGCATTTCCATCCAGTGGCTTGGACCGCACCCTGACACTGAATGCCATTTGATGCTGTTACGTATTCGTTCAAAGTCTCCTTCGTTGTATTTTTCGAATATATGCTTCCAACGTGGCTTGTTATGGTCAATCTCCAGTAGTAAATCTCTTCGAATATTGGTCCATGCGTGTTCCGTAAGACCTAACCCGACAGCCACAGACCTGTACCCACAATGACCGTCTGGGGTCACATCTTGTATACGCGATATGTAAGAGTGAAACTTTGATGGAATTTGATTCTTAAACCTCCTAATGCTTAACAAGTGCTCGTCCCCCTTCATTAATGGAAAACACTTATCATCCCGCGTCTCCTTCTTTTTAGAACTCGTTGAACTGTTTCGTTGCATTTTAGGTTTTTCAGACTTTACAACCGAACCAGTTCCACGAGAGCCCTTTGACGGTACGTATGAGCTGTGTCGGGGTAAATCGTACCTATGTTTGGGGGAAGCGGTATATACGTTGCCGTCCTCGCCATAGGAGCTGTGTCTCGCAGCTTCGTCTAACCTGGCAGCTTCATCTAGTTTTTCTTGTACTTTCTTTGATGTAGGCCGACCGCGAGTATTTTGCTGGACGATCGGTGGTTTCTTGGTTGACGATTTCGGGGTGAAGACCGCTTTTATCTTTGAAAGCAAACTCTTTTGCTGAACGGGGGACTGCGCCTCTAAATGTTGCCGCACATTATTTAGCTCTTCTACAACATCGACTTCCTCGTCTACCAGTTTACACGGGCGCAAGTCAAGCTTACGCCAGAATACATCTATGTCGTCGAGTTGTATCATACGCCCTGTACAGTTAAGTTAATACGGTGTGAGAAACAGCTAAATCGTACAAGATAACAAAAGGTTTGTGGTTTTAATATTTTTTACCTGTACTTTTGTAGTTTTCCAGCCTACAAGCACACGGCAATCCACAGCTAAGCCACATATGGCAACCACATGATGCGTTAAGTTTCCGCAACACCTCCATCTTCCTGGTCAGCTCTTTTGCCAGCAAATCAAGTGCTTCATGGGAAACCTTTCCACGTAGGTTGTCCAACACTCGGCGTCTGTGGTGGTTCATCGTTTTTTCGATGCTCTCAGTGAAACTTTTTTGTATTTCATCGTACTGAGTTTCAACTATATCAATGACGCATCTTGCTATTCGCTCCAATGAACTCCCGCGCGTAATGTATCTTTTTAAATTTGCGTGCTGGCTCTCAACTCTGTTGGTGGTGCGCTGACCAAAGTTGCGACACTTATCGGTCCACGCATAAACGAACATTTCTTTATAGTCTTTGAGCCAGTTTTCGTAGACGTAATCATAGACACCTGCAAAAATAAAATAATGAAATGTAAAAGCGTGTGTAAAATATAATAGATTGGGTGAGTCGTTTGTTGAAGGAACACTTACTTTCTCGGTTGGCAACCACGAGTCGGTTATACATTTTCTCCAAGTTGTACTTGTACATGGGCTCTGAAGATGATTCGCACAATCTCCGCCAGTACGACATAAATTTCCCCCAATCTTCTTTATCGAACCCGTCCTTGCACTTTTGCACTATATTTTGTTGGATGTGAAAGTGGCATAGAAGCCTGGTTGCGTTCGGGAATACTTTAGAACACGCGTTAATTAGGGCAAGCTTCCTATCCGTGACTATCACACGCGGCATCATACATTCATGCAATATTGACTTGATCCGCTCAAGCACCCACACGTAGTTACCCTTTCGTTCTTTACAAATAACGGCATGTGCGATACAAAAGACTTCCCAGTCGACGTCATACCCACAACCTGGACAAATGGCATGTTGTAGAGGTTTGTTTTGTAGGTCGCGTCGATCAACATCACGTGCGGGAATGCACGCCACATAGTGATTGAATAAGGATGAACAAAGAAAATCTCTGTTACGACATCTGTTTTGGGTTCCTGTCGGGTTTCGTAAATGAATCGGTGGTCATGCAGCAGGCTTTCCAGTGCCTGAATAGGATTCTTTCCGTCCACTATGGTCGCTCTAATTTTTTGTACCGCATTTTGCACGTCTTTCTGAACATGCAGGCTGTCGGGGAACTGCTTTCTTAGGGTTTGAAATATGATACGTGGCTCCATGTTTTGAGCAGTTAGCTGCTCCACTAGCTTGTATTCGGCTTCAGTAAATCTTCGCACAAAAGCATGGCCCAACAGACTCGTCGTAGGTTCGTGGTTATGGTTCGCGTCTTCCACTTTTAACTCCCACGTGTCATTCGTCACGTCCCGGATGGCGAGTAATGAAAAGGGGTAACCGATTTTTTTGCTACCAGCTTTCCTAACTGTTGCTTTACTACGGTGCTCACCACTACGGTCGCACATAAGCCATACCATCCCAGTAGTACCGCCAATATTTTTCGATCGGCGGGTAACAATTACGTAACCATACGCCTTTCCCGTTTCTTGTACCCAATTCTTCAAATCAGTTTGAGACATGAAACGCTAAAAAAAGTTACGTTAATAATAATAATAATAATAATAATAATAATAATAATAATAATAATAAGAATAATAATAATAAATACAAGGGTTAATATAGTAATTAACAATAATAATAATAATTATAATTATAATATTTTAATAATAATAATAATAATAACAAAAATAATAATAATATTAATAACAATTATAATTATAGTATTTTACCAATAATAACAATAATAATAATAATTATAATTATAATATTTTTAATAATAATAATAATAATAACAATAATAATAATAATATTAATAACAATTATAATTATAGTATTTTACCAATAATAACAATAATAATAATAATTATAATTATAATATTTTTAATAATAATAATAATAACAATAATAATATTAATAACAATTATAATTATAGTATTTTACCAATAATAATAATAATAATTATAATTATAATATTTTTAATAATAATAATTATTATTTTAATGTGATACCTCATTTATTTGAAACGGATTGCCCGGGGTAGATGGTTCATAAAGTGATGTGTTACGGGGCTCATAACCATATCCACCATGTTCTTCGTATCCACTGTAACCACCTTCACCCCCATATCTATCGTATCCACTGTATCCACCTTCACCCCCGTATCCACTGTATCCACCTTCACCCTCGTATCCACCTTCACCCCCGTATCCACTGTAACATTCGTATCCATCTTCACCCCCGTATACACCGTAACCCGGATACGATTGCTGCGTCGGGTAATATGGTTCATCAACAGGTGCATTCTCAGCACCGTATCGACTTTGTTGCACGTACGGAGATTCATACCCGTATCCGTAATCCGGATACACTTGATACGCCGGGTAATTTGGTTCATCAACAGGTGGAGTGAGAGTCTTGTTCAAGTCTGGCAACTGTGTTTTTTGATCAACAGGGACTCTAGACACAACCTCCTCCTCCTCATTGGCATCATTTGCTCCCCTTGTGTCGTTAGAATAGCGATTACCGAAATAATTATCGGTCCAAAATGATGACATTTTAACAAGATTGAGCAAAAAACAGAATAAATGATTTTTGTTTGGAATGTAAACTGTTTACTGAAGAACAAAAGAAATGCGAATGAAGCGAGCCAAGAAAGTACTGATAAATGAATGGAAGATGAAAAGACAGCACGCACTGCTAAATAGACTTTCAATTATACTGAAAAAGGCAGCGTATAGCCCTCTACTCCCCGTATTACTTTATTCCCATGCCTGACAACATCGCATCAGAGTCAAATCAGTCTGGCTCTCATACGCTGCGTATTGACCTATACGTAGCGTATATGAAGTGTTCAAATACGCTACGTATAGGTCAATACGCAGCGTATAAGCTAACTAGCGTATATAAGGATTAAGTTTCATATTCTAACAGCTCTGGACAGAGGATAAACTGGTTAAGACGTTGCGGTTATAAACAATAGGTCACGAGTTCGAATCATGCAAGGGCCGGTTCTTTAAAGAAGACCCCCTTTTTTACATATTTTTGATATATTTACACTTTGGTCCCTAACGTTTCAATTTTTACAAAAATGGTCCCTAATGTTTCAAAAATTGACACAGATGGTCCCTGGTGTTTCGTAAGTTTACACAAATGGTCCCTGATGTTTCGAAAATTTACATAAACGGTCCCTGAAGTTTTTAAAGTTGACAAAAATGGTCCTTGAAGTTTCGAAAACTGTTTTATATACGCTGCGTATTGACCAATACGCAGCGTATATAAACCTTGCAAAAATTTGACACTTCAAACCTACCAAAATGACCCCAAATTTGCAGCTCTTTTATATACGCTGCGTATTGACCAATACGCAGCGTATATACACCTTGTTTTCTGTGCAATGATTGGTTATCATGCACTGAGATCTTTGGTCTATCTACGCTGCGTATTGGTCAATACGCAGCGTATTGGGTTAACCCTATACGCTGCGTATTGACCAATACGCAACGTATTTAAACCCTAAGTGTGTAGATAGGCAAACTCAGTGTGCAGATAGTGAGGGCCCTTTTTTATTCACCATTCGACATGAGTTGGCAGCTGCCACATTATCAAGGTAACTGATAACTTGCTAATTTTGCAAGACTGAAACAAAAAGTCAAATTTGTCTACTAGTGGAGTAAAACTTGTGAGGAAGATGAAGTGTTCAATCGATGAGAGAGAAAAAGGATCTTGTTTTTTTTTTTTTTTTGAAAGGAGAACTTCATTAACAAAACGACACCAACCTCAAGAAGAGGCGGAAAACACAACAAGAGAGAAAACAGAAAACTATTACATATTTACGAACTTACACCAATCTAACCAACTGATCTCACTACCTTTAGATCTAGAATTTTACCAGAAAAAACCAATCGACTTCAACTCCCGGATTATCCCTTCAATTTTCACCTCTTTGTTGTTGAATTTGAACTCGTTTCTAGCCTTCCAGATGCACCAACAACCTACTCTAACAATACCTTGAATCAACTCTTTTTTCCTGCCTTTAAGACCGCCAAATTCATGCGATTCAAGTAAATCTCTGACCGAAAAAGCAATAATATGAGGAATCTTGCACCATAAACTCACCACCGACCAGATCGTTGCGCAATCCCGCACTCGGTGAACAAATGTTCCACCGATTCCTCTTGTTCACCACATAGCACACACACGCAATCTCCCCTATCAATGTTTCTTTTTTTGAGAGCATCCATAGTGGCCAACTTGTTATTACCGAGTCTCCAAATAAAAACGCTGCACTTCCGAGGAATCCAACTGCACCTGCTTGGGTAATACTCCACCGGCACGATAATATTTTGAGCCAACAAGGACTTAACCGACCTCACACTGAACTGTTTATCCTTAGATCCGGACCAAAGCCATCGGTCTTTCCCTTCCTTTAAAACCACACTGTGAATAAGATTACAAAGGTCAATCAGTTCGTTAATTTCCTGCCCGACCGCCGGAGGTCTTTTCCACTGCCATACATTCCTTAAATTACTATAGTCGAAAAGAATCCTTTCACTAACACAACAATCTTTCTTATTTTATAGCTCAAACAGAACTGGAAAACGAATACTCAAAGGTCCTCCGACTAACCAAGTATCGAGCCAGAATTGCAGCCCATTCCCATTGCCGATCTCCCCAAAAAAGTATTCTTTAAACAGTTTATTACCCAGCATCAAACTATCCAGCATTTTCACGATGTTGCACCAAACTCCCCCCATCTGTTTTCTGGCCGGAAAAAACTCCCATCTATTTTTAGTTTTGTGCACCGCATCAATCACCTTTACCCATAATTTACTTTTATTCTCTTTATACCGCCACCCCCATTTTGAGAGCAACGAATGATTAATCACCTTCAATTTGCAAAGGCCCAAACCGCCTTTCTCCAAAGGACGTGCTACCCGATCCCAAGCCGCCCAATGGACTTTCTTATTCGAGTCACTTCCTCCCCATAGAAAATTCCTAATTTTAGCTTCCACATCTTTAATGACTTGCACTGGAGCTTTATAAAGCGAGAAATAATAATTAGGTAAGCTTTCAAGAACCGCCTTAATCAAAGTAATTCTTCCTCCCATCGTCAGCATCACCGCTTTCCATCTAGCTAATCTCGTATCAATAATATCATACACGGGTTTCCAACAAGAAATCCTATTCATATTACCTCCAACTGTCAGGCCAAGATAACAAAACGGAAAACTATCAGCTTGACATCCTACAATATCCGCCATACTCTTCAATTCCTCATTATTGACACCAACCCCAAAAAGATTGGACTTGGCTAAGTTAATTTTCAGACCCGAACAAAGATGAAATACTCTAAGGATCCGGACCACATTCGAGATATTGCTCCTCGACCACTCCCCCATTATAATTGCGTCGTCCGCATAAAATAAGTGAGACACCATCGGGCCATTCAACGGAGTTTGAATACCCACCATACTACCTTCCGAAATCGCCCTGTCCAACATAAGCGACAATGCCTCCATAACTATAATAAACAGAAAAGGAGAAATCGGATCTCCTTGTCTAATACCTTTAGTACATTTAAATTCGAACGTCGGCGACCCATTAACGAGAACTGAAGATCTGGCCGATTCGACACATCCTTTAACCCAAGAGCACCATCTAGAGGGAAAACCCATCTGATCCAACATAGAAATCAGAAATTTCCAATTTACATTGTCAAAGGCCTTCTCGAAATCAATTTTAAGGAAAAAGACCTTTTTCTTAACTTTCTTACTCCAATTAAATAACTCATTAACCATCAACGGGCCATCCAATATGTAATTTCCTTTTAAAAACGCTGACTGGGAATCCGAAATCACCGAACCGTAACTCTTTTCAATCTATTAGCAAGGACCTTCGAAACCAACTTATTCACAATCCCAATCAGATTTATGGGCCTGTAGTTTTTAAGGTACACCGGGTCTTTAATCTTTGGCACAAGCGTGATAAAAGACGAAGTACTTCCTATACTGAAAGTCCCTTGCTCAAAGAACCATTGAAATAAATTCACAAAATCCGGTTCAAATAAATGCCAAAAAGTTTTAACGAACCTAAAATTCAAGCCATCCGGGCCGGGAGCTTTATCATCCCCACAATCCGACAAGGCACTTTTAATCTCAGACAAAGAGAAAGGTGCCACAAGACTATCCTTCTCCGCTTCCTCCAACCTCCGAATACCGTGACAAACCAAAGCTGGTCTATTACCCACCTCTTCCTCAAATCTGTTTCTGAAAAACTTCATAACTTCAAGCTTGAC
The DNA here is from genome assembly GCA_030545235.1 of Helianthus tuberosus. Taxonomy (NCBI): domain Eukaryota; kingdom Viridiplantae; phylum Streptophyta; class Magnoliopsida; order Asterales; family Asteraceae; genus Helianthus; species Helianthus tuberosus. The sequence goes on from CM060423.1 coordinate 147,562,454, forward strand.
AAGAGATGGTTTATCCACCCAAGACGACCCAACCACCAAGCCCAGGATACCATTAGAAGCTTTCCTAGCATTAACATGCGCGTGGAAAAACTTAGAATTTTCATCTCCATCCAAAGCCCACGTTGTTCTGGATCTTTGTCTCAGATCGCTTAACTTGCCTCTCTCAATTTCCAATAGAACCTTTTTATTTTCCAAAAAAAGACCACTCTTCTTCTTCAGACAAGTCTCTGGATTCCATTAACTTTTCCAGCTCCTCCATCTCATCTAGAACCCTACTAACCTCTTCCCCTTCTTTCTTTTTCATCTCTAACCTCCATTCTTTAACGCCTTTTCTAATGTAAGCCATTTTCTGAATTAGAACAATATCCGGCGGCCCGACACAATCAAAGTCAACTAAAGACTTTTCAACCGCCTCTTTATACCCATCTTTATCCAACCACGAGTTAAAAACCCTAAAAGGTTTTGCTCCATAGTTCCTTAGACGAGTCACTAATGTAATAGGACCGTGATCAGAATAGTTAACCGGCAGAGCCCTAAAAGTCGCTTCGGGCCAACGGTTAAAAAATTCCGAACAGACCAAGAATCTGTCTAACTTGCTCATTTTTTTCCGTTACCTCTGACACAGGTATACCTACAACCTTTCAGATCATATTCCAATAACCCCGAGTTAAAGATAAAACTATTGAAGTTATTAGCACACGAAATGTTGAACCTGGAGTTCCTTCTTTCAAGAGGATCCCTGACCGCATTAAAATCTCCACCCACCACACACATACCAGAGAGCTCCTCTAACGAAGCTAAAAGCTCGGACCAAATAGCCTGCTTATCACTGACCGATTGCGGAGCGTAAACATTGACAACATTCAAGGCTAAACCACTACCTTTCAATTTACCAGCTACTATTAAAAAATTCATGTTCTTAATTACCGAAGAAACTTCAAACAACCCAGAATCCCAAATGCTGATGATACCACCAGACAACCCCACAGAGCTGACAAAATCCATACCGAAAACCCCTTTCCCCCAGAAATTACTAATATTAACACGAGCAAGATCTTCTTTCTTAGATTCTTGAATTAATAGAAAGTCAATATCAAACTCCTGCCTCAAACCCCTAATCCACCCATCTTTCAGACCCCCCCTAAACCGCAAGCATTGATAGACAAAAAATTCATAGGTAAACAACATTATTACCTTCATTGCCAATCGCCTCCTTCACCAGAGAACTATAATTCCTCAGATCAACTCCAATACTCTTACCAATATTAACTGTAGCATCGATTTCTTTCAATAAATCCGAACCGCCATCGTCAACTTCCTCAGAAATATCTCCTACAACACCCAACAAATGTTGAGGGTTATTATCGGAGTCCTCCCCCCTGTTCTCATCCCCTCCTGAGCCGGTACCAGAGACGTTCAGGTCGAAGCTCTTACTGGAACCTTCATCACATGCCATCCCTTCTAGATTCTTATTCAGATCATTAGTTACATTGGGCCGGCCCAATGAACCAAACTGTTCAAACGATTCCTCCAAATCCAGACGAGTCCTTTTTTTGGGCCTTAAAGTTACTTCTGGGCTAATATCCTTGGGCTTGGATTTAGGCCTGTCCCTCAAAATATTAAATGGTTTTTTTCTGCTCACGTCATTCACACTCACAAGTGTTTGGGCTAAGCTGCCGTCGTTTTTTGCCTTTTCTTTCAAGGACATCTTCGACTTTCATAAAAATATAGGTGGAGACAAGAAGACTAAAGAGTTAGTCCGAGGGCTTGTGGTCGTGGTGGTTTGGTGTATATGGAAAGCTAGGAATGAAAAGATTTTCGATAACAGAAGAGGCGACAGTGAGGAAATTTTTGGGGAGCTTAGATCTCTTGGATTTTTTTGGTTAAAATATAGATCCAAACATAGAAACGTGGTATGGAGAGATTGGTGTAATTATCCTTTATATATGTTGTAGTTGGTTTTGGTGCGGTCCTGCGTTTTTTGGTCAGACCAACCTGTTCTAATGAAGTTTACCTTTAAAAAAAATTGTATAGAGGTACATTTGTTATGGCATTATGTAGTTGACTCGAGCAATTGTCAGTCAAGTACTCTAGTAGGTCAACCACCTCATTTCTTGCACCCGCCTATAAAAAAAAATTGAATCTGCCACTGATAAATAATTAATAAGTTACTTGTAAAAACTAAAAAGTGTTCTTGTTTTACACAAGAACTTATGATTTTTTTTATCACCAATGGGAAAAATTATGATTGACCCAAGGCCAAAATTGTTCCATGATCGTCATTTATATATACTACAAACTACATGAAGGGAATAAGGCCATGCAGAAACTACATGGATACCTCACACTTTTCCATTGGTCTAATAAATTACCATTTTACCCCATTTGAATTTACACCTTTGTCATTGCTTTTTTTTTCTCCTAGTCAAAATACGATTTTACCCACGGTTCAAATTTACATTTTTCCATCGTTTTTTTTTCATGTCAAATTATGATTTTGCCCCATCGTAAATTACAGTCATGCGATCATTTTAGTTTTTTTTTGACAAAAATATGGTAGTGTTTTGTTTTAATTGATTGACTCAGTGTAATTTTAATTCGTGCCAGTAGGCTATCTGGCACACGTTCATTTGTCCTGAAAAATGACAATTTTGCCTCCAGTATAGAATTATAGTCTTTCCATCTTTTTTTAGCAAAAGTATGGTAGTGTTTTGTTTTAATTGGTTGATTTGATGTAATTTTTTTTATGAGATCGTGTTATGAGTAGTATGTACAAGTTTTCGAATCATAGACGTAAATGTTATGAGAGAAAAATATTAAACTTAGTGCCCCCCAACACGAGCGGGGCAAAAACTTGTTAGTAACGCAAGGCATATGACGTATTTATGTGTGTAGTAAAATGAATTTTCTCTTTTTCAATCACTCACAACTTGCCTTCAAATGGTGATTTTTTGGCCGTGTGGATGTTTGTTATAATGAGATCACTTTTTACATGCTGAGTTCTAAAATGTTACATCAACATCAAAACGGCTCGGACCTTTGTTTGTTTCCGAACCCATGGTCTTCGAAAATATGAACCTAAGCCTTACATACGGCTATTTCCTCGGTGTTGGTCCAAGGCATTGTAGAAATAGAAGAGTAGAAAGAAACACAAGTGTACAATAAATAGATTGAGAGAGCATAGTTTTGTGTGATAAAACAGGTAAAATAGTTTGTATACACACATAAAGTTATCATACAAAGTCTCCTAAAAATAAGAAGGGTGAGAAGGCACAATGGATCGCTAAAATACAACACAATGCCGATAAATATAACAGAATGTCGAGAGAAAAAGACACAATGAGTCGCAAAAATAAATAATGACACAAATATAGAAAAGACACCATGCTAAATAAAAAGACACAATGATCTAAACAATTCTAAAATCTACAAGCTAAAGGTCTAAAAGCAAAAACCTAAAATCTCAAATTGTAGAGTTTGATGAGACGGTTCCAATGCCCCTTGAATGGGTTCATTCGAAGTCCGTTTGATACCCTTCCTATGGCTTCCTATTTTTTAGGAGACTGTGTATTTGATCATAACCCGTAGGACTTTGGAAAAAAACTACTTGGTAAAAGTTAGGTGAAATCTATTGGGTCTAAAAAAAAAGATAAATGTATTTTTAATTTTAACGGTCATATGACCTTTGAATAGCATCTCACCCCTTAATTCTTGTCGGTAACAATCGATAATAATAATAATCAATGATAACTCACCGAAAGGTGAATTTTTTTCCTTAGGATTGGGGGACAGGTGTTCTAAGGCTGGTTTTCCCCCACCCTTCCTTGGTACCACTCCATATCCTCTAATACATAATATTACTAAAATCGCTTTTTAAGGTGTGGTTTGTTTGCTCCCAACTATATTCACTAAGGCTAAGCGGTATGAAAGAAGTGGAGAGGCCATGGAGCCACGTGGGATGTGGTGCCCATGGTACATCGCTCCCCTCAATCACCATGTATGGTGATCCTGGGTTCTTCCACGAAGACCACGAGCCATCTTTGAAGATTTTGAGATATTTGATTGGTGATGGAGGATAGTGGTGGACCATCATCACACCATATAGGTTGGTGATGAAGGATGGTGGTAGAGAATGGAATCATGTGACTTTGACATTAAAGATGATGATGGTGATTAGGATCACCACATCTTATAGCCTAATATTCTACTCTAAATAATATTATACTAATGTGTTTGTGCCACTAAAGTAAATATTGGAAATCCTCTTCATACATTATATATATTATATATATTAGTGTTGATGGATGATGAATAGTGTTTTTTCCTTTTGGTGATTTCATTTTTCAATATTAATTAGTTTAAAGCAAGAAAATCTAATAACAAAGTTGTGTGTTTTGGTGGTTAAAGCTCTTGATTACAACCTTGGGACTTGGGTTCTACACTTGACTCTACTGTTTTGTTTCTTTTTTTTAGTTGGCAAAAGAAAGTCGTTGATGATAATGAGAATTTTTTAGTTGGCAAAATGAAGTTGATGATAATGAGAATCAAATACGGGTTCAATCACTACAACAACAAACCATTAGCCAGACTAATAGGTTATAAAGACGAATTTTATTTTATTTAACATGGTTAACTTCTATTGTCATTCTTTTAGTCCATATATTTTCTTAGAGGTTTTTCTTTTAATTTAAACTAAATCTATTTATATATAATTAACGATATTATTTTAATTCTAGAAATGTTTTGCCATTACAAGGTCGATAGTATTGCTATGCTAACCAACCAATGTTGAAACTGATGTCCGTTCTATCGAAATTATTACCGATAGTAAAAGTGTTCTATACGGTATGATACTATACCAAAGTACCGATAAAACAAACAATTAAGAGTAGTAAATTTTTTTTGTTCTTTTATGGTTGAGCTTTTTATTAGCATACTAAACTTTAGGATTTTTCATTTTTGCAAATAGACTTTTATTTTTATTTTTTTGTCAAAAAAGTTAAATGGGTTTAGCTTTTTTATTAGGGTTTAGGGTATTGGTATTATCGAAACCTGTATCGATATTCGTTTTCTGGTTAGAATTTAGGGTATTGGTATTATCGAAACCGATATCAATATTCGCTTTTATAGTTTCCGATGAATCAAACCGATAACAATTAAAGTCACGCCATGTAACACAAAGAAAACGACCAAAATCCCGCCGTATAGCGTGGGGGAAAAGACCTACATGTTAAGTATTTCGCTACCATACATATTGTGTGAGAGCCAAAGTGTATTGTTACATGCGAATAAGATGTGTAAAGTGTTGTTACACACGAATAAGACTAATGATGTAACGAATACGACATGGTAAAGTGTGCCAACATGAGCTTATGGTGACAAATTGATTGAAAATCCACTTCGCTACACATTAAAACAAGTGGATATTTCGTATAAGTGTCTTTTTAAGTACAACATGATAATCATTTACCCTTTTAGGTACTTTTTGTAATTTCGATTATGTTTATAGTGAACACACAATACATCATTTAAGTCAAACGACATTCACATCTCACCTAACACGATAAAATAATTTTGAAGAATAAACTTTTAAAATTCGTTCTTCAAACCAAAGGTAACAAAATTTTGAGGACATAAGAGCTTCCGCAATTGGAGCCCCGCGAACGTTCGTGGGGTGGCCTAGCGCTAAGCTGGAGGAGAAGGGCCACGATGATTCCTGAGGTGAAAGTTTGCCTATAAGCAGTGGCGAAGCTTGGATTTTTCGGCCGGGGGGGTGAAAACATATATACCCAAAAATTTCTATAGAATACCCAAAAATTTCTATAGAACCGGGGGGGTGAAAACCTATATACCCACAAATTTCTATACGAAAACTACATATATAACACTACTGAGCGAAAAATCCCGGGGGGCGGGCGTCCCCCCCCCCGCCCCTTGTAAGCTTCGCCCCTGCCTATAAGGAAGGCCCATAAACGGAGAAGAAGAATGTGAATCGTAGAAGAGAGGGTGGCTGATGTTTGTAGGGAGTTTCTTCGGTTGCTGATGTGCAGGGGCGGCCCTGGGGTGGGCGGGGAGGACCACCGGCCAGGGCCCGATATTTCGAAGGGCAACATTATTTAAAAAAAAAATTGTATATGTATATGTAAAAAAAATTAATAGGGCATAACCATACAAACACCAACATAGGCCCATTTACAAAATGGTTTAGATTAGTTATTAACCCATCGGCACTAGGTTTAGACCTTTAGTGAGCCAAATACTCAATTTCGTTAAGGCCTAAGGACACGTTTTTTCGAGCTCGAACAAGGTACACGAATTCTCAGGGCCGGCCCCTGCTGATGCGCAAACAACCAAGCAAAAACTAGTCATTTCACCAACAATCTTTCCTTTTAGATGTCATTAAAAAAACTGTATATGAACATTATAAACAAGTGAGGTTTCATATTTTAGATACAAGGTTTGAATGTAGAATATTTAAAATCATAGAGGTTTCATATTTAAAATCATGAGGTTATATATTTTAGTTCTGAAATTTGTATTTTATTAAACTCACAAGCAATAAGTAATTAAACAATGTTGTTATGACAATTTAAACATAACTCATATTCCAAAGTAAGCATTTTCAATAATATATCTAGTGTCACGGAAGTGACACTTGTGTTATGCGGATGACGTCATTTTTTTGGGTAGATGGTCGGAAAAGAATGTGATGAATCTCAAAAGAATCCTAAGGTGCCTTTACCTAGTGTCAGGTTTAAAGGCGAGTTTAGCCAAAAGTAGCATAATGGGGGTGGGAGTGGATAACGATACTATTCTTGCTATGGTTAACAATCTTAGATGCAAAAAAGGCGACATTCCATTTATGTTCTTAGGCCTTCCTATTGGTGAGAATATGAAGCGCGTTAAGCCGTGGTGACCTATTATTGACAAATTTGCAAAAAAACTCTCTAGATGGAAATCAAAGACTTTGTTGATGGGGGGTAGAATTACCCTTGCCAAGGCGGTGCTTGGTAACTTACCTTCCTACTACCTCTCAATTTTTAAAGCCCCGCTAAAGGTTATCAAAACCTTAGAAGGTATTCGTCGGGATTTTGTTTGGGGTCACACGGGTTCGAGGTGCAAGATGAGGTGGGTGGCTTGGAGTAAAGTTCAAGCTCATATGAGGTTGGGCGGCCTCGGGGTGGGTGAAATTCGCACCCTAAACTGGGCCTTACTTCTTAAATGGAGGTGGAGATTTAAGCATTATCCGAATCACCTTTGGTCCAATGTTATAAAAGCTATTCACAACAGATCTGATGGTGTGCAAGACAGTCCACTTATAACTAATATTGCAGGGAATTGGAAAGACATTTTAATGGTCACAAAAGACATCGACAAAGCTGGTATTCCTGGAGCTGAATCGCTAGGTATTGTTGCGTTGGATGGATCCTATTCAGTGGCTCAGTTTCGCTGGAAGGTGGCTGAAATTCTGAACATTCGGGTTATGTCGGATGGTTTTAATTGGAATGTGTGGACCCCGTGCAAAGTTTTATACTTCATTTGGAAGCTCAGATTGGGGAGTATTGTTGTCAAAACTGCACTTGCGCAGCGCGGGGCGCCTATCACAAATCTGAGTTGCAAAATGTGTGGCCGCGAGGAGGAAACCATGACCACCTAGCCTTGTCTTGTGTCTTTGCAAGAGTGGTTTGGTGGCATGTTTGCATGTGGGTCAAGGTCCCGACTTTTACCCAGCCTTTGTTAGTTCGGGATATGGCGAATGGCTTAAAAAATATGAAAGGGTCGGCTTGCTGGAAGAAGGTAATTGAGGTCATTTTTCACGCCACCTTATGGAGGATAGAGATGGGCAAAATCGGGTATTCTTAAAACCCGGAACCGGTTCCAACCCGTACCCGGGTATGGATACAACTGAGTGGAACCGGGTTCTTGGTGGAACCGGGTCCGGGTACAACCCGGGTACAATTAAATAAATATAGAACCGGCGTAACCGGTTACGGGTTCAATGGAACCGGGTACGGGTACTGTTTGGAACCGGGTACGGGTACTTTTTGGAACCGGTTATTTTGGGTTTTTCAATAAAAAGCTGGCAGCCTACTGATCGAAACCGATTCCTCTGTGTAAACTCGATTAAAGCTGCCATTTTAACCTATTATACCCCCCGGAACCGGTTTCAACGGTAATATTACCGTTTCTAACCGATATTTAACATAAAAACCGGTTTCGGCTCATTTTCATTCAACCTATGATCCATCTTCTTCTCTAAACACATTGAAAGAAGAAGAACCTATGGCATCGGAAGAAGGAGTTGTTTTGATTTTAGAAACCAAGCGTAGCCCCGCAATTTGGAAATATTTTGATTTGTGTTTGATGTCGGATAACCATGAGATGGCTCGGTGCAAGAATTGTGGGAAGTTCATGAAGGCGGCAGCAAACTCCACCCTCAAGAAGCATACCGACAAACATTGCCCGGTGACAAAGGCAAAAAAGGAAGGAAAGGGCGAAGGATCCGGTTCTTCTAATGTGTAGTTTGGTGGATCCGTTTGTTTACTTATGTTTGATGTGTTATGTTTTATGTGTGATGTTTGTTCAACTTTGTTTGTTTAACTTTGTTTGTTTAACTTTATCAATGTAACCGTTTCGTTTGTGAAAAAAAAATTCGCATATATAATCGTTTAAGTAGTACAAAATCGGTTCCTTCGGTAATGAAAATCGGTTCGCATTTGTTTCATAACAGAATCGGGTATTCAACGGGACTGATCAGAATCGGTTCCTCAAATTTATTTTTTTGCTCGTTTGCTTGAGGACGGTGCGGCACTTTCACTTCCGCTACGCTTTGGTGCGGGCACTTCGGTACAATCGTCTTCGGAATCATTGGTCTCTACCTCGTCTTCCTCTTCATCCTCTTCTTCAATAATCTTGTGTTCCAACTCCACCTCGTCTTCGAGACTCGACTTGTGTTGAACACGATCAACGCCGTCCAAATGATCTTTTAGGCAAATTGCCATCTCTAGCGACTCCGGGGTTAATCTTGTTCTTCTAATCGACAATACCCTACCACTAAGAGAAAAAACACTTTCCGAAGCTACCGTGGAAGCTTGGACCGTTAGTAAATCACGAGCCATGGTGGCTAGAATCGGGAATTCCGATTCTTTAGACTTCCACCATGCCAAAATGTCAAAATTATTATACTCCTCGGCCGTCATAGTAAGTGCATCATCCCTTAGTTTATATCGGCCGAGTTCACTAGATGGTTCGTTACCCCTTTGTTGTTTCGCCGTTTCGTCTCTAACGACGTTCAACATGGTTATGATGGGGTCGGCAATTGTTTCATCGTTAGAGGCCGATGATAAAGCCCTGTTAAAAATGCTATGATTTTTTCCCCATACTTTTTTAAATAATGATCATAAAGTTTATTCAAAGATTCCTCGAAAACTTTTTTAGTTTTGGCTTTCAATGTTGGATCCTCCTCGTGCATATCCAACTTGTCGTAAATTTCATCAACTAACGCGTTAACACCCGCTACGTTTAAAATTGGGTTTAAAGCGGCGGCACATAAAAATACGGGTGGTAAGTCCAAAAAATATTTTTTAAATTTATTGATCATTGGTGTCAACATGTTCCTCAACATGTCACTTGAGTTTTCAAACTTTTTAAAATTAGTTGTTATCAAATATAATTCGGAAATAACTCGAGAACTAGTGGGATAATAAACACCGGAAATTAAAGTTGTTGATTTTTTGAAAACTTTTAAAAAATCACTTAGTGTTTGAATGTTATTCCAAGCCGTGTCGGGAAAAGGGTCGACTTGGTAGTCATCACTTAAAGTTGTATGAAATGCTTTTAAAGTGCCCATTTGTTTTAAAGCCATTTCAAACATATGACAAGTTGAATTCCAACGAGTTGGGATATCCCAATTAGGACCAATTAATTTTTGGTTAACTTCTTTACAAAGGTTTTTATAAGCGGTGACATCATTTGCCATGTATTTGGATCAACCCAATGAGCGGTGTATTTGGATCAACCCAATGAGCGGTGACACAAATGTATGATTCGGGTAAACCGTGTGGAGCCGACCACACATCACTAGTTAAATTTACACAAGTCTTTAAATTTTGAAAAAAGCAATTAAATCTTTTCTTGCATTTTCCCATATATTTAAACAATGACGTTTTAAAGTTCGACGACTTACATGTTTGTAGCTAGGTTGAAGCGTCTCCCTGATTAGCTTAGTGAGATCGGGGTCGTCAAAGTGTCCAAAAGGCAACGCTTTTTTGATGACCAACTTCGCCATCCTATCACGAGTTATCTTTTGTTCGTAGCGGAAAATCTTACCATCTTTTGAAAGTTGCACTTGACCGGGTGTCAAATCTTTTAGAGCTTTGCAATATTTTTTCGCATGCTTCGTTAAAGTGGAATTAGAGTCCTTGCTTAACAAGGAGCCACAATGCTTGCATTTAGCCTTTTGTGAACCATCGCTCATCTCGACTAAATCCCAATTGCACCAAACATCCATATTGCGGCTATGCGATAATGTTCCCACCACAAATGGAGCATTTGAACCTTGTAGAACATTATTGACGGATGGAGAGTTTGTGCTTTTAGAGTTCTTGGAAGCCATTAAAAATATGTAAAGAAGGAGAAGAAATAGATAGAAGAAGAAGATGATTTGTGAAAAAAAATAAAAAAAATTGTGATATTTATACTATAACCGGTTCCAACGGTCATAACGGAACCGGTTCCAACGGTCAGATTTTGAATTTAATGTGTTTACATATATCAAGATTCGGTTCCAACGGTCATATTCATATAAGAATCGGTTCCAACGGTAACATACCGGGTACAGATAGGAACCGGGTACGGGTAGAAACCGGGTACAAATAGGAACCGGGTACGGTTATCTTTTTTTAGAAAAAATGGGAACCGGGTAATACCCGTCGGGTTTTTTAAACCTGGGACCGGTTCCTCTGAGCATCGGGTTGGAACCAGAACCGGGTCCGGGCCGGGTCCACTGGAATCGGGTAGGAACCGGTTTTTATGCCCATCTCTAATGGAGGATATGGAAGGCGTGTAACGCGTTAATCTTTGATGAGGTGCAGTTCAACGTCACTAGAGTGGTGGAAGCGATTAAGGAGGACTCGTATTTGTGGATAAAGTGTAGATCTAAATTCAGTGGGTTAGATTGGGAGAGGTGGCGGGACTTTAACGTCCGAAATATTATCTTGTAATTTTTTTTTTTCGGGACTCCCAGCTTCTTGTTGGCCCCTTTGTTTCTATTTTATATTCGAATAAAATAGCCGCCGTTCAAAAAAAAATCTAGTGTCACAAAATGATAAGCACATCATCACCTTATCAATTGTGACCAAACACAAACAAGCACACAAACCCACAAAATCCCACTTATAGTCTTGTATTTCCATAGCTGGTGCAAACTAAGCACTAAATAATATAATTAAAAAAAGTTTGTAAACAGAACAAGCATTTTTAGGTGTCTTATTCAATCCCCATCTTCACAAAAAACAACAAACAGCAATAGAAAAACCATTTTTGGGTGTGTGATAGTTGCATGATACATGAGCAGGAAAAGCAAACACACAACTTATTTGGTGAAAAAACACAGGGCAGTGAGAAGTGAGAACCTCACTTGGTCCACCAGTGAAGGAAGTCCTTGCGTCGGTTGATCTTTTTCTGCAGCTGGAGAAGCCCGTATAAGAGAGCCTCGGCTGTCGGTGGGCACCCAGGGACGTAAATGTCAACTGGGACGATCCTGTCACAACCCCTGACGACAGAGTATGAGTAGTGGTAGTATCCGCCACCATTTGCACAGCTTCCCATGGATATCACCCACCTTGGCTCGGGCATCTGGTCATACACCCTGCAAGTGAATTTACCATTTCAATCCAACATGTAATCATTTTATATATAGCACAAGAATTTGGTAAAACAAACGTCATGAAAAGTTGGTCAAAGCAGAGTCAACTAAAATTCTTGTGAGATGGTCAATTTGTTTGTGAATCGATAGAAATGTGACACTTACTCTTTACTATATATCTTTTATCACCTATTTCAGTGTATATGTGTTGTAGATACAAGATAAATATGCACAGAAGCACGTAACCCAAGTACACAATACTATTAAAAGAACCACTTCTGGGGTTTATTCTGGACCACACCGGTTCTAAACTGAGCCTGCAATGGTTTCATATTTTGTTGGTTTTGTTATGCATCGCCATAATTACATTCTTTTTTCAGTTACCATAAGAAACTATCTGGGAAAACTCACGGGTTCCTCCCAATACCATGCTAAACAGTGGGACCAGATAAAGTGCAGCTTACGTAAACAATAAAATAGGCCTTCAAACATAAAGAAAGAAAGAAAGAAAGATACATTTCTGCAGCTAAAGGTATACATCCTGGCACAAGACAATAAACTAACAGGCATATTCTATAGCTTCAACATAAATAATGAATGTTATTCAACTCAAACCTAAATTTTCAGAATATATTTGATAGATGATCAATATAGCAGTCATACCAACTACCGAGTTGCAATAACCCAGGTGGATTGAGCAAAACACTTACTAATTATTCCCATTTAGAAATACTATGAGGTAAGGTTTACACACACCAAATCTGTGATAAAGTATTCAGACCACACAAAGGGAAAGTTAAAAATGAAAAGGAGAGTGCAACTACCAAACAAAACAATGTTATTTTGTTCTTTTATGAACTGCAGTATGGGTATTATATACAAAACGACGAGTTTCATCAACCTGGAAAACTTAAATACACGAGTGTGTTATGCAGCCAACCAACATAGCTGAGACTTCATACAAACCACATAAAATAATTGCTCTACTTAAATACATGTTTGCCGATAACTTGTTGGAATGAAATGTAATGTTCTGCTGCTCATTGAAGTGGCAACAATCGATTTTGATGATAATTGGTAAGTTCCAACTTCCAACTGGTTAAAAAGGTGATTAAATAAAAAAAAAAAGAACATCGTGGATGAATTTAAATTTAAAATATAAAATTTCACTTTTCTCGACTAAAATTACTCCACAGTGAATGTTGAAATTAATTTGACATAAAAAATCAAACAATCAAGCTAACTATCTAGCCTTTAAAAGTGCGCCTCAGCAGCCCTCAGGTGCATGCAAGCTGCAAGGCGATCAGAAAAACGCATCAAGGCGACGAAGCAGCACTTAATGCACATGTGGGTCAAAACTGGTCAAAATTAGGGTATGAAGAAGGCTGCCGCGTAAAAATGAGCAAAACTTAAGTAAAAGAGATGAGAAGGAAACAACTTTTGGTTTTATGTAGGGCAATGCCACGAGTACATGAGGCTCTTGCCTCGTGCCTCGGCTTCCGGGTTCTTAACGCCTCAGCGCGCATCACACCTTCCAATTAACCAACCATGCTAATTATATATATTTGTACCTCTATGACATAAGTTTTCTAAAAGTGACACAATTAACCAATCTAATGTTCTGATCTATCTTTGAAAAGGCAAATAGGCAAATAACAGTCATGAACATGCACAACCCTATTTGAGTAGTAAATCAAAATCCCAATTTATCCTCAAGCAGAACAAACAAACCGAAATCCATTCAAACTAGCTACCAGTGGCCAGAAAAACTTCCTTTTGGTGTGTGCTTGTTTGTTTGTAGGTGCCATCTTTCAAAGATACACAAGCATAAACAACATAATAGTCCACACTCAATAGTCATGAAACCCTAGAAATCCTAAACAAAAAATAAAGAATACAGAAGCTATAATTACCAAACTACTGCATAGAGTCGGTGTATATTTTGATCATTTCATAGTTAAAAGTACAGATATATAAATTAATTAGAAATGCAAAATAAGTGAAAAAGAAAAGTACATCCAAGCCAACTATCATACAATAACGAATTACAAGAAAAATGCCTAATCATTGAGCCCCTTATCAGTATACAGAATCTACACTATCCATCATATACATATTCAATATTCCTCTTCAAGGCTGGCCACATCTTGAATCCATTGTTAATTACAATAAAACAATCTCATAAGTTCTTCTAAAATAACCTCAAGCACAAGCAAAACTTAAATGCATTCAAACTAGCTACCAGTGGCCAGATAAACAGTACAACAGTCAACACTCCATAGCCCTAAAACCCTAGAAATGAAACCTAAACAATAACAATATTCAGAAGCTATTAATTGCCACACAAGCAATAACCAAACTATTGCATACAGTCCATATGAATTCGTTCATTGTTAAAAATACAGATACGTAACAGAAAGGTTATTTATAGTGCTTTACTTATGTCTAAATTTCGGTAAATGATCCTAAAAACCCACGAGAACTCCAATCTTTCCCAGTCTTGTCTATAATGGGCGAGAACAAAAAACATATATACAAATTAGACCTCAATTAAGTAAAGCACTGCGCCTTTGCGCTTCGCACCTTGGATTTGGACCCTATCGCCTTGGTGCGCCTCAAAACCAAGGTTCTGTCCATACTCAATACTCATGAAACCCTAAGCAAAGGTTCTGTCCATACTCAACAGTCATGAAACCCTAGAAACCCTAACCAAAAACAAAATAACACAGAATCTCCAATCTCTAGAACCTACTAATCACCAAACCACAACATATATAAAAACAGAAAGGTCAAGAAACACATACTTTCTCAAAGCAGGAGCCATCTTGTTGGTAAGAGTACCAGCAACAATCATACAATCACTCTGCCTAGGGCTAGGCCTGAAAATAATCCCAAACCGATCCAAATCATACCTAGCAGCACCGGTATGCATCATCTCAACCGCACAGCACGCCAGACCGAACGTCATGGGCCAGATCGATCCACGACGGGCCCAGTTCATCAGATCGTCCACCTTCGAGATCACAAATTCAGCCGTTTTTGAAAGACCTGCAGGTGAAGATGTGGCCGGTGGACCTGGCCGTGAGTACGGCGCCGGAGAGGAGAATCCTTCCGCTAACGCCGGGACGGTTGTGTGGATCGATGCGGCGGCGCGTGTGGAGGACGCGAGGAGAGAGAGGCGGTGCGATTGTCTAGCTAGGAGAGCCATTTTGCAGGCGTTGTTTTGTTGTGTTGGGGTTGAAGAAGGAGAAAGGGGGTGGCGTAGATTTAAGTTGAGTCGGTTCGGGTCGGTTTGATGTTTAAATGTGGGTGGGTTGGTGTTGGGAATTAATGTTATTGTTAGGCATAGGAATGATACATGATGGGTTATGGGGGCATCTTCGTGTTTCAATTGATATCATAAATCAAATATTAGACTTATGATTAAAGTTGTTAAAGGGGTTAGGGGTAACACCTTGTGAATTTCTGATATGACCATGGTTGTAGAAATCGCTAGTCACTAGTCGGCCGGTGAGGTGGGGACTAGCGATTAATCGGATATAATCAGGATTAATTGTAATTAATCGAAAGCTAATCGAGATTAATCAGGGATTAATCGGTGCCTAATCGGTATTTTTACAACCATGGATATAACATGAGTGTAACATGTAATTTGTGGGGTTTGGATTTGGTTTAAATGGGTTGGGATCAATTTCAACAACATGTTTAGCTAAATGGCTCGGGTTTATGTCAGCTGGGATGACGTGTTTAACTAAATTGTTTTGTTTTTTTTTTTTGTTATAAATCAAAATAGTTCGGCAATTTATGTCAAAATCTAAAATTTAAAAAAGAAACCGATGTAAAGTTTTTTTAGTTAAAATGCAGTTGTTTTATATATATTTGATTTCTCTTTTTAGATGTAACTTTATAGTATTAATGTGAGAAATAAATATAAAAAAATATGGTTAAATGGTCGTGTTCGTGTCAACTCGCGAATATTTGGGTCGTGTTCAAGTTCATGTCAACTTTTTGGGTTTGTGTTAGGTTGGACCCCGGAACACGACCCATTTAACATCTCTAACCCTAATTAGTCTTGTTCTTGTATGAGATATCCTAGACTAGCACGGGAATTACAAGGTTTTAATATGTTCGATGCAGCGATGGACTAGATCGAATAATTGATAAAATGACTAAGGGTCATCTGTTTAGGTGATCGACGCACGATCAGGATCTAATAACAAAAAACTAATTAATTATGAACAACCATGTAACAATATATGGTCTATAGGATGGACTATAAGTCACGTCATCTTAATCGTTTTAGTCATCTCTGCATTGTAAACACGTATGTATAGGCTTAGATCATATCAAAATGTTTTTCCCATATATAGATCTCTATCGCATATACAACATTTATTTTCACACCAGGTTTGGTTGTAGAAGAAGCTTGGTCGTTGTTGGTGCATATTCTGTGGCAACAACTAATAGTTTAGCCTCTGGATATCTTGTAACGAGCTTAGTATAATGTTTATGTTGTTAGTGAGTTTAGAAACAAATTGGGCTTGGAGATGGGTGTAGCCCAAGTCGTGTAGTATATAATCCCTTGTATCATGTGGGATTAGGTTAGCACTTTATACATATGGAGAAATAGAGTGAGAGAGAGAATTCGTGGGTTTGCAAGTAATCGATGAAATAGTCTTTGATTGTGTTTGTGGTTGTGTTTGTTCTTGGAGTCTTGAATTGATTGTAAACAGTTAGTTTGATAATTAATACAAGATGGTTTAAAGTAATTCGTGTTTGTAAGTTCTACCCGTTTTTCGTGTTCATCAGATCAAGAGGATTCTGCACTCTTGATTCGTTAGTCAATCTTTTCAAGATCCACGGTGAAAGGGACCTACAACCGCAGTGAGACCAAACTCTTTGTGGCGAGCCTAACCGTAATGAGATGAAGATCCAAACTCTTATGTGGTTAAGTATGCATACTGCATTTCTACGTTGACAAGTCTAGTTTGTGTATTCTACATTGTATCCAACAAATCTCAACAAGAATCAAGATGAGTGAGCGATCATAGGCATGAAGTCCTTTATATGAGCTCTTCTTCTTTTGGACATGTAAAATACTTTACTCTCCATTAATCTAAAACATCCTAATATTGAAAGCCTAAACCCTCCATTAAATTTTGCAATATATTGGGGGTCCTCTTCATGAGTACTGTAAGGTCCGAGTTTGCGTCTATTAAAAAACGACTAAAGGACACTAGAAATATAAAACTTTCTTAAAAGTGTCCAACTTTTCATAAATTTTAAACGATGATATTAATATCGCATGTACATTAATTTAACAAAATTTGGGCATGACCCGTCTATAAAACGAGCATACCCCTGTTTTAAACATAATAAAACTAGATAAAATTTTACGATTCATTCGACAAAATACTATTAAGAACCAATACAACAAATTTTGGACCAAAAACATTTGAACAAGCTAGCGGAAGCGTTTGGTATGACATAACATGAACACGCGCTCGCTCCGATTCTCCAAGTCGCCTGAATTGAGGATTTACCTACATTCAACAACAAAGCTTTAAAAAGTTAGTCATTATACTTATATGCTTATAAAACCGTCACTTTAGTTCCATTCGTGTATGTACTTTCATTTCTCTCACGCATTCAATTACCCAATTAAATGGTTATGACATATATTTTCATACAACTAACCCGTTAGTAGATGATGACGACCAAACATAAACCTGCACTTTCAAACATACTCAATAATGACTTGGTTAGTAAACCCGTAATCTCAACATATTCAAGTACTACATCTTCGTAAAAAGGACGTCAACCATTTAAATGCATCTAATTAACTTACATTCCAAACCCAAGGGCATTATTAGTAACGAAAATTCTCAAATGCATCCAAATCATGCATTCGCACATACTTGCACACATACATACTTACAATCATACACATCAACATACCTAATATACATTCAATCATACCTACAATCATGTATTCATACCTACGTGTTCCGTACGCATTCTTGTATACCATTTTCATGTAATATATGTCCAACTTCATTACATACATCTATCATACTCTTATATAAATTACATGAGGCTTAGACTTGGGTTTACAACTTATAATCGTCAAGGAAACACTCGAAATCATGTTTGGGAGGCCCATCGTAGTCCACGGATAATACACCGAAGCCTACGATGCATAAATCACATAAATAATATTTTTGACAGAACCTTCACCCGGCCGTGTCAGCTCACCACCCGGCCGTGTCAGCTCACCACCCGGCCGTGTCAACTCTGCACTTTTCCTAGCCATTAATTCTTACCGAAACGGACATAACACTCTCATTTTTCATCCGTTTTGCGTCACGTTTCTTCCTACATGATTGTAAATTAATATTCTATCATGTGAACTTGAAATCCAACATCCGAGATAAGGAATTTCTTAACTTATACGTGTTCGGCTTATTATTCATCTACGAACTATTCGACCCGTTCGTGCATTTATCGAAATAATCTATTGATTTGACCTCAACTTCATATGAACTTAATAATTAAAACATTATATTATTTAAACAAACTAAGAAGTGATTATGGAAATCACTTACCTCGTGCATCCGGGTTCGTATCCGATTCCTTGCCTCCTCTCGACCCGTTAGCCTTTCATGCTTGAGTCCGTCTTGACATGATTCCTATACTTTCATGTCACCAAATTACATTTTCATTAGCATACATCATTGTACGTGTTAACGATCATATCAACCGCATATTTCACATTTGACTTCCTTTAGTCACAACTAACAAGCATAAGACATATAATCAATTTCATATCCTTTCAAACTAATGTAATTCATCATGTCATCACAATAACGCGTATTAACATAACATGTACCATACGACTTCCTATGATCCTACCTTTACGACAACAAATCAAATCATGCTTCTTATGCGTAGATGCGTAGTTAACTTTCAAAAGTTACGGTTTATTGTATAAACTTTCAACTTAACCTCTTATATACGCGACATCATATTAGGCTATACTTACGACACTTGTATTGTATGACATCTACAACTACATGATCACTTACTTATATACACATACACATATACATACATAATCCATTCTATCCACACTTGCATTCTCATATTTTCACAACTAACACTTTAATCCATACTAAGCTAACCCAACATTGCTTCAACATAATATCCACATGAACTATATCTAAAACACACTTCTCATGTTAGTTTACTATCAAATACCTCATTTTCACATTCCACATATATTCATCTTTTTCTTACATACAATTTCATTTATCAAGCTCACCTAGGCATTTCATCAAGCACTTGGTGGGCGTACCGTTAATTAAGCATAGTGTACAAGTATCATTTGCATAACATAACCAATCCATGTCAATATCATCAAGAACATCAATATTCCAAAGAATTTCACATAACTTCTCTTCTAATTCAGCCCTAACTAACAATTTATCATTATAAACAATCATCATACATTCCCTCATCCAATTTCACACTTTACTACACATATTCATTCTACTCTAAGTGGGTTTTCACTCCCAACATTGAATTAATCAATTTCAAGCATTCATGATGTTCTAGATGGTGATCTTAGCTCAATATCATACTAATTTCATATAAACACATGGAATTTCTTAAAACCCTACATATTCAAAATCATCAAACTATCAATTTCTTTTTACCTTAAGCTTTAATAGGCCTAGATGATCAACAAATTATTGACATGCATGAGATTCAGTCACGATTAGGGCTTCAATTGGCTGAATTTGAGTGATTAGAAAGGGTTTCTGTCACACCCCAACCGATGGCGGAATCATCGGGGCATGGCACTGAGCGAAACAGATTGTCCAGAAGTTTCCATAACAACTATCGTTACTATTTAATTAAATAATACGTCCCATACCGTATCTCAAATAGTTAAATAATTATTACAGACAAGCATCAAGACAAATATTCTGTTCCGACAACTCAGGTTTAAACATAACTAATTTATTCGTTGGTTTCAAGGACTCCAGTTCCTAGCTTCAAGTTCATCACAGCACAAAGAGCATAAAAGCAACCTAAGCACCTGTCACATACGTTAAAATTAAAGTCAATACATATAATGTAAAGGTGAGCATACAAGTTTGATAATAGCATAGAGAGTTCGAATTCGTTTACGCATAACCAGCACGTACACATAGTGAAATGAAGCACGTTAGTTATCGACATAGATCCATCGATACCAATGACTGCGGGTTGACTGCCCGAGGCAGTTCGCAATACATGATTACCACCGTAATCCATGCAAGTAAAAGATCCTTAACAACCCCCGTGTGAACGAGTGCTGAGTCCAAACTATAGTACTATCGTTGCTAAGGCAGGTAGACAGCATTCCATGTGTAAACATAACAAACAAGCATTCATAAGCCACGTATAACATGCATTAATGGTTTAGCGTTTAAATAGCTTTAGTAGTGTGATAGTTGTAGTTTGAATATTCGTAACGTATGTAACACCCAAAAGTGCTAAAAGCAAAAAGGGTTCGAGTATACTCACAGCGATTATGGATTGAAGGGAGCGCTTTTCAGCGAGTACGGTTAGCCTGAATAGATTCGATAACGTAACGATAACTGGCGTGTAAGAACAGTACGAAGTGAGAGCGGGTAGGATAGCTGATCGTGCGGATCAACTATCCGTGCGAGTAAACTATCCGTGCGGATGGTGATCCATCCGGATAAACTATCCGTGCGAGTGGTGATCCACCCGGATAAACTATCCGTGCGAGTAACTATCCATGCGGATGGTAATCCGTGCGGATGGTAATCCATCCGGATTTGTCACTCGTGCGGATTGTTTATTCGTGCGGACAAGTAGTCCGTGTGGATTACTATTCGAGTGGATTATTTCTTCCTAAGGATGTGTTTGTGTATGATGGCTTGTGCTTTGAAGTTTTCGTTGTAGCATTTAGAAAACATTTAAGTATCTCTACCTTTCAAGCCGGTCGCGCGGACAACAATCCGTCCGGATGGTGATCCGTGCGGACACGTCTCTGAGGCTGAGTCACTTGATGAAGCTTGTGGAATCCGTCCGGATGGTAATCCGTGCGGATAATGGTAATCCGTCCGGATAGTTGTTCGTGCGGACAGACACTCCGTCCGGACAGTCTGTCCGTGCGGACAACTTGTCCGTGCGGATGCACATTGTTTGAAATTATTCAAGGTCTTAGTATCTCATGATCCGAAGAGTAATCCATTCAGAGGTCGTCCGTCCGGATTGCTCATTCGTCGATACTCAACCCTGCTTTGAAAGTGGGTCCCAAGTGTAGTTCGTCCGGGTGGAAATCCGTCCGGATCGTCTGTCCGTGCGGACAACTTGTCCGTTCGGACAGTCTCTCGTCTGGCTGTTCCGTCCGTCTACTCTTGGTTTCTGTTGTCGTTTATCGAGACGTTCTGATTACGTGGCAACCACTTGGAATTGTATTCTTACTCGCGTGACTAAGCCGGCCAGGAACCACCCTAACTAGACCTGTCGGTGACTCAGAACGGTCATTCCGGTTTATCTCGTAATCAGGTGTCTTGTGGGTAGAATCCAGATCTAGGACTAGTGCATCACTATTATCGGGTAGAAGACTAGAACCTATCAGATTCGTACCGATTTTAAGGGTAAAAGAAGGAGAAAACTTGAGTTTATTTCTTTCAACTCTTTTATCCTTTGAAAAGTTTAGATTTAGGTGATATTGTTGTGAAATCTTGTGAAAATCGTTCAGATCTGAGTTATTCTTGGTGGAATGAGGTCACACTTGAAGTTCATGAGAACTTCATGATGACGTCACCCGAGAACACCTCAAATCTTGATGATTTCACGGTTAAAAGTTGAGAATTGAAAGATAGAAAGGTGTAGAATTGTGCATAGATCAAGAATGTACAAGATTTAGTGTAAGATCTTACCTGGATTGAGAGAAATCGGAGAAAAGGTGAAGAATGCGTGCAGGTCGGACGTCACTTGCCAAAAGTGGAAAGTTGGGAGAGTGACCCGTGTATTTATAGGATGCCAAAAGGGGAAAGGGTAATCCGTGCGGATTGCACGTTACCCGGATTGGTTATCCGTGCGGACTGGTCATCCGTGCGGACTGGCAATCCGTGCGGACTGGCAATCCGTGCGGACTGGCAATCCGTGCGGAGTGGCAATCCGTGCGGACTTGCAATCCGTGCGGATTGACCATCCGTCCGGATGTCGACTGAAAGGTGCGTTCGGGTGCGATGACGCTTCGATTTCGATTGCTAGCGATTCGATAGGGTTTCCTATTCAAATTACTTTTAGTCCCAACTACTTCGTATTTAACAGGGTTCGATCGGGATTCGGGTTCGAGTTCGATTGTATTCGAGTTAGACTTCGAGTTTCGATTGAGTTCGCTTGATTATCACAACATAACATAAAATAAACATGCACAGGTAACACGTAAGGCACACACAAACGTATGAACAACAAGTAAAATACACAGTTCGAGTTGCGGTTCGATGTCGATTCGATTAGCATAGTTTGATTATTAGTTGATTAACTTTATCGCATTGTTACTGCCTATAATTCACAGTTGCGAGTCGATTGAAATACAGTTAACATGATTCGATTATTGCAATGTACGACACTTACTCCACATAATATAATTAAAATAAAAACATTTCTACGAGTCAAGTCGCGCGAAATCGGTCGTTGACTTTGACCTTGACTTTGACTTTCATTCGTGAAAACACGGGGTGTTACAGCCTCCCCGTGTTTAGGGAATTTCGTCCCGAAATTAAGCTGAAAGCCGTAACAAGGTCGTGAATCACGTGTGAGAGTTCTTCGTTTGGACCGATTTTGACTCGTGTAACGTGCGGAGTCCGTGCACGATCGTGACCAAACACAATCGCAACGGAGTTGAAACCGGGACCTACAAATGGTATCTAAGCAGGTTCTCAATTGCACAGATCAAACGCACTAGATTCGTACAGGGATCGACCAGATTCGGAGCCAAATTCACACAGATTTGTCAAAATTTCCTTCACTTTTCAACTATTTCACGTTTCTAACTGAAAAACGTCAAATTAGACAAGATTTACGGTTAAAATCGGCTAAAATTTGGATATGTTGTGCGAAATTCATTGATCTACAAGCCTACAAATTTTCAGACTTGATCCCAAGCCTACAAATTGTGGTTCGCTTTTAAACAACTGTGGGTACTTTGCCTTCATGTCGCTTTCGAGTTCCCAAGTAAACTCCGCGCCTCGTTTACCTTCCCATCTGACTTTCACGATAGGAATGCGTGAGCGCCTGAGCTGCTTGGTTTGGCGATCCATGATTTCGACAGGCTTCTCCACGAAGTGTAATGTTTCGTTCACTTGCAGATCGTCTAGAGAGACATGTAAGTCGTGGTCGGCGATGCACTTTCGGAGGTTTGACACGTGGAAAGTCGGGTGGACATTGCTAAGTTCCTCCGGTAATTCGAGTCTGTAGGCGACTTTTCCGATCCTTTCCAGAATCTCAAAAGGTCCAACATATCGAGGCGCGAGTTTTCCCTTTTTGCCGAATCGGACTATACCCTTCTAAGGTGATACCTTTAGGAGTACGTAGTCACCAACGCCAAATTCCCGGGGCTTGCGCTTTTTATCGGCGTAAACTTTCTGTCGATCCCGAGCTTTCGCTAGGTTGTCTCGAATTTGGAAAATTTTGTCTGTCGTTTCTTGTAGCAGCTCCAGACCGGTTAGTTGCGAGTGACCGATCTCGTGCCACACAATAGGCGATCGATATCTTCTTCCGTATAGGGCCTCGAAAGGTGCCATCTGAATGCTAGCCTGGTAGCTGTTGTTATACGAGAATTCGACTAACGGCAGGTGCTTATCCCAATTACCACCGAAGTCTAGAACACACGAATGGAGCATGTCTTCAAGAGTACGAATCGTTCTTTCAGTCTGACCGTCGGTTTGTGGGTGGAAAGCGGTACTTAGATTTAGCGTTGTACCGAGTGCTGTTTGAAACGTTTCCCACAATCGAGAAGTAAACCGAGCATCACGATCAGAGATGATGTCACGAGGCGTCCCATGTTTACAAATGATCTCGTCGGTGTAGATTCGGGCTAATCGTTCCACCTTGTAGTCTTCTCGTATTGGCAAAAAATGGGCTGATTTAGTCAAACGGTCAACAACAACCCAAATGCTGTCGTGACCTGATGACGTGGTTGGAAGCTTGGTTACGAAATCCATAGCTATACTCTCCCACTTCCACATAGGAATTGGTGGTTGTTCGAGCAAGCCAGAGGGTCTTTGATGTTCAGCTTTGATTCTAGCACAGGTTAGGCATTTTCCGACGTAGAGAGCGATATCCCGTTTCATACCCGGCCACCAGTACCTATAGCGAAGATCCTGGTACATCTTGTCAGCACCGGGATGAATAGAGTACCGAGATTTGTGGGCTTCGTCCATGATAATCTGTCGCAAATTGGTTCGCTTGGGAATCCAAATTCGGTCTAAAATGTGGAATATCCCATTTGATTTGCTCACAAGCTGGGCTCCATCGTGGTAGATTCGTTCTTTCTTCAATGTGCGTTCGTTGAAACAAGCATGCTGGGCGTCGCGGATGAGAGTTTTGAGGTTGTGCTGGGCTTGAACATTACGAGTGCTAAGCAGATAGCTCCATCTGCTAAGTGCGTCGGCTACAACATTTGCTTTACCTGGGTGATAACGAATCTCACAGTCGTAATCGTTGAGAAGTTCCACCCATCGGCGTTGACGCATGTTTAGTTCTCTCTGATTAAAGATGTGTTGGAGGCTCCTATGATCGGTGAAGATCGTACACTTAGTACCATACAGGTAGTGTCGCCAAATCTTTAATGCAAAAACAACCGCGCCTAGCTCGAGATCATGGGTTGTATAGTTCTTCTCGTGGATTTTGAGCTGACGAGATGCGTAAGCTATGACCTTGTCCCGTTGCATGAGGACACAACCAAGACCAAGGTTGGAAGCATCACAGTAGACAATGAAATCATTGTTTCCGTCGGGCAATGTGAGGACAGGAGCATTGCAAAGCATGTGTTTAAGGGTTCGAAAGGCAGACTCTTGTTTGGTTCCCCAGACAAAAGGCTGGTCCTTGTGCGTAAGAGAGGTAAGTGGTACAGCAATCTTCGAGAATCCTTCGATAAATCTTCGATAATAGCCCGCTAGCCCGAGAAATGAGCAGACCTCAGACGGGTTCTTAGGTGTAACCCAGCTCTTAACAGCTTCGATCTTCGCAGGATCGACGTGAATACCCTGACTATTTACAATGTGACCCAGAAACTGAACCTCCCACAACCAAAATTCGCACTTGGAGAATTTGGCGTAAAGTTGGTTCCCCTGGAGTAACTCAAGAACCAAACGTAGATGTTGCGCGTGTTCGGCTCTCGACTTGGAATAGATCAAGACATCGTCGATGAACACGATGACGAAACGGTCGAGGTATGGTTTACACACACGATTCATCAGATCCATGAAAACTGCTGGTGCGTTGGTTAGGCCAAAAGGCATGACAACGAATTCGTAATGGCCGTATCGAGTACGAAACGCGGTTTTGGGTATATCCTCCTCTTGTATACGCAGCTGATGATATCCGGAATGTAGATCGATCTTCGAAAAACACGTAGCGCCTTGTAGCTGATCAAACAAATCATCGATTCGAGGCAGAGGATAGCGGTTCTTGATAGTCAACTTATTCAATTCCTGGTAGTCGATGCACATTCGGAACGACCCATCCTTCTTTTTGACGAAAAGGACTGGTGCGCCCCAAGGAGAGGTGCTCGGGCGAATGAAGCCTTTTTCAAGCAATTCCTGGAGTTGGGTTGAGAGTTCGCGCATTTCGAACGGTGCGAGTCGATAAGGAGCTTTGGCAATAGGATTTGCTCCTGGAATGAGGTCAATACTAAAGTCGATATCACGACTTGGCGGTAGTCCGGGAAGATCCTCTGGAAAAACGTTGGGAAATTCTCGAACCACAGGTACGTCTTTCACTTCCTTCTTCTCTTTCTATTCCTTCTCCGCTGCTACAACGTTGGCCAAGAAAGCCCTGTATTCCTTGCGGAGATACTTGCTAGCTTGGAGGCATGACATAAGTTTGAGACCCTTCGAAGTAGTATCACCATAAACGCGCAATGAATCACCGTTTGCGAGCGAAAAACGAATCATCTTATCGAAGCACACAACTTCGGCATGGTTTTCTCGAAGAAAGTCCATGCCTACTATGACGTCGAAGCTTCCGAGTTGCATCAGAATGAGATCAATTGGGAAGATGTGATTGTTGAGCTCGAGAGTACAATCACGGATGACGGAATTGACAGCGACGGTTCTTCCGGTAGCGACTTCAACATCAAATGCAGAGTAGAGTTGGGAACGTTTACGACTAAGGAGTTTCTCAAATTCGAGCGACACAAAGCAATTATCGGCTCCAGTATCAAACAAACATGAAGCATAAATACCATTCACAAGGAACGTACCATTGACCACGTTGTTGTCGGCCGGGGCTTGACGCACGTTGAGATTGAAAGTTCTGGCACGTGCGGCCTGTTGTTGTTGCTGCGGCTGTTGCTGTGGCTGCTGCTGCTGAGGCTCTTGTTTGACAACCCTGTTTGGGCACACGTTGGCGAAATGGTTCGGGTCGCCACATGAGAAACAGGCTCTGGCTTTGACTGCGGGTGCCGGAGGAGCTTGTTGACCCTGTGGGGCGGCGAGTAGAGCTTGATTGGCAGGAGCTTGGCGAATACGGCAGTTGGCGGTAAAGTGGTCGTACACGTTGCAGTGAGCACAAAAGCGGCATTGAATAGCTGTCGGGTGATGATAGGTGCAAGTAGGGCAGAGCGGGTGCGGCCCAGTATATGCACGCTTTGCAGGCGGTGCATTGGCCATAGGCGCTGCCACTTGACGCTGTTGGGCAGGTACAGCTTGAATTGGTGCCGCAGTAATCGCACAGTTCTTGTTGGTGGAGCTGTTCTTTCTCTTGTTCTTTCTCTTGTTGCTTGACGAGGTGGGTTCAGCAGTTGGTGCGGTAGCGGTAGCTTGATGCAGATGCTTGGAGGTCTTATCCCATACCCCAGCCTTAACCCTTTTGTCGTTGATTTCAGCGGCTAGCAGATAGGTTTCCTCGATCGTGGTAGTCTTAGCCGCTTGCACGAAATCAGCAACACAGTCGGGCAAAGCTCGGATGTACTTCTTGATGGTCATATCGGGACTCTTGACCTGGTCGGGACAGATAATGCTGAGTTGTTTGAAGCGAGCAGTAAGACCAGCATTGTCTCCATCCTTCTGATGTATGTGCCAAAATTCATCCTCAAGCTTTTGATGTTCGTGAGGAGGGCAGAATTCCTCTAGCATGACTTCCTTGAGCTCATCCCATGACAACCCGTAGGCTGCATCATTCCCTAGCTTGTTCCTCTCGGCCGTCCACCAGTCTAGAGCACGGGACTGGAAGACGCCGGTAGCGTTCAGAGTTCGAAGGTCATCAGGGCAACCACTTTGTCGCAGAGTAACCTCGATAGAGTCAAACCAGTGGAATAGTGCAGTAGGACCTCCTTCGCCTGTGAATTCTTTTGGCCCACACGACTTAAATTGCTTGAAACTGAAAGGTCTCGTGACAGCTTTAGGACCTTCAGTCCTCGATTCCTCGGATGATTTGCTGGCGTTCTTGTAGGCATCACTCACGGCTTTTGCCACACTTTTCGCGATAATAGAAACAAGACGTCTGTCCCTCTTTTCTTGATGAGAGAGTGTATGATGAGATCCAGACGACATTGTCTGCAATAGTCATCGCCACGGAACTCAACACATGTATTCGAATCTCACCTCACACGTCTACTACTACTAAAGCTCAGTAACACGTACCATGTATACGCATATAGTCACAAATTCACATAGTTACACAAAATCACGTAAACACATAGAACACATAGTCACAATATTCCTAAACACGTAAGCACAATAGCAAGAAACACATACGCCTTAGTCACTAGGGGCATTCAGAAAACAGAAACCTAGTATTCAAAGTTTGCGAGGGTTCGAACGTAGTGGAGTGCGAGCGCTTTGTTAATGATGTGTTGTGTGGGTAGCCAAGGCCAAAAACATTAGATTGAAACCGGTAGTACCTCAAAACGTTAACAAATAAGCATAAGACACGTAATTCACATAAAAAGCGACGAAAACTTGAAACACATAAAATCGAGAATAGATTGCATGCGGCTATTTAGACTTCGACTAACCAAAGTGGTTCGACTATTCACAAGGATCCTGTGTGCACAATTACCTTCTGGACTATACCTTTGCCTCGATTCTTGGGCGTTGGCACAATTCCCATTGGTTATATTGTGTCTTCAGATCGTTGGAGTCCATCGAAACTTTGGTGGGAGTTTTGTATAAAAGCAGGACAAGTCGTTAAGGTTAGGGTTTCACCCCTATCTTACAACTTCGTCCTTGTTCTTAATAAAATTGAGGAGATTATTCATCAAAATATGGATTTCACTCCTAATTTGGTATGATTCTCCTCGTTTGTAGCTAAAACATAAGCTGTTTAGGCAACTTTAGTCGAGAGTTTGCGGTTTTCACACCTATTCTCGGCCTCATTACCCGTTCATAACTTGAAAATTCGAGTGCAGTGATAGTGTAGGTAAATGAAAATAGCGAGGAATGAGCTCGTACACTATCTAGTAGGGATGTACTCGAGTCGGTCTGTTGGTTCCTGACTATAGACTAGGTCTCTAAGACTTCGACCCTGACTAGGTCGAGTCTTGCCTAATTCCCTATAGTTATGGCTCTGATACCAATCTGTCACACCCCAACCGATGGCGGAATCATCGGGGCATGGCACTGAGCGAAACAGATTGTCCAGAAGTTTCCATAACAACTATTGTTACTATTTAATTAAATAATACGTCCCATACCGTATCTCAAATAGTTAAATAATTATTACAGACAAGCATCAAGACAAATATTCTGTTTTGGCAACTCAGGTTTAAACATAACTAATTTATTCGTTGGTTTCTAGGACTCCAGTTCCTAGCTTCAAGTTCATCACAGGACAAAGAGCATAAAAGGAACCTAAGCACCTGTCACATACGTTAAAATTAAAGTCAATACATATAATGTAAAGGTGAGCATACAAGTTTGATAATAGCATAGAGAGTTCGAATTCGTTTACGCATAACCAGCACGTACACATAGTGAAATGAAGCACGTTAGTTATCGACATAGATCCATCGATACCAATGACTGCGGGTTGACTGCCCGAGGCAGTTCGCAATACATGATTACCACCGTAATCCATGCAAGTAAAAGATCCTTAACAACCCCCGTGTGAACGGGTGCTGAGTCCAAACTATAGTACTATCGTTGCTAAGGCAGGTAGACAGCATTCCATGTGTAAACATAACAAACAAGCATTCATAAGCCACGTATAACATGCATTAATGGTTTAGCGTTTAAATAGCTTGAGTAGTGTGATAGTTGTAGTTTGAATATTCGTAACGTATGTAACACCCAAAAGTGCTAAAAGCAAAAAGGGTTCGAGTATACTCACAGCGATTATGGATTGAAGGGAGCGCTTTTCAGCGAGTACGGTTAGCCTGAATAGATTCGATAACGTAACGATAAGTGGCGTGTAAGAACAGTACGAAGTGAGAGCGGGTAGGATAGCTGATCGTGCGGATCAACTATCCGTGCGAGTAAACTATCCGTACGGATGGTAATCCGTGCGGATGGTGATCCATCCGGATAAACTATCCGTGCGAGCGTTGATCCATCCGGATAAACTATCCGTGCGAGTGGTGATCCACCCGGATAAACTATCCGCGCGAGAAACTATCCGTGTGGATGGTAATCCGTGCGGATGGTAATCCATCCGGATTTGTCACTCGTGCGGATTGTTTATTCATGCGGACAAGTAGTCCGTGTGGATTACTATTCGAGTGGATTGTTTCTTCCTAAGGATGTGTTTGTGTATGATGTCTTGTGCTTTGAAGTTTTCGTTGTAGCATTTAGAAAACATTTAAGTATCTCTACCTTTCAAGCCGGTCGCGCGGACAACAATCCGTCCGGATGGTGATCCGTGCGGACACGTCTCTGAGGCTGAGTCACTTGATGAAGCTTGTGGAATCCGTCCGGATGGTAATCCGTGCGGATAATGGTAATCCGTCCGGATAATTGTTCGTGCGGACAGACAATCCGTCTGGACAGTCTGTCCGTGCGGACAACTTGTCCGTGCGGATGCACATTGTTTGAACTTATTCAAGGTCTTAGTATCTCATGATCCGAAGAGTAATCCATTCAGAGGTCGTCCGTCCGGATTGCTCATTCGTCGATACTCAACCCTGCTTTGAAAGTGGGTCCCAAGTGTAGTTCGTCCGGGTGGCAATCCGTCCGGATCGTCTGTCCGTGCGGACAACTTGTCCGTTCGGACAGTCTCTCGTCTGGCTGTTCCGTCCGTCTACTCTTGGTTTCTGTTGTCGTTTATCGAGACGTTCTGATTACGTGGCAACCACTTGGAATTGTATTCTTACTCGCGTGACTAAGCCGGCCAGGAACCACCCTAACTCGACCTGTCGGCGACTCAGAACGGTCATTCTGGTTTATCTCGTAATCAGGTGTCTTATGGGTAGAATCCAGATCTAGGACTAGTGCATCACTATTATCGGGTAGAAGACTAGAACCTATCAGATTCGTACCGATTTTAAGGTTAAAAGAAGGAGAAAACTTGAGTTTATTTCTTTCAACTCTTTTATCCTTTGAAAAGTTTAGATTTAGGTGATATTGTTGTGAAATCTTGTGGAAATCGTTCATATCTGAGTTATTCTTGGTGGAATGAGGTCACACTTGAAGTTCATGAGAACTTCATGATGACGTCACCCGAGAACACCTCAAATCTTGATGATTTCACGGTTAAAAGTTGAGAATTGAAAGATAGAAAGGTGTAGAATTGTGCATAGATCAAGAATGTACAAGATTTAGTGTAAGATCTTACCTGGATTGAGTGAAATCGGAGAAAAGGTGAAGAATGCGTGCAGGTCGGACGTCACTTGCCAAAAGTGGAAAGTTGGGAGAGTGACCCGTGTATTTATAGGATGCCAAAAGGGGAAAGGGTAATCCGTGCGGACTGGTCATCCGTGCGGATTGGCAATTCGTGCGGATTGGCAATTCGTGCGGACTTGCAATCCGTGCGGATTGACCATCCGTCCGGATGTCGACTGAAAGGTGCGTTCGGGTGCGATGACGCTTCGATTTCGATTGCGTGCGATTCGATAGGGTTTCCTATTCAAATTACTTTTAGTCCCAACTACTTCGTATTTAACAGGGTTCGACCGGGATTCGGGTTCTAGTTCGATTGTATTCGAGTTAGACTTCGAGTTTCGATTGAGTTCGCTTGATTATCACAACATAACATAAAATAAACATGCACAGGTAATATGTCACCATTAGTCCCTTAAGTTCATGACACCATCATATTTGGCTTTAATTTCATTCCTTTACTTAATTTGCTAGACATTTAACTAGGTTTACTAACCCCGTTATTATACCTCATTTTGTTAAACATGATAACAAACTAGCAAATTAAATATTCAGTTTTGGGGTGTTACAAGTACGTGTGAAATAAGTTCATATTATAATTGTGTGTCTCCATTAGGTTTTAGAATTTCTTTAATTGATCCCAAAAGCGTGTTTTCTAACATTGTTTTTTTTTTTGTGTGTGTGTGTGCATTTATGATGCAAAAGGATTTATTTTCCATGTTCTTAATATCAAAATGGGAATTGTGATCAACAGAATTTTAATGTGTTTATTTTTAGATTAAATTACAAGTTTTGTCCTTTATGTATGTCCAAAATTGCAGGCGTTGTCCTTTGTCTTTAAAATTGATGAGTTTTGTCCTTAATGTTTGCAAATCTTGCACGTTATGTCCTTTAGGCCAAACCCAGTTAGATTTTTTGGTTAAATGAAGGCATGTGCATGGCACATGAGGGTAGAAATGTAATTTCACCTGACACTTGTAATTTACTCCTTTATTTATTACTTCATCTGCCTCATTCGTTTCACCTTTCTTCTCCTTCAAAATTAGGGTTCTTCAGATTGTTAATTAGGGTTCATAATCGCCATGGTCAACTGCCATTGTGGAAGGGAAGCTATTATACAAACTTCATGGACAAATAAGAATCCTGTACGCCGTTTTTATTCTTGTCCTGTCCAGGTAATCTTTCATCTTCTTCAAAATTAGGGTTCATCGATTATAAAAGGTAATGTCTTTTCTGAATTTAATGTTTTGATTTGGACAAATGTAGGGTTCAAATTGTCCATTTATTGGATGGTTCGATCAGAAAAGGTGCCAAAGGTGCATAGATATCATACCTGGATTGCTTAGGGCTAAGAACATGTTGGAATCGGAGAAGATGCAGCTGCAACAAGAGAACATGATTCTGGAAGAAGAAAACAATAAGCTGCAACTAGAGAACACGAAAGTTGAAGCAAAGTCAAGAAAATTGAAAAAAGTATTTGGTTTTTAGTTGGATCTGTTTTGTGATGTATGTTATGGCATTTTAGGCTGTTATACATGATGTGCAGTATGTGTAAAATGACAAGATCTAATTTTGAATGACAAGATCTATGTTTGTGAAGTATTTTATGCCTTTTTGGTTTGTTATATGTTATGTGCAGATGTAATTTGATAACCCATGTAAACTGACCATAATGTAAACAAGCCAAACAGACCATAACAAACTGCAGATGTAAACTGACCAAAACAAAGTGCAGATGTAAACTAAGCAAAACAAAGTGCAGCAATATCCTACTAAACTGACCAAAACAAAGTGCAGATGTAAACTGACCATAAACAAAGTGCAGCGATTGACATCTAAACAAGCCAAACAGACCATAATGTGCAGTTTATAACCAAAAACATGTGCAGTTTATAATCATAACAAAATGACCATAATGTGCAGTTTATAACCATAACAAAATGACCAAATACTTACCATATTTTAACCAAACCTGATTCATGTTCCAAATACTACCAACATTCCACAAACATTTAAATAGTAGCAACCCAAAAGACATAAAGAAGTTCACAAACATCTAAATAGTACCAACCAACATTTTCAAAAGACATAAAACAAGTTCAAAAGACATAAAAGAGGTTCAGTTTGCTGCTGCCTTTCTTTTCTTCCCTGCCTTGCCACTCTTCCCTGATTTGCCAGTGTTGACAGGTTCACCTTGACCCTTGCAAGTCCGGGAATTATGTCCAGTCTTCTTACACTTTGAACATGCTCCTTTAGTGTGCTTTTTGGACAACCTTCCTGACTGGGTCATCTCTTCAAGCTCCACAACAGATCTTTTCCTCAATTTCTTGGGTCTTCCAACCTGGGTGTGATGTTTTGGGGGTGTAATCGTTGTAGGAGCATGTACCCTTGTCCATAAAGTCCTACCATTGATAGGGTTCACCCTAAAAGAGTATACATGTTTCCACCTCTCCATTGTATGAACCGGATGTACCCAACTCTCCAAAGCACCCACCCTGCCCCCATTAGCAGCTTTCTCCCAAATTGCAGCCACAGCATGTCTGCATGGCATTCCTATAAAACATATGCAACCTCTAGACAAACATCCAGTTAACAACTTCAAAAAATGAAGAGTGTGTTACCTGTTATCTCCCAGGCTCTGCAACTACATGTCCTTGCAGTCAAATTCACTACACGAGCATGATTTGGCTTTCCTATACAAATCCCCCCCATTCCACTGAACATGGTAAGCAGCTGCATCTCTTTTGATCCCTTCAAAAAGTTCTGTTGCCTTGGGTGTAAGCAAGCCTTCACTTCTCTCAATTACGTTCAACACAGTTACTATTCTCCTCATTAGATACTCCCTTATGTATTCAAGGGCTGATATGATAGGCTTGTCCCTGCCTTCTACTATCTTTCCATTGAAAACCTCACACATGTTATTAAGCAGTATATCAGAAACAGCCCTCCCTATGCCAAAAGTAGGAACAAATGAATACATAAGTGAACAAATGAATACATAAGTGATAGTGAAAAACAAAAAAATTACCTGAAAAATAAGCCCTTGACCAATGTAAAGGAGGAATCTTTGACAACCATAAGTGAGCTTTCTTGTTGAAAGCCTTTAATTCTTCCATAGCAACTGATAATTCTGGGACTATTGTTGCACAAGCACAGTTCCAAAGCTTATCCTTGTAGAGATCTCCTTTGAAAGTAACTTTCATGTTTTCATGTATGTGGCGAAGACAGTATCGATGCTCAGCACAAGGAAACCGTTTTGAGATTGCAGGAAGTATCCCCTGCACAATATATTGCAATTAAAAGACAGTTCACAAAGTAAAAGACAGTTAACAAAGTTAAAGACAGTACCTTTTGTCTATCACTTATGAAAGTAAAATTTGAGTAACTTGTAACACCCCTTTTATGATAATGAGGTTACTTAATATATTACATGAGTTTATACTAAAATCCTAATTCACAAAAGGTTTTCAATTCGAAATACCAAACATGATCATGTTAAGTAGAAAACGAAAGTTTAAAGTAACTTATACTAGTCAACTACCGACTAGTTTAAAACCTTAAGACATGGTTAACAATTCATTTACATCAAAATCATTGTCTAAACAAAGTTAAGTTAACGCGGAAGCTACAAAATACGTGTTCGGTTCTTCTACATTGCTTGACCGCCATCCGGAGTCCCACCATAGTCACCTAAGGTCAAAACCACTAAAAACATTAGTTTTGGTATTGACATAATACGTATAAACAAGTTCCAACATTAATTTAATAAAAGAAAATAAAAATTCTGACTTTGATCCTCCCGCGTGTCGCGGCAGGAAACGTGAAATCCGTCGCGACTCGCGACGGCTTCTGCGTGTCGCGGGGGTATTCATGTATTCCTCCGCGTGGCGCGGGGGAACACTTTTTCCAGCAGGTGCAGGTTAAATCCTGCATTTTTTCCCAGCTCCGAAAATCATCAAAAATTCTAACTTTAACCGGTCATAACTTTTCACTCGCTAGTCCGTTTTAACCGATTCTTTTTCCTATGAGTCCGTAATAAAATTTTGGATTCAACCATGTAAATTTCACATCGCGGAAACCGAGATACCGACAATTGGTTCACAATTTCCTTATTTCAATTATCCAACCCATTAGTGTAAGTGCATAGCACCTCTTTTCCATTCTTAAGACCTTTTAGACATAATTACCCAATTTCCCGGGCTCACATACTTGGTGTATTCGCGCCAATTCCATGGCTTTGCGTTCCCTTAGGGCTAAATACTTGTTTCTTCGGAATTCAAGCATTCCGTTTCAAACAACCCTTTTTCATTTAACATCTATTATTTGACCCATATTCCGGGTTCTTGTACTTAGATTAATATCACCAAATCATTGGTATGGTACAATTCATCATTTAACGAGGTATAAGACTTTCAAGTCTCTACTCTCGTGATTCTTTTAAAAACATCATTTTGACCCGTTTGGCTATTTAGTGAAAACCATCACTTCATTGACTAGCCAAACTAAATTCCAAGTCTTTACTTTGACCCGTTTGATGGTCGAGTGTACTTCACCACTTTAACAACACATCAAACGCATCCATTACACTACAACATCATTCACACAACAAAACTAAATATTTACACATAATTTAACGGGGCTTAAGCCACGTACCTTTAAAGCACACCTTTTCCGCGGGTATCACTTCCGGCGTGTCCACTTGACGTTCCGGATTCCTTGCCTAAAGAGTTCAATTCATAATAAGATTAGAACTCTTTCATAAGCTTTAACGCATTATTTCTTAACATATTCAAATCTGCGTTTTGCCCAACTTTTAACATTTTAACCCTCTTTTAGGCATTTTATCAAACACCTAGCGGGTCAGATTTTTACATGATCTAAACCAAGTTCATGACTTGAGTTTATCACCCTAATTAACTTCAATTAGACTACATGTCTATATGTTAACATCAACACTTAGAGTTTTCCTCATAATTTCAGTTTACACTATAACAAGAGTTTTAATCCTAGTGTTCATCAAGTTCTACTAACATACTAATCACCCACTATGGTGATTTTGATCTATACAATTATCATGCAAGAATTTGACAAGAAATCGTCTAGGGTTTATCCCTAAACCTTATATTACTTCCAATTTCATGTTTACAACACATAATCAAGCTCTACATTTGATTTCAATCACATGCATGAACTTTGAATCGAATGAAAATGACCTAATTCAACATACCTTATGATCCCCTTGACGAGGTGATCACGATTCCATGTTCAGATTTCGATTTTAGTTGATTTAGGCCTTCAATTGAGAGTTTTAGTGGAAGTTAGGGTTTTTGAGAGTGAGGGTGTCGCCCCCTGTTGTTCTTGATCGACCAGAGCCCTCTAATGGGGTATTTGGTTTTGTTTTTATCAAATATTAGTAATACAAGTTTCAATTTTGACAACCTAGGCCCCTCCACTCTTATTTAGTTTATATCTTTGGCTTTTTAACTCATTCATGTGTTACTACAAGACTCCTAACTAACTGGGTTATTTATCCTAGTTAGCTTATTCTTGTTTATTTTACACTTTATAATTCTAATATAAAGTTTTGTATTTTCGGGATGTTACATAAGTGCCTAAACCAAGATCATCACCTAAAATCTCTAAGAACCAAATCCATGACTCTTTGTTTTCAGATTCCACTATTGCATAAGCAACAGGGTAGACCCCATTATTGCAGTCAACACCCACTGCACTTAACAGTTGCCCTGGGAATGGTCCTTTCATGAATGCACTATCTAGACCTATGAAATCCCTTCCAATTGCTTTGAAACCCTGCTTTAATGCAGCCAAACACACATATATCCTTCTAAATTGTCTGGTATTATTCCCTGGATCTGGATTAGCATCAACCTCAATCTTAACAGTTGTACCTAGATTTTGTTGGATGAGTTCATGAGCATAATCCCTTAAGAGTGTATACTGTTCAGCATAGTCTCCTTCGACATGCTTCTTGGCTATGCACTTAGCCCTATACACCTTCATTCTTGAAACTCCAACTGAATACCTCCTTTGAAAGTGTTCGTGTACAGCCTTAACTGGTATTTCTGGGTTCTCTTCAATCTGCTCTAGGGCATTGATATTGATGGGGGTTTGTCCTATTCCCCTACCACCCACATTTATTTCAACTTTTTTCTGATTGGTCCCTGTGTCTTTATTCTTTTCAACAGAAATCCCCTTCCCCTTTTTTTTCTTACCTTTTTTCCCCTTGTCTTCACTTTTATCCATCTCAACACTTTTTTCTTTACATTTGGCTTGGCTGACATGTACCCCATTATCATCTATCTCAAAGTCAGGTTTTGAGCCTTGACACACTACCCTAACCCTGCTGTGATCATCTTTGATAATCTTTATAATCCTTCTACTTTCAACAGCATGTTTTTTATTAGCTTGTTAGCTTGTTGCTTGCTGGCAAACACCTGCCCAAGGTAAAAGTTTACAATATTCTCATTTTATCTTCTTATTTGCTGCAACAAATGTTTCCTGGTGCCTGTATGATTATCATCAGATTCAGAACCACTGTTAAACTTGTCATTATCTAATACATCCCCTTCCATGTCTTCATCAACATTCCCGTGTTCATTAATGTTATCCTCAACTTCCATATCAACATTAGCCCTATAGTCACTCATGTCCACTTCATGATCACTCATAGTATTCTTTTCATCCACTATGTAATCACTATCATTATCACTCCTACCTTCACTACCATCCCTATCCACACTACCATCCCTATCATCAGTAACATCCCTATCCTCAATAACATCCCTACCCTCAGTAACATCCCTACCCTCACTAACATCCCTATCCTTACTAACATCCCTACCATCACTAACATCCCTATCCTCATTGACATTCACTTCAGTCTCAACAAATGCTGGACTAGCTGCCACCTTACTGCTGGATTCACCATAGTCAATATTATGTCCAATATTTACATTTCCACTCATAGGATTAGGAACTATGGCATATGGTCCAATTTCATCTATTTCTTCAATGGTGATGCTAGGTTTAGGAGGTTTACTAGGTGAGCTAAACAGTTCCTTCATGTTTTTCAAGCCATGAGTGGTATATACATGGATCATCTTGTGCATTTCAACATACCTAGCCAAGTTGAGACAGTCTTGATCACTGGTTAAGTGTTCAAGACCATCATCTAGGGTCTTTTCAGGATTCAAAAACTGGTAATACATTGGGTGGTTCAAGCTATTATACCCTAACTGATCAAGCATAAGATCGACTTCATGAATGGAAAACTTATCAATATCTATCAAGTCAACATAACTGATCTTACCTCCTACATATGTGCGTCCAGGAGGTGATGTAAGCCTACCACCATGATGAATGCAAATGCTAAAGAAATTGGGAAAACCATCTGCAAATTTTCAACATTTATGTTATTAATCAACTGATGATCAACAAAAACCACAACATTATATCCTAAAATCGAAGCTAGGGTTTGTAACTTACCATACAGTTCAACGACACTTTTAGTGTCAAGATTATCCCTGACATACCAGCCTTCTTCAGTCTGCGACATCGAAATCTTGATCGTCGTTTTTTACAGGGTGCAAAACCCTAGAAATGAAAGATGAGGGATGATCAATGTGAAGCAGGTGAATGAATGAGGGCAGTTCTTGCTATAATTAAGAGGGAAAGACAAATGCCAGTTGAAATTACATTTCTACCCTCATGTGCCATGCACATGCCTTCATTTAACCAAAAAATCTAACTGGGTTTGGCCTAAAGGACATAACGTGCAAGATTTGCAAACATTAAGGACAAAACTCATCAATTTTAAAGACAAAGGACAGCGCCTGCAATTTTGGACATACATAAAGGACAAAACTTGTAATTTACTCTTATTTTTATAGAGTTTTCAGCTCTTCATACTTTGAACAACATTAGTAAGGGGTGCATGAATGTTGTCAAATTCGTCACCATAGGTAAGCCTGAAGGATACTGAATGTTGTCAAGCTAATAACGGAGGTTATGTGGGGCCATATCAAATTATAACTAATAAAAGGGGCGCTATTAGTTGTTTAGGGGGCTTTATCTCATTTATTGTTTGTTAATGGGGAAGCTATTGGTTGAGGTTGGATGAGGTGGCGCATACATGGCACTGAGGTGGCGCAATGGGGTCCTAGGGGCTCCATTCCATACCCTGTAACCTAAGGGTCATTATTTCTTCCGAATTCATTCGGTTCGTCCTTAAACCTCCCACTCTTCCTAAAATGTGATTCACTTAAACCTCCCACTCTTCCTAGATTACGATGATCTCTTGTCACTTAACTAAACCCATGTAAAGCCAAACTAAGTCATCCATTGCATGAAATGACATCATGCATAACCCTAAACATTCTCCTACCATATATATATTTAAACTAGCGTGTAACAACATGTTAGCATCCAACCATTCACCGGGATCCCCAAATTCGTGCTTTCAAAAGAAATTAATATGATCGATAAACATTTGGATCAAATCCTATTCACAACGCCAAACCGTGAGCAAATCCTATGTCTTCTCCTATGTTTTATGATACCAAAAATCAGGGGGCAACCGATGGTATAACCATGTGGGGCAACTGACCTCCATGAAAAAAAAACATTAGTGTTATATTCACGCTAAAATCTCGATCTCACCCTATAAAATTCAGTTTAAGCCTCTCATGTCTCCCCTCAGGAAAAAAAAAATCTGGGTACACCACCGCCAAAAATGACGAGAATAAAACCCTCACCTTCTTAAGAGAGGAGGCTAAATACTGAACGAGAGCCACTCGTACTCAAAAGTTGAAGCTCAAGAATATGAATGTGGTATTGGTTAAACAAAAAGAGACGATAGTTTTAAAAAAGCTAATACACCCTCATTGCCAAACATAATTTTGGAGCTTATGACTTTTCAAAAAGCTAATAAGTCAATAAGTTGTTTCAAAAAGCATAGCCAAACATGCCCTATATATGTATCGAATATAACCATATTTTCGGACAACACAGTAAATCCAAACGAAGGAGAAATCGAGGGATTTTGAAATTGTTTTATAGACTATTAACATATGAACTGATTTGAGACATTGTTTAACTGATTACCACTGTGTGTATATCACTAATTTGGATTCTAAAGTGCACATTATTTTTGGAATTTTAGTTAATTTCACTAAGCCAACTTGATAGAAAAAAAGTCTTCAGACATCTGAAAATCAAAACATTATAACATATCATTTTCCAAATACATTGGTTACAACTACCAGATTCATTACATTAATCCCATAGATATGCAACAATTTATTTTTAGTCACACATCTTCAACAAAAAAACCCTACTAATTAAACATTCACCCACATCAAAATCTTGGTTTATTTTATTATACATTTGATGTTAATGTTACCCATCCATTGTCTCCACTGTGCCGCCACGAGTCCACCACCACCACCACCACCACCACGACAACCATTATCATTCATTTCCGCGCAAACAAGACAACGCGACAAGACCCAACTTCTGTAGATTCATTTTAACAACAGTATCCGTAAACATCTTCGTATCCTCAACCGTGTTCCCCACAGGCACATCAACAATGTACGATTCCAAAACAACGGTGTACACCTTTTCGCCTTTCTTAAACTCATTAACCGACGTAACAGAAAGATAGTTACTCAACCTATGCTCCCCACCCAGAACTCTAAAACTCAATATATGCTTCTCGTCGTCCAGAACCTCAAGCCGCTCAGTGCTAGTAGAGGCTGGGAGACCCGACATGACAGTCACTTCGCGTATGCTGCCAACACCACCGTCCCCAGACATGTTACAACTCTTGATGAAATGCTTGTAGCGTTGTGGGTTGTCGAAGCTGCGTACGAGTGGCCAAACGACGCGTGCGGGTGCGTCGATGTGTTGGGTTATGAGGGACGTGCATGTGTTGGGCATTTTGTCGAACATGTGGTGTGCATTGATTAAGAGTTGGAGTTGTGAGTATTCTTCTGGTGTGAGGCCTTCTGGGATTGAGTTTTGGTCCATTTTGTGAGGAAAATGAATGAATGAATCAATGGTTGAGTTTGATGTGTGGGGCATTGGTTGATATCAAGAGAAAAGGACGAATCGAAGTTGGAAGAAGATCACATGGAAATGGAAGTGTCGGCAGAAAAAAAAGGTTGTAATGAAGTTCTTGTGATTCTGAAAAGGATAGTTTCTTTTAGAGTTAGTTACTGTTTTCGTCCCCGTGTTTTGTCAAAAATCACTATTTCAATCCATTGGTTTAAAATTGCGATTTCAGTCCATGTGGTTTCACTTTCGTAACCATTTTAGACCACCTCGTAACCATTTCAGTCCCTGTACTTAACAGAATAATGGATTGAAATGGTTATGAAAGTGAAACCACAGAGACTGAAATGGTTACGAAAGTGAAACCACAGGGACTAAAATCACAATTTTTAAACTAATGGACTGAAATAGTGATTTTTAACAAACCACATGGATGAAAACAGTAATTAACTCTTTCTTTTATTTTATTTAATATTTATTTTAAAAAAATAGTTTTCGGTTTAGAGTAAATTATAAAATCGTCCTTATGTCACTTATTGCAAGTTGTGCCATTTGTCTTCAATAATTACAGAAAACGTACTCGATGTTTGCAAACCCTTGCAAGTTATGTCATTTAGCCCTAACTCAGTTAATTTTTGTGGTTAAATCTGACCAAATAAACCCCAGATAAGGGTATTTTTGTGGTTAATTCTGAACAAATGGACCTCACATTTGAGTAAAATGACCAAAATAACCTTATGTGGGGTCCATTTGGTCATATTTAACCATATAAAAATAACTGAGTTAGGACTAAAAGACATAACTTGGAAGGGTTTGAAAACATTCAGTACGTTTTCTGTAATTATTGAAGACAAATGACATAATTTTCAATAAGTGACATAAATAAAGGACGATTTATGTAATTTACTCATATTTCATGACTAATATTTTAACTATTTTATACTGTTATGATCGTGGAGCGAAAATTGGGTTAAACAAGCGTGAAAAAAAGAATTGGTCAAATGGGTTCATGTGAAAACAGTGCACGTTGAGTCAAAGCAGTTTCACCCACTATTTTGTTTTTTTTTTGTGACGGCTAGTGGTGAGTTTGGGACCTTGGGTGATGGTAAAGCAAGCGCATAGATCCATCCATAGTTCAAATGCTTTACTTTTATCAACTCAACCGTGATTAAAAAATGCATACGACCTGAAGAAACACAGAACTAATTATGGGACAAATCAGTTTGTTTATGTTCCTACCATAATGGTTAATCTTTTAATGGCTTCCTGAGCTTCGTAATGATCGTCTAATCCTGCAAAACAGAACACCGTTACTCGTTAAGAGGGGGATAGGGGGGGGGGTTTCCCTCTTAACCGGGCTCCGGCGTGAGAATAAGCGACTGTTTTGGGGAGATAAGTGTGTATTAAGAGTGAGAGTAGAGGGAATCGGATGTTTAACCTGTGAAATGAGCTCTCTATTTATAGCCGGAGAGGTGTAAGAGGGTATGGGCTAATGGGCCTTGGGCCTGAAGGCGACAACATAGAGGATATGTTCCTTGTCTCACTGGTGTCGACCGTTAGTGGCTCCTAGGAGCTTTCTGGAGTTGGCGCAACGTGATTGGAGCCACGTGTCATTGTTGTCGGCCTGGCCGCCCCTCTGCCATCAGCAGGTAAGTGGAGATCGTGGGACAGTTGTCTCTGCCCTGTGATTGGTAACATGTAGGCGTCCTTAAGTACTTTTTGTCTTCTGCATGTCAGACGATCGTGGAGCACGATTGAGCAGGGCCAGAAGGACGCTGATTGGCTCTTTTCTTCTGCCACTTGTACCTTGTGTACTATCTGAAACAGCCTTGCGCTGCTGCCCTGCGCGATTCTTGCTGGGCACGTAACTATCTCGCGCAAGGTTTGGATGACTGGGTGCTCTTTCAGAATGCTAAGTATTGTAATTGGAGCTTCCTATTGCCCAGGCCTCGCGCCGGTTAAAATAGGCTGTGCTGTAGCCCGCGCGAGGTTGCCAATAAGAAATTTGTTGAA
Source organism: Helianthus tuberosus (assembly GCA_030545235.1). Classification (NCBI taxonomy): domain Eukaryota; kingdom Viridiplantae; phylum Streptophyta; class Magnoliopsida; order Asterales; family Asteraceae; genus Helianthus; species Helianthus tuberosus. Next base: position 147,605,474 of record CM060423.1, read on the forward strand.
TAAGGAGTATGGTCCCGCGCGCGACCTTGTCGGAGTTTTGCGCGGCCTTTTTGGGACCATACCCCTTCAAGTCCCCCAGTCCAGTGCTGCACCATGCGCGAGGCAAGTGGTTGGAGCTCTGGACTTAGAAAAATAAAGTTGTAGAAAATGCTTCCTTGACTTGGGTAGACGGCGCGCGTGTAAGCTCTTGTTGGTTACTATGGCGCGGCTACCAGGCTTGGTTCTAGGTGTTTCACTGCCTTTGGTGTAGGCGCGCAAGGTTATTGAGTCACTGTTAATACTGCGCGACCCTAGTAGCTTCTATATGAAGTTTGGAGTAATTTTGGGCGGGAAAACCCTCGAAATTTGAATTCTGACAAGTTGGTGAGAAACGTCGTTGATGGTGACGTTTGAGTTGACCACTTACACGACTGTCATCAAGTTATCTCTGACGGTTGGTCATTCTGTCAGGAGAGTGAGCCCCACGTGCTCGTGGGAACCGTCACTCCAGGATTCTCGCCTTACGTGTCATCTTTTGATTGGTCACGTGCGCGGCGATCCCGACACGTTTACCCATCTCATTAAATGCGATGGGTATATATATCCGATGAGATGGAGAGAAACCTCACGTCTTCTACTGTTCTTATCTTTTTTCTCTCTACTCATCTTCTTCGAATCTTCCAGTCTTCGAGTTGCCTGTAGCAGATCTTCAAGAATTCTCTTCATATCTTCAAGTACCTGAATATTCAAGGTTTTGAATCATTAATGGCTGAAGAACATCCCGAAGAAAATCCCGGAGAAGAAGGTCCTGTTCCCGTTCTCCGGTGGGACTTAGGCCTCTTTGAGCAGATAGTACGTGGTTTCCGGTTTCCACCGGAATGGGATGCCAGGTACCCTGGTCAGAACCAGACAGCCGCCGACGCACCACTGGGGTATATCACGTTGTATGAGGATTTCTTCCATCAGGGCAACTTCCGGTTGCCGGCGACGAATTTCATGGCACATATTTTGCAGTTCTATGGATTTCACATCTCCCAGTTGAGTCCTCTTGGGATGGTTAGGGTTCGACACTTCGAATTTCTCTGTCGATCCCATGACATAGAGCCAACTGTGGAAAGATTTAGAGTCTTTTATCAGTTGATCCGAAACATGGGTTTCTACTCGTTTGCCAGTCGAGGAGCTGCAAAGAAGATACTTCTTAACCCTCCCAAGAGTTTCCATGACTGGAAACCAAAATTCTTTTATATTCGCGAGGAGGTGATCCCGATCGCCATGACGTTTCGCGCCTGGCCTGAGTCAATTGTGAAGGAAGATCTGGCGATCCCCAAGACTGAGGCTTGGTATCGGAAGCTTACTGCCACCCCAAACCGAGTGTTTGGTGAGAACGTCTTGGTAGCGGCGCGGATGAGCGATCAATGGCTGCCTGACAGCGAGGAAGTTCCCGTTTTGATGATCGACGATAGAGGTTAGTAATTTCCTTAGTTTTGTTGATTTCCTGTTTCGTAACTTGTGTTTATTTATATAATTTGACGTGTAGAGGCGCATCTGTATCAAGCTGCCTTCCCCACCTTTGGTGGTTCCATGGGCGTGCGCCCGCTCCAGGTTGGAGAAGAATACTGGTACGAACAGATTAAGGGTAATTTCATGTACCCAGTTGCTGATGCATTCGTCGCTCCGCCTACTGCAACCGAAGGTGCGCATATACCTAACCCTCGTCCTTTGCGCTCTGTGACTTCTGTTGGGAAAGAGATTGTCTATCTTTCCAGCGAGGAGTATGTGGGATCATCCAACGGCGAGCTAAGTTCGTGGTCTAACATCTTTGCAGGTGTGTTGCTCGACTTGGGGATTGACCCTGAAGATAAGAAGAAAAAACCTGTGAGAAAGAAGAAGGTTATCACCTTGGATCCTGCGGTGACCAGCAAGGGAGCTGGGAGTAGTCGCGCAACCGCTAGCGCTGCTGACAAAGGTACTCTCCGCCTTCGTCAAAGTAACTTGGAGGATTACGTTATTATCAGTGATTCATTTGAAGGTTTGTCGCAAAAAGGCGAGAAGAAATCTGGAGGAGCTGGTTCGAAGAGCTCCGGGAGCGCGGGTTCTCGCAACCCAGATGCTGGTGCGACTCCTTCCTCTGTTGGGCACGATGAAGAGGAGGGGGCTGCTGCAAATTTAATCAGCAGGAAAAGAAATAGAAGTGAGACCACCGCTGGTGCTTCTACTGCGCCGCATGGTGGTGAGGCTCCTTTGATTGGGAAGCGGAGCAACCTGCGCTCTTTATATAAGTTTTCTCCTGGTAAGTTCTTTACTTTTCTCTTCCTTATGTTGCTTTTCTTTTCCTAAGCACTTGATTTCTGCAGATGTTGGGATTGAACCCTACCAGAGGAACAGATAATGTAAAGCCAAAACCTGATCACATCAGTGGATTCACAATAAGCAGACGTTTACTCTAAGCTCTCTCCTTGACAGTGGTTATCTATCTGCTGATGCATTCCAAGTACTGCTCTGAAGAACAACTGATGAACCAAACACTGATGAAACATCTAAAGACTGCTATAAGGAAAACACTGAGCTTTATCTACTGCTGACTCTTAAGTACTGCTGAAGACCCAAGCACTGCTCATTCAAAGACTGATCACCTTTTGAAGAAAGCACTGATGGTTCAAACAGTCAGTGCTTAGGCTACAACAGTGGAACGTGAACAGTGTTTAACTTGTTTTGTATTTTACTATCAATCAGTTGTTAGACATCAGTAGTTTGTATAGGCCAGTGTTTATAGTTTGTTAGGCTGTTAGATGTCACTATCATGGTGACGTCAGCTGAGGTACATCAGTAGTTTGGTTTGCCTATAAATATGACAGTACTCTGTACTGTTATATTTGATTCGTTTTGAGTGAGTTCTTCTCCTCAATTCAATCCTTTCATCTTGTGCAACCAACTCTGAAGTATCAGGCTGAGGGGGAGTTTAGTCAGTAAGCTTGCATTGTAATCTTTTGCTTTTAATGAAATCTTTCGACTCTATGAAAAGCAATCGTTTATCAAACTATATTCTCCTTTGATTGTGTTTACAAAGTTTGTTATTCATTTCCGCTGCACTTAAAACTGTTCATATCTATTTGATTTGTTCAAAACATACAAACAAACACAATCATGAGAGCCTCTGATCCTAACAATTGGTATCAGAGCTTGGACAGTCAAATTCGATCTAATAATCAATTTGACATAATAGTTCAGCTCAAAATTCATTGATACTAAGGTTGGTTGTAGTTAGTTGAAAAACAGAGTATCGAGTAAATCATGTTCAAAATGGTTATTCAAAAACTCTGTACATCAACCAAGATGTCATATGACACACAAATTTCACACAACAAGTGATATCATGCATAAGTCACTCATAATTTTCAGATCTGAAAACATATCTGTTAAACTGTGGGATCATTTCATATTTTCAAAATTGATTTCAATAGTTGTTGTGTAACTTGTGATGTTTTCATTAAATACTAAAGTATGAACCTCAGATTAACAAAACCTATGTTCATAAAACATTGGTGTTTTGCTAACATAAAAAGAGGGAAAGTAAAACTTTAGTCATTCAGACCTTATGTGTTGAAAACAGGTTGAGTTCTTCAAAAGGACAAAATCGACTATGTTAAAATACATTAAGAAAATCAGGAGTAAAAAATGTCCAGATCATAGGTAATGAGAAGGTTGGCATAAGCATGTGTAGAAATGACCAAATCTCTCAAAACATTACTACAAAATGATTCTGGAACAAGTATTCCTTCAATAAATACCCCTCAGTAAGTATTTAAATACTTATGATTGGGAAGGGTAAAAAGGGAAGAAGAAAATTCACAAAAACTCAGAAGTGTGTTTATCTCAAAATTTTTGATGTCAAAAGAAAAGAGTATAAACATAAAACACTTATGAGTCAAAGTTTAGGGTAACAATGGTCATTAAGCAACTGTGTCCATTCATCTGTTCAGGAAAAGGTTTTGATTCCAGTAAGTGAACTTCAAAGAGAACCATGTTTGCAATCAACTGACAATCAAATGGTCCTTAACAGTGGTCAAAATGTATTCAATATTTCAAACCACTGACCATTTTCAATAACTTGAGAATGATATGATTATGTTTTCTTTTGAAAATATACCAGATCCTTTTTGATACTGTTCTCAGAAAATCCTTAACCATTTTTTTTCAAAAGGATTTTCTCGAATAATCAGGATATATTGTTCATTTTTTTTGGAATAATATATTTGAAACTATTGCTTGTTTTTGTTGGCAATAGTTTCAGTTCCTGTCAGGATGTAATACCTTATTTTTGTTGGTATTATTGTTCTCTTAAATGGGTCAAAAGGAAATGGTACATATGTCAAGATCATGTCATACTCAAGTTTGCTCCTAAATTGTTTTCAAAGGTTGATTGCTAACTATGCTTGAATTACTAGGGTACTCATGTTTTAATTGAATATTAAACGAAAATGAGTTGCCTTAGCAATAAAGTTTTCATCATCTGGGGTACTAAACCACTGTCCTTCAAAATTGACTTGTGGCAAAACCTGGAATAAAAATTCTCAAAACTGTTGCTGGAATACTTGTCCTTAAAATCTGTACCATTTACCTTAACCACTGTTTTGATCCAACACCTGATCTCTAAATACTGTCCACTGCTGAAAGTTAACCACTGATCCCTCACTTTCTTGACAAGCACTGATGTTCAAAATCAGTGTTCTATCCACTGATAGTAAAAAATCATCCACTGCCCAAAATTTTTACCGTTGTAACCACTGATGCTTGATACGTCAGTGGCCCTTAAAACAACTGCTCTCCATCCTTCATCCATTTCATCAGTGCTTGACACGTGGTCAACTCTTAGCCCTCAGATCAAAATAACCGCTGCCACATCAGCGATCGCTTTTTCCCTAAATAAAACCCTGCCCTAAACCCCTAAACAGGGTTTTACACTGTCGAATTGAATTCCAAAATTCTCTTTTCAAAACAGTTTCCAACCCTTCTTCTCAAAAATCTCCAAAATCATTCTTCATTCTTCTCTGCAAAAATGACAAAATCAAAGTCAAAATCAAAATCAAAACCAAAATCACCACCACCCTCCAATGAGGTCGCTCAAACGACCGAAGAATCAATCGAAATACCATACAAACAATCTCACAACTATTTGGGTTTACTCACAAAACTCAAAGACAACCATACTTTCGATTCCATTCTTGACACCATATCTACATCAAAGTATAAAACTTTGTTGACAGTAGACGCTCCCATATATTTGCAAACCCAGAGAGAGTTCTGGAAAAATGTTGTGTTTGAAAAACAAGATGACAAGACAGTAGCCATTAACTCCTCGATACAGGGAAAAACAATCAAAATCACACCGCAATCAATCTCAGAAGTCTTCAAACTCGATGATCTGAAAGGTAAAACTTCCTTTGACAAAAACTAGTTAAAAGCTGATTTTCTGAAAAGGGGATATGCAGAACAATCAAAGGTAGATACCTTACAAAAAGGTTATTTCCCGTCTGCACCCAGATTTTTATTTCACACACTTTTGATGTGTGTTTCAAATAAAACAACATCTTTTAACGAAATACCATTGAAGATTCAATGCCTGGGCTATGCTATTTTAAACAATAAAGATTACAACTATTCCCAGGAGATCTTCAATGACATGGTAAAGAATGTTGATAGCAAATCATTTCTTCTTTTTCCAAGATTTCTAAGCTATTACTTTAAACGAAAATTTGAAAAAGATGATGAAAATTTGCCCGAACAAGGTGTCCATTTTCAAATAAAAAGTTTAACAATTGAAACATTTTCAAGAATGATGGCACCAATAAAATTAAAAGCAAAAGTGCCTGAGCAGACTTTAGAAACTGCCACTGATCCTCAGGCAACTTCTGCTGAGCCCACTGCTCCAGGTGATCAGAGCAGCACAACCACTGCTTTGAAACCCACACCTGACATCACCAAAAAGACCAAAAGAAAAACACCCAGAAAACCCACGAAACCCAAAACAAAGGCAACTCTGGAAGATGAGATCCCAGAGCAACCGCATGTGACAACACAAAAGTCACCACAAACCACTGCTGCTACTTCCTCACAGCAGTTGGAAGAAAGATATTAACCCATGCCTAAACTCCTCCTGCATCCTCACAAAAGGATCAGGTTGTAAGCACAGGGACACCACAATATGAAGCTTTGAATCCACTCGGATCCATCTTCCTCAGTCCTGATCCCAAGGACATGTCTCTTTCAACACCTATACCCTCACCAATCATAATGCCACAATCCATGCTACCCTTGTTGCATGCAGCTGCTATAGCTCAGACACAAACCAGTTCCTCTCTATCACCTATCACTGAGAGTATACCCCCACAAGTGACTAGGTCTAATGCTACTACTCCTGCTATCCCAGCAACAATTGAGGAGGTTACACCCCCTGAGTTACAAGTAACTCTCGGTGGTAGTTCAAGTGGAGCAGCAACTACAACTGGTGGATGAACAGATCTTCAGTTGGACAGTTGTTTCATAAGTAAGACTCCCTTGAAGGCAATTTCTTCCATGGCAACTTCGGTAACCACCAGTGAGTTGGATCTAACCACTGGTACCATCAAAGGTTTATCGAGTGCTGAAGAAAGAAGTCCCCAGTACCAAGAACAAGGGGCATCAATGGGTGATTTTTGGGACTCAGTTCCTAAGTCAAACATTGATATAACCACTGCTGGTGGGGACTCAGATGATCCTACTAAAGTAGGTGATGATTCAAAATATCAGGAATTGACGGATAGAGTTGAAAAACTTGAAGATTCAGTTGCTGAAATAAAGATTATGGTGCAAGAGATTTTAAAAGCTCAAAAAGCACAAGCCATTGCTGTTCCTGCTCAAGCACCTGCACAACATGCATTTGCTGCAAATGAGCTTTGGAATATTTTTCAACCCATGCTTGAAACACAGCAACATATGGCTGATAAAAAGCATGCTATTCAAGTACAAATGCTGACCAACATGGTGGAATCAAGGTTTAAAGACACTCAAGCAGATATCAAGGCTATAAAGGCTAGCATTCAAAGTGCCTCTGGCAAAGTTCCTTCTTCCATATCATTTCTTGTTAACCCCCCTTCAGATAATGCCAAAAAGGGGGAGAATAACAAGCTGTTGGGAAAAATGAATAAAATGGGAATAGAACATGGCCTTTGTATTGAGCCTGAAAAAGAAAAAGAAAAGGAAAAACAGGTCTCAAAACCTGTTAGTCAAACAGCTGATACACCAGTAGTTACAAAAACTGCTGACAGTAGCCAAACAGCTGCCATGTGATCAACACACACACCTTCAACACACACCACTCTACCACACACCACCACAACTACTGCTCTACCACCATCATCTACAATCACACCATCACCACTGTCTCCTGTCATAAAACAGAAGACAACAGATGTTACAACATCTGTTGTAATGACAACAGCGGTTGAAGCACCAGTTGTTTCAACAGTTGTTTGTCAGACACTCTCCATCATTCAAACCATTGATCCACCCAAAACATCATCTGCCCCTTCTTCATTAAAAAGGAGAAGGAATCTCATATCAGATGATGATTCACCACCACCATCACCATCATCAAAAACTACCTCACCACCGTTATCCCCTACTCAAAAGCAGAAGACATCTGCTGACATATCAGCAGGTGTAATGACAATAGCAGTTGAAACACAAGTTGTTTCAACAGCTGTTAGTCAATCATCCACCACTGCTCTCACCTCTCCTACATCACAACCAAAGCTCTTCAACAGAAAAAGAAAGCCAATCTATGCCGATGAGGGTATACATGATCCTAATGCTGCACAGCATCCACTAGAACTTGAAGCTATCAAAAATGAGATGAGGCAATTCTATACAGAAGAAGACCCTTCAAAAAGAAGATTCTCCTCACTCATAGGTTACATGCCACCAGATAATATGGATGATTACCTCAAAATCAAGGCAAGGCAAGCTAAACTAAGAGCTAAAGTTGAGAGTGAACGTGAACGTTTAAGCGAAGATGGCATTGCTAAAAGACTGGAGTTCTACTTCACAAAAGTAAAGCAGATAGAAGAGTTTGCACAAGACCTAAACAAAGAAAAGGCTGATCAAAAGAAAAAGTTAAGAAAACAATATCTAGCCTACATCATGAAAGAGAAATTCTATCCTGCTGAAGAACAATAGTTCGAAGAATGGCCAATAGTCGCTCTAAAGCATGAGGCAGAAAGGATTGAGAAAATCAAGAATGATCCTACAAAGAAGAAGAATGCTCCAAACTGGAACAAATTCAAAAAGCTCATTGCTGACCTAACTGCTGAGTATAAGAGAAAGAAAAAGGAGATGGTGGATGCAAAAATGGACACTGCTGAAGCCATATCAAAATGGTCAAAACAGCAGACTGATGAAGCCTATGAAAGGCTAAAGAAAAGAAAGATAACTGTTTCAAGCACCTCAAAGAAGCATGAACAAAGAATGAAGCTTGAACAGCAGATAGAAAACCTCAAAACACTGTTCCGGTCAACTTTTGTGACAAACCAAGAAGGAAAAGAACAGTTGACCAGTGAAGAGGTTAAAGAAAAGGAAGCTGAGTACTTCACAGAAGCCATCAAGAAAATGGGTCTAAAAGAAGAGAGCTCAGAAAAGCTTCAAAACCTTTTTAAGAAGGTATTAACCAAGCCTGCATCACCACATAGTTCAGCAGATATCCCAGACATTGAGCTTGATCAACAACAAAGACAAGAGCTGATTGACAAAGAGGTTGCAGAAGATATAGCTGCAGCAAATGAAGTCATAGAAGAAGCTTTCAAAAGAATGTCTGAAGTTCAGGATACTGCTTTACAATTTTTCTCAAGGCCAATATCCCAAAGCTCATCTTCAAATAAATCTCTCCCAAGAAATCCATTGGGTTCAAAAGTACTAAAGTGGATGTCTGACCAAAAGACCCATGTATTGACTATTGTCAGATCCAATGGAGATGTGAAGTACATATCAAGGAAAGAAGCACTAGGCCTTAGTGTTCAAGATTTGCAGGATCTCCTTGAACTTACACTGTGCTGGGATGAAGATGATACAAGTTCCAAAGCATTTGAAGAAGAATTCAAAAGAAAAGCAAGGGAACTTGTGATGAGCAATAAAGATCCAGAATAATGACAGGTTTTGGCATTATCTGTTCCAGGGGGAGATTGTTGGGATTGAACCCTACCAAAGGAACAGATAATGTAAAGCCAAAACCTGATCACATCAGTGGATTCACAATAAGCAGACGTTTACTCTAAGCTCTCTCCTTGACAGTGGTTATCTATCTGCTGATGCATTCCAAGTACTGCTCTGAAGAACAACTGATGAACCAAACACTGATGAAACATCTAAAGACTGCTATAAGGCAAACACTGAGCTTTATCTACTGCTGACTCTTAAGTACTGCTGAAGACCCAAGCACTGCTCATTCAAAGACTGATCACCTTTTGAAGAAAGCACTGATGGTTCAAACAGTCAGTGCTTAGGCTACAACAGTGGAACGTGAACAGTGTTTAACTTGTTTTGTATTTTACTATCAATCAGTTGTTAGACATCAGTAGTTTGTATAGGCCAGTGTTTATAGTTTGTTAGGCTGTTAGATGTCACTATCATGGTGACGTCAGCTGAGGTACATCAGTAGTTTGGTTTGCCTATAAATATGACAGTACTCTGTACTGTTATATTTGATTCGTTTTGAGTGAGTTCTTCTCCTCAATTCAATCCTTTCATCTTGTGCAACCAACTCTGAAGTATCAGGCTGAGGGGGAGTTTAGTCAGTAAGCTTGCATTGTAATCTTTTGCTTTTAATGAAATCTTTGGATTCTATGAAAAGAAATCGTTTATCAAACTATATTCTCCTTTGATTGTGTTTACAAAGTTTGTTATTCATTTCCGCTGCACTTAAAACTGTTCATATCTATTTGATTTGTTCAAAACATACAAACAAACACAATCATGAGAGCCTCCGATCCTAACAGCAGAGGCCAAGAAGAAGACCCCTGAGAAGAAGGGCGTTGTATTTACAGAGCCCACAGAGCATGAGCCGAAGAAGATCAAAGTTACTGTCAAACCTTTTAAGACTGCTGGGGTAGAGTCTGAGAAGGATAAACAGGCTGCTAAGGGGGAGAAGGAGAAGGCTGCTGAAAAGAAGAAAAAGGCTGATGAGGAGCGTAGGAAGAAGGTTGATGAAGACAAAAGGAAGAAGGCTGAGGAGGAGAAGAGGAGGAAAGCTGATGAGGAGAAGAGGAAGAGAGCTGTGGAAAGAGAGAAGGAGAGGGAGCAAACTAAGGAGAAGGAGAAGGAAAAAATGGCTGCCGACAAGGCTGTTGAAATAACTTCTACCGCTGAGAGATCGGGCTCTGATGCTCATTGAGGCAAATCCGCTGATGTAGGAGGCGTGGGTGCTGGTTCTGCAGCTGGCCAGGTTGGTGTGGGAAAACATGGTGCACCGCCGCGCTCTCCAATAGGCCCCCGGGATACTTTGGGGGATATTTATTATAAGTCTTACACGGAAGAGAGCCGTGGTGACGCTCCGCACCAACCGCTATGGGGTTTAAAGCAAAAAAGATACTTTGCTCGAGTTCGCGCCTTGCCGCGACTGGCTTCTGAATTCCATTCCTCCTGGTGAGGTTGGCCGTTAAAGGGCGCGAATCCACAACGAGTTGTATCACGCCTATGTTGTTGGTGAGGCCAACACCCGTGCTGCTAACCACGAAATTGTTCCCGAGTGGCGAACCATGGTTAGGGAGAGGGAAGATTGGGAGAAATACCGTGAGCGGATATTAAGGCATGCTAATGACTTCGAAAGATCGAAAGCTGCCTTTGATGAAGAGAAGGAAAAATTCGAAGCTGACAGGAAATCTGAGGAGTGGGGGCGCGAGGGCCTAAGGGGCAAGCTCCGAGCTGCCGAGGATCTGCTGGCGAAGGAGAAAGCAGAATGGAAGAAAATCTGTGAGAAGGACAACCAACGCGCCTTCGCAGCTCGCAATAAGATTACTGAGCTTGAAGGCAAGGTTGCTGAGCTGACAGCGAAGGTTGAGGATGCGCAAACTGCTAAGGAGCAGGCTGAGGTTCGAGACACTTCTCTTTCAATTTATACTTTTGTTTAGCAGGTTAACTGAGTCTTTTATCCCTTGCAGGTTGAGCTGGCTGAGGTGAAGGTGCAGCTGTCAAGTAGGGACAAGGATTTGATTGCCAAGGACGTCGAGATTGCTGAGTTGAAATGTCGCTTGCAAGAGTAGGTTGACAGAAGTGAGTCCTTGGAAATCGACCTTGAAGCTGAGAAGGTTAAGGTTGCCACTGCCGAGGAGGCCAAACAGAGAGCGGAGGAAGCGCGAGACATTAGCACATCTGCACTGAATGTGGCGCAAAACAACTACTCTGAAGCTCAGGGCATCGTTGATACGCTGGTCTCTGAGGCTGAGTGGTTGCGTGGCAGAGGCTTAGTTCTGGTATGACGTTTTTAACTTTGGTTTTAGCCTTCAAAACCTGGTTGCTTATGTCTTACGTTTGCTGTAGATGACCAACTCCATCCTAAATGCAGGAGAACTGGATAAGGCTGTTGCAGCCGTTATAGATGCTTCCCGTGCGGTCGGCCATTGTGGAGGCTATCTTGAATGTGCGTAACATGTTACAGAAATGCTTGGACAGGAGTTCGACATTAGTCACTGCTCAGTGACTGATCAAGCTGAGGCTGAGTTAGCTCGCGCTGAACATGGTTATGACCATCTATCAATACCTGTGATGGATTTGGTTACTGAAGCGCTGAAGCATGATGATTGGTGTCAACGGTTAAAGAGCATCCTTGATCCACCAGAAACCGTTGAATTATCTGACGAGGAGGAGACTGCTGGCAATGATGGCGATGGCGACGACGCCAAGCATGATGATGACGATGATGGGGATGGCTTTGAATAGATAGTGTTTCCAGGCTTTGTGCCTTGTAATTTTTGAGTTTTTGATAACATTTGCGCGGTCGCGCTTGCTTTGTATCAGATGAATGATCGTTGATTTCTATGTAATCGTTGTGCGCTTGCGCTTATCAAATATGATGTTTATGCTTATTCTGTCTCGTTACAATTATTGCACTGTTGTTAGAAACTTTGGTTAAGTTAGCGGGAATAAATGTAAGTGTAGCTCTTGTGTGCGTGTGACTGCCCGGTCTCGCGCTATGTTCGCGGAGGACCTCGGAGGCATAATTCAAGAGCTCGTAATTCGCTGAAGTGTTTTCGTGCTAATCAAAAGTTTAACATGCATTTGTAACTCAAGAAGCAATATGATAAAGAAAACATGTCGTATGCTTTCATTAACAGGCGCTTAGGCCAATCATACATTGCAGATATATAAAATCACCGGGGTAACCCTTTACCCAAAAAAAAACAGGCGCTTAGGCCAATCATACATTGCAGATAAGTAACATAAAGGGCGTTTAGCCAACACAGGAAAGTAAGTAGGCGCGTGGCCAACATGAGAGAAATGGCGCGTGGCTTAGAGTAGTTACATATAGCACTTGCGCAGTTGTTGCGCGTTCCTTGTGCGCGTAATGATGTGTCCATCCAGGGTGCACAATTTGTATGCCCCTTTTCCTAGCACTTCGTGAACCAAGTATGGGCCTTCCCATTTGGGTGCTAGTTTTCCTGGGCGTTCAGCGTTTGAAGCTTCGTTGTCTCGGAAGACGTATTCTCTTGGAGTGAAGGTACAAATTCGGACTCTCGCATTGTAGTACCTTTCCAGTTGTGTCTTGTATTTCGCCTCTTTAATACGCGCAATCTTGCGTCTTTCTTCCAGGAGATCCAAATCGAGACGGCGCTCTGCTTCATTATCAACCGTGTTGATTGCTGTCAAGCGCGGTGAGGGGAGTCCAACTTCCGCCGGGATAACTGCCTCCGAGCTGTATACTAGGCTGAAAGGAGTTTCGCCGGTGCTTGTCTTCGGCATGGTTCGATGAGCCCACAGGATGCTCGGGAGCTCATCTACCCAGCCTCTTCTCTTTGTGCCCAGTCGGGCTTTTATCCCCTCGATGATACTTTTGTTAACGCTTTCCACTTGACCATTGCCTTGAGGGTGCGCAACGGAGGAGAAGGTATGCTCGATCTTCATTTCCTTCATCCAATTTTGAAGGTCCTCAGAAGCGAAATTGGTACCGTTGTCTGTGACGATTTTGAGTGGGAGACCAAACCTACAAATGATGTGCTCCCAAGTAAACTTGTGCACCATCATTGCAGTGGTTGAGGCGAGAGCTTTGGCTTCCACCCACTTAGTAAAATAATCAACGGCCACGATTATGAACTTGACGGCGCCAGGGGCATCTGGAAAGGGTCCCACCATATCAATTCCCCACTGTTGGAAAGGCTAAGCAGTGGATACAGGGATAAGATCGTTCTTTGGGCGCAGGGTTTTTGGAGAATGTCGCTGACAGGAGTCGCATTTGCGCAGCTCCTTCAGGGCTTCGACGTGCATCCCTGGCCAATGATATCCAGCGTTCATAATCTTCGCGACAACCATGCGTGGTCCTGCATGGATGCCACAGATCCCTTCGTGGATCTCCATGATCAAGTAGTTCGTATCTTGGGGGTCCACGCAACGCAATAGTGGCCCCAAGAAGGACCTGCGGTACAAGATACCACCATTCATCTCATAATGCAGAGCTTTGTTTTGAATCTTTATTGCCTCTGCCTTGCTCTCAGGGAGTATTCCTTCTTGCAAATACTGAATTATAGCGATCATCCAAGATGGCTGCCCTATTTCGATCACATTTACCTGGCGCAGCAGTACTGATGGATTTTTGAGTACTTCAATCCTTACATCTTTTGCGAAATGTTGAAATGAGGTTGAAGCAAGCTTGCTCAAAGCGTCTGCTGGTTTGTTTTCGGAGCGATTGATGTGGACGACCTTGTAAGATTTGAACTGTTGAAGCAACTCTTTTGCCTGCTCTAAATACAGGGCCATAACTTCGCCCTTTGCATCGTATATACCGTTAATTTGGCTGGCTATCAAGAGTGAATCAACGTGTGGTTGTATATTTTTAGCTCCCATTTTTATGGCGAGGCGTAAGCCTGCCATGAACGCCTCGTATTCCGCCTCGTTGTTGGTATTCTTGAAATCCAACTTGATGGCATAAGTAAATTCGTGCTTTTCAGGGCTCACAAGGCGCAATCCGGCTCCTGCGCCATCTTCGTTTGAGGCTCCATCAGTGTACAACATCCATAACTCATTTGATATGTCTTTTATGGGGGCTTCAACAATCTCGCAGTCTTTGATTTTATCAACTGGGACTTCTGTGATAAAGTTCGCTAGAACTTGACCCTTGATGGCTGGGCGTGGCCTGTATAAGATGTTGTGGCCTCCCAGCTCGATTGCCCATTTTGCTAACCGCCCAGATGTTTCTGGCTTTTGCAATATCGTGCCAATGTGGAAATTGGTAAGTACGGTGATGACGTGGCCTGTGAAGTATCTGCACAGCCTTCTGGAGGGGTGCAGCAATGCCAGTACCAATTTCTCCATCATGGAATATCTCGTTTCTGGATCCGTGAGTACTCTGCTGACGTAATAGATTGGAGTCTGAACTCCATTTCTTTCTACAAGCAATACCGATCCCACTGCCTTGTCTGATGATGACAAGTACAAGATGAGCGGCTCCTTTTTAAACGGTGCAGTTAGGGTAGGGAGTTCGATCAAACACTCTTTCATTTGCTGAAAAGCACTCTCTGCTTCAGGGGTCCACCTGAACTCTTGTTTCTTCACACAGTTGCGCAGAGTGCTGATAAAAGGGTATGACTTCGCGGCGTGATTTGACAGAAAGCGGTTAAGCGCGGCTAGGCGGCCGGCCAACCTTTGCATCTCTTTGATTGTTCGTGGTGATGGCATTCGCTCTATTTCCTGGACCTTTTTTGGATTCACCTTAAAACCGCTATTTGTGACTATGAAGCCTAAGAATTTCCCTTCTTCCAGACCAAAAGAACACTTGGCTGGATTCAATTTCATATTCACGCTGCGCAACGAGTTGAATGTTTTTTTGATGTCTTTCAACATTTGGTCCTCTTCAGGAATTTTGATCACCAGATCATCGATGCAAACCTCGATATACTTCCCGATATCTCCAGCGAAGGTCTTATCAATCAGGCGTTGATATGTGGCGCCAGCGTTTTTGAGGCCGAATGGCATCTTTGTATAACAAAAGATCCCGAGATCGGTCCGAAAAGCTGTCTTGTCTTCGTCCTCAAGCTTCATTTGAACATGATGGTATCCCTTGTAGCAATCTAAGAAGCGTTTCCATCTGTATGGTGCGAGAGAGTCTATCTTTTTGTCGATCTCAGGCAAAGAGTAGCAATCTTTAGGGCATGCCTTGTTGAGATCGGTATAATCAACACACATTCGCCATCCTCTACTAGACTTCTCCACCATCACTGGGTTCGCGACCCAACTTTGATAACGTACTTCTCGCAAAATTCCAGCTTTGAGTAGTTCGCATACTTGCTCATTCATTGCTTTGGTTTTGTCTGCCCCTAAGCTGCGCCTTCTTTGGACTTTCGGCTCAACAGAGGGGTAGGTGTTTAAACAATGCTCGGTAATTTCGCGCGGGACACCGGTCATGTCGGCCGGAGTCCAGGCAAAGATATCCATATTCTTGAACAGGAGTTGCTTGAGATGCGTTCTGATGTTTGGTGAGATTGCATGGTCTATCGTCACCGTTTGCTCTGGGTACTTGCGGTTTAACACCCATTTCTCTGGCTCGGTTGTTGAAACCTTCGCCGCTTTTGTTGGGCGCATCTCTTCTATGGACATTACTTCTTTCTTGGCATAGATAATCGCCACCCCCGTCTTGGTTGGAAACCCTATCGCTGAGTGGGGCGTGGAAGTTACCATGTTCAGTTCGCCTTGGGTTTCTCTCCCAATCAACACATCATGCCTCGATTTGACAGGCATCACCATGAAGTTCACGTTTGTTGTTCTTGAATGCTTCCCGTCAGAGAGCGTGACGGGGAAGCTGATTTGGCCTAGCGGGAAAACCATTTCGTTGCAAAATCCAGACAATGGATAATCAACTGGCTCAAGTCTCGCTTTATCATCCTCATCAAACGGATTAAAACACTGCTCATAGATGATATCAGCCGTACTCCCTGGGTCAATGAAGACATACTCCGTTTCATAATGGCCGATAATGCCGGTAATGACGACGGGTCGAGTGGCACGAGGGCCGCAGCGCACTACCGGGAAAATGACATGTTGCTCTTGCCATGAGGGTTCGTAAGGGCGTTTGCCTTTCTCTTTTGCGCTGTATCTTGGTCCATTGACCATATGGGATTCTATGCGTCTGACTTTCTTGTGATTCCCCTCATCATGGCGTTGGATCTGTCGAGTTTCTTTGCGCACGTTTTTCACCAGGTGGCTTAGCTTCCCGCTTTTTAGCGCTCTCTCAATCTCTTTACGTAAACTGAAGCAATCATCTGTCAGGTGCCCTGCATCTTTGTGGAAGTCGCAGTACAGGTTGGGGTCTTGCCCCTTCTTGTTTTTCATATGCCTTGGAGCCTTGAAATCATGATTCTCCGTCATCAGCACCTCTTTTGGTGTTTTTTTGAGCGGAGTCCAGTGCTTTTCTCGGTTATCATCTCTGACTGCTTTTCGATAGCCGATTCTATCAATTGTGTCGCGCGCATCTTCTCTATAGCGCGGCCTCTCATCGTGGCCCCTTGATCTTCCGGATTTCCAATCGTTACTTTTGTACTTGTTGCGCTTGTTGTGATCTGATGTGTGTAAAATGCAACATATAAATTACATCAAATAAGGCATAAAACTAACCCTTTTTTAGTACTAATGTTGGAAAAAGTGTGTTTTTGTCTTCCTTTTGAATTTACAGGGTCAAATGAGCTTAAACGAACAAAAGGAACAAATATACAGCCAAAACCAACATAAATACAAAGAAAAAGAAGAAACGTGGCATGCCCGACTCCTAGACAACATCTCACAAAGCAAAAACAAGAAGAAAGCTGAGCATGGGGTTGTGCCCAGCTGAGCATGGGGCTGTGTCCAGCCCGACACGGGGCGTGCCCAGCCCGACACGGGGCGTGTCCAGTGAACACGGGGCGTGCCCAGCTCAGCACGGGGCCGTGTCCAGAATGGTCAACCCTGGCACAAAATACAAACCTGTAGAAGCTTCTATTGCCCACCACGGGGCCGTGCCCAGCGGACACGGGGGCGTGGCGAAAGTACAGGAGGCGCATTAATTGTAATTGCGAATTACAATTAATGAAGAGAGAGAGAGTGTCAGACGGACACGGGGGCGTGCCCAGCGGACACGGGGGCGTGTGGAGCTAATAAAGACAAACTATATTAATGAAGAAAGAGAAAAGGGTGGACACGGGGCCGTGTCCAGCGGACACGGGGCCGTGTCCAGGCTTCTGTACAGGCTATAAATAGGAGTGCTTGGCTCAAGCTCAAACTATCCCTTGGCACACCACCTCTCTCACACTTCATCCACCACCCACCACCATCACAACACCATCATCCACCACCATCATCCATTGTCCATCGTAGAGTGTGTGAGTCGTCTCGGGATCCAAGATTGATCGTAAGAGTTCTTGACAATCAAGGCCATGTTTGCCTAAGTCTCTTACATCACTTGGTGAAGACAAAGTGTCTAGTATAATACTTTTTATTTCTAATCTTTTGCACTTTTTATTTGGTTTTGTATTAATGACTTTAATAACTAGTTACTTATGTTGAAGGTGATCTTTCCTTATCGTTTGTCCGTGGTGTCTTGGCATTATTTTACTGTCTATATAAAATAAAGGATTTTCACCATTCATATCTCCACGGTCTATATGGAGATATGTTGGCTACCTGGTCGGGGGTTAAGGGAACGGTTTGGTAAAGGTCTTGCCATTGTTCAGCGTTTAGAGGTCCTGCAATGGACCTGAGTCAAATTTAGTAGGACCTCCTTCAATACTTCACGGTATTGGATGGCGGGGGTCTAAACTCTTTGATCCCCTCATAAGTTAACTACTATTAATACAATAACCCGGCTATTTAGGACTGTATCCTTGCTGACTCAGACTACTTAGCCGAGGGTAACGTCACCGCCAAAAGCGGGGCCTACCACAATACTGCATTAATAACTTAATTCATTATCTTCCAATAATCCACCCTTTTAGGATTGTATCCCTGCTGACTCAAACTACTGGGGTGAGGGTAACGTCACCTTCAAAAGAGGGGCCTACTACAATAACTAAGATAATCTCTTAATTATGTGCAAAAGTGCGGAAATAATCAAAGGTTATACTAGATACGAGTCGGAACCAAGTGATTCATCTTGTCTATCTGTTTTTCTTTTATTTTTATTTTCAGCATTTTAGTTAGCTTTTAATTTTCTTAGTTTAAAACATTTTTCTAAACTTTTATTTTGGTTAGACGTTGAGGATAAACCGGTACTAAAAGCTCTTGTGTCCTTGGACGACCTCGGTATCTTACCAACGCTATACTACACTCAACGATGGGTGCACTTGCCCATATGAGTGTTTAGTGTTAGTGAAATATCGTGTTTTATAAATTTAAAACTTGGCTAAAATAAGTGTTAAAAAGGACTTAAAATATACACCTAATATATACGACACTTTAACGCACATCAAGTTTTTGGCGCCGCTGCCGGGGACACAAGGATTTTAGGAAAGCTTAAAATCGACGGCCTAATCAGTTTTTCAAAACCTTTTCAAAACGGGCCCACATTTTTCTGCATTTTAGTTTAGTTTTGCATTTACAGTAGGTTAAACACGGGCCGTGCTCACTGAACACGCCCCGTGCTCAACGAAATCAGTAAATTTAATTAAAACGCCCAGATATAGATCCTGAACACGGGGCCGTGCTCACTGAACACGGGGCCGTGTCCAGCCTCTGTTTCCGCTTTTATTTTTGTTCTCTGATCTCGAGACTTAGTTGTGGTCTGCTGAGTGATTCTTATGGATCAATACTCTGGAGGTTACAACTACACCTATGAGGAGGATGATTATAGGGGTAATTATTGCACTAATTGTCGTAACGCACGATCAGTTCAAAATAATCGCTCATATCAACCATCCAATTCATACACCTACTATGAGGAGCCCAGGTACGAGCCATCAACTTCATACACATCCTATGAAGACCAAAGGTATGAACCTCCTCCCTCATACTCATATTTTGATGAACCAAGGTATGAGCCTTCATACTCATACTTTGAGGAACCAAGATATGAGCCACCACCTTCGTATGCTTATTATGAGGAACCATGGCGTGAACAACCCACCTCATATGAGTATTATGAAGAACAAAATTACGACCCTTATCCATCATATGCTTACAATGAAGAACAATGGTGTGAACCATCTACTTCATATGGGTATTATGAGGAACAAAGGATCGAACAACCGGATTCAAGCTTAGAAAATACCGATTCTTTTTCTATAACCGAAGTGACCGATAGGATATTAGAACACATTAGAGTTATCGATCGATGTATAAAAGAAGCTCGCGCAAGGGAAGAGGAGTCCCGCGCAAGAGAAGAATTAAAAAGGGAAGAGATAACTGAAAGTGTTAAAATGGAAGAACAAATAAGTGAAAAACCGACACATGAGTTAAACAACGAAAAAGGTGAGTCCGACAACGTTAAAATTCAAGAAGAGTCTAATTTTGAAGAAATTAATCTCTTGTCACCTTCTTTTGAAAATCATTGTTTAGTACCCACTCATGCTAAGTTTTTAAAAGAGTTAAACACTAACACTAAAATTGACGAAACGGTAAGTGTTAAGTTAACTAATGATCAAACGTCACTAATAAAAAAAGACCCATTTGAAATTAACATTACACCGGTTCCATGTTTCTTTCAAAATTCGTTTGTTAGTAATATCACAATCGATAAAGATCTTTGTGTTAACATAATGCCTAACTACATTTTCGAAAAATTAAGTATTAGTGATTTTTCTCCACTTCAAATACCCATTTTTCTATCCAATCGGAAAGTAATAAAATCAATCGGTATAGTTGAAGATGTCTTGGTTCAAACAAATCAAATGGTAATCCCGACCGATTTTGTCATCCTCGATGACGCTCCTCTAGTGTTGGGGCGACCATTTGTAAAAACTCACGAAGCTTTGAAAAACCGGAAGTTCAACAATCTACCTCTTCAATTAGGGGCATTTAAAAAGAGTGTTGATCTTGAGCGATCAATGAAATATCCATTCGGCAATGACGACCCCCTAATTGAAGATGAGCCGGAACCACCTGATAAAGTGGGTCTAGCCAAGGACCCTTATAAACGTGGCGCACCACGGAGGCATTCCGCGGAACTATCCGTAGTTTTAGTTTAGATTAACTTTTACGTTTTCTAGTTTAGTTTTTTTTTTCAGGAATAAAACACACTCGGGATGGTGAATGATGATAAGGGAAGCTTGAACCAACACCCCATGCACAAAAACAGAGCCTCCTCACAATTTTTCTTCATTACAGCAAGTTCAGCACGGGGCCGTGCTCACCCCAACACGCCCCGTGCCCAAGGTTCTATAGAAAATGCCCAGTTCAGGTACCTGGACACGAGGCCGTGCTCACTGGACACGCCCCCGTGCCCAGCCTTTTGTTTACTTTTGGTACTGGCAGTCTGGACATTGGGCCGTGCTCAGCCAACACCACCCCGTGTTCAGCTACCCAGTACCATAAAATCTTGTTTTTAACCCACTTTTACACATTTAATCAGCCTAAAAACTTATTTTTGGGACACATTGAGGACAATGTGTAATTTAAGTGTGGGGGGGATGCTAAAACCTTGAATCTTGCAAGTCCTAAATACAAGCCTTACACAAAACTCTATTGGAACCGCTAATCACCCCAAATTTTTTCAAAAATTTTCATTTTTTTTACTTGTCTAGGTTTAACTCGGGAAATTCAAGTTCTTAAAAAAGTTATATTTTTACAAATTTACAACCGATAGCGTCGTGATAAAAAGAACCAACATAAGAAAATTATGAAAAGGCATGACAAGCTTAGTTAAAATTTAATTATATATACTTGATCACATAAAAACCCATTCCCACAAAAGTGAGTTTTGAGCCTTTATTGAGCATACAATTACATATCATTAGACTAAATGCTCATTTTTCGTTTCTTGTGTGAATAGCCGCTTGGTTCTTACGACTCTAGAACTTGCCATGACGATACATTCCCGGTCCTTACCAACTTAAACCCGAGTAAGTAAATGATGGAGGCATTAGGACTAACCCTTTTTATTTCTACACCATTATTTTTCTTTTTTCTCACCACCTACCCAAAATCCCATTAGTTAACCCCTTTGTGCCTAAACCTTTTTCATTTCTTAACCCAAACCAAACACCTTTTCACCCACCTAAACCCTTTTTATTTTTCACCCTTTGTTTTAGTAACAAGCTCGATTTTTTGTATGACTTTTAAAAAAAAAAAAGTGTTGATGATGAAGCAAAATAAATAAACAAGCAAGTTCATCAAAAATAACTTTGTTTGAATACTGGCTTCATCAAGATTAAAAAAAAAATATTGCAAAAATAAAAAGTCTTTCGAAAACCGACGCTTGTTACGCTTTTTCGCCCTTTCTACTAACCACTAACCAATAACCCAACCACCTACCTTTAACCCAAGCCTAACCCTTCACCCACAAAGTCCTCTTGATATTTACAAAGGTATATAAGTTAAAAAGGAGGAGGATTGATTGCTTGGCAAGCTTATGGTAGGAGTAAGTTCCATGCCGCTCTCGAGTGATTCACTAAAAATACACCTTCGGACGAGTGTTGAGTGATCCCCCGTGAGGTATGTGAACTTGTATATAAATAAAATTTTAAAGAGGCATGTTATGCCCAAATAAGTAATTCGTCTTATGAAAAGTTTTAAATAAATCATGACGAATAGGATTGTAAATAAATAAAAATAAAACTAAATAAAGAATCTTGGAAATCCCGACACTCTATGACAAGCCCAAAAACCTTCTCTTCTACCCATTCCATTTGGGAGTATAAGCCACATATTAAAGAGTTTTGCTTGAGGACAAGCAAAGATTCAAGTGTGGGGGTATTTGATGTGTGTAAAATGCAACATATAAATTACATCAAATAAGGCATAAAACTAACCCTTTTTTAGTACTAATGTTGGAAAAAGTGTGTTTTTGTCTTCCTTTTGAATTTACAGGGTCAAATGAGCTTAAACGAACAAAAGGAACAAATATACAGCCAAAACCAACATAAATACAAAGAAAAGGAAGAAACGTGGCATGCCCGACTCCTAGACAGCATCTCACAAAGCAAAAACAAGAAGAAAGCTGAGCATGGGGCCGTGCCCAGCTGAGCATGGGGCTGTGTCCAACCCGACACGGGGCGTGCCCAGCCCGACACGGGGCGTGTCCAGTGAACACGGGGCGTGACCAGCTCAGCACGGGGCCGTGTCCAGAATGGTCAGCCCTGGCACAAAAGACAAACCTGTAGAAGCTTCTATTGCCCACCACGGGGCCGTGCCCAGCGGACACGGGGGCGTGGCGAAAGTACAGCAGGCACATTAATTGTAATTGCGAATTACAATTAATGAAGAGAGAGAGTGTCAGACGGACACGGGGGCGTGCCCAGCGGACACGGGGGCGTGTGGAGCTAATAAAGACAAACTGTATTAATGAAGAAAGAGAAAAGGGTGGACACGGGGCCGTGTCCAGCGGACACGGGGCCGTGTCCAGGCTTCTGTACAGGCTATAAATAGGAGTGCTTGGCTCAAGCTCAAACTATCCCTTGGCACACCACCTCTCTCACACTTCATCCACCACCCACCACCATCACAACACCATCATCCACCACCATCATCCATTGTCCATCGTAGAGTGTGTGAGTCGTCTCGGGATCCAAGATTGATCGTAAGAGTTCTTGACAATCAAGGCCATGTTTGCCTAAGTCTCTTACATCACTTGGTGAAGACAAAGTGTCTATTATAATACTTTTTATTTCTAATCTTTTGCACTTTTTATTTGGTTTTGTATTAATGACTTTAATAACTAGTTACTTATGTTGAAGGTGATCTTTCCTTATCGTTTGTCCGTGGTGTCTTGGCATTATTTTACTGTCTATATAAAATAAAGGATTTTCACCATTCATATCTCCACGGTCTATATGGAGATATGTTGGCTACCTGGTCGGGGGTTAAGGGAACGGTTTGGTAAAGGTCTTGCCATTGTTCAGCGTTTAGAGGTCTTGCAATGGACCTGGGTCAAATTTAGTAGGACCTCCTTCAATACTTCACGGTATTGGATGGCGGGGGTCCAAACTCTTTGATCCCCTCATAAGTTAACTACTATTAATACAATAACCCGGCTATTTAGGACTGTATCCCTGCTGACTCAGACTACTTAGCCGAGGGTAACGTCACCGCCAAAAGCGGGGCCTACCACAATACTGCATTAATAACTTAATTCATTATCTTCCAATAATCCACCCTTTTAGGATTGTATCCCTGCTGACTCAAACTACTGGGGTGAGGGTAACGTCACCTTCAAAAGAGGGGCCTACTACAATAACTAAGATAATCTCTTAATTATGTGCAAAAGTGCGGAAATAATCAAAGGTTATACTAGATACGAGTCGGAACCAAGTGATTCATCTTGTCTATCTGTTTTTCTTTTATTTTTATTTTCAGCATTTTAGTTAGCTTTTAATTTTCTTAGTTTAAAACATTTTTCTAAACTTTTATTTTGGTTAGACGTTGAGGATAAACCGGTACTAAAAGCTCTTGTGTCCTTGGACGACCTCGGTATCTTACCAACGCTATACTACACTCAACGATGGGTGCACTTGCCCATATGTGTGTTTAGTGTTAGTGAAATATCGTGTTTTATAAATTTAAAACTTGGCTAAAATAAATGTTAAAAAGGACTTAAAATATACACCTAATATATACGACACTTTAACGCACATCATGATCGCGCGTGTTTCCTTTGGAAAATCGATCTTCAGTATAATAATTCTTGTTTTCGGCGAGTGACTCTTCAGTTTGCGCGACAATTTTCGCGGCTTCCATGAGCTTATCCCATTTTTTGGGCATTCCATCTTTCCCAGTGATAGTTCTGATGAGACTATCACAGCGAATGGCTTTCTTGAAGTGGCAACGCATGAGTTGTTCACTTACGCCACCGATTTCCAAGAACTCTTTGTTGAAGCGAGTGATGAAATCCTCCAAACCCTCGTTATCTCTGCGCCAGATGTCTTCTACCTCGGCTGTGTCGTGCTGGTAGCGTCTCTGTTGACTGAAGTGACTCAAAAAACTGTGTCCTGAAATCCACCCATGACTTGATCTTTCCCGGAGGGAGGCTGTCGAACCAGGCGCGAGCAGCCCCTGTAAGTGTTTGGATAAACAGATGGCACCACATGGGCATATTCCATCCTCCCATGCAACCCACGCTTGTGAAAACTCTGACATGATCATCGGGATCGGTCAATCCGTTAAACTTTCCAACTGTCGGAGGTAACTTCTCTCTTTTAAGCGGCGCTAGCGCGATCTTTGGAATGAACTTTGAATGTTCTACAGCTTCAGCTGGTCGATAGGCGAGGCGAAAGTCTTACTCTGCCTCTTCGGTGTACCCTACATGTTGTCTTGGTTTGTAGTATTCATGGTTCCTTTGTAAACGATTGAAGACTGAAGACCCTTCATCGTCCTGCCAAGTTGGATCATCCGGGTCAATATCTTCCCATTCATTGTTCATATTGCGCGGCGTGAGCCGGCTATGAACTGGGCCCCTTTGGACCTGTAACGGATAGTCATAATAGCTTTCTGTTTCTCCCCGTGTATCGCGCGTGTCATGCACGCTTAGTCTTCAGTTAGGGGGAGGTCTATTAACTCTGCCTTGGATGTTTTGTTGTGGGGGTATCTGGCGCGCCCCCTGACTCTGTCCCTGGGGAGTAACCAAGGATGGTTCTGCCGTTAAGACTGCTTCTTGTGCAATCAGAGATTGATACGCCGCGTTAATGGTGGAAATATTTTTGGCGTACCACGAGGCTGGAGTCTCGCCCTCTGGTAGCCCTAATAGCGCCGAAACGTTCTGAGGTGGAGCTGGGTTTGAAGGTCCAGCACCATTGTTTCCTGGGGTTACCGTCTGGGTGATGCGGGTGATGCTCCCGCGCGGTCCCCTAGTGTTGGTTACTTCGATTTCGCCAATTTCTTCAATGTGTTGTGGTTGGACGTTTTGATTGTCGACCCCCAACGCTGCATTAGAGTTTGCTCCGAAACCAACAAACTCAGGAATGATTCCTTGACCAACCATGATCGAAGGAAGAAAAACCAACGAAAACTCAGAAAAAGAAGATGAAAGTGATTTGTGGAAAACCGGTGGGCGCCAATGAAGAAACACAGAACTAATTATGGGACAAATCAGTTTGGTTTATGTTCCTACCATAATGGTTAATCTTCTAATGGCTTCCTGAGCTTCGTAATGATCGTCTAATCCTGCAAAACAGAACACCGTTACTCGTTAAGAGGGGGATATGGGGGTTTCCCTCTTAACCGGGCTTCGGCGTGAGAATAATCGACTATTTTGGGGAGATAAGTGTGTATTAAGAGTGAGAGTAGAGGGAATTGAATGTTTAACCTGTGAAATGAGGTCTCTATTTATAGCCGGAGAGGTGTAAGAGGGTATGGGCTGATGGGCCTTGGGCCTGAAGGCGACAACATAGAGGATATGCTCCTTGTCTCACTGGTGTCGACCGTCAGTGGCTCCTAGGAGCTTTCTGGAGTTGGCGCAACGTGATTGGAGCCACGTGTCATTGTTGTCGGCCTGGCCGCCCCTCTGCCATCAGCAGGTAAGTGGAGATCGTGGGGCAGTTGTCTCTGCCCTGTGATTGGTGCCATGTAGGCGTCCTTAAGTACTTTTTGTCTTCTGCATGTCAGACGATCGTGGAGCACGATTGAGCAGGGCCAGAAGGACGCTGATTGGCTCTTTTCTTCTACCACTTGTACCTTGTGTACTATCTGAAACAGCCTTGCGCTGCTGCCCTGCGCGATTCTTGCTGGGCACGTAACTATCTCGCGCAAGGTTTGGATGACTGAGTGCTCTTTCAGAATGCTAAGTGTTGTAATTGGAGCTTCCTATTGCCCAGGCCTCGCGCCGGTTAAAATAGGCTGTCCTGTAGCCCGCGCGAGGTTTCCAATAAGAAATTTGTTGAATAAGGAGTATGGTCCCGCGCGCGACCTTGTCGGAGTTTTGCGCGGCCTTTTTGGGACCATACCCCTTCACGACCTAATTTAACTTAAAAGTTTATAGAGTAAATTACTTTTTAAAGGTGTGAATTTCTGACACGATCCGAAAACACGACACGCACCTAACACGAAATTCATGGGTTTGGGTTTAGTTTAAATGGGTTCGGGTCAGTTTCAGGTTGAACCCGCCAACCCGTTTAGCTAAAAGGATCAGGTTCCGGTCAACCCGGTCGAGTTGGCGGGTTGACCCGTTTAACCCATTTCTGTAATATTATATTTTTTACAATATGTTTTATGTTATAAATTAAATTTAGTGTGTATTTTATGCTATACTTATAACTTAAAAATAGAAATTGACATAAAATTTTATGATTTTAATGTAATTTTATTGTCTAATTTGTGTTTTTTTATAGTAATGTTAATTTTAATATATTAATTTGCAAAAAAAAATAAATCGGGTTGAACGGGCCGGGTTCGGGTCAGCCTACGAATATTCAGGTCAGGTTCATATGTATGAAACGATTTTTGGGTTCGGGTCGGGTTCGTCTAAAATTTTCGGGTGCGGGTCGGGTTGAACCCGCCAACCCGTGAACACGACCCGTTTAGCACCCCTACCGTGTTTTAGTGATTTTAAGCACTTGAGGCCAAAATTAAAAAGTTAACGTCGTGAGTCCCTAGCCATTTATTTTATAACGTTTTGAGTCTAATTTTGTTCATTTTATAACGGTTTGAGTCCAATTTTGTTAAAAAAAATGACTCAAAATGTTAAAATTTGGACTAAAAAAGACTCAAATGGTTATAAAAAGGTGTCTAGGGACTCAGCGCGTTAAACATTTTGATTTTGTACTCAAATAGTTAGAACCACTATAACATAAGTGCTCAAAAAGTAATTTACTCAAGTTTATATTAGACTATCTCCAAGGCTAAGTGTGTCCTTAGTCGCCCTTAGCTGCCACGTCACCTGCCACATAATATCCTTACAAATCCTTAAAAGCCTCACTTTCATCTCCAACCCTACAAATATCCTTATTTTTCTTAATTTCCACATCATCACCTACCCATTACACACAATATTTAAATAAACTTTTTTTTTTCACTTTTGGACCCACCATATCGCATGAACCGAGGCAAAGTCATGCCCTTGTGTAAGGGCATCCAACCTAAGGGCTTATTAAGATGGATGAGCTCCAATGGTAAGGACTTCTAAGGGCTTGTTCTCCAAGGGCTAATCGTGTAAGATTAAATATATTACATATTAATATTTAATCTGTAGCCATTATAATCATTTACATTATATAGATCAAAATATATAACAATCCTATTAAATAATTAGTTGGTAATTGTTGATGGACCATATTACCCTTATTAACTAATTAGGGTTTCCTCCTGGGTGCTTATATAAGGAGAATTATGTGGAGGTTAGAGGGTTACTCAGTTGCACATTAGAAACACCCCATTAGCCATAACATCAATTCGACCTCCATCTCCATACCGATTCCCTTATCGGTTTTTCTAAGCCACCATCATCAGTCAGCACCCTAAGGAGGAACCAGACCAAGATGACAATCATGTCAACCCTTAACGGATTCTCTGCTAACCTGTGCTGATGCAACCAAAGGTATGTTTTATTGTTTTCCCTCATGCTCAAACAGAACTGAACCAACATGTGGTATCAGAGCATATGTTGATTAGTCAGTTCTGTTTTCGTATCCATAATTCTGGGATTGAAACTTGGAAAACGAAAATTTTGAAATCTTATGAATCAACAGCCGTTTTCGAGTAGGTATATATGTTCGAAATCCCTGTTTTCGGAATTTATTAATCATATGTTTACTCGAAATCTAAAGAGTTATGTTTTATGACCGAAATCTGTTTAAGCAAGGCTTTAAAATTCAGGTTTTGGGTTCCAGAATTTTATTTTTTTTATGTTTAGGGTTCATCACATGTTCTTAGGAAATTCGATAATTCTGTTATGTTTTGGAATGTTTCAGGATTAATGAGTGTTTTTTCCATGTTTGATCTAATTTTATCATTTAACTTTATTCGAAATTGTTATTAGATAAACAGTTACAATTTTCGAAATATGTTGATAAAATTAGATCATCTTAAAACAGGAAACAATATCTCATAATCCCTTAGATTTCGAATTTCAGTTATGTTGTCACAAGAAACAGCTATCAACAGTGGACTCGAGACCATAAGGCTTCGACTCGAGACCAAGATCTCGACTCGAGACCACAAGGTCTCGACTCGAAATCATAAGGGCTCTCAAAAGTTTTCAACTCGAGACAAAGGACTCGACTCGAGACCATAACGCATCAACTCGAGACCACTGAGGATTCGACTAAGGCCATTAGACCATTACAACTCGAGACAGAGGTTTCGACTCGAGACCATTAGATCTCGACTCGAGACCATAACGTGACAAGGCGAGACCATAACGTATCAACTTGAGACAAAGGTCTCGACTCGAGATCATTAGATCTCGACTCGAGACCATAACGTGTCAACTCGAGACAAAGGTCTCGACTCGAGACATCAAGGCTGTGACTCGAAACCTCATTATTTTTATTTCGATCCGCGCTAACGGGTGGTTTGCTATTAAATAATTGGTTTTGTAATTACTTTGCTAATTAATAAGGATCAAATAATGTTTTACAAAACCAAAATGGCTTTACTTGAATGAGCTTTTGATATATCATTTCTGGCCAAAGCTGACTTGATACATCTACTTATCATCCAAGTATTACGAAAGCTATGTTGTGTATGCATCATAAGCATGAATGTCTTAATTTCTGGCCAAAGCTGATTTAATTCATTCATAGATGGCATACTCAACAAGTGCATAACTAAAGTGATTGTTTCAATTCTGGCCAAAGCTGATTTGTTACAACTACTTTGCACATATGCTTAAATGATTACACTTCTGGCCAAAGCTGTTTTGTCTTCATTTAAGTAGAATTTTTTAGCTAAGTCTATTATTTTGATGTTAGTAATAGACATATCACAATCTCTTCACATAATGATCCTTAGATTAATGATCCTTAATTAAGTTTTATGATCATTTCGTCTGCCTTATTCTTAGTACCCATAATGTTACTCACTATAATTTTCTTCTATATATATCTCATCCACTCTAATTTTTTAAACCTCAAATGTTTGCTTTATTTAA
Source organism: Helianthus tuberosus (assembly GCA_030545235.1). Taxonomy (NCBI): domain Eukaryota; kingdom Viridiplantae; phylum Streptophyta; class Magnoliopsida; order Asterales; family Asteraceae; genus Helianthus; species Helianthus tuberosus. The sequence continues at coordinate 147,634,887 of CM060423.1, forward strand.
AGTTTCTATTAGAATTAGCTCTTAAATTAAATCCTTGATTATTTCTTAAGACATGATAATCCTATTGCTCTCTTCTGATAAAGATTATAAAGAAGAAAATTAGAGCATGATGAATAGGACAAATCGACCATGATGTCTATTATGATAATCAAGAACTCTCTAACGTAAATGCTATCACTAAAGTTATTCCAGATTAAGTCTTTCCTGAGACTAATCTTTATTTATGGAAGAATCACTAGAACTCCTAAGATGCATGCCTTAATTTGAAACTCTAAACTATAAAGTTAAGTGGTATATGTGAATACATTATAATGTACAAAACTATGACCCATAAAGTTAAGGGCTTACGCATGGAAATAAGTACATTTTTTCCAGTACATTACATACTAAGATTTTCACTTGTACAATTTGATGCATTATAAATCAACTACAACACTCAAAATACCAAAGTATAACGAGTGTGTTGATAAGCAACATATGTACAAAGAAATAAATGTTTGAAACTGGAAAATAAGATGTTATTCACCTTACAACCACTAATAGTTTAAAAGAGGATTGTTCTAAGGTCCATAGACAAAATACAAGTACAAAATCCCAACTCTAAGGTTCTTCAAGGGAAAATCTCACTGCATAATTATGCCATTAGACTAGGCATAAGCAACGAGACTATCCATTACTCTAAAAGAACAGTTGGATAAGTTAATTAGTTAGTCACTTACTAATGATATTTAAGTCTGATAATTTTAATATTCCAATTAACACATGATTAGTTGACTCTAGTTCCATACGTTTCCTTACCAGAACTTGACAAATAACTAATATGAGAGTTAGTGACAAAATTAATTGTTAACGCTATAAGAACCATAATAAGCAGTCTTCTAACAAAGCTTTTCGATACATTACATGTTCTGATTATTACTCAGAGTACAGTATCATTACTTAGGCTATGTCATGAAGGTTGTGAGGTTTGCATAGTCAACATAAAGTCACACTTATCTTAAACTCTCATCTTATTTGTTCTAAATATCTGGATAGAAACATTACTAAAATGAAACTAGATGATACCTTACATTTTCACAACTTTTGTTATCATGCAAATGAGAATTTGACAAAAGGAAAATGAGACTTATAAATTTCATTCATTATAACCGAACTTCATGAGAAATCATGACATAGTTAATGAGGATGATTATTCAACTAATCTCATTCTAAGTGTTTTTAAATCATGACGTTAAAGCCCTAAATATGACTTGGCTTAAGGAATAAGTATGGGTCCATCATAAGTCATTCATTGACATTCGTGGAACTTATTCCAAATGGAATATTCAGACATAATTTATTTATCTTTTAATAGACTATCAACTTGTATCTAACTTTTGTCGCATATGGTCCACAGTCTTAGAAGAAATCTATTCATATGTTTACTTATTAAGATTTCTATTAGATATGTCCCTAACGTTTCTTTTGATATCTGGACATTAAAGAAATCAACTAAAGTCTAACGTATATATGATAGGTTCCCACGTCACGTACCTCATTGAAACTTCTCTTGTAGCATTTCTAGAGATATCAAAGATCAGTGGGAGCATTAAGTGTCTTAATAATAACTTGCAATAGTTGCAAGAGGTGGGGGAGTGAAAATTTTACATTACTTCAATTTACACCTCTTGTACAAGACACTGCTCCATTATGACACTGTTCTATTATAACTTGCTACTCTTACAAAAGTTTCATTGTTGCCTAATTGTGGGCGCACTTAGATTTCTTACCTAAACTAAAATAATCCTCAACAAGAGAAACTACAACGACTAACGTCATTAACTTGTTTCTCTATTAGAATTTTGTTGGTCGTTACATATTGACCCTAAGCATGCTGAGTTCCTAAAGATTTCTAAGGTCAATGGGAGCAGTCAAAATCCTTATCATGGTTTGCAAGGAATACAAGAGGCGGGGGGAAGAGTGTCATTAAAATTTCACTTCAAATTTAACTCTGATTACACCTCTTGTACACCATACTGCACCAACTCTTACAAACTTAGAATGAAAATGATAGCAACCTAACCAAGAGCTAATCCATAAAACTGAAACTTCTAATGAACCCAATAATCAACTCAGGAGGTCATCTAGGTTTAAAGGCCTACTAACTTTGATGATTACATAACCTCCCTAATTGAAGTTGAAATGGATTTTGGAAATGTTTACTGATCCTATCTCTTCAAATTAAGCCATTAGCGTCAATCAATCTTCTGAATGGAATAAAACAGTTTTCTAGTAAAACTGATTTTATGTGTTCGTATAACGTTTGGGATTTGATTGAATTACCTAAGAGTGTAAACCAAATCCTAATATAAGCGTTAAGACACAAAGAAGCTTGATTGATTGTCAAAGGTTGTACTCAGGAAGAGATAAATTATTAAAGAATCTTTATTACATATCTTATAGAAGATTTCTTTGAGGATCATCACTGTTCTAGTAGCTTATAATAGTTTAAAGCTACATTAGATGAACATTATAGACAATTTTCCATAACAAATGGCTGACACATTTACATGTTCATTAGATAACAACCTAAAGTTTCAAACTGAAGGTTAAAGAACACTTTATTTGTAAGCCAATAATATCCATGTATGGGTTAATGCAAACATCATAATGTGATGAAAAGGTAACGTAATTATTTTCATCAAGGATCAAGTGGATTAATGTACCTACCTCAAAATGAGTGGGAGCAACTAAGATAAACTTGTCTATATAGATGACATTCTTTTGACAAGTATATGTTACATAAGTCAAAGCATTATTAACACAAACTTTGATATAATAAATCTCAGAGATATCTCTTAGGTGATTGATATCATAACATACTGAGATAGACCAAATGGGATATTAGTTCCGTTCCATAAGTTTAACATTAAGTGGGTCCTTACATGTGTAACAAACAATACTGCTCTACTTCAGAGGATAATATAGTAAATGAAATTAATTTTACGCTTCGTTAATTAGAAGCCTTATGTAAGTTTAAGTCTATACTCGTTTAGATATTACTCACATTGCAACACACTAGATATGTCTAGATTAATGTGAAGCATCTAATGGAGTATTACAATATCTTTAAAGAAACGAGAGGCTATTATTTGAAGAAGAAGTGAGAATTAAAACCGGTTTATTACAATTAACTTTGAAATATTCAAAGATGACAAGAATGTAATTTCGGGTATATCCTTATGTTAGCAGACAAAACATATTTCATGGAGGAGTCATAATGCACTGATATTAACAACCTAAGTTATAACGACATAATATAGTCACTAAATGTTGTTGGAAGTTTATCAGTGGACTCATAAGTTTAATGACTCCATATAATTAATGTTTTGAAGACTTAGTGTGATAAAGTCAGCTACCATAACTCCTTGAACAGTAACAGTTCAAGAGGTGCTGCATTAAGTTTCGATACGCAATTAATTATTCGTTTATAAACGAATTGAGGAAACTAAGTTTTGTATCGAATACATTCATGATATGCTTAAGGATCCTATAATTGAAGGGCTATTACCCATAAGTCTTATTAAGAGAGCTCAGAGACGGGTATTAATTAATGGCCATGCGCAACTGCATATCGTACTATGAATGACTAAGTATTAGTTAATTTTCCTCATCAGTTTGATTTTGTATGTCTCTAAGAATATGTCAAGCTAGCATAATGGCATATAGACAAATATAGTTACAAATCAAACAAAGGGCTTATGCGTATTTTGATCATAACGATTAGGTTTTAAATTAAGGCTATAGTATGATTAATGGGGGTCCTGAGTCGCATAATGATTCAACGGCTGTATTTTTCTGCTATAGTACTTGTTTAAGGCTAAAATGAGTGTTAACTCCTGATCAGGCTTATCTAATACTCATAGTAAATGATTACTCGGCTAAGTGGGAGAATGTAAGATTAAATATATTACATATTAATATTTAATCTGTAGCCATTATAATCATTTACATTATATAGATCAAAATATATAACAATCCTATTAAATAATTAGTTGGTAATTGTTGATGGACCATATTACCCTTATTAACTAATTAGGGTTTCCTCCTGGGTGCTTATATAAGGAGAATTATGTGGAGGTTAGAGGGTTACTCAGTTGCACATTAGAAACACCCCATTAGCCATAACATCAATTCGACCTCCATCTCCATACCGATTCCCTTATCGGTTTTTCTAAGCCACCATCATCAGTCAGCACCCTAAGGAGGAACCAGACCAAGATGACAATCATGTCAACCCTTAACGGATTCTCTGCTAACCTGTGCTGATGCAACCAAAGGTATGTTTTATTGTTTTCCCTCATGCTCAAACAGAACTGAACCAACAAATCGGAGATAGTCTTAAAAATGTAAACTAAGGCTATCTCCAATGCTAAAGGCGTCCTTAGGCGTCTTTAGCTGACACGTCATTTGCCACATAATATCCTTACAAATACTTAAAAACCCATATTTCATCTCTAACCCTACAAAATATCCTTACCTTCTTTAATTTACACCTCATCAACTACCCATTACACACAATATTTCAATAAAACTTTTTTTTTTACTTTGGGTCCATCTCATCACATAAACCAAGACAAACATATGCCCTTATGCAAGGGCATCTTACCTAAGGGCCTCTAAGAATGAATGAGCTCAAATGATAAGGACATTCAAAGAAGGTCTTAGGTCTTCAAAGACTCATTGGAGATAGTCTAAGAGCACCCACAAACAGTAAGTACCGGCCCAAACTGTTCAGGCTTTGCCTCTCTCACAACCAAAAATGGCTCCAAAAACACGCATTCTATCTCCCCCTATCACATAACCCATTTTTAGGGGCTGTTTGGTAGCATCTGAATGACATTAAGAGGCTACCTCTTAATGAAATCATTTAAGAGTTTAACAAAGATAATGTAGAAGAATGTGACATGTGATGGTTTACCATTCAGATGTTACCTCTTATCCAGTCAGACATAAGGTTACCTCTTATTCATTCAGACATAAGGGCCGCAAATGATTTCATTAAGAGGCAGCCCTGAATTAATTAAGAGGCTACCAAACAGGGCCTTAGCGTTTTTTTCACACACAAAAAAATAATAATAATAAAATAATTCTTCCCCTCTTTCTCTCCTTCGCACCATTCCCTCTCCTAAAAATAGCTAAAATTGGGCTTTATGTTAGTGCTCAAACCAATTGAACTATTGTAGTGGACCAGTGGTTGGCTCCATATTAACAGATATAGGCAGCTCTAATACATTTGAAGAAATAAAGTCAAGCGGTCCCGCAGGTGACTAAGTTCAAGTATCTAGGATCGTTTGTCCAGAGGGATGGGGAGATAGATAGTGACGTTGCCCACCGCATCCAGGTCGGATGGTGTAGGTGGAGAGCTGCCACTGGAGTATTGTGCGATAGGAGGTTCCCAACAAAATTGAAAGGGAAATTTTATAGGGTTGCAATTAGACCTGCTATGTTATATGGAACCGAATGTTGGGCCATTAAGGAAGTACAGGCACGCAAGATGGAGGTAGCAGATATGAGAATGCTAAGATGGATGTGTGGCCACACAAGGTTAGACCGGATAAGAAATGATGTTTTTAGGGAAAGGTTACAAGTAGCTAGTATTTCAGATAAGATAAAGGAGGGAAGATTGAGATGGTTTGGGCATGTGAAGAGGAGGCAGACGATAGAACCAGTTAGAGTGGTTGAAACCCTCGAGGTGGAGGGGAGGAGGAGTAGAGGCAGACCCAAAATTACTTGGGATGAGCGGATTAGGCAGGATTTGCAAAAATTGCACCTCTCTGAGAACATGGTCCATGATAGGAGCTCGTGGAGACGTAGGATTAAGGTTAAGGATTTCTAGGAAAGGGTACAATTGTGTTTTTAGGTGTAGTGGAGTGTATGGTCGTACATAAGTAACTATGTGTATAGGATGTTTTGTACAGTTGTGTATCTAGGTGTAGTGTATGGTCGTAAATATGTAACTATGTGTATAGACTGTTTGTGTTGTCATATTTGTTCTGTTCTACCATGCACTATTTTGCAACTCATACTACATTGGTAGCTTCATACACATATACACACACACCCCATGCTCTATTTATTTCTTTCCTGGGTGTTTTGGAGCCGAGGGTCTCTCTGGAAGCAGCCTCTCTATCCCTAGGGGTAGAGGTAAGGTGTGCCTACATCCCACCCTCCCCAGACCCTACAAATAGCTTTGCTCTTTGTGGGATTTTAATGGGTATGATTGATTGATTGATTGATTGATATTTTACTGTCTTATATAGTAATTTATAAATAAAATTCATAATAATTTCTTGTGTATCTTATAAGTTGACAAATGTAATACATTATCCCTATCTTAATTTGTAACTTTCTCAACACTCACAAATACACTGTTCAATTTTGTATAATTTTGAATGCTCTATGTACTACTACTAGCTGCACAATCCTTTAACTTCCACATGCTTCGCCTTGTTATTATTAATGTTGAAACAAACGATTGGTGGTTTTATATCTTTATAATAATGTTTAATTATACGTTTAACTAGTACTACAGATTTATCTGTTTTGACCCGTTACCTAACCCCACTTAACTTTGCCACCTCATATGCAAAACATGATAGATAATCATTAGACAGTTTGTAGCAAACAAAATTACTTGAAAACAAGAAATCTGGTATACTATTCAAATTAGTTGGGTTCTATATACCACCAAGTTGCATTTGGAATAACTTATATTTACATGTTAAAACTGAGAACAATACCTATTTGTTTGTCAAGTACTTCTCCCTTGTGAAATATGCATGTCTTCCTCCGATTTAAATTTTCAATATTTACTATTTTGAAGCCATTTTGGGTATTTTAATATACAAGTTAAGTTTTTTTTTCCCCAAAGGTTTCAACTTGCCTACGGAAATTTTCATGGGGCGAAGAGAGCATCGGGTTGTGGCTTTTTCTTTTTGAAGCGCGTATCCATCTAGTTGAGATCAGCATCATGTGAATTTTTCGCACAGTGGATTTTTCATTATGATGAAAAAATGTTTTCAATTTGCATCCTCGACCGACGTGTGGAAAACAAAACTTGGAAATGCTGTGGTGATATCCCTGAATAATTTGAAATTTAAAACACAAAATCAGATGACTATGAATAAGATGGTTCATGACTCAAATTAATGTAATTTGTGGCAATAGTTGTGTTTGTATAGGTGGTAAGATGGACTGAAACACTTTTTTGTCCAGTTTTTTTAAAGTTTATTTAACTAAATCGTTAATTATGACTTCTAAAACAATATTATTACAATCTAAACCATTGAAAAAGAAAGAAACCTTGAACGGCTTTCTCAACAAGTTCCACCCATTTGACCAGTTTCTAAATTATCCGATTTGGCTGTTTGAAATGTGAAAACTTGCATCATATCATATTTACCCAACCAAAGAGATTAATATTTAATATCAAACATACCCATTTTAATTTTAATACTCAAAATGTCATATTGACCCATTTCATTATGTACAACGTACGATATGACCAATATACCCTTTTCTTTATCCTTACGCTCTAAAATTTCATATCCTAATGCAAGTTTTAAAAAAGGTATAAATGTCACAAATTTGAAAATCGGTATGCCTGATATTATGATCTTTTGTTGAGTAAATACGATACTATACCAAGTTTGTACGGAGATATATGGAATTAACCCTTAAAACATAACCCAAATCAACTACTTCATAAGTAAACGAGTCCAAATTACCACCTCTACTATTAACATAGGAAAAAACGAATTTAGGACGAAGAACAGTGACATACGCAAGGTAAGGAAGAGTCATGTTCTTTAGAAGGCCGGGATAACGAAGGACAAACTCTTTCCATTCCTCCTTACAAATCTTACCATCTCCATCAGCATCCGCATCAACAAATGTCTGCAATAACCATCACCATTATCATCATCGTCTTTTATCTTTTATTGGTTACTTGAGTATTTATTGGTTACTTGAGTAAATATAGAGGAATGTTAACAAATTTAGGAGGATCTTACTTTGTCAATAATAGCCTCAAGAAGATCATCTGATAAGGTCATCTCGGATTCTATTAATATTGCTATGAGCATCTGCTTCACCTATACAAAAATAAAACGCAAATTGAGCCCCATACATGATATCCGTTAGATACTTAAATATTACAGCATACTCACTTCCTCTCGCTCAATATACCCCGTCTGTCTTAGATCATAGAGCCTAAAAGCAACTGCAAGAAATTAAATAAATCTTTAGGGGTTACATCTTTTATGATATGGGGTCTCACTGGAAGCAGTCTCTCTAATCCTACGGGGTAGAGGTAAGGTTGTCTACAACTCTACATCTACCCTCCTCATACCCTACCTTAGCTTTGCTGTTGGTGGGATTCCCTGAGTATGATGATGATGATGATGATCTTTTATGATATATAATTTAGAGAAAATCATGAAAGTAGCCATATTTCTGAGTGTGTATACCTCTATGGTCAAGTCAGAACAATTTTACACATATATAGTTGTCAATTGTGGCTATAGCGCTCGCTCTAGTGCGCTACGTAGCGTATAGGTCATATGTCGCCATATTTCTGAGTGTGTATACCTCTATGGTCAAGTCAGAACAATTTTACACATATATAGTTGTCAATTGTGGCTATAGCGCTCGCTCTAGTGCGCTACGTAGCGTATAGGTCATATGTCGCTATATAGTATATAGTGATAAATAGCGACATTTTCATTTTTTTTTCTCATCTCCACCGCTCGATACCTCAGGTTTGGTCTTATAACATGTATTTTTCTATATATTCCTCATCTCCACTGCTCGATAACATGTATTTTTTGTTTCTCTACTTTATCGCTAAGCATGAAATAGTGGGAGCTATTTCGTCGCTGTCGCTACGTAGCATATAGGTAGCTTGTCGCTATTGACCGCTATTCACTATCGACAACTATGGTCATGAGATATGTGAATCTACTTTACTCACCTAAACTCTAAATATTATCATTCTACAAACATATAATGCATACACTGGTACACACGAGAATAACAATACATACTCGAATCCATGCGCGATATGGTGTCACGTATCACATTAGTTTATTTCATTATTTTGGGAAAAAAATTTATACGCGAGTAAAAGTAGATACATGACTCTGAGTCGCGTATCTTATGGTTAAACGAGTGATATGTTTCTGACATGACTATATAGGTATAACACACTAAAAAATGGCTACATCGTGCTTTTCTCTACTTTTTTATTATTTATAAAAGATTGAAAGTATAGCTTTAACATCTTACATTTTATTTTATCTTCTGTAGGTGCATTGGGATGGAAGATACTTAGAGCATGGACAAATTCCTCAAACTCAATCACACCATTCTGCTTTTCATCAAAAAGATCGAAGACCTATGAAAATGGCAGTTTGGTAACTATAATGTATGGTAAAATGAGGGATATAGCCCGTCAAAAAATAGATTAACCAAAATAGGACAGATTAAAACATTTTTTTAACAAAGCATCTACCCGGTCCAAAAATAAATTCTCGCCCTGAGGGGTATTGAATAGTGCTAACCGGAGCTCTTCCTGCATACAAGCAAACATCGAATTATTAGAATTGTGTGTAGACAATGATGCAATAAGCAAGCATATTCATAATACGGAACAAATGTTATGTCCGTTTTAAGTTGGCCCTTTTCGGTCCAAATACGAGTCTGCTAGTTCCTGACTTTCTAGATCATATCCGTATCATATTTACTCCTGCACTTGGATGAAAACTAGAAAGTATACCTTGTGTATCAATCCATCATCAATAATGGAGGAACTCAAGCTTTTAAATAGTTCAAAAAGCGCCTCCACTTCATTAACAGTAACTGCAAAGAACATAGAGAATGCGTAAAAGGTAGTTCTCGAAACATTCTTATCTCATGCCACATGATTGCTAGAATAGAAACAAGAAAGCATGTGTGCCATTAGGACGTATCATCCAAATCACAACGCAACTTTTATAAAAAAAATTATTTGCACAACTAATTTGATTATACTAATTGAGTTGCATAAAAACCGGGCACCTCAGTTACAGTATCCTCCTCTATTACATAAACAGACGTCCACTTTTGAGGAAACGTACAAACTACTAGGGGTGGCAGTTTCAGACACGGCTTGAAACACAACTCGGGAATAATAAGGTTTTGGGCTGGCAATCTGGCATATATAAGCATTTAAAAAAACGGGTCGTGTTCGGGTTGACTTGTTTAACCGTTTAATTAAACAGGTCGATCCGCCAAGCTATTTAATTAAACATGTCTATCCTCTAACAAGTTTATGACCCATTTAACCCTTAACATACAACCAACCAACCTGTTTGACACGTTTAGAACTTGATTATTACCCGTTTGACACGTTTAGACAAATGGGTTAAACGGGTTGTGTTCAGGTTACAGATCTTATTTGGTTGACTTAAAATTTAAATTGAATGTATTAATTTTGAAGCTAATACTACTTCAGTTGACCTTATATAAGTCAAACCAAACCAAACATGAAATTGAAGACTTGATTTATACTTAAAAGTTAAAACTGAATTCTAAATCACAGAAATTGATGAATCGACAAGAAGATGAAAAGTTACAAACAATTAGATCCAGAAGCAAGACGAGAAAGCTGATGATGATGAAAGCGAAGTTTCTTGGAAACAGAAGGGGGGTTGAAATTGAAGCAACCAGAGAAGGTGAATAATATGACTTCAGCTATCATAATAATGGGTGTAAATGCAGCGCAAATCTTGTCTCCAATGCTTAATGATGAGCTCCATCTCTTTACAAAACAAACAAACATTCGTTCAAACACACACAAAATAATAATAATAATAGTAAAAGAATTAGAGGGGAATTGTACCGATGAATCATCTGATGTGTTCATCATGCCCCCTGATGCAAGATGGTTTCAGCAGCTCATCAAGAATTGAAAACCATGGAGAGAGATAGAGAGAGAGACAGATGGAATTAAAGTCATGAGAAAGATTGTATCGTTACATGTAGAGCTGGCATTACTTATGTTTATATTTTTAGATAACCATGAAAGTAGTCTTTATTAATTCTTTAGATAACCATGTAGGGTGGAGATACAATAGGAATTTTTTTTTTTTTTTTTTTGAACGGCAAATTTGGATCACTGACGGACCACTGGAGTATCATCGTGCCACCAGCGGAACCACCCGATCATATCCATCTCCACTAGGCAATAATGCCTATACACCAATTCAGGAGGAAACCCAATAAATCTGGGAAAAACCCCCCTTGTGGGAATCGAACTCAAGACCTAATGGTCATAAGCCTTATCCCACCCCCAAGATACCACTAGGCTATAATGTCATGGGTGATACAATAGGAAGTTTATTTGGTTAGGAAGGTTAGGAAGTGATCTTGACCATCCATTAAGTTAATCAATGGCAAAGATTAAATCAGGGAAATTGAAGGAAAGAAAAGAGGCGTGAGTTTGTTTAGTGGCATTCTAGTCAATCCAAGCAAATAGTTTCTCTCTCCTCCAATTCCCTCCATTTTTTAAACGTTAATAACTCTTTCATACGACATTATTTTTTTATAAAAATTGCACAAAAAAACGAGCGTTTTTTTATCTTTAAAACGAGTATACTATTGCTATATTTTCAAAAAAAAAAAAAAATTAAAACCCAGTTGCGTAAAACGCAATAGAAAACCCCCAGTTACGTAAAACGCAATGAAAAAAAACCTAAAAATGACATTTTTCTAAAACGCAATGCACAAAAAACACAAAGAAATGATTTATTTGTAAAACGCAATGGCCAGAAAACACAAAGAAATGTCTTATTTCTAAAACGCAATAGCCAAAAAACTCAAAAGAAAATGTACTTTATAAAACGCAATGGACTAAAAACACATAAAAATGTGTTTTACCTAAAACGCAATGCACAAAAAACACATAAAAATATGTTTTACCTAAAAGACAATGCACCAAAAACACAAAGAAATGTCTTATTTGTAAAACGCAATGGCCAGAAAACACTTAAAAATGACTCATTCTAAAACGCAATGGACTGAAAACACCTAAAAAATGTGTTTTACCTAAAACGCAATGACTAAAAACACTTCAAAAAATGTGTTTTACCTAAAACGCAATGACTAAAAACACTTAAAATGTGTTTTTTCTAAAACGCAATAGCCAGAAAACACATAAAACTCTCTTATTTCTAAAACGCAATGGACATATAAAACTGTCTGGGAACTGTCTGTGACTGTGAACTGTCTGAATTGTCAACGAATTACTGTCTTCGAAATGAGCCAATTTCTGGAAAATTAATTTTTCTGATGATTTTTATTACAGCAATTTAATCAGAAAAATGTGTTTTAGCTCAACCCCAGCCAGGGGCTCTGCCCCTTGGACCCCGCCTGGGGCTGCCGCCCCTGGGACCCCGCTACCAGGGGCGCTGCCCCCGGACCCCCGCCATGATCGTAAAACACAATGAGTAAATCGAAAACCCAGATCGTAAAAATGAAATTAAAGAATTTCTTACATGGATCGAAGTGATTTCTTCAACAATTGACGAAGTTTGAATTATAGAAACACTTATCAGCGCTCGAATCGAACGAATCGAGTGATTATCTCCAAAATCACCCGAAAAACACAAGATTTTTTATGAAATTAAACTGGGTTTTCTTCAAAAAAAAGCTGAAGAACACGTTGATCAGGTGTTTGAATCATTGATTTGTAATGAAAATCGCACTATAATGTAGTGATTATTGAGATAGAAAGTGAAGAAATGGTTGAAGATGGTGGGTTTTGAAAATGGTGGGTTTTGAAGTTACTGGGTTTTGAAAAGGAAGAAGAAAGGGTTGGATTGACTAAAATACCCTTCCTCTTTATTTTAAATGTTGCCACATGTCCTAATCCTATTGCTTCCTACACTTCCTAGCCAAAATAAACTTCCTATTTGATCTTTTCCCTAACGATGTAATGTCAAATACAAACATAAAATAAATCAAAAAAGGATTGTAATTGATTTTAAACTAGGGTTAAGATTCACCCGCGTTGCGGCGCGGGTACATCGTAATTGAATGTATTAGTCTAAACGTTATATGATGCATTAACCGTATGAAAACACACATTTCGACGTATCCAGTTGAACTCAATGTAACATGTATAAGCATTGTGATTGGATCAAACGTAAAGTAAATCAAATTCATATCGAACAATCATAACGTATTATATGTGACCCAACTCATACATCGTAAAAATAAAAGAGATAAAATGGTAAAAATTACATTGAACGAAAAGCAGACTAAAATCGTTGAACCACACACACCCGTTACAGTGTGTTAATGCGAAGAAATTAACCAGAAACGTAAAACGTAGAAAATAATAACTTAGTCGATCTAGGACTCCCCCGTTGCGACAAACTTTTCAAAAGGGAAAAAATGGACGCGTTGCGACGAGTCTGTCAAATATGAAAAAATAGAGCAAAAAACGTTGAACCTCACATGCACGCTACGAAATGTTAACTCGCAAAATTTAGAACGAAACGTAAAATGAAAAACTTGCGAAAGATAAAAAGTATGGGGGACCAAAGTTGTAAATAATAAAGTGTTGTGTTAAATTATAAAAGACCAAAAACTTTGGGTTAAAAGTAAAAAAAAAAAAAAAATAGGAAAAATTACACTTTTCGTCCTTTATGTTTGTACCTAGTTGCAATGGATGTCCTTTACCTTTAATATTTACAGCCACAGTCCTTTTTTTTGAAAACTCGTTACACATTTCGTCCTTTAACACTAACCAGGTTAAAATTTTCAGTTAAGTCTATTTACTTAAGGGCAGTTTAGTCTTTTTACTTAATAATATAGAGTATTAATAAAATAAAATCAAATCAAATATAAATACTCATTTTCTCTTTCAGTCTCTCTGTCACTCTTTCTCCTCTCAATCTCTCTCCCCTTTCTCTCTCTATTCAGCCAACCTCCATCACCACCACTACATCCAGCCACCACCATCGTATCCAGAAACCGCCACCACCAAATCCGTCCACCAAGCACACAAAGACAAACCTAATGCCATTTACGATACCCTTCAACTCACAACCAGTCACCTCATTTGACTGTATCACCAGAGCTGTTCTTAGATCCCCTGCTTCTTTGGGTTCGAGGACTGCTCTTATGTGATATCCAGCGACCACCACCACCCTTAGACGGACAGATAACAGAACCAACAAACCTCTCTCACCTCTTCAGACCCCTGAAACCCTCGTTCACTACAGGGGCAAATCTGCTGCAATAGTTTCCCCAAATCTCAAATTTAAAGGAAAATTATATGAACCATCACCTGTAATCGAAGAAATCAAACTCCAGCTTCTTTAATCCACACTCAGCCATAGTCTCTTTCTCTCTAATAAAACAATCACTCAACCACCGCCTTAGTCCACCAGCGCCACCGCCTGTAACATCACAACCACCATCATCAGAGCTACACAACCACCACACTCTGGATCTAGTCTGTAACATCACAACCACCTGTAACATCACCACCACTATCATTGGAGCCCTAGATTTTCTGGATCTACAAACCCCGCCGGCACCGCCTGTGACATCACCACCACCATCAATCGGAGCCCTAGATTTTCTGAAATTTCTCAATCGGAAATCATGGTTACCTCTGTATACAGATCGATCTCCTCCATCTATCTCCGCCGATCGGAGGTTAGTGGCGGCTCTGTATACATGTGACCCACTACAAAGTTGAAATACCTCCAGCCATTGAAGATGTATTCAGAACATCGTTTTCATAAGTCCTCCAGCCATTGAAGATGTATTCAGATCTTCCGCTCATCTGCAGCGATGATGTTGGTGGTGGTGCATCAGTGGCGGTAGTGTAGGGACTGTAGCGGCAACAGTTGGTTGTGGTGACAAGTGGTTGTCTTGGTGGATGGTGATGGTGGGGCTTGCAGGACAGATTTGGTGGTGGTGTTTGATGGGATACGGTGGTGGCGATGGGGCTTGGCTAGCAGAATTTTGGAACCCTAATTTGGGAAGTTAGGTGAAAGAGGGGCTTATAAGGTGGGAAAGAATCAGGGGTAAAATTACCATTCTACCCTCATGTGCAAGGCACATGATTAAACTTAACTGAAAATTTTAACCTGGTTAGTGTTAAAGGACGAAATGTGTAACGAGTTTTCAAAAAAAAGGACTGTGGCTGTAAATATTAAAGGTAAAGGACATCCATTGCAACTAGGTACAAACATAAAGGACGAAAAGTGTAATTTACCCAAAAAAATAAAAGGGGTTAAAATACAAAATATGAGATGTTTGGGTTAAAAGTGAAAAATCAAGTTTTTTTTTTTGAAAAACTCCTAAAGCTTGGGGTACAACTCCTAATGCACAAAAAACTTGCTAATTTATATTTGGAATAATTTGGAGGTTGAGACTAGAGATTAGTTTTAGAGAGAAAAAAAATTAATGAAAGGAAAATCTTATATTTATGGATTTTCTTTCTCTAGATGCAAGTCACATGTCAATTACCCCAACAATTTAAAACGTCCATAACTTTTTCATACGACAACTTTAAAAAAAATCACCATGATAACGAGCGTTTTTTATCTTTAATATGAGTATGATATTTCATATAAAAATAAAATAAATGTTAGGATCTGAGTTTACTTGTTTGTGTTGTTTTATAAGCAATGTAAGATGAAGGAGATAAACAGATGATAATTGCAGCGGAAATGAAGGAAAAACTTTATAACACAAACAAGGAAAGAAAAGCTTTCATCATATATACTTTGTGTCGAATGATTTGATTATAAAAGATTCAACGTATTCATGAACACTCCCCCCCCCCCCTCAGCTTGAGCTCACAATGTTAGTTCGTACAAAATGCAAGTGTGTGAAAGAGCTAATAGAACAGTACAAGCATTGTCTATTTATAGTACAATCCTAAACACTACAACATCTTTGCTGACATCACCTAGACAGTGACAGCTAACAATCTTAACAACCTCTAAACGCTGATGATTACAGACACTGTTACATTTAAACACTGATTATCTAAACTACTGATGAATGCTATCCGCTTATGGGCTCAACCACTGATGAAGACTGAGCATTGCTTTCCATGAAGGTTGATTAGGCCTTTAACTTCCAGCAGTTCTTTGACTTCAACAGATGATAGGTCTTTAACAGACTTTAGACTTCAGCAGTTCTTTGTATATAATAGACTTTAAGTATCAGCAGAGTTTAGAGATCATCAGATGTTGGGTGCCACTGCCATTAGAGGGAAAAGGAGTTCAAAGCACTGTTATTTAGGATCAACTGTTGCAGATAGGTTTTGGCTTTGTATCATCTGTTCTTCAGGAAGGATCACATGAGCCAACAATCTCCTCTAGAACAGATGATGCCAAAACTCTTCATTATTCTGATCTTTATTCCCTCATCAACAGTTCCCGGATTTTTCCTTTGAATTGGAGTTCAAAATCCAAAGAATTTGTGTCTTCTTCATCCCTGTGCAGTTGAAGATTCAATAAATCTTGAAGGTCACCTGCATTCAGACCATATGCAGCCTTCCTTGACAGCTTTTCAACAATAACATCAGACCTGATCAGAGTCAATATGTGGGTATCCTTGTCAGACTTCCACTTTAGTATTTTTAGATGTGATGGCTTTTTTGGGATGAGATTTATTAGAAATGAGTTTGGGGACTGAGGTCTGCTTGCAAACTGTTTGAGTGTTTCTGTTATTTGAGCAGCAAGCTGGTTTGCAACATCCTCTGGTCCAAATTGAAGTTGATTTCTGATGGCCTCTTTTCTGTGTTCAGCATACCTCTTTTCATCTTCCTCGTCTATCTGCTTTTGCCTTTTTAAATGATTTAAGGCACTGATGGGTAAAGCAGAGGATGAAAGCAGCTTTTTAGGGGCATGGGTCTGCTTGGGCCAACCAGCAGTGGTTTCAATATACACTGGCTTTTGAGGAATAGTTGGATCTCTCTTTCTGAGCTCTTCTAACCTTTTATAGGTTTCATCAACATTCTGCTTAGACCATCTTGCAATTGATGATATCCAGCAGCAACAAGTTCTGATCTCTTTCTTTTGTACCTCAGAACCTCATCTTGATCAACTTTCTTGTACTTGCTCCAATTTGGTGCAGTTTTCTTCATTTGAGGATCTTTGGTCATCACTGTGATTCTGTTAATTTCTTCTTTGAGATCATCAAGAGACTAGTCTTTGAATTTATATTTATTGGCTTTGTAGGGCTTTGTTTTCATGATGAGAGCCAAGTAATCATCCCATAATTCCTCTTGAAGTTCAGCACTTGGTGGCAACTCTGACATGGTTTTACTGAGGTCACTAGCAAAGTCTTCAAGTTTCCTGACTTTGCTAAGCCCATGTTGCATGAGACCTTGGTATTTCCTGTCTCCTAACCCTTTACTCTCTTCTTTTGCTATAAGCTCTGCTTGTTTGGCTTTTAACTTTAGGTATTCATCCATATTCTAAGGAGTTCTGAAGCCAAGTAGAGATGGGAATGTTCTTTTGGATGGATCCTCTTCTTTGTAAAATGATATCATTTCATCTTGGACTACAAGCAGTTCCAGAGGATATTGAGTTGCCAATGGAATGACACGTGGGATGTAACCAGTGGGTGGATGATCAAGTGGGTTTGTTTGTGGAGATGATAAGGGTGGAATGATTGGAACAGATGATAAGGGAATGGGTGATGGAATTTCTCTTTCTTCTTCATGCACCACAAATTTCCTTTTTCTAGCATAAGCAAACTTTGGAGGAGGAGGAGTTTTTAAAGGAGAATGTGGTTTGGGTGAAAAGGTTGTTTGTGAAGGGAATGGAGGAGGCAGTGGTTTGGCTAACAACTGCTGAAACCACTGGTGTCTCAACAGATGTTGCCTTAACATCTGTTGACGCTTTTGATGCATCAACATCTGTTGGTTTTGTTGAGGATGGTGGTGGTTATAAAGCTGTTTTCTGCTTCTTTTGAGGTGGTTTTTGTGGTGATGGTTTTTGAGGTGAAGGTTTAGGTTTGGATGCAGCAGTGGTTGGCTTTTTAGAAGCAGTTCTTTTAGAGAATGTGGCAAGTGGTGGTGTATTGTTTCTGAAAGATTTTCTTCTATCAGAAGTTCCAATGTTTTTTGTGCTTGGTTTTCTCTTTTCCTCTTATCCTCCAGTTCCTTCTTAAAAACATCTGCTTTGCTCTCTACTGTATCTTTTCTTTTATGCTTTTCAACAATCTCTGGTTGGCTTTTTAGAAGCAGTTCTTTTAGGGAATGTGGCAAGTGGTGGTGTATTGTTTCTGAAAGATTTTCTTCTATCAGAAGTTCCAATGCTTTGTGCTTGGTTTTCTCTTTTCCGCTTATCCTCCAGTTCCTTCTTAAAAACATCTGCTTTGCTCTCTGTTGTATCTTTTCTTTTCTGCTTTTCAACAATCTCTTCATCTGTTTGGACATTAAGGGTCTCATCAACTCCCTTTTTCTTTCCAACATCAGATTTTCAGTAGATTTAGCAGAAGTGTCTTTGGCAGATTTCGGCTTTTGTTTTGGCTGACCTTTTGGTTTAGCTTTTGGATCAGCATACAATTTTCTCAGGGAATCATTCTCCCCCTTTTTGGCATCATCCTGGTCTTCTTTTTCAAACACAGGTACAGGGGAAGTGCCAGTTAACTTAACAAGGGCTTCTTTGATACCCCGGATATCTACCTGAGTGTCTTTGTATCTAGCTTCAACCATAACCCTGATCAACTCCATGTGGGTGTTAGGTTAAATTTCAGCCAACTCTTTTTGTGCAGCAAGTAGTGGTTGCACTGAATTCCAAAGCTCTTGAGAGAGTTGCTGATGGCTAGGCTGACTTTTGGAAGCATCCACCAACTGCTTCATCAGATCTTTCATTTCCCCAACAGTTGTTTTAATGGATGACATTCTCTCCGTCAAATCTTTGTATTTTAATTCATCACCTAACTTAATAGGATCATCTGAATTCCCACCAGAGGTGGTTGTATCTGCTTTTATGACAGGAGTAGATTTCAAATCATCATTAGCAGATGCCCCTTTTTCTCGGTACTGGGGACTTCCCTCTGCATCAGTGGTTACCTTGGTAGCCACAGCAGTGGTTGCCTTCAAGGGAGTCTTAGAGATGAAACTACTGTCCAAATGTAGATCAGTGGATCCAACATTTGTAGTAGCTGCTCCACTTGAAATACCTTCAAGAATTTTGTGAAATTCAAGAGGTGTAGCCTCCTCAACTGTTTGTGGGATAGCTATTTGAACAGGTTCAGACACAGGTATTGTTGAAGTTATACTCTCAGTAATGTGTTGGTGAGAGGGGCTGCTAATTGTTTGATTGTCAATAGCTTCAAACAGTGGTATAAAAGTTGGTGGAATAGGATATGTGGGGAGTGGTGATGAAAGAGATATTGCCCCGGGAGAAGGGCTTTTAAACATACTTTCAAGTGAAGGTAATGTTTCATATTGTGGTGTCCCTGTGCTTACAACATGTTCCTTTTGTGAGGAATCATGAGGAGTTAGGTTTTCAGGTTGAGATCTTTCCAACTATTGTGAGGAAGTAGAAACAGTGGTTTCTAGTGACATTTGTGTTGTCACAGGGTTAACCTCTGGGATCTCATCTTCCAGAGGACCCTTATTTGTGGGTTTGGTGTTCTTTTTGTATCTGGATTGGTCTTTTTGGGTTTAGATGGTGGGGGTTCACAGCAGTGGTTGTGGTGCTGTGATCACCATGAACAATGGGCTCGGCAACAGAAGTTTGAGGAGCAAATGTGGACTCGTCTAAAATTTTCTCAGACTTCTTTGCTTTTATTTTAGAAACATATGACTCTTTGGCCGTTAGGCGAGTAAAAGTTTCAGATGAAATACTGTTCATTTTGAAAGGTGTTCCTTGCTCAAAAGCTTTTTGTGGAACATGTTTTTACAAATAATAGCTCAAAAATCTTGGGAAGAAGAGAAAAGCATTCTTCCCATTTTTAATGTTTTTCAAATTATTAACCAAATCTGTAAACAGTGCTTGGGAGTAGTTAAAAATAGTTTTTGTCATAATTGCATACCTCAAGTACTGTATTTTCAAAGGAATTTCATTAAAAGCAGTGGTTTTATTTGAAAGATAAGTTAACAGGGTATGGAACAGGAACTTCATAGGTGGTGGAAAATTTGGTTTAAACATGGTAGCTTTAGTCAACTATCCATCATAACCCCTTTCAATCAAGTCTGTTTAAAATTCATTTTTGGGAAAGAAGTTTTACCTGCCAGGTCATTCATCTAAAATGTTTCTGAGATGGTAGTGGGGGTAATGGCAACTAAGATACCGCCAACTTTTGAAGTTATACCAAATGGTTCACCCTTTTGTTCTTCAAGTTCAGCATTTGACCAAAAATCTCTGAGGGTGTCTTGGTAAATCGGTGCATTAGCTGTGACACTGTGAGAAGTGTTTTGTATTTTGAGGATGACAAAATGTCAATTATTGAGTGAAAGTCTATATTTTTGTTAGCTTTCTCTAAGGTACAAAGGTAATTATGAGGGTGTTTGATGATTAGAGCCGTGGTCGGAACTTTAGAATTTGCGAGAGGTTGAAGAAGAAGTGAAGAAAAAGATGGAAACCGTTTTGGAGAATTTTGAATTCGATACGGCAAGTAAATCTCTGTTTGGGATTTAATCGTGGTTTTATAAAGGGAAAAAGTGAATGCTGACGTGGCAGCGGTTTTAAAGATCGGACGGTTAACATCTGCCCACGTGGCAACCTCTGATGAAAAAGTGGATAACAGTTGTTTGGAAACCACTGTTGGGAAACAACAGTGGTTGGAGACAGTGTATATGAACCAGTGGCTGATTTTAAGTCAATCAGTGGATAGACATCAGAGGTTGAAACCACAGTTGTTTGGTCAAACAGTGGCCAACAAAGGATGTGAAAATAGAGGTTGTCTTTCAGCAGTGGGTGAATTTTCAACCAATCAGAGGTTTAAAACATCAGTGGTTATGAACAGACTTTTAAAGATTTATGAAAAAATTATTTTAAGCTATTTTTAAGGATGAGTTTTTGATTTTCTGAAAACATTTTAATGCTTTTTTTTCAAGGAAAAGAAGTTTTTGCCTTCTAATCCAAGTTGAGCATGCCAATTCTTGAGATCAAACTTTCAAAGGTAGATGTGTCTAATGCTTTTGTTAGCACATCTGCCAGTTTATCTTTTGTTGGAACATGATGAAGAGAAATCAAACCTTTTTCATAGGAATCCCTCACAAAGTGATGTCTGATATCAATGTGTTTGGTGGTTGAATGGGATACTGGATTTTTGATAATATTTTCAGCTGCTTGACTGTCCAACATAAGAGGAGTCTTTAGAGCAGTTATACCAAAATCCAGTAACTGGTTTTGAAGCCACAACAGTTGGGCTATACAGCTTGCAGCAGCAATATACTCTGCTTCAGCAGTGGATGTGGAAACAGCTGCTTGCTTTTTGCTTTTCCAAGACACTAAGTAGTTGCCTAGGAATTGACACCCTCCTGATGTAGACTTCCTGGTGGTGTTGCATCCAGCAAAATCACTATCTGAATAACCTGAAAGCTTGACATTCCCATTAGTAGGATACCAGATACCAAGTGTAGGAGCACCTTTTATGTATCTGAATATTCTTTTCACAACAATGAGATTAGACTTCCTAGGTGCTGACTGGGATCTGGCACAGACACATGTTGCAAACATGATGTCTGGCCTTGATGCAGTTAGGTACAATAAAGACCGAATCATGCTTCTGTATAATGTTTGATCAACTAAGTCATCTTTTTCATCAGACATGACAAGCTTTGTGGTTGCCATGGGTGTACTACATGGTTTGCAATCATTCATGTCAAATTTGTTTAAAAGATCTTTTACGTATTTGCTTTCATGAATGAAAGTTCCATTTTGCAATTGCTTAACTTGGAGACCAAGAGTCACGGCCCCCGACCCGGTTTTACCCGGTTCAGAAGCCGCGGGTCAGAAACCCGTGGTATTGGTGTTTAATTTGGCAGCGGAAATTTTAACAGGATCATTATACTAAAAACACCCAATTATTTTATTTCAAGTTTCGGGATAAACCCCGTAATTTACAATAAATGAATTTCACTGGGAAATCCCCTGATTACAAAAACATGTTTATTTATTTACTGAGCCACTTCATTCAAGCGGGAGTGCTATGCGACACTTTTCCTTGTTCACAGTAAATCACCTGAAACATGTTTAAAAAGATTTTATTATCGGGAAATACTGGCGAGTCATTCAATTGGTACAAAACGGCACATTGTTATAAATTACAGTATTAAGAGTTTTTACATTTGCCTTTATCTATTAATTATCTGGTCCAGTTGTCACTCGACCGGATCTATGACTGTGGCCATATCACTAATTAGGCTCGCCCACCTAAAAGTGATAAATTAGTAATAATGTGCACATACCCCCACTTACTGCCAGTAATTAAAGATTCGCAAAGACTTAATCCCTGTACTTATAACTGGAAAACATTTAGGGTTTTACAAAGCAACTTTGATAAAAACAGAATGACTCACATTGCAGGTTTAAATGGACAGAGTCCGCCTATTGATTAAGCCTGGTAACCTAGTTAAAATAACAATGCAAACGAACTAGGTCAGTAACTTAATTCAACATTTACGATAAGTTCACGAGATCGAAACCCTCACGACGAATGACAAAGTATAGCCCGTATTCAGGCAGCACTTAAACATCCATCGAATCGGTTTTAATCGATCGAACATTGTATCGTAGCAGTGATCGAGTTATTACCCTGTTGTCGCCGCAGAGGTTCGGGATTTGAGTGTTTTTAGAAAGATCAGAGCACAAAGTAACGTAGAAAACGAATTTTCACGTCGTAACATACATTCCATGCAAGTGCCAGGCCCCTGAGTTATATACTGATTTTTGGCCTCCCCCACGTGTCGCGCCAGGTTCCCTAGACCTTGGCGCGTGTCGCGACAGCGACCCACCTAGGCTAGGGGTGCCTGGTGTCCTGCTTAGCCTTGCTGAGTTGTTAAAACTCAAAAATTCGTTTTATTTTTCGTTTTATGTGGATAATCATCAATTAGGGGATACCCCCCTTGAGTTTTAGGGGGTCCGGATCCTAGTTTCGCCTGTTTTAAAAATTTATGGGTCATGCCATACTACTTGGGGGTCTCAATTAGGGTTTCCTAATGTGCATTAATAAAATAATAAATCACAATTTAGGCAAGGGTTGTTACATCCTCCCCACCTTGTTTAAAATCTCGTCCTTGAGATTTATTGGAACAAGTAAGGGTACTTTCGCTTCATTTCTGATTCCAGTTCCCATGTATACTCTGGTCCTCTTTTCGAATCCCATTTTACTTTGACTAGCACCAATCTCTTATGTTTGAGGTGTTTGACTTTTCTGTCTTCTATTTGGAGAGGTTTCTCAACAAATTTCAACTTTTCGTTGACCTCTATATCTTGAAGAGGTACTACCAGTGATTCATCAGGTAAACACTTCTTAAGATTGGATACATGAAATACATCATGTACCCCAGCTAGCTCTTCTGGTAGCTGTAATTGGTGGGCAACTAGTCCTATTCGTTGGGTAATTGTGAATGGTCCTATGTACCTTGGACTCAGTTTCCCTTTCTTATCGAATCGAACTACCCCTTTCCAAGGAGAAACTTTCAATAGTACCTTGTCTCCAACTTGAAATTCTAATGGCCTACGTCGATTATCTACATAACTCTTCTGGCGATCGCGAGCCGTTTTTAGTCTTTCTTTGATTTGAGTTATCTTTTCATTGGTTTCCTGTACAATATCGGGACCTGATAATTGACTCTCTCCTATTTCTGCCCAACATACTGGAGTTCGACACTTTCGTCCATAAAGTGCTTCGAACGGGGCATCCTTGATGCTTGTATGATAACTATTGTTATAGGAGAATTCTATTAATGATAAGTGGTCATCCCAATTCCCACCGAAGTCGATTACACATGCTCTGAGCATGTCTTCTAAGGTTAGGATCGTCCTTTCACTTTGTCCATCTGTTTGGGGATGGTATGCAGTACTTAAATTTAGTCGGGTCCCCATTGCTTCTTGGAAACTTGTCCAGAAATGCGAAGTGAAACGACTATCCCTATCTGATACAATGGAGAGTGGAACTCCATGTAGTGATACTACCTCGTCTACGTATAATTTAGCCAATCTTTCCATACTAAAGGTTTCTTTCATTGGTAGGAATTGAGCGGATTTGGTTAATTGATCTACAATCACCCTGATTGCGTCGTTACCTTTCCTGGTTTTGGGTAGCTTAGTAACAAAATCCATTGTTATTAATTCCCATTTCCATACAGGCATTTCTAACTGTTGAAGTAAACCTGAAGGTTTCTGGTGTTCTGCCTTAACTTGCGAACAAGTTAAACACTTAGAAACGTATCTAGCTATGTCCTTTTTCATTCCTATCCACCAGAAGTTATTCCTTAAATCTTGATACATCTTGTTATTACCAGGATGCATCGTATACCTAGATTTCTGAGCTTCCTCTAATATCTTGTCTCGTAAGTTTCCTTGTCTAGGTACCCAAATCTTTTTCTTATGGAATCTCCAAATTCCATCAGTCCCTTGCTCTAATTCCTTTATTTGTCCTTTCATTCCTTCAACATCATCCTTGATTGTTGTTTCTTGAACACTTTTCAATTATTCTATTAAATCTAATTGTAGACTTAATCTAAGAGCACGAACTCGCCTTTGCTTCTCATGATACTTACGACTGAGGGCATCTGCTACTACATTTGTCTTTCCTTCGTGAAATAGGATATCACAGTCATAATCACTTAAAATTTCCATCCATCTTCTTTGCCTCATATTTAATTATTTTTGCCCAAATATATACCTTAAACTCTTATGATATGTATAGACAGTAAACTTACTTCCGTACAGATAATGTCTCCAAATCTTAAGGGCAAAAATTATTGCTCCTAATTCTAAGTCATGAGTCGTATAATTCACCTCGTGCTTTTTCAACTTCCTTGATGCATACGCAATTACCTTTTTACGTTGCATTAATACACATCCTAACCCTAGTTTAGAAGCATTGCAGTAGACTTCAAAATTTTCTGTCCCTTCTGGTAAGGCAAGAATTAGGGCGTTGGTTAATCTTTCTTTTAAAATCCTAAAGGCTTCCTCTTGCTTAGGCCCCCATTCAAACTTAACAGTTTTACATGTTAGCTTAGTTAATGGAACAACTATCTTAGAAAAGTCTCTTATGAAGCGCCTATAGTATCCGGCTAATCCCAGAAAACTTCTAACTTCAGTAGCCGATTGCGGGACTTTCCAATTTGTGATTGCTTCTATCTTGGAGGGATCTACGTGAATGCTTTCGTGATTCACCATGTGTCCTAAAAATTGCACCTCTCGTAGCCAAAATTCACACTTCGAAAATTTGGCATAAAACTTTTCCTTTCTTAACAGGGTTAAGAGTGCATGCAGGTGCTCACAATGTTCGTCCTGGCTTTTGGAATAAATAAGTATATCGTCGATGAAGACAATTACAAATTTATCCAGATACGGCTTACAGATACTATCCATCATGTCCATGAATGTTGCAGGCGCATTTGTTAATCCAAAGGGCATGACTGTAAACTCGTAGTGCCCATACCTAGTCCTGAAAGCAGTTTTAGGTATGTCTTCCTCCTGTACCTTCAACTGATGGTATCCAGAGCACAAATCTATATTAGAGAAATACTTAGCTCCTTGAAGTTGATCGAAAAGATCATCAATCCTAGGTAATGGGTATCGATTCTTAATTGTAACCTTATTCAATTCCCTATAATCGATAAACATCCGCATCGAACCATCCTTCTTTTTCACGAAAAACGCAGGTGCTCCCCAAGGGGATGAACTAGGTTGTATAAATCCTTTGCTTAACAATTCATCTAACTGCTTTTTCAATTCTAACATTTCGGTGGGTGCTAACCGATAAGGTGTCTTAGCTATTGGTGCACTTCCAGGAATTAGATGAATTCTAAGTTCTACTTCCCTATTTGGTGGTAATCCATGTAGCTCTTCTGGGAATACATCAGGGTATTCTGATACTACTAGAATTTCTTTAAGTTCCTTGCTTTTAGTGTTAATGATTACTGAAATCATATACACTATTCCTTGTTTTCATTCATAACTAGCAGCTTTCATTACTGAAATGAACTTTATTGGTTTACGCGGCTTATCTCCTGCAACTAACATTGCTTCTCCTGTTGGCGTATGTATTTCTATAGAATTTTGATCACAGAGGATTTGAGCATGGTTGGCGACTAACCAATCCATTCCTAACACGAGATCGAATCTGGCCAAATTCATAGGTAGAAGGTTTGCAGAAAATCTATGGCCTGAGAGCTCTATTTTTCCTTCAGAACCTTATCTATGTTAACATAATTCCCTTCTGTCGTTTCTACCGTAAAAACTTGTCTAAGTTTGGTTAAGGGTAGGTTAAGAGCTCGAAAGAATGAAGTATTTATAAAACTTTGGTTTGCACCTGAGTCAAATAATACTTTTGCGTAAACGTCATGTACAAGAAACGTACCAGCTATCACGTCTGGAATCAGATCTGCTTCTTGTGTAGTCAGCTGGAAGGCTCTTGCATTCTTTTTATTGGTTCCTTCAGCCGTTTTAGCCTTGTTGTCAGCTGGCTTAACCAATTTTGGGCAATTTGGCTTAATATGCCCGGCTTCTCCACAGTTGTAGCAGATCATTGTCTTTCTCCTGCATTCTTCTTCTCGGTGCCCCGATTTGTTGCAGAAATTGCAATATTCCTTGCACTTTCCAAGATGCTTCTTTTTACAATTACTGCAAAACGGAGCAGTGGAGGATTGCCCGGTTCCCTTTTTCTTGAAGTTATTATTATTATTACCCCCACGGAACCCTTGGGTAATCTTTTGGGCCAATTCCTTTTTCCTGTTTTCTTCTCTTGTACGCACCAATCCGTTGGTCAAGGTATTGGCCAATTCGACCGCATCGTCAATTGTTCGGGGTCTCGCAACTTTGACTATATCACGAATCTCACTAATTAGTCCCCAAATATAGCAAGAAATAAGCACCGGTTCTGGTGAAGCCAGAGTTGGTACAATTCTAGCATACTCGAAAAATTTCGAAGTATACCCACGACAGTCAACATCCACCATCTGGTGGTTCAGGAACTTGTTTGTCATCTGTTCCTTTTCGTAGGAGGGACACAACTTTCTTTCCACCAATTCGTTAAATTCCTCCCAACTCATGGCGTAAGCCACGTTACTTCCCTTAGCTTGCAGCACAGTGTTCCACCATTCTAATGACTCCTCCTTGAAAAGGTGGGAGGCATACATTACCCTGTCTTCTTCTGTGCACTTACTTATTTTAATCACAGCTTCGGTCTTTTCCAACCAACGTAGGGCGGCAGTCGCCCCTTCATTGCCTGCAAATTCGACTGGCGTACAGGCAAGAAATTCTTTGTAAGTGCAACCAGTCGTTGCCACTTTCATTTTCTTAAGTAATGGGGCTTGAACCACATTATTATTATCACCGCCTCCATTCACACTGTTACTAAAATTATCGTCATGGGTGCGTTTGCTATGGTTGGCTTGGGACGGTTCAACGGGATTCTTAACAACAGCGATAATTGCTGGGATAGCGTTGGCTATTCCCTGAGCAAAGATATTTTCTGTATCTTGTCTATTAAGGAAATGGTCTTCATTATTGGGTTCAGGTTGGTTAACTTCATTTGCCGGTTGGTTTACTGCGTTTTCCATCTGAATCATTAACAATATATATAAATTATTGTCACAAAATGGATAGCAACTAACACAATAGGACAATCACAACACAATTTAGTCAACACATATAGGCAAAATCGTCGACCTTGCGACATTTATATTTTTATATATATAATATTATGCGTCCATACAAACCAGATATCTTACAGATATTTTATTTTATTATTATTATACAATATTATACATTATATTATTATTATTATTATATTTTTCCACATATTATTATTATACAAAACATTTAATTATAATTAACTGGCTTTTCAAAAACGACGCCCCCTCTCGTCGTACTTCCACGTGATGTTTTCCCCCACTTCTCGAATTCGATTTCCCGCATCCACCAGTTCCTCTCCATAGCGGCATAATTCGGCAACGTTCTCCGGGTTCATGGGTGGAAATGGGGCAGGTTCAGGATCAAACTGGGGAAAGTACACATTTGGGTTATTCATAAAATTTTGAAAATGCCAGTCGCTCGTCCACCGTTCTTCCAACTGCCCTGTAAGAGGTTGAGGGTTGACAAGTGGGTCCGAAATAGTAGGTTCCAAATTGATAGGAAGTTCTTATTGGGCGGGGAAATTGAAAAGGGTTTCATCAGCAGGTCTGATGAGGTCACAGTTTGCCAGTTTTCTATCCAGTTCTTCCCAAGGTGGCAACTTCTGGGCTTGACCAGAGCTCTCCCCTATTTCTTTTCCTTTTGGATCCTCCGTCTTTTTCACCTTTTGGGCAACGGGTTTATTCTTTCGTCCTCGTTTCCAGTCCAGAAGCCTTCTTCTCTTTTTGGGTTTTGATTTCTCCTGGGACTGGGCCTGGAACACTAGTGGTTCCTTGGTATCCGCCAGATAACCGGACTGGGTTCCTGTTGTATCCATATTAGTCGTATGGATTGTGAAGTTTCGGAGTGCTTCCGACAGTTGATTCATGTTGTTAGTCACACATAAGGAAACACACAAAAATCCAAATTAAAATTTTATTTATTGTAAATTTAATTTTCACAGAATCACAAAATGACAATTTAAAAACTTAAGTATTTATCAAATACTTAATTGGCTTAAATCAGTGGCTCTGATACCACATTTTTCTATCACGGCCCCCGACCCGGTTTTACCCGGTTCAGAAGCCGCGGGACAAAAACCCGTGGTATTGGTGTTTAATTTGGCAGCGGAAATTTTAACAAGATCGTTATACTGAAAACACCCAATTATTTTATTGTAAGTTTCGGGATAAACCCCGTAATTTACAATAAAGGAATTTCTCTGGGAAATCCCCTGATTACAAAAACATGTTTATTTATTTACTGAGCCACTTCATTCAAGCGGGAGTGCTATGCGACACTTTTCCTTGTTCACAGTAAATCACCTGAAACATGTTTAAAAAGATTTTATCAGCGGGGAAATACTGGCGAGTCATTCAATTGGTACAAAACGACACATTGTTATAAATTACAGTATTAAGAGTTTTTACATTTGCCCTTATCTATTAATTATCTCGTCCAGTTGTCACTCGACCGGATCTATGACTGTGGCCATATCACAAATTAGGCTCGCCCACCTAAAAGTGATAAATTAGTAGTAATGTGCACATACCCCCACTTACTGCCAGTAATTAAAGATTCGCAAAGACTTAATCCCTGTACTTATAACTGGAAAACTTTTAGGGTTTTACAAAGCAACTTTGATAAAAACAGAATAACTCACATTGTAGGTTTAAATGGACAGAGTCCGCCTACTGATTAAGCCTGGTAACCTAGTTAAAATAACAATGCAAACGAACTAGGTCACTAACTTAATTCAACATTTACAATAAGTTCACGAGATCAAAACCCTCACGACGAATGACAAAGTATAGCCCGTATTCAGGCAGCACTTAAACATCCATCGGATCGGTTTTAATCGATCGGATGTTGTATCGTAGCATTGATCGAGTTATTACCCTGTTATCGCAGCAGAGGTTCGGGATTTGAGTGTTTTTAGAAAGATCGGAGCACAAAGTAACGTAGAAAACGAATTTTCACGCCGTAACAGACATTCCATGCAAGTACCAGGGCCCCTGAGTTATATACTGATTTTTGGCCTCCCTCGCGTGTCGTGCCAAGTCCCCTAGACCCTGGCGGGTGTCGCGACAGGGACCCACCTAGGCTAGGGGTGCCTGGTGTCCTGCTTAGCCTTGCTGAGTTGTTAAAACTCGAAAATTCGTTTTATTTTTCATTTTATGTGGATAATCATCAATTAGGGGATACCCCCTTGAGTTTTAGGGGGTCCTGATCCTAGTTTCGCCTGTTTTAAAAATTTATGGGTCGCGCCATACTACTTGGGGGTCTCAATTAGGGTTTCCTAATGTGCATTAATAAAATAAGAAATAACAATTTAGGCAAGGGTTGTTACACCAAGAAAGCATTGAAGTTCATCCATGGCACTCATTTCAAACTCTGCTGTCACGAGTTGTCTAAACTCTTCACACATGGAGTTACATATGATTCCAAAAATGATGTCATCAACATAAATTTGGACAATCATTAAATCTTTTCCTCTCCATTTTAAAAATAGTGTTTTATCAATTTTACCTCTTATAAAGCCTATGGAGATAAGAAAAGTGGAAAGAGTTTCATACCAGGCCCTTGGTGCTTGTTTCAAGCCATACAAAGCCTTATTGAACTTGTAGACATGATCAGGATAAAAAGGATCTTCAAAACCAGGAGGTTGGCAGACATATACCTCTTCCTGTATTTTACCATATAGGAAAACACACTTTATATCCATTTAATACACCTTGATGTCGTGGTTGACAACAAAGGCTAAGAACAATCTGATGGCTTCAAGTCTTGCTACATGAGCAAAAGTCTCATCATAGTCTATGCCATCTTCTTGTCTATAACCTTGAACCACAAGCCTGGCTTTGTTCTTGACAACAATACCCCTTTCATCAGTTTTGTTTTTGAAGACCCACTTTGTGCCAATTGGACTTACATCCTTAGGAAGTAGTATAAGTTCCCATACTTATTGTCTTTTAAACTGTTGGAGCTCTTCTTGCATGGCTTCTACCTAAATATTGTCTTTCAGTTCCTCTTGGTACTTGACTGGTTGATTAAGTGATAGAAAACCCGCAAAAAGACAAATGTTTTGGGATTGACTTCTTGTGAGAACCCCTTCATTGATGTTGCCAATAACTTGATCAGGTGGATGTGATTTAAGGAAGATTAGATCCCCCTTGTATGGAACAATGGTATTGAGATGTGAATCATCTGCACCAACATATGTTGGTAATTTTGAAGAACCAACATCTGTTTGAAATGGAAGTGGAGGAATGGGAGGAATGGGTGTGGCAAAATGTTGACTTTTGTCCATAGATGTTGAACTTTTGTCAACAAAGGTTGGTTTTGATGAGCTGGCAGTGGATTGAACAACAACTGTTGATACAACAGTGGCAGAGTTTGAGTAGCTGTTTTGAACATCTGCTTCTCTGATGGTGGTAGTGACTTTTTATTGTGGAATCACAATATCACATCCATAGTCTTGTGGAAAAGATTGTGGGGTACTTGCAGGGTTAGTCTTGACAGACACATCTTCAAATGTAAATTTATCAAGGTCAAACAATTCAGCAGAGTTTGCAGGGATTTTCAGTGATGAAAGTTCATTGAACTTTACATTCAAAGTCTCTTCCACACACCTAGTCCTTGTGTTAAACACTTTATAGGCCTTGGCAGTGGTTGAGTATCCCAGATGGTAACCACAATCCACTTTGGCTGTAAATTTTGAAATTGAATCTTTTAAGTTTAGGATAAAACATGGGCAGCCAAAGATTTTGAAATAGGAGATCAATGGTTTGATTTTGAACAGAGTTTCATAGGCAGTCTTTTGATGACTTGGGTTGATCAAAACTCTGTTCTGCACATAACAAGCAGTGTTTACAGCCTCAGCCTAAAAGGTTAAGGGTAAACCTGAGTCTGCTAGCATTGTTCTGGCAGCTTCAATCAAAGTTCTGTTTTTCCTTTCAACCACCCCATTTTGTTCTGGTGTTCTTGGGATGTTGTACTGCCTTACAATCTCTTTTGCCACACAGAACTCATCCAACTACTTGTTTCTTAACTCTGTTCCATTGTCACTTCTAAAGACTTTCACTTGCAAGTCAAATTGATTTTCAACCTTTTTAACAAAGTCTTGCAAGATACCTGCAGTCTCATCCTTAGAGTGTAAAAAGTAAGTCCATGTAAACTTAGAAAAATCATCAACAATGACCAAACAATATCTTTTCTTTTTTAAACTCATGATTTTTACTAGGCCAAACAAATCCATGTGCAGCATTTGCAAACACTTGGTTGTTTTAGACTCTTCAATGGACCTGTAAGAGCTTTTATGTTGTTTACCTTTTAGTCAAGAAACACAATGCTCAGAACAAGTAAAAAGTTTTGGTGGAAGGCCTCTTACAAGGCCTTGTTTAGAGAGTGTGGTGATAGTTTTCAGATTTGTGTGCCCAAGTCTCCTATGCCACAATTCTGTCTCTTTAGTAGAGGCAGCTGAGAACAGACAAGCATCAGCCATTGGGTTATATTTTAACAAATCAACCACATACACATTGCCACTCATGTGAGCAACAAGCTGTGTTTTACTCCCAGCTATGATTTGTTCAATCTTTTTGACCACTTCTGGCCCAACAATCTTGCAAGTGTCCTTAGTGAAGAATGACCCATAGCCCTTGTCACTCATTTGTGAAACACAAAGGAGATTAAATTTAAGATTGTCAATAATATTAACATTTTCAAACTTGAGTTTCCCAGCTTCCACTGTCCCTGACCCCAACACCTTCCCTTTTGAATTATTACCAAAGGATATATCACCCCATCCATGTTTTTTGAAATCTTTGAGTAGGGCTCTACATCCTGTCATGTGCCTGGAGCCTCCACTATCTACATACCATAAACTATCTAAGCATGCAGAAGCTCCCTGCACATCAAGTAACAAATTAGTGCAGGTGGGTCTCCAAAGCTAAGATGGCTTTGGATGGGGTCACAGATAGGTCAGCCTCAAGTCCAGGAGCATGAACAGTGGTTAAGTCAGGTTTTTGAACAAATTTTTGAGCATTTTTCTATAACCACTATTGTGGACCATCTACTGTCAGATGTTGATAACCAAAAGGATGCCTATTCACTTTGGGTTTAGAAGGATTTTTGTAAGTCTCATAACCATGAGGGACCTTTTGGTAAGATGGTTGACCATATCCTCTTGGGAACTGGTTTAATGGTGGTGCATCTGTCACTTAAACCTCTCTAGGAGCAGAGGTTTTGTTCAACTATTTTGTAACAGCTGTTTGGACAGGCACAAAATTCTGTTTGCTTTTGAGGGTAGGTTTTTGTGAACTCTCAAGTGTTTTTTATGTATACTCTTTTCTTTTATCCTCAAAAGTTTTGAGATACACACACTCTTGAGTGAGATGATTGTTTTTTTCACAAATTGTGCACTTAGGTGCAGGCTCAATGACACTTGTTTTGTTGATATCATATGCTTTTAAAAGAAAACAGTCTTTTGTAGCATGATTTCTTTTCTCACAAAAATCACAAAACAGGTTTTTAATCTTTTCTCTTCTCTTCCTCTTTTCAACTTCCTTTTTCAACAGATATTTTAACCTCTATTGGGATGTCTTTCAGAGGAATGACTTTAGCATTGGGTGCTTTAACACCCTCAACTGTGCAAAAATCCATTGGCTTGAAATTTTCAAGGATGTCACATTCATCAGACCAGGTAAGTTTGAATTGATATTTTTCTATCTCTTCAAAGGTTGATGACCCTTCTGGTTTTTCTAAAATGATTTTGTTTCCATTTTTATCAGTCACTTTTATCTCTGACCAACCATGTTTGTTGGAATAACTTCCACCAAGCTAGATTCAATTTCAGCAGTGTTTTCAGAAGTTTGGTCATGTTTTCTGAAGCCAATGCCAAACTTCACATTGCTCTTGATCTGATTTTCTAACATCAGTTCATAACGTTTACAAGACTCCACCCATTTTTCACAAGTGATTTAGGTGGACTCAAGATCCTTTTTGAAAACTTAAAATTTTTCTACCATAGTTTGGAGTTGGTCTTTGGTTATGTTGTGTTCATGTTTCAGACTGCTGATTTCATTTTCCTTGTCAAACAATTTGTTTTTCAACTCTTTAAAAGTTTTCTCAAATTGCACTTCATCTTTTAAGATTTTGTGTCTAAGGTTTTCATTCACCTCTTTTATGTTAGGAAAAGCAATAATGCATTTATCTGAACACAAATCTTTTAAGATCTGAGGTGATACCTTAGTAGTAACCATCATGGCACAATCACATTCATTCTCACAAACTTTAGCATCCCATGGATCAGCAAGAGGTTCCAACAGAGGTTCAACTTCTTTCTTTTCTAACATCTGTTCACCAACAATATTTGCTGTAACCACTGTTTCAGCAACTTCTTCAACCACTTCAGATATGGGCTCCATTTTCTCAGATTCCTGCCTTTCTGGTATTGACTCTAATGGCATGAAACAAAATTCATCAGGTGTAATATCAGGATTAGCGATTAGAGCAAAATTTTCATCACTTAAATCCTCAGGCAAGCTACTCCAAACAATAAAGCCATGTGTAAAGAAACTCTGTTAACTGGCCTCTGCTGGAGCAGATGTTTGTGCAGCTTGTTGTGGTGCAGGTTGCACTTAAACCTGAGGTGCAGGGGCTTGAACATACTAAATATGTGGAACAGTGGTTTGGACATACTGCACAGGAACAATGTTTATAGGATGTGCAAAATGGGCAGTGTTTTGCATATAAGGAGCAGGGGTATATTAGGAATAGTGCACAGTGCTTTGAGTGTTATGAGGTATTGGACTAGGGTGAGTGATAATTGGTCCACTATTTTAACTCCTACATTCCCTAGCAAAATGACCAAGCCTATTACACTTATAGCACTTAATTTTTAACTTATCCAACCCCACCTTCAAATTCCCATGCAATCCTGGAAACTTCCTACCAGCCCTTTTGTAAAACTTGCTGGTTCCTACACTCAACAAGGCCACTTGATGCAAAATGTCCATTTCTTCCAGATCAGTGGGATCAAAGTGTTGGAGGTCATTTAGTTCAACGGATAAGTTATCAGAGATCTGGTTTTCTCCACTAGCTGTAAAAGCATAATTGGGTGAGTAAGGCTCAGAGTTGAAGGCTCCACCTGCAGTTATGTCAATATAATGATCATAACTCTGGTCCTTACTACCACCAGATGACTCTTCTTGACCCAAAATTGTTATGTTACCAAAAGTGTAATCATCAGTAACTTTTCCAGAGTCCTGCAACTTCTTTTTCTGGTTCAGCACTCTTTCATATGTGAGAACCCTACCATGAAGTTGGGTCAGATTTAAATCCTTGAACCTTACAAAATTTCTAGTCACAAAGGCTATAGTGTCCCACTTTTTTTGTAATGATCTAAGAAACCTACTATTTAAAGTGGATTTAGCATATTCAACATTAACCAATTTTAGCTCACTAATCAGACAACTAAACCTTTCAAAACGTTGGGTCAACGACTCTCCCTTAACATGACAGAATGTATCGTATTGTTGGTTTAAAACCTCTCTGTTGTTTTCAATAACCTCTTTTGTCCTACCAAATTGCTCTTTAAATGCATCCCATAGCTCTTTTGCACTGTTACAATGTAACAGGACAGCATATATGTCATTGGGTAGTGTTGTGGCCACTATACTGAATGCCTTAACATCTAACTCAATCTTTTGAAAATCTTGCTTAGAGTAATTTTCAAGGCTTTTAGGTACTTGTACCTTGGGATCTTCTGCACTTGGCACCATTAGAATATGAGGTCCAAAGATGATAGACTTCCAGCAACCGGTGTTTTGTTGTGCTAACACATGGCTCGTCCTACGTTGCCAGATATTGTATTCAGATCAGACAAGCTTAGGTGGCTTGTAAAGTGTGCCGATGTTGTGAGGATCTTGTGATTTTGAAGACATTTTGGTTGTTTTGCAGAAGTTTTTGAATAATCAACTTTGAACGTGATTACATTTGTACTATGTTTCTCAACAAATATGAACAACACAATATCAATGAAATTGAGCTGATCTTTTATGTCAAATTGATGTTTAAATCGAATTTGATTGACCTAGTCTCTGATACCAATTGTTAGGATCTGAGTTTAATTGTTTGTGTTGTTTTATAAGAAATGTAAGATGAAGGTGTCACACCCCGACCACGTAATACAACAAATCATGGCGGAAACGTTGGCGAGTGTCGTAACAGAATCATTGTTTCACAACCATGGATTAAATCATTTCGTTTTATTAAATTATTGAACTCATTGTTTTATTACAATTCAGATAAATACAAATATTATATTTCCAATTTTAAAGTCGCTAAGGCACGAGTCCCTCCTATGTATAGCATGCATCAACAATCATCACACAACAGCACCTGAAACATGTGTAAAAATAGGTACGGCAGCATAAAAATGCCCGTGAGATACATATGTTTTATTATAATAGGATTCATGACTTATAAGTTTTAGAAAAATATTTAATCAAAAATAGTCATGAACCTTAAAATATTTTCTTTTATAAATCATACTAAAATTTATAAGAAATCAGATAATATAACAGAATAATGCATACATAAATAATTAATTAAAATGAGTTTGAATAAAATATATTGTTTGTAAAACAATATTTTGATAAAAAGGTTTATAGTATATGTATAAAATATACTTTGGTTTTAAGAAAGTCGAATAAGTAATATATTAAAATATATTTCAGTTCCAAAATCGTTAAACAATAGTATATTAAATATACTTTAGTCGTCAAAATAATAATTTTCAGTAGTATATCAAAAGTATACTTTGGTTTTATTAATAACATATTAAACTATGTTTGGGTTTTATAAATAACATATTAAACAATGTTTTGGGTTTTATAAATAACATATCAAACTATGTTTTTAATAATTAACAAAATATATGTTGGTTTTGTACAATATCACACATGAGAGCATATCAGACTATACTTTTGGGAGTATAACAAACTATACAATAAAAATGTGATTTAAGAATTCATTCAGACCTGAGTGCATCAAAATACATCTTTGAGACTATAGAAATACCACAAAGGCAATCCCTATTTGGATAAAATATCGGTTTCTGACATTCCATGACAACAGGAATGGGGTGTCAAATCCTATAGCGCTATATGATACTACCAACCGGTCTGGTGAACATAAAATAAGTACTATGCAACAATTTAATTTTATAATCTTTGGAAAATTAGTGTTTAAACCATAAATAATCATTCAGTTTATCAAAAGATAAGTACTAATACGTATAATAAATTATACTTTGAGATCATGAATATAACAAATAGGTACACATATTTCACCCCAAAACATTTGAAAAAAGAAAAAGAGGGGACTATGTACTCACATGAGGAAGCTTAAAAATCTTGAACAACTATCAAGCAAGCTAGAGGGATCACGGAAATCAAACGGCACCTAATATAGGTAACTACATTAATAAACCAGACCTAAATCGGAAGATCGGATAGGATGAGGTTTCGTAAACCAAATGAGTGTGGGAACTCATATGATATGGTTTAACAAAGCCTACATACTTAAACGAAACTTAACCTAAGTGCTTACAACCAAATACTACCCGTTTAGGTAGCTTACGCTACTTTAACGCGTCGCTCGCGTAAAATGCGTTCGGATCACCTAACTAGTCCTATGACAAGTATTATATGCCTAAAAATATTTAATTATGTTGCATAATCAGTTAAGTGACAAAACTTTGGGTTACGTATGCTTAAATATCAATTATGCATAAAAAGGGCATTTTGGTTATTTTCCTAAGGCATATAAACTACCTATCATACAACTACTTAAACGAAGTGACCATAAGGTATAACCTCGAAAGGTTATTCCCTATACAACTATGGTCACAAAACATGTTTGGTCGGATCCTAATGATCGACCAAACGGGTCGGGTTTGAAAGTCTAAGCGGTCGTTTAGACCGCTTGACTTACGACTCTTTACAAGCACTAAACTAAAAGTGACGAGCTAAACATGTTAGAACATGCTTAACTAAGTTAGAAAACAGGTTTTGATATCAAAACAAAGTGTTTTGATACCCAAGAGTAGTTTGGTTACAAAATATGCATGAATACACATTTTGGCCTAAACTACGACTCGTCACTACGCCTAATCGACGTGGTAATCAGTAGGTATAGTCACAAGGGACTATAACCATTGTGATTACGCTCACGTTGCGAAGTTCAAAGAACTTCGTGTTGACCATAAACTGGTCAAATCTGAAAGTCAAACACTTGTTTGACTTTCACGCTAAAAACGCGAAAAAGAACGAAATAATACTTACAAGAGGTCCAAGAAATGGAGGAATGACCTATAAATTCTCAGGTATGAAGCATTTGAGCTTCAACTTAGAGAATTATTCAGATCATGAGTGAAATGAAATGAAGTGAAGTGGGGTGGGGTTTATATAGTTTTCATAGAACCGCTAGGATCGTTTCTCGTAAACCGAGCTTGAATCATGGCCTTCCATGTGGGCACATGGTTTTCAAAACCATGGGAATGTTAAAAACTATCAAATAACAGCCCATAGTATCCAAAATCAGCCATTAAAACCCTTCAAAACTTCAAAAATAGACCAGATTCAATGAATCTAAACTGAGTTTCCAGAAATGTCAAAAATGGTCCCTGCATGTTTAAAAAGTCAGTTTTCGGCATGTTTAAGCCCCGTTAACCCCATTTTAAGGCTCTAAAATGAAGTTAAAGTATAAGAAACTTGAAATGTGCTCAAAAATATCTCGGATGTTGGTTCGTTTGGTCGTACGGTTGCGTTGTTCGAGTAATTACGACGGAAGTCGTAACAGACGCAAAAACGATCCAAATTAAGCGACGAATGGAATTTAATCATGCCAATCACTAAAATAATATATTTTAATGATTACATAAATTTTTTAGATGTTCGGATATATTCAGAACGTAAGATATGCGCGGAAATGCAATCTTATGCACTTTTTGATGCTTTTAGTCCCTGAATGACCAAAAAGTTTATTTTAGCATACCGAACACCTCAAAGCCTATTTCTAAGATATGTAAAGGATATTTAGGGTATGTTTAATATATGATCATGTTCTGGAATGTTCGTTACAGTACGAATCGGCATACTTTCGCAGTTTGTCTAAATTAATCCCTGTAAGCGAATAAACTTGATTTCGACACACCAAACCATCCAAAACTTATTTCTAAGTTATGTAAAGGTTATTTAAGGTATGTTAAGACTATGTCACTGTTCCAGAGTGTTTGTTACATTAAGAAAGCGATTTAGAGCTCGAAATCGAACAAGAATTGATATGTGCAAACGATACACATATTTATACAAATCCCAAGTATGAAATACAATATTTCATTGGTTTGGTATTTATATGATGGTTGAAGTGACACACGTGTCACAGTCTCCCATACTTTAGGAAATTTCATCCCGAAATTTAATTTTAGAGGAAACTTGTGAAGACAACTGTGATTGTTTCGCTTTTGAATGAATCCCTCGAACCCTAAGTAAAACTCTGAGTCATGATTGGATTCTCAGCGAAATTTGTCAACCGTCAAAATGAAGTCCTTGTAGTTAACAAAACATGGAGTTTCGAACTACGGACAACAGAACGTTTCTTATGAAGACTATCATAGGAAACTTGTGTGTGCTCGAAATCACAGTCGGAGAGTGAAAAATAACATTGGTCAAGGTTCAGGACTTCTAGTAACTTAAATAACGCTACGTTCACAATGTAGTAAGGAACACTTATATATAGGAAGTACCAGCGGCGTATCCACCATGCCCTTTCTACATTGTTCCCGTCTCGTTATTCTCATCACTATAGGTCTTAACACATGACAAAACCTGCTGTGGTTTCTGTGCACTGAATTCCATAATTATGTATGCATCCATAATTACGTAATTCCTTGCACAGTCCGCATAGTTCACTTTATAATGCGTAGGGGAAAAAATCAATTGAATAAACATGAAGCGACTTGACTAGAACACCAAATGATCTTTTTAACTAGATCAACGAACGATCTTTTTAACTAGATCAACACATGATCTTCTTAACTAGACCGTCATACGATCTCCTTAAATAGACCACTGAAGGGATCTTTTCAGCTATATCATAACATGATATTCTTAACCAGATTTTTGGATCAATCTGTTTAACTAGACCACTCAAGGGTTTAAATTATAGAATATTACTTCATAACCCAAGGGACTTAACTACAACGTAGAAGTCCATTAAGGATTTAAGATAGTACCTTTGGATATCCTACTATGAATCCCTCATATGAGATATGGAAGATTCTATGAGGATTTGGATATTGAAAATTCAGATCACACAAAAACATAAATAAAACACAAAACATATAAGAAAACATATAAGCACATAATCACATAATTGATTAACTTGATCTTCATTTTGTTAATTTTCTTGTTAATTGAGTGCACGAGTATTCAAAGCACACCAGGAACCCAATCCGCGAATTCCGTTTGGCACTTTAAACATTTTCAAGAATCTAACTATGAAGATAGGAAGATCTTAATAGGAATTCATCTTTGTTTCTTAAAAAGAAACGAGTATTTAAGATTTTTGGGGAGATCACAAGTGATCCTAAAAATGACAGAACCACACGAGTAGTTTGTCTTGGTGTCGGCATCATAGGGTTGTTTCAAACATTCACACAATCGTATCAGTTTCGCAAAATAAAAATTGAAACAACAAATTTTATTTATATAACATTTGAGTCGATTCAAACATCAAAAGATAACAACCAAGGAATATCAAAAGACTAATTGTTCACTGCTGCATCGTTGTTCGTGTTTGCCTCATTTATGTTAAACACTCGTCCACATGCTGGATTTGTGTTAACAAGTCTTAGGAAATTGTTCCGGTAGTGAGTAAGGTCACCACAGTTATAACACGACCCAGGTGGAAACCGTGCTTGAACAGCAGCAGGATTGGCAGCAGCTTGGTTTTGGTTGGCATAACGGTAGGTGTTGATCAAATGTCCCAATCGCCCAGAGTAGGTACATTTGTGACACTAAACTTGCTCCAGGTGATGACGGTTGAATTTGTTGCACAAGGGTGCGGTACCAACATAATTTTTTTCTTTTACGAGGTTGTGCTGGCTAGTTTGGTGCAACCTGATTGTTCTGAGCAGTTATGGCACAATTTTGAGAAGCCTTGCTCTTCTTCTTCTTGGGTGTCTCGGCCTGTTTTTCCTTGTTCAACTTGTGCAGTCTTGTCAGATGGTCTTGGGTCGCCCGTTCGAGAAAGCTTACCCTTCCTGATATGGGATTCAGTCAGGTTGGCAGACAGTTCTATGGCCTGTCTGACGGTAGTAGGGTTGCTACCAGTAACGATATCCTGAACTAAGTCAGGAAGACCATCAATGTACTTTTCAATCGCCTTCTCCACAGGCGTAACCATGGCAGGACACAACATGCTCGTTTCCTCATAACGGTCAGTATAGGCCCGATGTTCACCATTGTCTCGCTTTAGGTCATCAAATTCTCTTTCCAACGCTCTAAGCTCATGACGAGGACAGAACTCCTTCATCATTAGAGCTCGAAGCTCCTCCCAAGTTTGAGCTAGTGCCACATCGGCACCCCTATCACGTATCACCCCGTTCCACCATGTAAGAGCACGCTTCTCGAACACACTGGATGCAAACTCAACCTTACGC
This sequence comes from Helianthus tuberosus, assembly GCA_030545235.1. Lineage (NCBI taxonomy): Eukaryota > Viridiplantae > Streptophyta > Magnoliopsida > Asterales > Asteraceae > Helianthus > Helianthus tuberosus. The sequence continues at coordinate 147,676,476 of CM060423.1, forward strand.
TCATTCGGACATTGCACATGCCTGAATGTGCTCTCCAAACTTTCAAACCATTGCAGGAGCGCGGTTGCTCCTTGAGACCCAGAAAACTTCAAAGGTTTAGCAGAGTTGAAGGTCTTGAAATTACACTGAGCATTGTTGTTGTTATTATTGTTGTATATCTGATGGATCTCGGTTACTAGGCCCGGGAGCACAGCAGCCATTTGCTGAGCGACAAGGGCTGTGACTTCTTCATTAGTTTGAGGTTGTGCTTCTCGTCGAGGAGGCATTGTCTAAAAATAACAAGAAAACATGAGGGGAAACAAGTGAAATGGCATTGGGTAAGAATAGGATGTTACAATTACCGACCAAAAAGCATGGGTGATGGTCATTTGTTCGAACCATGAAGCAAACAAATGACACACAAAAGCTGAATCAAAGTAAATAGGTCCTCATAATGTATCGCGAAGACATGCTCGCCTATAAGTGGATACTCACCCCAAGAGTTCCCAGGTAAGAGTGACTGGTCCGATACTGCGGATTTGTATGAACACTCTAGCCTTAGACAGAAGACTCAGGGTACAGGCACCCACCCTTCCAGTTTGCACGTGTTCACATTATTTAGACCCAAACTTTGACGAGATTTTGAAAACTTAGAAGGTTCAAAACCTAGTAATCAATCATCCTAGAACAGATGATTAGTTTTCAAAGCAGAATCGAAATTTGTGTTCTCGTTGTGGTTGTCACCTAAGGATAAGTGACGGAATTATGTTAAAACTAAACACAAGATAACTTGTGTTAGGGTCCTAGGAAGGTTATAGTCTAGGTCAAAGCATTAATAATAACCTAATTCCCTATAACCATTGGCTCTGATACCAACTTTTCTGTCACACCCCGACCACGTAAAACAACAAATCGTGGCGAAAACGTCGGGGAGTGTCGTAACAGAATCATTGTTTCACAACCATGGATTAAATTATTTCGTTTTATTGAATTATTGAACTCATTGTTTTATTACAATTCTGATAAATACAAATATTATATTTCCAATTTTAAAGTCGCTAAGGCACGAGTCCCTCCTATGTATAGCACGCATCAACAATCATCACATAACAGCACATGAAACATGTGTAAAAATAGGTACATCAGCATAAAAATGCATGTGAGATACATAGGTTTTATTATAATAGGATTCATGACTTATAAGTTTTAGAAAAATATTTAATCAAAAATAGTCATGAACCTTAAAATATTTTCTTTTGTAAATCATACTAAAATGTATAAGAAATCAGATAATATAACAGAATAATGCATAAATAAATAATTAAGTAAAATGAGTTTGAATAAAATATATTGTTTGTAAAACAATATTTTGATAAAAAGGTTTATAGTATATATATATAATATACTTTGGTTTTAAGAAAGTCGAATAAGTAATATATTAAAATATATTTCAGTTCCAAAATCGTTAAACAATAGTATATTAAATATACTTTAGTCGTCAAAATAATAATTTTCAGTAGTATATCAAAAGTATACTTTGGTTTTATTAATAACATATTAAACTATGTTTGGGTTTTATAAATAACATATTAAACAATGTTTTGGGTTTTATAAATAACATATCAAACTATGTTTTTAATAATTAACAAAATATATGTTGGTTTTGTACAATATCACACATGAGAGCATATCAGACTATACTTTTGGGAGTATAACAAACTATACAATAAAAATGTGATTTAAGAATTCATTCAGACCTGAGTGCATCAAAATACATCTTTGAGACTATAGAAATACCACAAAGGCAATCCCTATTTGGATAAAATATCGGTTTCTGACATTCCATGACAACAGGAATGGGGTGTCAAATCCTATAGCGCTATATGATACTACCAACCGGTCTGGTGAACATAAAATAAGTACTATGCAACAATTTAATTTTATAATCTTTGGAAAATGTTTAAACCATAAATAATCATTCAGTTTATCAAAAGATAAGTACTAATACGTATAATAAATTATACTTTGAAATCATGAATATAACAAATAGGTACAAATATTTCACCCCAAAACATTTGAAAATAGTAAAAGAGGGGACTATGTACTCACATCAGGAGGGATCACGGAAATCAAATGGCACCTAATATAGGTAACTACATTAATAAACCGGACCTAAATCGGAAGATCGGATAGGATGAGGTTTCGTAAACCAAATGAGTGTGGGAACTCATATGATATGGTTTAACAAAGCCTACATACTAAAACGAAACTTAACCTAAGTGCTTACGACCCAATACGACCTGTTTAGGTAGCTTACACTATTTTAACGCGTCGTTCGCGTAAAACGAGTTCGGACCGCCTAACTAGTCCTATGACAAGTATTATATGCCTAAACATATTTAATTATGTTGCATAATCAGTTAAGTGACAAAATTTTGGGTTACATATGCTTAAATATCAATTATGCATAAAAGGGGCATTTTGGTCATTTTCCTAAGGCATATAAACTACCTATCATACAACTACTTAAACGAAGTGACCATAAGGTATAACCTCGAAAGGTTATTCCCTATACAACTATGGTCACAAAACATGTTTGGTCGGATCCTAATGATCAAACAAACGGGTAGGGTTCGAAAGTCTAAGCGGTTGTTTAGACCGCTCGACTTACGACTCTTTACAAGCACTAAACTAAAAGTGACGAGCTAAACATGTTAGAACATGCTTAACTAAGTTAGAAAACATGTTTTGATATCAAAACAAAGTGTTTTGATACCCAAGAGTAGTTTGGTTACAAAATACGCATGAATACGCATTTTGGCCTAAACTACGACTCGTCACTACGCCTAATCAACGTGGTAATCAGTAGGTATAGTCACAAGGGACTATAACCATCGTGATTATGCTCACGTTGCGAATTTCAAAGAACTTCGTGTTTGTCGCAACCCCCGATCCCTAATCCCAGGGAACGGGCAGCCGCGAGCCAGTTTCGGTGGTATCTCGTATTGTCTAATTTGGCAGCGGAAATTTTCATCAGGACCGTAGTTAGGAAACATTGATCAGAGTAAAATACCACATTTTCATAACATTAAACAAATGGGTTAAAACCCAAGTTTTTATTACAAACTAATTTATAAGGATAAATCCCATTTTATTTGAATTAAAACGCCTTCTTTATTTAGGTAACTTTTATAGCCACTTTTCCAAGCCTTCAGTGTTGTCCAGCTGGCTTCTAATTGGCTTTCACATTGTGTTACCTGAAACGCGTTTTAAAAACATTTGTCAGTGGGAAATACTGGTGAGAGAATCCCAGTTTAATCAAGAAACATTAATTTAATTTAAACAGTATTTAGAGCGATTACAATGTTTATATCTACCCAATTACTCCTTTAGTACTGTCAATCCTGACTTATGGGTCATATTACACATTGGCTAACTCATTGTCCAATGGTAACGTATTCCACATTTTGTATACAAAACCCCAACATATCGGCAATAATTGTAGAATTACAAAGACTCAATCACTGCTAAATTGCATTGTAAAATAGTTAAGGTTTTGTAAAAACAGTTTACAAAAAGGAGATTACTCACATTGCTTTCTTAGATTTTCCGTAAGGGTTTCCCTGAGAATTATCTATAATTTACACAAATGTACACGCGTTAGTATAATAACCAATTTTAACATTAGTAATACTCTCCCCGAGACGGCATTCCAACGACTACGTCAGGTAGAACCACGACAGCCGTTAGGGAACCCTAGATCAATCAGGCAGCGTATCTAATACGTATCCAGGGGTTATAATACTTACAACGGAGTAGAACTTCGCTATTTAGGGGGGTATAATACCCGAGTATTATGCCTAATATTCAGAATTTGAGATTGAGAAACGTTTGTGAGCGAATTCGAATGAAACCCGATGGCCTTCTTATATAGTTGCTGAGTCTGGTCTTCTCGCGGCCCGCGTAACACAAGCACAGGGCATACGCGGCCCGCGTCACGCTGGTCAACAGGGTAGCTTGTCCGGGTCATCGACTAGGCTCGCCACGATGATTACACGTGTCATCACCGGGCTGCGCCACTATCTTGATCTCACGCGGCCCGCGTAAACTAACGGATGTCTTATGCGGCCCGCCTAAACTTAAAATTTAAAGAAATCAAGTTTTAACCTTTAAACCGCCCGTGTAAGGGTTGGGGTGGGGTCTACGCGGCCCGCCTCAACTTAAATTTTCTTGTTTTTAATTTATTTTTAATGCTATACTGTATTTCGGGCTCGGTTTTCACATACAGGGTATATTTAAAGACATATTGGGACATTTTAAAATATATTAGGGTACCGGAAAAATATTCGAGGGTGTCGGTTTATTTAGGATTGTTACATCCTCCCCACCTTGTTTTAGAGCTCGTCCTCGAGATCTACTAGAACAAGTGTGGATATTTCCTTTGCATTTCTGATTCAAGCTCCCATGTATACTCAGGTCCTCTTTTGGAGTCCCATTTTACTTTGACCAAAACTAGTCTCTTATGCTTGAGGTTCTTGACTTTCCTGTCTTCAACTTGTAGAGGCCTTTCTACAAACTTGAGTTGTTCATTTACCTCTATATCTTTAAGAGGTACTATTAGTGATTCATCAGCTAAACACTTTTTGAGATTAGATACATGAAATACATCATGTATTCCTGCCATTTCCTCTGGCAGTTGTAGCTGATAGGCTACAGGTCCTATTCTTCTAATAATCTCAAAAGGTCCAATATATCTGGGACTTAGCTTTCCCCGTTTGATGAATCTTACTACTCCTTTCCAAGGAGAGACTTTTAACAATACTTTATCTCCTACTTGGAATTTCAATGGTTTGCGTCGGTTATCAGCATAGCTCTTTTGTCGATCGCGTGCTTTCAGTCGTTCCTTGACTTGAATGATCTTGTCAGTGGTTTCTTGCACTATCTCAGGTCTAGATAGTTGCTTTTCCCCAATTTCTGCCCAACAGACTGGGGTTCGGCACTTTCGTCCATAAAGTGCTTCGAATGGTGCAGCATTGATACTTGTGTGATAACTATTATTATAAGAAAATTATATTAAAGGTAGGTGATCGTCCCAATTAACTCCGAAATCAATTACACAAGCTCTAAGCATGTCTTCCATTGTTTGAATTGTTCTTTCGCTTTGTCCGTCTGTTTGAGGATGATAAGCTGTGCTTAGATTCAACTTGGTTCCCATTGCCTTTTGGAAACTTGACCAAAAATGAGAGGTAAATCGGCTATCTCTATCAGAAATAATTGATAAAGGTATTCCATGTAAAGAAACAATTTCATTTACATACAACTTAGCTAACTGTTCCATATTAAAAGTTTCTTTCATTGGTAGGAAATGAGCTGACTTGGTTAGCCTATCTACAATCACCCAGATTGTATCATTTCATTTCTTTGTTTTGGGTAATTTAGTAACAAAATCCATTGTTATCAATTCCCATTTCCATACTGGCATTTCTAACTGTTGTAACAAACCTGAGGGTTTCTGGTGTTCAGCTTTAACTTGTGAACAGGTTAAACATTTAGAAACATAGGCTGCTATATCCTTTTTCATTCCTATCCACCATAAATTTTTCCTTAAATCCTGGTACATTTTATCATTTCCTGGATGCATTGTATATTTAGACTTATGGGCTTCTTCTAAGATACGATGACGTAGGTTTCCTAATTTAGGTATCCACATTCTCTTTTTATGGAATCTCCATATTCCATCTGTTCCTTGTTCTAATTCTTTTATGTCACACCCCGATTTCCACGTGTCATCGGTGGGCCCGGTGGGGGAGTATCGTGACGTAGTTGATATCATCATAGTCAAACAACACAATATATAAATGCACAGCGGAAGCAAAAGGTAAATATATTACAATCCGAATATAAAGTAATATCAAGTATTACAACGGAAAGTAAAGGATCCACAGGCGGATCTTAAAAACATAAATATTGTTCAACAGACTTTAGACGCCTAGAACTTGCAAGATTCCTTATTAACGTCCTGAGCAGCTTCCAGCCTATTACGTACTTGTACCTGTCACTTAGACTTTTGAAAATACGTCAGTTTTCACTGGTAAATACACTCAACCGACTCATTTGAAAATGTCTATGAAAATTGGTTTAGGTGCTCAAGGCACGAAGATGTTTTGACACTTTGATTAAAATGCACAAGGCAAAATTTAATCTTTTATACTTGATTAAAATGCACACAGGCAAAATTAATCTTTTATAACTCGGGACAAACTATATTTCATGTTATCAGTTTTACATAACTTTCTCTACATACGGTGCCCGGTTCTATGCCGGTTCATGATTAACCGACACACCACTATTCCCTTATTGGGAATCCCTTATTGGGTATAATTAATTAATAAACATATGGCATCTGTCAGGTGTATGCCTACACCCCGTGCTTAGGTCGTGGCCATTGCATTTAATGAGTCAAGGATATCCAGAACATGGTCGCATTAACCCCCAATGTTTCAGTCAAGCAATACGAATTAAAAACAGGTTATTTGGATTTCCCGACTTATTGGTCTTTGAATCCCATACCTGACCATGCGGTATTTATATTACCGTATCCCAAGCCCGTAATAGGGAAAATAAGTTAAGAGTATTTACCTGAGCTAAATATAAATTCAATCCCAGCCGTATTTCAATTCAGCAAGTACAGATAGCTTTTACTAGGCTCCTAGTCTGGAACGAAGGTTTTTAAATAACCTATTAGATTCCTAACGGGTCTTTAATTAAGCTTAAGCTTAGATCGGTTAGTTTCAAAGATACGGTTCATACGCATGATTAAGCGAAGACCGGATAGAATGTGATTTAGACCCGACAAGTTTGAAGACTTGCTTAATATGGGTATTTCATACACATTCTGGATTTTGAGATAAAACCGATAAGGTTTGACCCGTTTCGGCTAATTTATGTAAACTAGTTACATAAACCAAACCGAACGCGTAATAAGCGTAACGGGTATTCATAAGAGCCATATACAGGTTTCCTAAGTTAATATGCTTCAAATATGTTGTGACATCAGTAAGATGTCTTTTATTATGCCCGAAACGAATTTAAACACAAACTATGCCACGTAGGGGTAGTTTGGTCATTTAAAAGGTTATAAAAGAGTTTAAGTATTTACCTGAGTTACAGGTCTGATATAATCAGCAAAAATACTTAGTTTACTGATTTATAACAGTAAGGTATTGTATATATGTGAAATTTATCAATTATAACCAAACTATGCACCGTAGGGGCATTTTGGTAATTTCACATAAGCCGAAAAGCTCAAAACTGAAGTCTGAGTTAAACAACTTTTGCTTACTATTAAATTATTATAATTTACCTAAAATATCAGTAGGTATCACCCTTGTATGTTAAAAAATAGTCTTAGTACATACTATGCGCTAAAAACGCTTAATAAGGCGATTAGAAGCCGTTTCCGGGTTCTATACATAAGGCTGATATTTTTATTATTCCAGAAGGCTTAAAATAATTTATTTATCATATTTAATCAGTAGCAAAAGGTTTGGAGTCAATTAGATATGTAAAACTCATTTTATGGCCCGTAAGGGCAAAACCGACAATTACCGGATTAAGCCCACGACTATAAGTTATGCTCAGTCTAAAATTAATTAAAAATCTTCAAAAATACCAAAATAATATATTACATCAGTGGGTAATAAGTTTGATATCAAAAGTAGGCTTAGATAGGCCATACGCTAATTATGTCGTTTAATTAACATAAAGCTTTCAATTTACGCTAATGAGCATAACTCTCAAACTACACCTCAAACTGATGTCAAACTTTGGGTACAAGTTTACAAGGGCTGAACAGGCAACATAAACGAGTTGCTGCATCTGGGACCTGCTTGCGCAACCTAAGGCTTTTGGTCTTGAGGTGCGCAAGCCCTTGGCCAGCACAAAGAAACTTTCAAATGTTGACAGTTTTGACCCCTGGACTTCCAAACTTGATTTTATCTTTATTTCTTGCACTTTGGGCCCTCTAAATTGAATTCTAAGGGCTTCAAGACTTATACCAACTTTGTTAAGTCCTTGGTTAACTTTTGATCACTCGAAAAGTCATAGATTTCAACGTTGACGCTTTTAACCCCTCGCACACGAATTTTATCATAACTTTCTCATACGATAACGAAACTTGGTGAAATTTTTATCACGCATTCTAGTGAGCATAATTAATCGTTACAAAGCTTCGGGTTTGCTAAAAGGTCACTCAGAGGTATACTTTAAACATGTTGACACATTTAACCCCTATAGTTTGTAAGCTCTCACTTTTAGCCTCGTATGATCCATGATTTATTCGTCTGAGGGTATCAACATCATGTAGGGTTATTGTAAAGTATATTTATTCACTGTTGACATTTTGAACTCGTATATTGACGTGTGCGTATATATACATAATTTTGCAATGAATTTACACACGATTTGGTTTTAAATTTATAAAAGTGATTATTACTTTTACATCAAAACGCACACGAAAGAGGCAAGTGTACCCCGTCACATATGTAATAAAGTATCGGTAAGAACCAAGTATCGATCCAAGGAAATGGGCGGAGAAATAATACTAGACCTTTGTCACTAAACTACCAGTAAAAACATAAGTTTTGTTTGATTTTAATTAAACTAAAGTAAGCTTAAACAAATACATAATAAAAACATAATAGATAATAGATAAAAAGCCTTGCTTAATACACAACCAAAGCATGTCAACTAAGTCGGTTTTGGCACTAGAAGCATTCGGTCAATTTTCCAATTTAATACAATTAGTATCCCTTTCGGGAATCCTAACATGACAATCATTCGGAAAGCTAAAACGATAAACACACTTTAACCACCTACAATTTTTCTTTAACGTGCAATTGATAAATGTCTATGAAAATCTCTTAAAAATAAGTTAGTCATCCGTTAGGAATTTTCTAACCACATTTAAACAAGGAAAGCGACACCGATAAACACAATGCAACCACCAACTGTCAAGCATAAACTAGATTAAACCACAACCGAGTTCATTTTACAAATCTTGCACAATAATTCACCAAGATAGCAATTTTGGCCTAAACTACTAACTAAGCTAACAAATCATGGCAAGAATTTATAATGACACCATCTAACCCGTTAAGGTCCTTACGTGACGGCAAGCTCTCTTGATTAACAATAATTAAATTTTATTAAATCACTAACCATTTCTAGTATCATGATGCATACATTTAAACCAAGCTAATCTAGTTAACCAAGTTCAAAGTTTACTAATACAAGATTAATTAAGCTTCATTTTTCAACTATCTTAACTAACCAAGCATCAATCATCCAATATAATTACTTATAATCAAGAAATCAATATCGATAACAAGGTTGCAAACTAATCATCAAAGATTAACATAGAAAATACTTCAAAATGTCATTACAAACAAAGATTAACATACTAATGATTGTAATCAAGCAAGGGATTGTTGTGTTTTTGCCCAAAGGCTACAATAATACATAAACATTAATCTAAGTACTTGAAAGATTAACAAAATCATGGAAAGATTAGAAAACCAAACCATAAACAAGCACTAGACTAAGGATCCGGATAGTAATGGAGCTAATCAGGATAATGTGGCTTGAATCCGGGTGAAAGCAGAAGCCTCCGGAGCCTGAAAATCGCCTGAATTGCTCTCCAAAATTCCAGAATGTCGAACAGAATGTTTCTGTTCTGTTTTTATATTTTTTCGCTGTAGCACGGTCGTTCTTCATATGGCACGACCGTGCACTTTAAGCAATTATTGGGGATGGGTCACCATGCTGCATACGTCATCAAATCTTTGACCAGATTCAAAATCGCACGACCGTTCTTCCTGCGGCACGGTCGTTCTTCGCCGGGTTCTTGTTGCACGCTTGGTCGCACTGGTCGTTCATTGCCGGACTAATCAACAACTGTCGGAGATGCACGGTCGTGCATCAGGTCGCACGACCGTTCCACAGGCCCAGGTCAGTTTCCTTAACAGAATGTCCGCAGCTTCGTCGTTTTGTCCGTAAAGTCCTCGTTTTCGCTATCATCTTGTCTGGTATGTTGTTTTAGGCCTGTAAACAAAAGTGTAGATAATTAAGTATCCGAATGACAGTTTTACGGCCGAAAACGCATAAAATAGGGGTAAAACGGGGGACTAAAATATGTGTAAATTAACGAATATCAAATCTCCCCACACTTGAACCTTGCTTCTCCTCAAGCAAGCTGAACTAAAAAGCAATAAAAGACATAAACAAACAAGAACGATAATTTACACACTATTTTATTGAAAACTACTATAAACGGCTAGCCGGTTTGTCGAAAGACAACATCAAAAGACTTAAACCCAACAAGTATATGCAATTATAAAGCGACAACCAAAAAGCCGTGACTTCACATTTAATTGACTCACATGTTAATCTTCACACGACTCACAATGTTCACACACACTCGGTTTTATTTGTGAAACATACATAAAATGTGTATGTTCAAACACTCAATGCCTAGTCAATGAAATGTGCAATATCATAAGCTTGTCATAAGATCTCGTCTCCACCAACTAACATGCGAACAAGTGTAAATCAAGAGGTCTTTACGGGTTGTAACGTTAGGCTAGGGCGAAGGGTATGGAAGTGGACATATAAAGTGCCGAAAAATGGTTAAAACTCGGTAGTAGCGTTTAACTAGCAACAAAATATACAACTATACATACAAACGCCTTAAAAAGGCGACTAAAGCGCAATCGAGCTTATCAACAAAATTTCAACATTTAAGCATTCAAAATTGCTCGATTTCTATCAACTTCACCCTATTTTAGGGTGTTTTATTTTCTGTTTTTTTTTTTGCAAACTAAACTATACAATGAAACATAAACAATAATAAGCGCTAGTTAAATGATTATTTTTGACCGAATTTCAACACTAAAAAGGTTTAAAAACATAAAAAGGCTAAATTTGGCTAAGTGGGCGATAATGTGGGTAAACAAAGGTAAACGGGAAGGCTCGACATGGTTAATCCTAAAGGGTAATATAAGGTGAACGGGAAGCATAACACAAAGAACAAGTACACAACAAAGGGGTAATCTAAGTGCCTCTATCACTTTTACACAAATCCGCACGTTCATGGTCTTAACAAGCATACTAGTGACAAGTTCTAAATTACACATAACATCCGGCTCACTCCTATATCCGAAATGAACAAATATATAACAATCAAGGCTCAAATATGCTCGCGTAACGGAAGGAATGGGTAAAAGTGTGAAAACTATCATGTAAGTCTTTCTTTGTTTGTCACGCTTTCCGGTTTCCTTTTTCAAAAATATTTTGCTTGTCAAGTTTTTATCAAGTCCGAAGCTTTCTAAAACACAACCAACAGGTTTATTAACTAAAATATATACAAAATACAAGTTTTTTTGAATGATTTTTCTGAATTTCTATTTTTTTTTTATAAGAGGACAAACAAAGTTAACAAAGTTAACCCCCTCCCCACACTTGAACTTCGCATTGTCCCCAATGCGAGACCCGAAATATAGAGAAAGGGATAAAAAATACTACCCTCAAGATGATGTGGATGCCACGAGACTTCCGAAGCTGTATCTGGTACGTGCTCCGGTCCAAGATCCGATAGCTAAAACCTGCTAGTATGTCACATGTGCACCCAAAACTTAACAGAAACAGAAAAATCACAAATCAACCATAATATACATAAATGTAAATACTACAATCCAAACAAAACACAAAGTAAATTGTCTGAAATACATAACCGGGGTGTTTGAAATAACAGTCAAAATAAACACCCAAATATAAATAAAGTACTGAAATAGAAAACACCACCAACTGCTATCGCCATCGCCAACTACTCGTCTCCATCATCATCGTCTCTCGTGTAGGACGGGACGGCATCGCCATAACCAGGGGGTTCCACGGTGGGAACTGCAGAGGGTGCTGAAAGTAGTCGGGGTATGCGTGACGCATCTCCCCGAAGAGATAAGAAAACCCCTCACTGACCCCCTGGTATAGAGTATCCTGGCAATGCTGAAGCTGGTCATGTGTGGCCCGAAGCTGAGCCTGACTGGCCCGAATCTCGTCCTGGCTAGATCTGATCTGGTCGAAGTATGTACCATGCTGCTCCTGAGTCACTCGCATATCCTCGAACTGGAGGTAGAACTCAGGCCAGTCCTGATGCTGGAATGCATGGTGTTGCGGCGAGTGTGGTGGTGTCGGTGGCTGGTGCTGGTGCTGCTCTCCCATCTCAACATCCTCATCTTCCTCATCTTCCTCCACAGCTGGAGGCAACGAGTCCCAGACCTCGATATACAGCCCTCTCAACCTATCCCCCCTATCAAGCTCAACAATCACCCCCATGGCCTTCAGCGACCTGATATCAACGTGAACCCCCTCAGTAATCAGAGTGAGACCCTGAACCACCTCCTCAGTCATATAGCCTTCGTTGTAGGCTATTTCGGTCACATACTGACCGCCATGTATCTCGCTGTTTAGAGTTCGCCCCGAGCTCTTGACGAAGTATTCAGCCATTCGAGCGGCTAGGTTGATGGGTGCTTTGTCAACCAACGCATATAAAAAGATCAAATCAGGTGTTGGACAGTTACCAAGACTGTCCATGCGACCGCATATCGTATGGCTAAAATCATGGTGCATCACTCGCACCAAAGGGTCTCTGAGTCGCGAGGCCTTCGACATCCTTGGGTTGTAGGGATCCCCAATAGCGTTAGTAGCCCAAAATGCATCCCGCTCTGCATCAGAAGGGAAGGTGAACTTATCATTGAAGACTTCGGAATCATCCATGTCGTCCCTAGTATAAATCCCGAGCCTTCTTCCCAAACGACCAACCGACCATGAATGCCATTGTCCACATAACCTGAAGGCTACCCGCTTCTTGTAGCGAAATTTGGGTCTTCGATGAGCAATCGGCTTTTCATAGGCATAAGACGCGAAGAACTCAATTGTCAACTCCCGGTAAACGGGTCGGTTGCAACCGACCAGATTTGCAAGCGGGGGACTCATCATGTCATCTAATCTGTCATACTGATTGAGTTCACGCATGACTTCCCAATCCAACCATCGGGGGACTCCAAACTGCCCCCGCCTTTCCCACAAGGCGTTGCACTTCGGAATGCAAAGAGCCTCTTTCTCAATGTCGGGGTCAAACTGAAGTAAAGGATGGTCCATCTGTATGGGGAATAACGTTAGAAAGATGGAAACAGGAAAAATTTGAATCACAAACAGGCGAGCAGCCAATTATGAAGAAACTGTCAATCTGATCTGGGCATATGGCACGGTCGTGCTTCGAGACGCACGGTCGTGCGTCTCCGAGAACTAACAGACCAAGCCCAAATATGTCGGAACTGCACGGCGTGCAACCAACGGCACCACCGTGCAACACCGACCAACAACCAACTATCGTGAATCAATCGGCGAGGCACGACCGTTCCATACGAGGAACGTCCGTGCGACTTCGTTTTCTGCAGATTCTGACCCTGTGTAACACCTCGCAAATTTCGGGTTTAATATTAAAACAACACGTGTCATATAAGACAAAAACGCGTTGGAAACCCGGATTTAATAAAGATGTTTCGGTAGGATTTAAAGGCGTCATGTTAAATTATTACCTCTGAACACCTCAATTATAAATCCCAAGACCCGATTTAATATTTTACACATCTATGCACCCTCAATTCAGGGAATTATTGCCAATACAGGAATTTCAAAAGTATGATGTGATCCCACGATGAAAAGCAATGGTAAACCGATGTTTTCGGGTCTTGTTTATGCATTCATTTGAAACATTGGATAATGGTAGGGTATGTTCAAACATATAGACACTTATGGGAGGCCCCCTACTGATAAAATAAGTCCACAAGTCGTTTATACCGGCTGCCCTTTCAAACCACCAACAAACAACAAAAATTCGGATCAGAGTAGGGCGTCGCGTAGCGCGACGGACCCTCGCGCTACGCGAGGGTGTGCCCAGCGACAGATGACTTGCTGTTGGCTGTTGTGTGCAATTGTGACCCTCTTGGCCGGTTTTTCTTGCATGTACATGGCCCCTAGACATCCCTACACACTACTTACAAGTGTTGATCAATTGTGGATGGCCCTAGACTTGGTTGTCACTTGCTTGTGGTGCTTGATTCTTGTATATAAAGACCCCTTCATGTCACAACCATTCCACACATCAATTGCAAACAATCTGAGCATTGGAGGAGCTTACAATCTGATTGAAGGCCTTCCTAATCATCCATTAATCATCTAGTAAGTTGCTTAACCCTTCTAAATTAATTCTAACTTAGTAATTAGCTTAAAAGTCAATATATCGAGCTTAACGGTTGACTTTGTGATTAAGTAACGATAGCTCAGTCGTATGTCAAATTAAAAGTACCGTTAGATAGGTAATTGTATGGGTATTAAACCCTTATAAGGGCACGTACCAATTCCAGACCTAACTAGGTCGTTTGTCGGGTCAAACGTTGACCGAAAAAGTCAACTGAAATACAAAATGCGATTTAATGCACAATTAATGATCCGAAAGGTGTGTAACCTGTTTTAACCTTAATATAACATGGTAATAAGTATGAAAACTTGTCTACGCTTGCCCGACTCGACAAATTTCTGTTTAAACCCGGTTCGGAACCGAAAGGCGCAAAACCTTGACTTTTGCTTTGACTTCGCTTCTGACCCGTTTTAGTTTGATTCGGAAATGCCTTAGTGCTTCATTAGAGTAGGGTTGCATGATAGTATAAGTCTCTGTACTTGTTTCGTTGATTATCCAATTAATATGCAAGTTTCCGTTAATTGCTCATATGTTGACCATTATGCCCTTATTACCTTAGAACGTGATTTATGAAAATGTAAAAGTGTAGAAACCTTAATTACTGATATATAAACTTGTATGCAAAGTTTGACATCAGTTTGACTTATAGATTAAGAGTTATGCTCATTATCGCAAAACTAATGCTTTATGTTAATAAAACGGCGTAATTAGCGTATAGCCTAGTTAAGCCGACTTTTTGGTATCAAACTTAATACCCACTGATGTAATATATTATTTTGGGATTTTTAAAGATTTTTAATTAATTATAGGCTGAGCATAACTCATAGTCGTAGGCTTAATTCGGTAATTGTCGGTTTTGCCCTTACGGGCCATAAAATGAGTTTTACATATCTAAACGACCTCAAACCTTTTGCCACTGAATAGTTATGATAAATAAATTATTTTTAAGCCTTCTGGAAATATAAAAATATCAGATTTAAGTGTCGAACCCGGTAATGGCCTTTAATCGCCTTATTTAGCGTTTTTAGCGCATAGTACGTTTTAAAATCATATTGGACATACCCGGGTTGATACCTACTGACATAAGACGCAAATTATAATATTTTAACAGTAAGCAAATGTTGATTAACTCAGACTTCGTTTTTGAGCTTTTCGGCTTATGTGAAATTACCAAAATGCCCTTCGGTGCATAGTTTGGTTATAAATGATATATTTCACATATATACTTTACCCTACTGTTATAACTCATCAAAATGAGTATGGTTGCTGTTTACATCAGACCTGTAACTCAGTTAAACATTTAAACTCTTTTACAACTTCTAAAATGACCAAACTACCCCTACGGGGCATAGTTTGTGTTTAAATTAGTTCGGGGCATAATGAAAGACATCCTACTGATGTCACAACATATTGGAAGCATAATTAACTTAGGAAACCTGTTTAGGACCCATATGGTTACCCGTTACGCCTCTGGCGCGTTCGGTTCGGTTTATGTAACTAGTTTGCATAAATTAGCCGAAACGGGTCAAACCTTATCCGTGTTATCTCAAAATCCAGAATGTGTTTAGTTTACCCATATTATACAAGTCTTCAAACTTGTCGGGTCTAAATCACATTCTATTCCGGTCTTCGCTTAATCATGCGTTTTGAACCGTAAACCTTTCCTTAAAACTAACCGGTCTAAGTTACGACTTAAATAAGATCCGTTAGGAATTTAATAGGTTAATAAAACCTTCGTTCCAGATTAAGAGCCCCAGTAGAAGTGCTTGTGCTTGCTGATTAAGATATACGGCTGAGTGTAAATTGCATTGCTAGCTCAGGTAAATACTTTTAACTTGTTTTCCCTTATACGGGCTTGGGGTACGGTATTATAAAAATACCGCTTGGTCGGGTGTAGAAACCTTTTGATCGGAGATGATTGAATTGCATAATCCCGTTTTAATTCGTATTGCTTGATAACAAATAACATTGGGGGTTAATGACCGTGTCCTGGATATCCTTGGCTCATTTTAAAAAGTGAATGGCCACGACGTAAGCACAAGGTGTAGACATAACACCTCCTGTTGCATATGTATAACGTATACTCACTCGTAAGGGTATCTTCTTGTGAGATTATATTTGTGGTGTGTCGATTAATCTTGTCCGGCTTGTATTGTATAATCACCGGCCCTAAATGTTGGACAACCATGTAAATCGGATACAAGATTTTTATTAATAAAATTGTCCCAAGTATAAAAGATTAATTTTGCCTCTGTGCATTTTAATCAAAGTGTCAAGATATTTTGTGCCGTTTGCACTCGAATCACTTTTCAAACTCTTTTTTTCAAAATGAGTCAGTTAATTGTATTTACCAGTGTAAACTGACGTATTTTCCAAAAGGTTAAGTGACAGGTACTACGCATAATTGGCTGGGAGCTCAGGGTGTCATTAGGGAATCTTGCAAGTTCTAGATGCCTAAAGTCTATTGAACAGTTTTAGTATCTTTTATTTGATCCGCCTGTGGATCCTTTACCTTCCGTTGTAATACTTTGACATTACTTATATTCGGAATGTAATATATTTATCTTTTGCTTCCGCTGTGCATTATTATATTGTGTTGTTTGACCATGATGTTGCCAACCACGTCACGATACTCCCCCACCGGGCCCACCGGTGACACGTGGAAAATTGGGGTGTGACACCCTGGCTCTAAGTAGCCCGATTTTTTCACATATCATCAAGTTTTTACATAAACATGGGTCAGAAAAATGCACCAGATGTTCACGATACTACGATTCAACAAGGGTTAGGGTTTCGATTTGTTTATGAAGAGAACCCTAAAAATTTCCTTGAAGAATCGAAAGAAATCTACCCTAGAAAGCAAGGAAACAAGAAATCTATAACTAGGAACGTACCATGCGAAGAAGGGTGTGAGATCGTGCGAAAAACCGTGCGATTTGATGAAGTATCGCTCTGGAACGACCTGCAGCGACTAGGGTTTCGCGAGTTATGAATGGGGGCTGCAGATGAGGGTATTTATAGTGCCAAATGACAAAACTTTAAGCAATTATTGGGGATGGGTCACCATGCTGCATACGTCATCAGATCTTTGACCAGATTCGAAATCGCACGACCGTTCTTCCTGCGGCACGGTCGTTCTTCGTCGGGTTCTTGTTGCACGCTTGGTCGCACTGGTCGTTCATTGCCGGACTAATCAACAACTGTCGGAGATGCACGGTCGTGCATCAGGTCGCACGACCGTTCCACAGGCCCAGGTCAGTTTCCTTAACAGAATGTTCGCAGCTTCATCGTTTTGTCCGGAAAGTCCTCGTTTTCGCTATCATCTTGTCTGGTATGCTGTTTTAGGCCTGTAAACAAAAGTGTAGATAATTAAGTATCCGAATGACAGTTTTACGGCCAAAAACGCATAAAATAGGGGTAAAACGGGGGACTAAAATATGTGTAAATTAACGAATATCATATATTCACATACTTTCCATGTTTGTCAACTTTAGTCCCTCAAGAACATTCTTTCACACGTTCAAGCTTATGACACGTGTCAATACATTATATGACGTGAATTTTCGAGGTGTTACATCCTCACCCCCTTAAAAGAAATCTTGACCTCGAGATTTGTTAAAGTAAAGGAAGTAATTTCTGCCTTACATTGGGCTTAATCTTTCCCAGTACCTTTGAGCCTCCAAGGCATTCCAATTGACCTTTATGATAGGTACATGTATCCTTTGGAGCTTCTAATCCTGTCGATCCTTAATCGACATAGGTTGCTCATCGTATCATAAATATGTATGTCATTATGTGATAGTGTTTCTTGGCTTATTGGCGAAACACGTCCTTAACTCATTAGGGTGGGGTGCATTATGCGTTCCACCGAGCTCCTTAATTAGGTCTTAGCTCATAAGCTATTTAATCTTGATACATTCTAATCCTTCGAATGGTTCTATATACTCAGAGCCTGACTAGCCTGATAATTTAACAAATTTGGCACACCCTTCCTGGGTGATATCTTTTGTTGAGCCTTATTTCTTAACAAGAATTTAGGAAGGTTACTACTTTCCATAAATCCTTGATTTTCTGCCAAATAATGACAACTTATAGATAATTAGGGGTTTGTATTATCTTATTCGTTGTTTCAAATGCAACTTTCAGATCCTGATAAGTGGACTTACCAATCTACTATCCTAACAATAGATGTTTAACATTCCATCTTTACAAGGTCTCCAAGGGAGCAGCCTTGATGCTTACATATCGACTATTATATAAAAGCTTATCTTAAGGTGAGATGGTCATTCCAACCACTACCTAACTAATTTTAAGGAATAGCTAATCCTTGTCGTTAGTCGAACAATTCGACGATCCTGGGTAGCTGATGGCAATTCTTAATCGTTGCCTAATTAGGGTTGTGGCAATTAATACATAAGCAATATGAACCGTCTTTCTTATTCAATAACGTAAAACCCTCAGAATATTGAGTCAGGCTATATGAGCCTATGTCTTAAAACCTACTTAATCAAGGTTTTGATTATTCCAAAATCAATATGGAGTTTTCACAATACTCCAGCCCACAGCGGGATGTTAATCTTAATTCTACCTGCCTTCCAGGAGGTAAGCAGGGAAAACTTATGAGAAGATAATCAAAATACAAGGAGGCTACAGAGATTTTCCATATCTCAGGCTCCAGTTCATCCATCATTGCTTGTGTCAAATAAGTGACACATTTATGTTATAAGTCCACGAATTCCTTAATCGGGAACATTTACTTGGACAATTCCATTCTGGATATCTTCTTTGAATACTACTAGTCGACTTTAGTACAATATGACCATTGGGATATCTCAGGGGTTCCATGTATTAAACCTCCATACTGATCAGGCATGGAAGTAATCTATGGGACACACTAGGATACGCCAATCCCCATATGGCACTTTTATCAAACATAGTTTGGCATTCGCAGGCGATAGAAAAACAATGAGAAAAATAATTAAAATAACATATGTTGCCGTACTCTATGCGAAGAAAGAGCACTCTTAGATTTTTCGGAAGGATTCCTTTCCGATACTAGAAGAATCGGTTACTATGGTTTCCTCGGTAAGTTATACCTTGTGGATAATATAAAAGTTTGCTAAGCTTATGGTTTATGAAGATTTATTATTGCCTGTATTAAATCAGGACACTTAGCAGAAATTATCATTGGTAAACGATAAGGAATGTATTTGATGACATCGTGAACTGCCTCTTGGAATTCATCAGGTGAGTCCAGGCATTTCTTCCTTTAGCCTTTCCAGGGTTAGCTGCACCTTCTTTGGCAGCTTTATGGAATCTAGTTCAGGTGCGGCCTTACTTACCACAGCCGTGATGGACTGCATTCTTTATGTCCCTACATTCCTGGGAAATGATGACCTGTTCCTTAGCAGATGTCACACTGCTTTGGTCCTGGTTCTATTCGACACTGTCCCTAGTATCTTTTATAGCAATTCTTACATACAGGCTTCTTACTGAACTTTCGTTGCTTTTTATTAAGCCTGTACTTGCTCTCCTTCTTAGATTTATGGGAGTTATCCTCCTCCTTTGGTTCATCCTTCATATTCGAAGTGTGAACAAAGCTCTTCTCATGAGCAATTGAACGTGGTTTTGAATGAAATTTAGAGCGAGAAGCATTCGGCTCTTTGGATTGTTTCATGACCTTTTCCCATGGCCTTTCAAACTGCTGCGTTAACCACCGCTTGGAGATTAACTCTATTAATATTGAGGTTTACGTTTGAGACATTATTTGGTTTTTGTCGCATTAATAGCATCGCGACTATTGTCTATCTCATCCGAGTTTTCCATACTCAAAACTTGGTACTAGTTACCAAATTAAACCATTATTAGTCATCATCCTGATGACCTGACATATATTAGCCACGACATCCACGAACCGTATAGGCCATTATGTTCTGAACATTCTTAATTAATGCTATTTGAATGTATATCTATTACATTTAGCTTAGGTCACAAAAGGACTATCAATAGCATTCAAGGTTTGGAGCGAGTCCAATACCTGCTTGACAGGGGACCATAATGTCACAATTGTCTTTGTCACAAGGACGATTATAAATAGCTCAAAGGCTAGCCTTACATGACTTTGGTTATATATATATACACATATATGGCATAGAAGCCTGTCGCGAGGGACGTAGAAAGATATGGCACAAAGTCCAGTCATGAAGGACATAAGTAATAATATGGCGCGAAGGCCTTGTCGTAATGACATTTAGATACGGCACAAATGGCCTTGTCTCAAGGACGTTATAGGATATGGCACTAAGGCCTGTCACCAGGGATGTTAACATTTAGTATGTTAACTTGTCACGAACGATGAATTATAGCACGGAGGCTTGTTATGGGTGACTTGAAATATAACTTGTGGATTTGTCACAAGGACATCAATTCATAGGCTGCAATCTTATTAGATCAGGAGTTTTAAGGTTTGAACATAGTTCTTCACCTTTGGATAGGGAGTCATAGACTACAACTGTCATCGTCTTGAAAGGCGATTCACTTGACAGAAAGGTAAACCAATTAACATCACTAATGGATGTCTATGTATAATTATCGTATCTAATGATATTAGTCATGATCACATCGGTCATATTGACTATTAGGTTTGGGTATAATCCCACCATTTTTGAATAGGGGATCATAAAGATCACCACTATTTTGTCTTATCGACAATAGAGTAAAGTATAGCCCGTAGGCAGTTCATCACTAGGGATGTCAATATTATGAATTTATGATCATCATACTGATGATACTAGTTAGGATCGCAATGATCATATAGACTATTAGGCTTGAGCGCAACTCACTACCTTAAACAGGGGATCATAGAGATCATAATGTTTGTGTCACAAATGGACAATATAATATGGCCCGTAGGCGAAACATCACTAATGGATGTTTATAATGGATTCATCATTTTAGATGATATAAGTCAGGATTGCATTAATCATATTGACTATTTGGCTTGAGCATAGCTCACCACCTTAGACAAGGAATCATAAAGATCATAATGTCAATGTCTCAGATGGACAATTTATTATAGCCCGTAGGCAACACATTTTTTTTTCTTGACAGGGAGTTGTAGGCTACCACTGTCTTTAGCCTCGGAGGGCGTTAATTATAGCCCGTAGGCATTTCCCTCCTAAGGGATATTTATGGTATGATCATCCTTTCAGGTGATATTAGTCGAGATCGTACGGACCCTACCGACTATTATGCTTGGACGTATTCCAACATCTTTAGACAGCGTCAAAGACCACCACTGTCGTTGTCTTATCGGACAACAAATTTAGCCCGTAGGCACTTCATCACTCACGGATGTTTATAATTTGATCATCTTATAAGATGATATAAGCCATGATTTCTAGATCATAAGGCAATTTAGGAATTTAAAAAGTTCCAATATAGGGATGACTGTTGTGATTTTATCGAATCACATTTGTCAGGAGTGCTAACACGTTCTTAGGTGTTAACAAGGATCTGAATCCTTTGTGTAGGTTTCACCATCTTGGCCGCGTAGGCTAGGTTTCACCTTTAAGATTCTTTTTAAAATGCATACTGGCAGGGAAGGAAGGATATTTATTTTATTCAGGATTTTTATCATAAATCCTAATTTATAAGTTAATAATAGCACAAATGGCCTAGTCGCGTAGACAAGTTTAATTTATAAGCCATGATTTCAGAGAATCGAGGCATTAAGGTTTTAATAATAGCACAAATGGCCTAGTCGCGTAGACAAGTTTAATTTATAAGCCATGATTTCAGAGAATCGAGGCATTAAGGTTTGAATCAAAGTTCATTACCTTTTTCTTGACAGGGAGCTATAGGCTACCACTGTCTTTAGTCTCAGAGGACATTAACTATAGCCCGTAGGCACTTCCCTTCTTAGGGATGTTTATTACGGAATTGCCCCTAAGGGAAATTCATTAACCATGGTAAACAGAGACCATATTTAGTTAATTTATTAATCATATTTGTTTAGGATTTCTATTATAATTTATCCTAATTATAAACAATAACAATATATATTAGCACATAAGGCCTAGTCACAAGGACAATTTTTTTTTATATCATAAGCCAGGATTTCAAAGAATCGAGGCATGAAGGTTTGAACATAGTCCATTACCTTTTTCTGACAGGGAGTCATAGCTACCACTGTCTTTTGGCTCATATGGAAATGAGCAAGGCCCGTAGGCACCATATTACCACGTATGGTCTAAATATGATCATCTTAATTGATGATTTAAACCCATGATTCAGAGATCATTTAGTTGGGTTAGGAATCTTTTGGATAGGTTTCACCGTCTTGGCCATGTCTGCAATGACATTTAGGCTAGGTTTTACCATCTTGGCCATGTCAGCATTGACATTTAGGCTAGGTTTTACCATCTTGGCCATGTCAGCATTGACATTTAGGCTAGGTTTTACCTTTAAGATTCTTTTTAATAATGAACGCAGAACAATTTCTAAATTGAAATGTTAATAAGGATCTGAATCTAAATTGAGGAACTGCCATCTTGGCCGGGTCTTAATATGACACGAGGCTAGGTCTTGTCCTTTTAGATTTTGCCATTTTATTATAATGGTAGATCTTGCAAAAGGAATGTTAATAAGGATCTGAATCTAAATTGAGGAACTGCCATCTTGGCCGGGTCTTAATATGACACGAGGCTAGGTCTTGTCCTTTTTAGATTTTGCCATTTTATTATGATGGTAGATCTTATAAAACGAATGTTATTTTTCATTTATCTCATATTTCATGTTTAGAATGAAAATTTAAATTTTATCAGTCCACTATATGAAAATAAAAGTACAGAGTTGCCCTAAGCGGGACTTGAAAGGAATAATGTTGTCCTCGAATGGACAGAAAGATGATTATGTCCTTATAAGGACTATTAAGGAAATGATCTTCAGCAAAAGGGTTTCTTCTTCATTCTATTTCTGAATGCTTTCTCCTTGGTTACACGTTTCATCCTGGTCGTGGTACGAAGCTCAGCATTTCAAAGCTCTGGGTGTGGAGAATTCCTATTACGGCTTCTTCGCTTGGCGACGTATCCAATATATATAAAAATTGGAAGCAGAAATTTCCAGGTTAGGATTGAGAATTTTCCTATGTTAAGTCTAGACTCAGAATGGTCAAGGAATGTGCTAATATGTCATTGAGATTAAACACAAAAGGCTAGTGTTTAATTCACCCAATGTTGGCTCTGATACCAACCTGTCACACCCCGATTTCCACGTGTCACCGGTGGGCCCGGTGGGGGAGTATCATGACGTAGTTGATATCATCATAGTCAAACAACACAATATATAAATGCACAGCGGAAGCAAAAGGTAAATATATTACAATCCGAATATAAAGTAATATCAAGTATTACAACGGAAAGTAAAGGATCCACAGGCGGATCTTAAAAACATAAATATTGTTCAACAGACTTTAGACGCCTAGAACTTGCAAGATTCCTTATTAACGTCCTGAGCAACTTCCAGCCTATTACGTACTTGTACCTGTCACTTAGACTTTTGAAAATACGTCAGTTTTCACTGGTAAATACACTCAACCGACTCATTTGAAAATGTCTATGAAAATTGGTTTAGGTGCTCAAGGCATGAAGATGTTTTGACACTTTGATTAAAATGCACAAGGCAAAATTTAATCTTTTATACTTGATTAAAATGCACAGAGGCAAAATTAATCTTTTATAACTCGGGACAAAATATATTTCATGTTATCAGTTTTACATAACTTGCTCTACATACGGGGCCCGGTTCTATGCTGGTTCATGATTAACCGACACATCACAATTCCCTTATTGGGAATCCCTTATTGGGTATAACTAATTAATAAACATATGGCATCTGTCAGGTGTATGCCTACACCCCGTGCTTAGGTCGTGGCCATTGCATTTAATGAGTCAAGGATATCCAGGACACGGTCGCATTAACCCCCAATGTTTCAGTCAAGCAATACGAATTAAAACAGGTTATTTGGATTTCCCAACTTATTGGTCTTTGAATCCCATACCTGACCATGCGGTATTTATATTACCGTATCCCAAGCCCGTAATAGGGAAAATAAGTTAAGAGTATTTACCTGAGCTAAATATAAATTCAATCCCAGCCGTATTTCAATTCAGCAAGTACAAATAGCTTTTACTGGGCTCCTAGTCTGGAACGAAGGTTTTTAAATAACCTATTAGATTCCTAACGGGTCTTTAATTAAGCTTAAGCTTAGACCGGTTAGTTTCAAAGATACGGTTCGTACGCATGATTAAGCGAAGACCGGATAGAATGTGATTTAGACCCGACAAGTTCTAAGACTTGCTTAATATGGGTATTTCATACACATTCTGGATTTTGAGACAAAACCGATAAGGTTTGACCCGTTTCGGCTAATTTATGTAAACTAGTTACATAAACCGAACCGAACGCGTAATAAGCGTAACGGGTATTCATAAGAGCCATATACAGGTTTCCTAAGTTAATATGCTTCAAATA
Organism: Helianthus tuberosus; assembly: GCA_030545235.1. Lineage (NCBI taxonomy): Eukaryota > Viridiplantae > Streptophyta > Magnoliopsida > Asterales > Asteraceae > Helianthus > Helianthus tuberosus. Next base: position 147,701,305 of record CM060423.1, read on the forward strand.
TGTTGTGACATCAGTAAGATGTCTTTTATTATGCCCGAAACGAATTTAAACACAAACTATACCCCGTAGGGGTAGTTTGGTCATTTAAAAGGTTATAAAAGAGTTTAAGTATTTACCTGAGTTACATGTCTGATATAATCAGCAAAAATACTTAGTTTACTGATTTATAACAGTAAGGTATTGTATATATGTGAAATTTATCAATTATAACCAAACTATGCACCGTAGGGGCATTTTGGTAATTTCACATAAGCCGAAAAGCTCAAAACTGAAGTCTGAGTTAAACAACTTTTGCTTACTGTTAAATTATTATAATTTACCTAAAATATCAGTAGGTATCACCCTTGTATGTTAAAAAATAGTCTTAGTACATACTATGTGCTAAAAACGCTTAATAAGGCGATTAGAAGCCGTTTCCGGGTTCTATACATAAGGCTGATATTTTTATTATTCCAGAAGGTTTAAAATAATTTATTTATCATATGTAATCAGTAGCAAAAGGTTTGGAGTCAATTAGATATGTAAAACTCATTTTATGGCCCGTAAGGGCAAAACCGACAATTACCGGATTAAGCCTACGACTATAAGTTATGCTCAGTCTAAAATTAATTAAAAATCTTCAAAAATCTCAAAATAATATATTACATCAGTGGGTAATAAGTTTGATATCAAAAGTAGGCTTAGATAGGCCATACGCTAATTATCTCGTTTAATTAACATATAGCTTTCAATTTACGCTAATGAGCATAACTCTCAAACTACACCTCAAACTGATGTCAAACTTTGGGTACAAGTTTATATATCAGTGACTAAGGTTTCTACTCTTTTACATTTTCAAAAATCACGTTTTAAGGTAAAAAGGGCATAATGGTCAACATATGGGCAATTAACGGAATCATGCGTATTAATTGGTTAACTCATGAACCATGGTGTATAATCACAGAGGGTTATACTAGCATGTAACCTGGTCCAAATAGAGCTCTAAGGTATTTCTAAAACATACCATAACGGGTCAGAACTGAAGTCAAAGCAAAAGTCAAAGCTTTGCGACTTTCGGTTCCGAACCGGGTCTAAACAGGAAATTGTCGGGTTGAACATGTTTAGACATGTTCTTACACTAATTACCAAGTTATATTAATGATCAAACAGGTTGTATGTGTTCTACATTGCTAATTATGCATAAATTAGAAGCTAAGTATCCTGTTGACTTTTTAATCACAAGTTTGACCCGACATTTGACCTAGTTAGAGTGGGAATCAGGGGGAACCCTTTTAAGGGTTTATTACCCACATAATTACCAACTTATAACTACTTTCAATTCAACTAATCACTGGACCATTAGTGATTAATCGTTAAGTCAACTGTTAATTACGACGGTTTGACTTTTAAGCTTAAACTAAGTAAAAACTTAACTAAGGAAGGTTAAGCAAACTTACCAAGGTCTTAATTAAGACTAAGGATGATTAGGGTCTGCTCTAGAGCTCCAGGAAGCCTCCAAAAATGCAGATGGACTGAATGCAAGAATGTTGCAACATGAATGCCCTTTTATAGTGATCTTAATCTCATAGATTGTTGACAAATCATGCTACTAAAGGTCATGGATCATCAACAGATGTCCCTAGAGCCTAGGAGTCAGTTAGGGGGCGCCCATGAAGTGTTAAAGGGCAATACATGACGTTTACAAGGGCTGAACAGGCAACAAAAATGAGTTGCTACATCTGGGACCTGCTTGCGCACCGTAAGGCTTTTGGTCTTGAGGTGCGCAAGCCCTTGGCCAGCACAAAGAAACTTTCAAATGTTGACAGTTTTGACCCCTGGACTTCCAAACTTGATTTTATCTTTATTTCTTGCACTTTGGGCCCTCTAAATTGAATTCTAAGAGCTTCAAGACTTATACCAACTTTGTTAAGTCCTTGGTTAACTTTTGATCACTCGAAAAGTCATAGATTTCAACGTTGACGCTTTTAACCCCTCGCACACGAATTTTATCATAACTTTCTCATACGATAACGAAACTTGGTGAAATTTTTATCACGCATTCTAGTGAGCATAATTAATCGTTACAAAGCTTCGGGTTTGCTAAAAGGTCACTCAGAGGTATACTTTAAACATGTTGGCACATTTAACCCCTGTAGTTTGTAATCTCTCACTTTTAGCCTCGTATGATCCATGATTTATTCGTCTGATGGTATCAACATCATGTAGGGTTATTGTAAAGTATATTTATTCACTGTTGACATTTTGAACTCGTATATTCACATACTTTCAATGTTTGTCAACTTTAGTCCCTCAAGAACATTCTTTCACACGTTCAAGCTTATGACACGTGTCAATACATTATAGGACGTGAATTTTCGAGGTGTTACATTTTAGCATACCTTTTAATTTTTCAGCATCATCCTTGATTACTGATTCTTGTGCTTCTCTTATCTGATCATTTAAATCTGCTTGCAGATTTAATTTAAGAGAACGTACCCTTTTTGACTTTTCATGATAATTTCGACTTAAAGCATCTGCCACTACATTTGCTTTTCCTTCATGATACTGGATATCACAATTATAATCACTGAGCATCTCCATCCAGCGTCTTTGTCTCATATTCAATTCCTTTTGTCCGAAAACATACCTTAAACCATAAAGGTAATGTCTCCAAATCTTAAGGGCAAAAATTATAGCTCCTAATTCCAAGTCATGGGTTGAATAATTCTCTTCATGATTCTTAAGTTGTCTAGATGCATAGGCTATAACCTTTTGGCGTTGCATTAATACACATCCATAACCTAATTTAGAAGTGTCAAAATAGACTACAAAGTCTTCCGTTCCTTCTGGTAACGCTAATATGGGTGTATTAGTTAATCTTTGCTTAAGAATTCTAAATGCTTCTTCTTGTTTTGGTCCCCATTCAAACTTAATGGATTTACAGGTTAACTTAGTTAAAGGAATGGCTATTCTAGAAAAATCTCGAATAAATCTTCTATAATAACCGGCCAATCCTAAGAAACTTCTAACCTCGGTTGGTGATTCAGGGGTTTTCCATTTAGTAATTGCCTCAATCTTTGTTGGATCCACATGAATTCCTTCATGATTGACTAAGTGTCCAAGAAATTGTACCTGTTCTAACCAAAACTCGCACTTTGAAAATTTAGCATAAAACTTTTCTTTTCTTAATAGACTTAAAAGTGCGTGCAAATGCTTTGCATGTTCTCCTTTACTTTTAGAGTAAATTAGAATATCGTCTATGAAAAAAAATATGAATTTATCCAAATATGGCTTACATATTCGGTTCATCATGTCCATAAATGCGGCTGGGGCATTGGTTAAACCAAATGGAATGACAGTAAATTCATAATGGCCATACCTTGTTCTGAATGCGGTCTTAGGAATGTCCTCTTCCTGTACCTTTAATTGATGATATCCTGACCTCAAATCGATTTTAGAGAAAAATCGAGCTCCTTGCAGTTGATCGAACAGATCATCAATTCTCGGTAATGGGTACCGATTCTTAATTGTAACTTTGTTCAATTCACGGTAATCAATGCACATACGCATTGACCCGTCCTTCTTTTTAACGAATAAAATCGGTGCTCCCCATGGTGACGAACTTAGTTGTATAAATCCTTTTTCCAGTAATTCATCCAATTGTTTCTTCAGTTCCTGCATTTCGGCGGGTGCCAAACAGTGAGGTGCTTTGGCAATCGGGGACGTTCCTGGTAGTAGATGGATTCTGAATTCAACTTCTCTGTCTGGTGGTAGTCCTGGCAATTCTTCTGGAAATATATCTGAAAACTAAGACACTACTGGAATGTCCTTTAGTTCTTTTCCTTTAGTGTTAGTGATTATAGAAATCAAATACACTATAGATCATTTTCTTATATAACTTGCAGTTTTCATCACAAAGATGAATTTTGTGGGTCTAGATGGTTTATCTCCTTTAATTGTGATCGTTTTACTTTTTGGTGAATTTACTTGAATTGACTTTTGATCACATAAAATACTGGCTTTATTGGCTATTAACCAATCCATTCCTAATACAACATCAAATCCTGCCAGATTCATTGGATAAAGGTTTGTCATAAACTTTTGATTTAAAATTTCTATTCTTGCTCCCTGCAAGATTTCAGAAATCTTAACAGTTTCTCCATTAGCTGTCTCTACTAGACATTCTTGTGGTAGTTTAGTTAATGACTGATTTAAAAGTTTGCAAAACGAAGTATTAATAAAACTTTGGTTTGCACCAGAGTCAAATAATACCTTAGTAAAAACATCATTAACTAAAAACGTACCAGCTATCACGTCTGGAATCATCTTGGCTTCATCTGCAGTCAGAACGAATGCTCTAACATTTTTAGTGTTCTTGTTGTTTGCAGCTGGGGCTAGTTTTGGACAGTTTGGCCTGATATGACCTTTTTCTCCATAGTTGTAGCATAATCCATTACTGGATTTCTTCCTGCAATCTTCTTCCTTGTGTCCTGGCATTTTGCAATAATTGCAAAGAGTGGAGCATTTTCCCGAATGCTTTTTCTTACAGACTTTGCAGAAAGGTGCAGAGGTAGAACCCATATTCCTACAGTTGTAATTCCCAGAACGGAATTCTTGAGTAAGCCTTTGGGCTAGCTTTTTCCTCTGGTCTTCTTCTCTGGTATGGACTAGTTCATTTGTCAAGGTGTTTGCTAGTTCTACAGCTTCTTCTATGGTTTGAGGTCTAGCTGCCTTGACTACATGTCCAATCTCTCCAATTAATCCCCAGATGTAACGGGAGATTAATACTGGTTCAGGTGATGCAAGGGTTGGTACTATTCTAGCATATTCAAAGAATGTAGTAGTATAACCCTTACTATCTATCCCGGTCATTCTTCAGTTTAGGAATTTATTTGCTATCTGTTCCTTTTCATTGAGAGGGCGGAATTTCCTTTCTACCATATTCTTAAATTCTTCTCATTCCATGTTGTAAACCCTATCACTTCCTCTTGATTGGAGGATAGTGTTCCACCATTCTAAGGCTGAGTTCTTAAACAGATTAGAAGCAAACATTATTTTGTCTTCTTCAGTACACTTGCTTATTTTTAAAACAGCCTCAGTCTTCTCTATCCAGCGTAGAGCTACAATGGGTCCTTCATTGCCCGAGAATTCTATTGGTTTGCAGGACCAGAATTCCTTGTAAGAACAACCGTAAGACACGGTTCTTCTTCTTTTGGGGATGGGCACTTGAAGTACAGGGCCATTGTTTATGTTGTGTTCTGGTTCAATTGGTCGCTTACTGCTATGTTTACTTTTATTATTCGCTTCTTGAACCGTTTGAATAATAAATGTCATTGCATCTATAATTCCTTGTGCCACTATGTGTTGAACAACACTATTATCCATTTGGTTTCCATTGTTATTGATGCTCGGATTCTCATTAACCACGTTAATGTTACTCTGGTTATCGTTATTCAGATTTCCTAGATTTCCTTCGTCGGCCATCTGAATTTTAAACATTTACCCCGTATTAATATCACAAAATAATATTAATATAGTTAATCACATGACCCGCATTTTTGCCAAAAGCGTCGATCATTGCGACTTTACTCTATTAATCTATTATGCATCTATTACACACCAGTACTGAAATAAAAATTGCAATACCAATTGAAATAAATAATAGTAGGCATCCGTACACACATATTTTATTTTATTATTATTATTATTATTATTATTATTATTATTATTACTACTACCGTTTTGCCATCACATTCACGGATATGGATTCATCCAAAAATCCATATTGCGCTCGTCATACTTCCAGACGAGTCGCTCTCCCACCTGTCGCATTCTCTCACTACTTTCTAGAATTTCCTCACCAAATGTCCTAAGTTCTTATACATTTTCTGCACTCATTGGGGGTGCAGGTTCTAGGACTGGGTTCGGAATCTGGGGTGCGGGTTCCTGGTGTGGGGGTGTAGGTACCTGGAATTGGTAAGGATCTTCTAAAATCTCCCTAATGTATTCATCGTGGAAATAGGGATCTAAAGGATCCAAACCTAGGTAGGCTACTACGTTCTGGATGGGTGTGTCTTCATGTATTGGGTAATGTTGCACATAGTCCCTAACGTCATCCCACCAGGGATCGTAATTTGGGTCTAGGGGGTTTGGTGCTGGTATCCTAGGGATTTCCTCCGGGTTGAATTCATGCGTCTCTACTTGGTTTTCAGGGTTTTCTATCTCCATTGGTTGGTCAGGGATTGGTGGCTGTGGTTGGGGTGCTATTATTTGTTCCAAATTAGGGTCAGCTGCAGTGGTTGCTAAGATATGGATGTTGGCTATACCCCTATTTATCATATCCTGGGCATAGGCATCTGTCTCTCTCTTGGCTGCTGCTAGTACCATCTGATCTTGCAACTTTTTCATACGTTTTCTAGCTCGTGTGCCCCTCTACTGAACCATCCCCTCTTTTTCTGAGGAAATGACTCTTCTGACAGAGCCTTAAACACAAAGATTCCTTCTTCCGTATCAGCAGAGTACCCTGAGAGGGCAGGCTGAGAAGAGGAGGTGCCTTCGCTTCTAGGCAAACCAGACAATTAACGGTACGCGTCAGATGGTCCTTGGTCGCTCATATCGTAAACTAACAGATAGTCAAATACACATAACAATAAATACAGTTATGCACGTATTTCCGTAATTTATTTCCTAACACTTTACATTTTGATGTCAGCAGAACACCTCTGTGGCTGAATCAATGGCTTAGCTCTGATACCACCTCCTGTCGCAACCCCCGATCCCTAATCCCAAGGAACGGGCGGCCGCGAGCCAGTTTCGGTGGTATCTCGTATTGTCTAATTTAGCAGCGGAAATTTTCATCAGGACCGTAGTTAGGAAACATTGATCAGAGTAAAATACCACATTTTCATAACATTAAACAAATGGGTTAAAACCCAAGTTTTTATTACAAACTAATTTATAGGGATAAATCCCATTTTATTTGAATTAAAACGCCTTCTTTATTTAGGTAACTTTTATAGCCACTTTTCCAAGCCTTCAGTGCTGTCCAGCTGGCTTCTAATTGGCTTTCACATTGTGTTACCTGAAACGCGTTTTAAAAACATTTGTCAGTGGGAAATACTGGTGAGTGAATCCCAGTTTAATCAAGAAACATTAATTTAATTTAAACAGTATTGAGAGCGATTACAATGTTTATATCTACCCAATTACTCCTTTAGTACTGTCAATCCTGACTTGTGGGTCATATTACACATTGGCTAACTCATTGTCCAATGGTAACGTATTCCACATTTTGTATACAAAACCCCAACATATCGGCAATAATTGTAGAATTACAAAGACTCAATCACTGCTAAATTGCATTGTAAAATAGTTAAGGTTTTGTAAAAACAGTTTACAAAAAGGAGATTACTCACATTGCTTTCTTAGATTTTCCATAAGGGTTTCCCTGAGAATTATCTATAATTTACACAAATGTACACACGTTAGTATAATAACCCATTTTAACATTAGTAATACTCTCCCCGAGACGGCATTCCAACGACTACGTCGGGTAGAACCACGACAGCCGTTACGGAACCCTAGATCAATCAGGCAGCGTATCTAATACGTATCCAGGGGTTATAATACTTACAACGGAGTAGAACTTCGCTATTTAGGGGGGTATAATACCCGAGTATTATGCCTAATATTCAGAATTTGAGATTGAGAAACGTTTGTGAGCGAATTCGAATGAAACCCGATGGCCTTCTTATATAGTTGCTGAGTCTGGTCCTCTCGCGTCCCGTGTAACACAAGCACAGGGCCTACGCGGCCCGCGTCACCCTGGTCAACAGGGTAGCTTGTCCGGGTCATCGACTAGGCTCGCCACGATGATGACACGTGTCATCACCGGGCTGCGCCACTATCTTGATCTCACGCGGCCCGCGTAAACTAACGGAGGTCTTACGCGGCCCGCCTAAACGTAAAATTTAAAGAAATCAGGTTTTAACCTTTAAACCGCCCGCGTAAGGGTTGGGGTGGGGTCTACGCGGCCCGCCTCAACTTAAATTTTCTTTTTTTTAATTTATTTTTAATGGAGAAAAATGCCCGGATAGTCCCTGTGGTTTCACCTTTTTTCACCTATAGTCCCTATCTTTCTAAAACTACTTGAATGGTCCCCAAGTTTTCCATTTTTGTTCTCGGGTAGTCCCTGGGTCTAACTTCAGTTACTTTTCTCTGTTAAAATGATGTGAAATGACAAAAATACCCTTTCCTTAAAAGGCCAAACCACAGGGACTATCCGGGCATCTTCTTCATTTTTATTTATAAAACCCCACCACCACACTTCATCTTCAACCTCCACCCACCATCACCCTCCTCCACCCTCCACCATCACCACCACAGTCAAGATTTCACAAGATCTCTATAAAACCCTATCCTAAAATCCACGGCCACACATCATCTCTTCTCTCCTAATTCCCTTCTTTGCAACATATCAGTATACACACACAGAACCTCACTTTCTTCTTCAACATTAGAAAACCCTTAACTCTCCAACTCTTCTCTCAATCACAACACAGCACACCCTCACCTCCTCTCTCAATCCAGCCGACAACTCAAGTACCCCCCCTGCTCCTTTCTGCTCCGGCGAATCAAGGCAGCGCCGCCGCAGGCGGCGGCGGTAGTATGTTCCGACGACACACCCCCCCTTCTTGATGACTGCTGCGGCGGTGTGAGGTTCCGACGACGAGAAATGAGAGAGAGAGAAAGACGAGGTAGAGAAGGAGACGCTGAGAGAGAAAGTAGGGTGGTGGCAGTGGCGGCGGCGACGGCAGCGCCGCCGTGAGTCGCGTCGGCAGTGGACGACGGTGACGGCAAGCCGCGGTGGAGGTGCTGGTTGTTGTCGTTCAGTCTTGGTTCAACTCAATCGGGTAATCCCTGTTCCGGTTCAGATTTGGTGAATGCTCGAATCAGATTCAAGGTATGCTTGGTTAAGATTCAAGATTATTTTTGATGTGAGGTTTGATTCTGATTTGGCTCAGGTGATGGTGGAGGGTGGAGGAGGGTGATGGTGGGTGGATTTTATAAATAAAAATGAAGAAGATGCCCGGATAGTCCCTGTGGTTTGGCCTTTTAAGGAAAGGGTATTTTTGTCATTTCACATCATTTTAACAGAGAAAAGTAACTGAAGTTAGACCTAGGGACTATCCGAGAAAAAAAAATGGAAAACTTGGGGACTATTCAAGTAGTTTTAGAAAGATAGGGACTATAGGTGAAAAAAGGTGAAACCACAGGGACTATCCGGGCATTTTCTCTTTTTAATGATATACTGTATTTCGGGCTCGATTTTCACATACGGGGTGTATTTAAAGACATATTGGGACATTTTAAAATATATTAGGGTACCGGAAAAACATTCGAGGGTGTCGGTTTATTTAGGATTGTTACAGTGTTGACCATAAACTGGTCAAAGCTGAAAGTCAAACACTTGTTTGACTTTCACGCTAAAAACGTGAAAAAGAACGGAAGAATACTTACAAGAGGTCCAAGAAATGGAGGAATGATCTATAAATTCTTAGGTATGAAGCATTTGAGCTTCAACTTAGAGAATTATTTAGATCATGAGTGAAATGAAATGAAATGAAATGAAGTGGGGTGGGGTTTATATAGTTTTCATAGAACCGTTAGGATTGTTTCTCGTAAACCGAGCTTGAATCATGGCCTTCCATGTGGGCACATGGTTTTCAAAACCATGGGAATGTTAAAAACCATCAAATAACAGCCCATAGTATCCAAAATCAGCCATTAAAACCCATCAAAACTTAAAAAATGGACCAGATTCAATGAATCTGAACTGAGTTTCAAGAAATGTCAAAAATGGTCCCTGCATGTTTAAAAAGTCATTTTTCGGCACGTTTAAGCCTCGTTAACCCCATTTTAAGGCTCTAAAATGAAGTTAAAGTATAGGGAACTTGAAATGTGCTCAAAAATATCTGGGATTTCGGTTCGTTTGGTCGTACGGTTGCGTTGTTCGGGTAATTACGACGGAAGTCGTAACGGACGCAAAAACGATCCAAATTAAGCGACGAATGGAATTTAATCATGCCAATCACTAAAATAAAATATTTTAATGATTAAATAAATTTTTTGGATGTTCAGATATATTCAGAACGTAAGATATGCGCGGAAATGCAAACATATGCACTTTTTGACGCTTTTAGTCCCTGAATGACCAAAAAGTTTATTTTAGCATACCGAACACCTTAAAGCCTAATTCTAAGCTATGTAAAGGATATTTAGGGTATGTTTAACATATGATCATGTTCTGGAATGTTCGTTACAGTACGAATCGGCTTACTTTCGCAGTTTGTCGAAATTAGTCCCTGTAAGCGAATAAACTTGATTTCGACACACCAAACCATCCAAAACTTATTTCTAAGTTATGTAAAGGTTATTTAAGGTATGTTAAGCCTATGTCACTGTTCTGGAGTGTTTGTTGCATTAAACTGGTTATATTTACGCATCAGTTCGCGTATAACCTTCCAGAAAGCGATTTAGAGCTCGAAATCGAACAAGAATTGATATGTGCAAACGATACACATATTTATACAAATCCCAAGTATGAAATACAATATTTCATTGGTTTGGTATTTATATGATGGTTGAAGTGACACACGTGCCACAGATAGAGATAAACAAATGATAATTGCAGCGGAAATGAAGGAAAAACTTTATAACACAAACAAGGAAAGAAAAGCTTTCATCATATATATACTTTGTGTCGAATGATTTGATTACAAAAGATTCAACGTATGCATGAACATTTTCTCCCCCTCAGCCTGAGCTCAAAATGTTAGTTCGTACAAAATGCAAGTGTGTGAAAGAGCTAATAGAACAGTACATGCACTTTCTATTTATAGTATAATCCTAAACACTGTGGCATCTTTGCTGGCATCACCTAGACAGTGACAGCTAACAATATTAACAACCTCTAAACGCTGATGATTACAGACACTGTTACATTTAAACACTGATTATCCAAACTACTGATGAATGCTATCCGCTGATGGGTTCAACCACTGATGAAGACTGAGCAGTGCTTTCCATGAAGGTTGATCAGGCCTTTAACTTCCAGCAGTTCTTTGACTTCAACAGCTGATAGGTCTTCAACAGACTTTAGACTTCAGCAGTTCTTTGTATATAACAGACTTTGAGTATCAGCAGACTTTAGAGATCATCAGATGTTGGATGCCACTGCCATTGGAGGGAAAAGGAGTTCAAAGCACTGTTATTTAGGATCAACTGTTGCAGATAGGTTTTGGATTTGTATCATCTGTTCTTCAGGAAGGATCACATGAGCCAACAATAAAAAAAATTCATTTTTAATGGGTTTTGTTGCATTGTGTTAAATGTTCTGCTTATTGTGTCTTTCAGCTGGGTTTTGGTCATTACGTTTTTACTAGGTTTCTATATATTGTGTTATTATCAAAACTTATAACACAATGTTAATTTGGGTTCTATCAATTGCATTTTTATCAAAACCCATTACACAATGTATGATACAATGAAGATGGTATTATATATGGGTTTTCTATACATTGTGTTATAGGTTCCGGTCATTGTGTTTTAATATGATGTTCATTGTGTTTTATCTGTTGTTTATTGTGTTTTTAGTCTGATGTTCATTGTGTTTTAGTCTGTTATTAATTGTGTTTTTAGTCTGTTGTCCATTGTGTTTTAGTCTGCTGTCCATTGTGTCTTTTATTTGTTGTCATCAATTGTGTCTTTTATATGCTATTATCAATTGTGTTTTTAGTCTACTTTCCATTGCAAATTTTAGTTTGATACTCATTGTGTTATATGTTATGTTCATTGTGTTATAGTTTGTTGTCCATTGTGTCTTTTATATGTTGTCATCGATTGTGTTTTTGGTCTACTTTCTATTGTGTTTTACGTCATGTGCATTGTGTAATACGCAACTGGTTTTTCAATTTTTTTGAAAGGTATAACAATATGGTATATTTAAAAAAAACAAATGACGTATAAAAAAGTTATAAACATTTAAAAATTTGGGGGGAAGGGGGAATAGTATGTGACTTGCATGTTCTTTTTTCTCTTGTGGACAAAGTTAGCCTTTCCGCTTGATTCTTCCTTGGACACTTGTCGCTAGTAACTTTTTAGTTTTTACCCTTCTTATTTTTAAACCTCTATATATATAACTCAACCCTTATTAATTAGGGTCATAATTATTAGACATAGGAAAAATTGTGTTTTCATGTTTTCCTATTACATAAATCATTTCAATTGTACACGATCGTTTAGGTTTTGGGCATTCCAGTTAACATATAGCAATGTAGTTTACATATAAAGAGTTGGAGTTAATTACCCGGATAGTCCCTGTGGTTTTACATTTTTTCACGTTTAGTCCCCACTTTTCAAAATAGCATGTATGCTCCCTGTGGTTTAATCGTTTGTTACTCGATTAGTCCCTACATTGGATGGAGGTTAGTTTGTTCAGTTAAATACGAATGAAATGACCAAAATACCCTTACTCTTAAACAACATATAAAGACCTCATCTTCCTCCTATCTCTCTCTCACTCTCACTCTCTCTCTAAAATAGAAACCCTACAACCACCTCCACCGCCAACCCACCACCTCCACCGTCACCTTCAACCCACCATCTCCACCTCTACTTTTTTTATTCATCTCCAAATTTAAATCAAACTCAATTAAAATCCTAAACCCTAACCAAATCAAATCAAAACCCATAAACAAATTTGGTTTTAACTGGTGATTAAGGTATGTTGGAAACAGAGGTTTCACCGGACCACCACCAGCCGTCGATGCAATCTCCGGTCATCATCAACAACAATCACGGGTCGTCTTTCGCACACTACCGTCAATTAAGCACATGAAATCACCTACTACGCACCTCAGATCTGTATAGTGTACCAACAATACTGTCAATTAAACCCTATAAATCATCTACTACGCACCTCAGAAATCACCTTATGATGGTTGACGGAATCGGAAATCGGAATGAAAAAAGTAATCTTGCCGGAGTAAGCAGAGTATATGGGAGTTAAATGCCTGATAATATTAATATTGGGGTTTTGGTCTCAGCTTTGATGAAAAGGAAGTAAAGTCCCTTGCCTTTGTCCAAACGTGTTACGTCCCTGTAACACCAACAAAATAATGCATAATTATGAGGTTAATTTAAAATTAGCAAAACAGGTTTTAAACTTCCTTAATATTGTGAGTGTGATTGAGTTTTGGTCATTCTTCATATCTTTGAAGAAAGAAAGTAGAGGTGGGGGTGGTGGGTTGAAGGTGATGGTGGAGGTGGTGGTGGGTTGACGGTGGAGGTGGAGGTGAAGATTGTGGTAGGGTTTTTCTTAGAGAGAGAGTGAGAGAGAGATAGGATGAGGAAGAAGATGAGGGTATTTCGGTCATTTCATACGTATTTAACTAAACAAAGTAGTCTCCATTCAATGTAGGTACTATACGAGTAACAAACGATTAAACCACAGGGAGCATATACGCTATTTTGAAAAGTTGGAGACTAAATGTGAAAAAACGTGAAACCACAGGGACTATCCGGGCAATTAACTCCAACTCTTTATATTTATAGTGTAAGGGGTGAAATTGAAAAAAAAAGAAAAAGACAAAAGTTACTCTAGCTAAGAAGTTATGTAGGAATGGCAATGGGCCGGGCTTGGGCCGGGTATTGATAATCCCAGGCCCATACCCGGTTATAATTCTTTGTCCCATACCAGGCCCGTTACCCGTCGGGTATTTTTTGGGTAATTACCCGTCGGGTATCAGGCATACCCGCGGGTATCGGGTATACCCGTTTATTTCTTAAAAATACCCGTTGGGACAAATGTGCAATTTTTACTTTGATGTTTATATAATTAACTATTTTAATGACTATAACAAATGAAAATTTGATAAATAACTTACAGAGTAGGAGTTGGGTGGAAAGTCTATTTTTCCTAGAAAGTCTAGGAAGGAATAAGAATTGGACATGTGTCATTGAGGGATTTTAAGTAGAAGGGCTATCATGTAATTTCACATTTTAATTTTATTTTTGGAATGTATCTTCATTAACTAAAATTCCATGATTTTCAGAATTTTTATTATTGTCGAATTCAAATCTGGAAGTCAATGTGTTCATTAACTAAAATTCCATGTCACATTACATCGCAGATTCCATTGTTTAGAAGATTACTGGAATTTATCAGCATGTTCTTGGTGCTGTGTTTTAACAGTTTATAGGGCTAAAGTCAATTTTTTTTATAGATCCCACAATATAAAGTGAATCTGAATGCTAAAACACAACTGTATGAATCTGCTTGCTGTTAAAACACATATGTATGAATCTGGATGTTAAAACACATCTGTATGAATCTGTTTGCTGTTAAAACACATCTGTATGAATCTGCTTGCTGTTAAAACACATTTGTATGAATCTGGATGTTAAAACACATCTGTATGAATCTGCTTGCTGTTAAAACACATCTGTATGAATCTGCTTGTTGTTAAAACACATCTGTATGAATCTGTATGAATCTGGATGTTAAAACACATATGTATGAATCTGCTTGCTATTAAAACACATCTGTATGAATCTGCTTGCTGTTAAAACACATCAGTATGAATCTGGATGTTAAAACACATCTGTATGAATCTGCTTGCTGTTAAAACACAACTATATGAATCTGCTTGCTGTTAAAACACATCTGTATGAATCTGGATGTTAAAACACATCTATATGAATTTGCTTGCTGTTAAAACACATCTGTATGAATCTGCTTGCAGTTAAAACACAACTGTATGAATCTGTTTGCTGTTAAAACACATCTGTATGAATCTGAATGCTAAAACACAACTGTATGAATCTGCTTGCTGTTAAAACACATATGTATGAATCTGGATGCTAAACCACAACTGTATGAATCTGCTTGCTGCTAAAACACAACTATATGAATCTGCTTGCTGTTAAAACACATCGTCAAGAAAACGGAGATGATAAGAACAATATTTGAATGGTGATGATGAACTCGGAGATGGTGGAGATGGAGAAGTGTTTTAATTTGATCTGGTGCTCTCCATCGTTTCTAAAGTTATCTTCTTCCATGATTGTAGTTATTTTTTGTAGGGATTGGGGTTTCCAAGATGGTTTTGGAGAGAGAGAGAGAGGGGGAGGGAAAATCGCTTGAATTTAGGAACTGGCGGTTATCTAATTGATTTAAAACACGGCCATTGACAAAATTGCCCCTACTCATTTAAAACAATCAATTAATTAAACTCAAATATTACAAGATTGCCATTGATTTAATCTCAACCCTTAAACACACCAATCGGATGGACCAGATCGCTTCCTAGACTTTCTAGGAAAAACACATTTTCCGTGCGAACCCTACTCATAACTTACATATCATATTCAGACCACATATACTAAACTAAATTAAAACAATTACTTAATTAAGTAATTGTATCAAGACCACCTAATTGTATAAAACATCCACATAATAAAGGGTGATAGCTTCCATATCCAATATACATGCTCAAAAATAAGTTATATGTTCACAAAACACTTGTCAAATACATATCCACATATGACTATAGAGAAGGTAATAAGTACATGTACTAAGTGTATATATATGGAAATCTATAATTTAATACTTTCGGGTATTATTTGGGTAAATGGGCCGGGTATCGGGCGGGTATCACTAAATCCTATACCCGTACCCATACCCAATTTTTTTCTTTTTTTAAGCCCGTACCCAGCCCATACCCATTGGGCTTTGGGTATACCCGACCCATATGTTTCGGGTTTCGGGTATACCCGTCGGGCTTGGGCTTTTTTGCCATCCCTAAAGTTATGTTATAATGTATATACAAACTTATGAAAAATCAATAAGAAGTTAGGTTTTAGCGTATATACAAACTTATGAATAATCAATATATCCATCTCATCATCAAAATCGAAATGAAATCATATATGTATAGTTTTCTACTACTAGGTTATAGACCCGTGTATTACACGAATTAGATAAAGAAAATATTGCACGTAAGTAAAAGATGATAGATATGATACAAAAATTTCTTAAAGCCATCAGTACTAGGAAAATGTCAAATTCTTTCTTGAAATCTTAAGAAAAAGCAAAATAAATTTGAATTAAATTTACACAATTTAAGAGGCCAACATATTATAATTATTGCTAATTATAACTATATATTTAAGTTAAAACTTACACACAACATGAATTATAAATAATTTGATACTGAGATAGGGCTGTTCATGAGCCGAGTCGAGCTAGGGCAAGCTCGGGCTCGGCTGGATTATAAACCAAGCTGGCTTGGCTCGGCTTGGATTTGAAATCGAGATGAAAATCTAAGCTTGGGCTCGGCTTGGTTTTAAACCGAGCTGGCTCGGCTTGATTTTAAAATAAAAATTAATACATAGCTCTCAAATTCAGTATTCTAAAATTTTATTCAATACTTCAAAAGAATATATTCAAAATAAGTTCAACCTAATACATTACAAGTCAAAATCACGTTCAACAACGCAAAATAAGTTTTATATTTCAAGTAAATACAATATTTGTTCATTAGCACGGGAATCAACCTTTAAATATGTCATAGATATCAAACTACAAGCCTAAATACATGTAAATAATAATCACTTTTTTGTAATATATTATATGTATATAAAAATAAAATATATTATAAGTAAAATAATTCGAGCTAAGCCGAGTCAAGCTACCAAGCGAGCCAAACCGAGCCAATTTGGCTCGTCACGAGCCGAGCCGAGCTAGGCTCACTTTCAAACCGAGCCGAGCCGGCTCGGCTCACTTTCAAACCGAGCCATATCGAGCGAGTTTTTTCCGAACTAAATCCGAGCGAGCTTCGAGCGAGATCTGAGCCGCGAGCTTTTTGAACAACCCTATAGTGAGAGCTACAAATTAAGAATCTGCCAATACTGTTAAATCTTAAATACTAGCTTGTGCACAAATTTTATTAATGGCTTTCACTTTGATATCATGTTTTTGTTTTCTGTGCAATAAATAGTAATGTTTAAACCTTTTTTAAGTGACTACAAAAATTTTATACTATAAGTTTAACAACTTTATTTCTTTATTTTTTTTTTTCTTCCGGCTGCTATACCAAGTGTCTGTACCATAACGGTATCGTATGGAGCTAAACTGGTGCCAATCGAAACCGAATTTTTACCGCATCGCATATGGGTTTAGTAGTTATTAATTTGAATTATATGCATGTTAGTGTTAATAAGTATAACGAATCAAACATATCCCATTAGCTTATCTAAACATAAAGAGCAATATAAATATCTTCTAAAATGATAAGAAATAATTTAAACATAAAGAGCAATTAAATATTTTCTAAAATGATAAAAAATAATTTAATTATTACTGATTTTAAACCACAGTCCTAAATTAAAACATATTTAATAATTATAAAAAAACATATGTTTGTTACTTCTTCAAGCTTTGCTAACTATATTTAGTAATAATTTATATTTATTTATTACTATAGTAAATTAGTAATAATAATTAAATATGTACAAAACATAAATTTACCTATATATTAAAAACTCAATGGAATAAACAGTAATAAAATATATTTATACTAAAAATAGAATGGAATTAACAATAATAAAAATTTACCTATATATTAAAAACTCAATGGAATGAACCGTAATAAAATATATATCTACTAAAAATAGAATGGAATTAACAATAATAAAAATAGAATTGAATGAATGGTATCGGGAACATGTAGCAGTATTAAATTTATCAAACCAGATGTATTTTAGGTACCGGTTCGGCACCGGTATTTATCGGGTTTTACCCTCAAATACTGGTGCCGTACCAGTACCAACCGGGACCAGGTATATTCGGTACCGGTACCCACTTTTGGGGATTTCGGTAACGGTATTTTCGGTACCGGTTGGTACCGAGCTCATCAAATCCTGTAGCAACGTAGCAATGCAAGTAATTGCACCGTTTAGATTACTTTTCATACACATAGTAAGTAAACTGTATTTCGTTTGAATAAGGTTTTATATACACAACAACTTATTTTGCTTTATTTTTTGTCTTCTTCTGTAATGAATGCATTTTAGCATATAAAATTAACTTGGATATTTAGATTATTGATGAGCAATCGTATCAAATCCTGTAATCAAACCGGTATCGTATCGGTACCAAATTTACTATACCAAATCATTTTCGGTACCAATTTGGTACCCACCTTTTGATGTTTTCAGAATCGTTACTTTCTGTTCGACACCGGTCTAGCACCATACCTGTATTTATTGATTTTTACCTTCAAATACCATACCGTATTGTACCGAGCATTTTCGGTGCCGGTACCTAATTTCGATGATTTTCTGGATCGGTACTTTCGTTGCCGTTATCGGTACCGAGCTCATCCATATTTTAACGTGTTAGCACCATAATAACTGAACGGAAAACAACCGAATTTCCAACGTGTAGGACGTGTGGATCCTATTATTATGTATTAGGTTATTTAAAATCGTTTTTTAGAACGGAGTGACTATCCTTTTCACGACATTTTTATTTATGTTTTGATATTCGGTATCTGCTTGCCGTTATTGACACGCGTTTTGCAGTCATTGGGTCCCGCCGCAACGCGCGGGCGGAAAATCAACTAGTTTATATAATAACTAGGTTAGTTCCCCGTGTGTTACACGGGTTGAACAATTTGAACTTTATAATAAATATTTCATGTAAATGCAAATCAAAGACGAAGACATTTATATACCAAATTGACATAAATTAGTTAATATAAAGATGATTTATGTTGGTACTATAAAATTCATCAAAAAAACATGTAATCAAACAGTCGTTTAAAATAATACAAAAATAAATATATTATATAATACTCATTATTATATTTACGTATTACATTACACTTATGTAATGAGAAATAAAAGGTTACAATTATAACTCGCACATTACCGAAAGTAATTTGAATCCAAAAAATATTCACATAATTCATAAATATCTATATATTTTTTTGTGCACAACATTAAATCTTTTATTCATAACTTTACCATATCTATCTAGAATTAGTAGTTTTACCCTGTCTCTACTTTTAATTATTAATAATGCCAGATACAATTGATCATGGGTGAATCCAGTAATGCTAAAAACAAACCAACATTGGATAATATTAATAAACAATATTACTTTTTGTCATATATATATATATATAGGGTAAAGATAGTGTAAAAAGGGCCTAAAGTGTGAGAAATGTATTATAACACTATATATAACACCATATAAAAACCGTATAACAATATGTAACACCATATAATACCATATAACACTATGTAACACTATATATCATTATATAACAAATATAACACTATACATCTATCATAGACATGCTATCAGACACCCTATAGTGTTATATTTGTTATATAATGATATATAGTGTTACATAGTGTTGTATGGTATTATATGGTGTTACATATTGTTATACGTTGTTTATATGGTGTTATATAGTATTTTATATAGTGTTATAATACACTTCTCACACTTTGAGCACTTTTTACAGGATCCTCTACCTATATATATATATATATATATATATATATAGGGAGGGGCTCATGCGAGAACCACCCTTATTGTGAGAACCATGAGAACCAATGTGAACACAACCTAAAATAGCTAAAAAAACCTAAAAAAACCCTAAAAAACCTAACCCCCCCCCCCCCCCCAAAAAAAAAACCTAACCCCCCCCCCCCCCCCCCCCAAGCTAAAAAAAACCTAAAAAAAACCTAACCCCACCCCCCCCCCCCCCAAAAAAAAAGCCTAAACCCCCCTCCCCCACCCCCCAAAAACCTAAACCCCCCCACCCCCCCCCCCCCCCAAGTTAAAATGCTAAAAACTAAACCCCCAAAAACCTAAAAAAATCTAAAAAAAATCTAAAAAAATCAAAAAAAAATCCAAAAAATTTTTTTTGATTTTTTTAATATTTTTTAGGTTAAAATCGCTACTTTTCGAAGCCAAAAAAAAAAAAAATTTTTTTTAAAAAAATAATAATTTAAAAAAAAAAAATTAAAAAAAAAAAATTTTTTTTTTTTTGGGTTCGAAAAGTAGCGATTTTAACCTAAAAAATATTAAAAAAATCAAAAAAAAATTTTTGTGTGATTTTTAGCTATTTTTATGCATTTTTGGTGTGTTCACATTGGTTCTCGCGGTTCTCGCAATAAGAGGTGGTTCTCGCATGATCTTCTCCCTATATATATATATATATTAATAGTTATGCTAAAAGATATAATATTTATGTATAACAACATCAAATATAAGTAGAAAGTATAATAATATTAATAAAATGTAATCAATTGTAAATTTCAAAAATAAGTATATCAATATTAATAAAATGTAATCAATATTAATAAGATGTCATCGTATTAATTGGATTTTGAAAATTAAAATTTGGATAAAAATATTAAGTAGGGATTAATTTATTTTTCCCAAGATTTAAGGATTAATTTTTTTATTTAGGATTAAGTAATGAAACTAAAAGGATTATGTTTAAGACGGGAAAATATAATTCTAGATAACCTCAATGATTGTCATGTGTCTCAAATTGATTTACTTATATGTATATATAGATTATAGTACATTTTTAATTCTCAAAAAAAAAAAATCAAAATATATTACTTAGTAAATCAACTAAATAAAACCCAATATGAATTGAAACTTTAACTTAGTAAAATTAGTTGATAGACAATGTAAAATTTTTCCTTAACATGTTATCATGATTAACAACATATCATCGTATTAACTTGATTTTGAAAATTAAAATTTGGATTAAAATATTAAGTAGGGATTAAATTATTTTTTCCAAGATTTAAGGATTAATTGTTTTTTAATTTAGGATTAACTAATAAAACTAAAAGGATTATGTAAGGCGGGAAAATAGAATTCTAGATGGCCTCAATGATTGCCATGTGTCTCAAACTGGTTTACTTTATTATCTATACATATAATAAAGTAAATCACTTATATGACACATGTCAATAAATGAGAAGCTCTCCAATATATTTTCCCGCCTAAATAGAGTTATCTATTTATAATAATATAGATAATATAGATAAATTATTTAAACTTTAAATATATAATATATCATTGTGTTATAATGCTTATCGGATTATAAAATATGATAATTCCACACCTATACAACAATGTGTATGATAGAAAAAAACCTTAAAAATATGATAACGAATCATAATAATATAAAATATGATTTTGCTTTTCATTTGTTTTTTATTACTTTTTTCAAGAGATAATTGCATCTAATAGTAAAAGTCACAATAATATAAAAAATGACTTTGCTTTTCATTTATTTTTTATTACTTTTTTAAAGAAATAATTGCATCTAATAATAAAAGATGATTTTGCTTTTCGTTTATTTTTTGTTACTTTTTCCAAGATATAATTGCATCTAATAAAAAATAATATATCAAAGCAAAATTCTAAAAATTAATATATGTTTATTAAACATATTTTATACGTTTTATAGAATCTATATTTCTGTACTATACAATAAAATAAACCTATATATAAGAGATACATGTCGAGAGCTCTACATTAATTATTTGTCCTTTCTATTATTTAAAACCTACATTAAATTTAAACTAAATAATAATTATTATTATTATTATTATTATTAGTATCATTATCTATAATTAGGTAGGAGAGTTACATATAATTAAGTAGAAGTTATGCAACTAAATAATAATTATCTACAATCAAGTAGGAGATATTGGCAGGTATCGAGTATATCCGGTAGTTTTTTTAAAGATATAACGGGTTTTTAATAATATATTTTTTATTATTTGGTATATAAAGTTAAATTACTCAACATGTACAATACATGCGGTGCTTAAAGATATAATTTTTATTATTATTTAATATATAAAACTACATGTATTCATGGGGTGCTTAATGATATAATTTTTATTATTATTTAATGTATAAAACTACATGTATTCAAGCTGTGTAATAACAAGATTTTAAAGATATATTTTTTATTATTTAATATACAAAGTTACATTTATCCACCCCGTGTAATACACGGGGTTGTAACCTAGTATGTATAGATATAGATTAAATTTATTAGGGGATGAGACAAAGTAAATATTTATATTTATATTTATATTTATATTTATATTTATATTTCGTATATGCAAAACAGGTAAACTAAATCAATGCTTATCCTTTAAGAGTATTAAAATCATACGTTTTGAAAATTATAGATCATTTATCTATTTTTTAATTATAATAAATATAGATATTAATTAATTAATAATATTATTAGTGAATTTGAGGAGAGAATGACATGTATTATTACTTGAGTCTTTTATTAGAATTAGATTTTGGATTCAGTAGTAGAAAAATAACATTTTGCCAGTAACACAATACTCTATTGAATCGACTACATTTATTTTATCTTACATAAATAAATTGGCAAAGTGAATGATGACAAAAAAATTACAATTTATAATGAATTTATAATAATAAGTTGATAGTGGTGTTTGAATAAGGCAAATTGGCCTGTAATAATCCCACCTACACCTTTTTGGCCAATAATAATCCCACCTAAGAATATTCCACACACCAGTCCCATTTTTCAGATATTTTTCCCACATTGGTCCCCAGTTAAAAATCCCTAACTCAGTTAGTAAAATGGCTGATGTGGGATTATTATTGGCCAAAAAGGTGTAGGTGGGATTATTATTGGCCAAAAAGGTGTAGGTGGGATTATTACAGGTAATCAGTTTTTAACACATCATCTGCCACATATCTGCCACATAATCAGTTTTTAACACATCATCTGCCACATCAGCCATTTTACTAACTGAGTTAGGGATTTTTAACTGGGGACCAGTGTGGGAAAAATATCTAAAAGGTGGGACTGGTGTGGGGAATATTCTGAGGTGGGATTATTATTGGCCAAAAAGGTGTAGGTGGGATTATTACAGGCCAATAAGCCATCTATTTTTTAATTATAATAAATATAGATATTGATTAATTAATAATATTATTAATGAATTTGAGGAGAGAATGACATGTATTATTACTTGAGTCTTTTATTAGAATTAGATTTTGGATTCAGTAGTAGAAAAATAACATTTTGCCAGTAACACAATACTCTATTGAATCGACTACATTTATTTTATCTTACATAAATAAATTGGCAAAGTGAATGATGACAAAAAAATTACAATTTATAATGAATTTATAATAATAAGTTGATAGTGGTGTTTGAATAAGACAATAGCGGTGTGTAGATCTGAGATTTGCCCAAAGAAAAAATCATTTACTTTTTCATATTTAAATAGAAAAAATAGCAATAACTCAAAAAGAAATATTATTGATACCCACAAGATATTGATTCAATATTGTTAAATCCGATGATATATGTAGTTTGTATGAAACTAGTAGATGACCCGCCCGCGTTTCGGGGCGATCGCCAAATAATTCTCAACCAATTAAAAAAACACTACTATAATTTTGCTGGGAAAAAAAAAACAAAAACGATGATAAGATCGTAGTAAACCAATTAAAACAAAAAAATTGTATAGTTTTAGTAAAAAAAAAAACTAAAACGATGGGAAAAACGTAATTTTTAACTGCGGGCCAAATCATAAATTTTTTTCATGGATAAATCGTAAACTAAATGGACCAACGGGGGAGTGCCAAGAAGTTGGTGGCACGACTGTAGTTTTGCACTGATGGCAAAATTGTAATGTCACCAGGAAAACAAACAAAAAGGATGGGGAAAATGTAAAGTTAAGTTGAGGGCAAAATCATAACCTGGCTGTGAGAAAAAAAACTAACGGCAAAACTATAAATTTATACGTGGCAAAATCGTAAATTTGAACTGAGGGCAAAATTAGAATTTTTACTCGTGAGCAAAAGCGTAAATTTATTTTTAAGTGGGGGCAAAAACATAACTTAGACCTGATGGCAAAATCGTATTTTTAAGGGAAAAAAACTAATGGCGAAACTGTAATTAAAACGGGTAAAAATCGTAATTTTTTAACTGAGGGCGAAATCGAAATATTTACTTGGGAGCGAAAGCGTAAATTTATTTTTAAGCGGGGGCGAAAACATAAATTTGAACTGATGGCAAAAGCGTAAATTTAAATCAGGACAAAATCGTAATTTTGTTGGGCCAATAGGAGAGTGCCAGACAGCTGCCTAGCACTGTTGACCATGCCGCCCTTTTTGCCCAATTGAGAGGAGGAACTATTAAAAGCTGACGTCAACATCTTATAAATGTAGTAGTTTAAATACAAAGTAAATGTATTGTAAAAATAAATAAATAAATAAATAATAACAGTTGACATATGTTATATGATATCTATCTCAATTTTCTTTTTAGTGATCATTATATTATAAAAATGTTTGATTATTATACATTTATAAATGCATCTTTATTGTTGTTGTAAATGTATTGTAAAAATAAATAAATAAATAAATAATAACAGTTGACATTGTTATGAATGCATCCATTATTAGTGACTATCCACATTTCTAACTCCCATGTCACATTTATGTTTGTATTAATGTTATAGCATATATATAGTGACTCATGTATTTTGTATGAGATATATCAATAAGAAATTCATCTCTCATTCTCTCATTCTCTTCTATACATTGCTAATAGGTTCTAGTTATTACACAACACGTTATCAGCACGAAAGTGCTCGAATCATCATTGGTTTTAATTGTTGATTAAAGTCTCGGTTGACCCATGTCGTTGATGATATTTTGTTGATAAAAGTTTTGGTGGCCCGAGGTGTTTCCAACGAAGATTGGATTTCGTAGACATGGCAATTGAAAAGTGACGGAGATACTATTTCCTTTAGTTATTTCAAGGTAAGTTTTTTTTCCACCATACATGTTTATCTACATAAGGTACTACTCTTATACCTATATTGTTTCTTGTTGAATATGCCTTATCTTTTCAACTTGATTTTACCATGATAAGAATAATCGTTAACCAGAATGAGATTTTTGAAAGTCGGTTGAACAGGGGATGTTCAAATCCTACTCATAATTTTCATTTTCATTTTCAATGACCTTTTCTAGAATAAATGATCATCACGGTATTGAAAAAAATAGGAAATATAAGTTTAATATATACATGGACACTTGTTACAGAAACCCGATGAGAAAATACTTGTTATTAATTTATTAAGTCTAATCTTATCTATTTGCTAGTTATATTGCAAGCTTATTCCTTGGTTTAGAAATTGATATATAGTTTGATAAATTCTTTTTATGCATGTTTAATAGATAAACCTTGAAAAGAAAAGTTGTATTATGATATCCATGATCTTGCATTTACTTGTTGATTATATTATTTATATATATTTTAAAGTTATATATATTATTTAGTTTTAATTAATATAGCATAAATTCAATTAAAGTTCTAATATATAACTTATGAGTGTGGATTGAATATTATTAATTATAAAATTAATTCCGATTTCCTCATCATTAATTCATGTTGACGTATATTTACCTTTTTTTTACGAAATGAGTAAATAGTAATTAAATAGCATTTTAGTGTTGTTCTAATAAACTGTTTTTATTATATTTTATGGTTAGTAAATAGTAATTAAATAGCCTTTTATTGTTGTTCTAAATTTAATACACCAAATTACGTTGTTGGGGTTTCAAAGAGACATTACAAATTCTAAATCATTATGTGCTTTTATTATTAATTACAAATTCTAAATCATTATGTGCTTTTATTATTATGGTTATGAGTTTTGATATCATTATGTGCTTTTATTATTATGGTTATGAGTTTTGATTCGTCCATTAATTAGTTTTTGTTATTAGTATTTATACAATTTATGATGACTACCAAATTACAATTTGTATTAAAAGGTGATGTCTAATAGTTATATTTGAAGATAATCATTAGTGCAATTCTGTTAATGAATTTACAATAATGCACATGTTTATATGATATTATGTTATAATATGACAACTACTTAGTTAATTTTGTTGTATATCATTGTTATTGCAATTGTATAAGCCTTTTAGTTGCTATTTGATATTTAAATATGTGATTTGATTCTATGAAATATTTGTGTGGTAAAAGATATTATTTGCAAATTAACATGACACTAAAATTCTCAAGATGCCTGTTATATTTTCTTGAGCAACAAAATTTATTAGTATAAGAAAGCTCATTTACGAGTAATAAAGATTCATATGTTATTATATGATCGAGAAAGTTGATAGTGGCATTTGTTTATGTTTTAAACTATAGTGACAAATATGTGTATATATGATATACTTGTGATTGGCTATATCATGTTACATTTATGCATAAATTACACAACACGTCATAAACAAATGGGTACGTTACTTTAAATGATCTTTAATATTCATTTAATTACAATCTTAAATTATATGGAGTTATGAACATGTATATTAATATATATGATGTTGGTTAATGCTTAGAAATTAAAATCATTAAATATCATTTTTCTCATTTAATTCATTCTTTATTAATTTTAATTCATTCTTATTAATATCATTTAATTAGAAATTTGATTAATTCTTATTACTTTAAATGATCTTTAATATTTTTTTTCTAGACATGACAAGCAAATTAATATGAGCTTAATCTCTTTAACACTCACACACACATATATGTATACGTATAATGTCCTAGGATTGTGTGTGATTTATATATGTAATTGATATGCATATAAATTGTGAATAATTAACATGCATATAACTTGCTTATGGGTAGATATTACGGATTTCATTTGTTTAGCAATACTTCTGTTGGTCTCATTGTTTTAGATAGCATATATATGTTATGTGTATTGCCTTTTGACAAGTTAAATGTGCTAAATAAATTAATACAAATTTCATTGGTAGCTGGTTACCAAACAACTACGCTGAGATAAACATTGTTATGCTTTAGTGATTTAATATTTCCGCTTGTTACAATGCTATGCATAGTCAACATAATTAATTGTAGGATAAATTACAAGTTTTGTCCTTTATCTTTAGGGTACTTTACAGGCGGTGTCCTTTTTTTCAAATGTTGACAGGCGGTGTCCTTTATTAGGTATTTTGTTACAAGTTTTGTCCTTTCCACCCAACCTGGTTAAAAAACCCAGTTAATTGTTGACAGGCGGTGTCCTTTACTAGGTATTTTGTTGCAATTTTAGTCCTTTACCTAGGTATTTTGTTGCAAGTTTAGTCCTTTACACCCAACAATTAACATGGTTTTTTAACCAGGTTGGGTGGAAAGGACAAAACTTGTAACAAAATACCTAATAAAGGACACCACCTGTCAACATTTGAAAAAAAGGACACCGCCTGTAAAGTACCCTAAAGATAAAGGACAAAACTTGTAATTTATCCTTAATTGTATGGTTATTCTTCTAATTGCTTGTTGTTGCTAAACAAATATTAATAGACATTGATATAGTCATTAGAAATGTGCCCTGACATGAAAATGATGAACAATAGATATGAAAATAATTAGTGGAATTTAGCTTAAGTAAACTACTCTGATGTTAGTTACTTAAATTGATAGATAATAATTCATTTGAGTTAGTGTTGATGCTCACATGAATCCTAAATCAATGTTGAGAACCCGAAGTTCTCCCAAATGTATACAAAGTCTCGTTTGTTTTTAATAATGATTTTTCAAGTTCAACCCAAACTTTAGTTCATCGCACTTGGCGTTTTTGGCTAACATATAGCCTAGTGATGGAAAACCTTATGAATAGTACATGTTTTCCCTCTAAACACAGGCTAAAACTATAATATTTCACGTGGTAGAGACGCTATTGATACTATTTCACGTGTTAATAGCATATTAAATGCTCCAGAAGAGCATCGATAGTTTACCAGCTGATATCGAATTTTGTAATTCATAATGCATCATATTCTAATGTATACCAAAGAAATTTATTAAGTTTCCACTATGTTTGAATGAAAAGTCATCACCTTGGAATGGTGTAAAAGAAAATGTACTAAATATCTAAAATATATCATATAGCAAATATGGCCAGAAGACTATATTAGAAGTTATTAGAAATGATACTATTTTTCCAAAATATTCCATTAAATCAAATATGGTGAGTAACCAGAAGTTACTAGAATATTTTTACGTTCACCA
Source organism: Helianthus tuberosus (assembly GCA_030545235.1). Classification (NCBI taxonomy): domain Eukaryota; kingdom Viridiplantae; phylum Streptophyta; class Magnoliopsida; order Asterales; family Asteraceae; genus Helianthus; species Helianthus tuberosus. The sequence goes on from CM060423.1 coordinate 147,729,501, forward strand.
CATGGCATGACCAAATAGGTCATCAATATAGCATCATGATATGCTAAACAATCAAACATGCTAACCGGTACCTTTGCACCTCTAAGTAATCTAAAAACATTGCTCCCAAAATGCCTTATCATATGTCTAGTTAGTTTTTTTTTCTGGCAAATAAATTTTTATGCCCTTCCAAACAATAGACTCCTACAAACAATCCCTCTTATATGGGACCATTGAAATGTACAGTTGTGTGGATTGTGGCATTCATACATGGTTACATGTGAGTTTTTAGCTACCCGTAAGTAGCATATGCCCAACACTATGGAACGTTGTTTTTTTTTGACATGGTTTAACAGTGTTCTTTGAAAACCCGATTGTAGGGACCATTGTTGGGCACAATGTGAAATATAGTGAGAGACATACGTAGTCGAGACGGAATTCATCGATTGATTATATCAATCTAAAACCAACTGCTTATCACAAATACTCCCCATTACAACTGGTCTCCTGAAGAGAACCAAGTTTTCATTTTTTTTATATATTTTGTTGTGCAGCCTATGTACCAATAGCACCACCATAACATATAAAATGGGATATGTACATCGTATTTCCAGTCTTAGGGGGAGACAAGAAAATGAAAGACTGGTAACATAAAAAAATGCATCATATTATATATCGACCCCTGAAGTGGTCAATGCAGATCTGAAGTCCAAAAGAAAGAGCGTGTATTTGAAAATAATAACAAATGAAATACAAGATGCATTCACTAACACAAATAAGGTGACAAAGTCACATATACCAGCTTAAACTTATTTGCTCGAATTGAAGTACTCACAAAATGATTATCATATTAATAAATTGTGAGAGGTAAATCGGTTCCAAAAAGATAAAACCCACAAACACAAAAAGAGCAGAGTAACGCAGTTGGTGTAACCCCAAAAGAGGTGGTACATAAAACACCATAAGTGGTTGCATACTAAACCTTAAAGAAGGTTGTTGTCAAAACCCCAAAAGAGGCTAATGGAGTTCTAAAAGAAACTCTAGTACCAAACAAATATGAGATCGCGATGAATTATGTACAAAATAAGTACAATATGGAACCGTAATGAAACACGTGTAAAATGATATATTTGATTATGCTATAGCAATAGATGTAATCGATAAAAAAAAGATTACGTATATAGAAAGTGTGCAAGAGTGTACGCACACAAATAGCCAAAATGGCTACATGACTTAAGGTTGAACTAAATTTGCTCGACAAACTAAACGTTTTCGAACCAGCAGTTCGAACACCCATAGACTTCAAACCAGTAGGTTATAAATGGGTGTCTTTAAATAAAAGGAAACGTAAATAATGAGTTTTTGCGATGTAAGGCACACATTTTAACATAAAGATTTTTCCCAAATCCCAGTAGTTGATTACGAGGAAACGTATACCCCTGTAGTGGATGCGATAATCTTTAGATGTTTAAGCGGCCTCGCAATCTCAGAATGACTTTAGATAAAACAACTTATGGATGTCATCACCGTATACATGTACGAGACAATTGCAAATGACATCTGTATGAAAACCCCTGAAGGATTAAAAATTCTCAAAGCATTATGAAACAATAACCCCATATGTGTTATATATATGAATCTTAAAGGAAACTACTCGTATGTGGTACAGTCGACTATACTTTGAAAAGAGAGGTATAATTTTGATAAAATGAGCTACATCTATTTAACAAGATTTCACTCTTACAGTGATAATGTAAACATCATCGAGAGGGAATTCTCAAACTAAAGAGGAAAATTTTGAATGACCTTTACAAAGTGTAGTTATCATCGACCTGTAGTTTTGAGTATATATGTACTATTTTTGCTCATCAATCTGACTACATCTAGAAGATGTTATATAGAAAAAGCTCATTCGTTGAGTACATGAACGATTGTCTGATCGCTTGACATAGAAAAAATATTCTTATCAACCCCAAGAAAAGGATGTTGAACTACTTAGTCAAGAAGTACCATACTTAATTGCGATCAAAGCATTGACATATCTTGCAAACAAGATGACATCTGATATTACGTTGTATTGGTAAGATTACAGTTCTAATCTCAAATGTTGCACTCTTTTTCCCTTCACTAAGTTTTTCCCATTGGGTTTTTCTTGGTAAGGTTTTTAACAAGACAACATAACTGATCCAGTAGTATCAGTTTATCTTATATGTCCCGAAGTACTAATTTAACATCATCATAAATCATGTTGTTAATTATGTATAATGCGTAGTGCACTCTTTTCCCTTAGCTACGGTTTTGTCCCATTGGGTTTTCCTGGCATGGTTTTTAACGAGGCAGAATTATAAAGCGCATTAAATAATTATTTGACATATTTACAAACTTGAGACACGGGATAGTTCCACAAGAACAATATGGCGTCCTGGGTTATGATTGATACATATTAGACTCGCATAGAGTTCGATCTCAATCCAGATACAAGTTATGCAGGTCGAAGATTTCAGCATATTTAAGAAGTATGTAGATTAGAGTTGATCAAGAGAAGCTCAAGCTATACTGTATGAAGACAATGTAGACAACAACACCCAAATCAAAGAAGACTACGCAAAATATCAAGTCAAGCAATTGTCATAGAAGATTGGATTCAACATCATCAAGATATACAAGTAAAATTGAGGGGGAGTAACGTAGCCATAATATACACAGTGTATGTACTCTTTTTCCTTAATGAGGCAACATACCCGATCCAGAAGTATTAGGGGGTGACAATACGCGCTGCACTCTTTTTCCCTTAGCTGAGGTTTTGTCCCACTGGGTTTTCCTAGCAAGGTTTTTAACGAGGCAGCATCACCAAGCGTATTAAAGAATAGTATATCATCATGTGGATAGTCAAGGGGGAGTGTTATGAATGCATCCATTATTAGTGACTATCCACATTTCTAACTCCCATGTCACATTTATGTTTGTATTAATGTTATAGCATATATATAGTGGCTCATGTATTTTGTATGAGATATATCAATAAGAAATTCATCTCTCATTCTCTCATTCTCTTCTATACATTGCTAATAGGTTCTAGTTATTACACAACAGACATATGTTATATGTATCTCAATTTTCTTTTTAGTGATCATTATATTATAAAAATGTTTGATTATTATACATATATAAATGCATCTTTATTGTTGTTATAATATAATGATCACAAGATATCAAGTGAGATACATATAAACTATCATCTCAACAATTATTTATATTGATTGTATACAATACATTGTTGGATGATACAAGAAGTAACGAGTATCACATAGAATCTTATTTCCGTCATAAACGAATTTTCTGAGCACTAGCTAACAACATGGTACTCATATTCACAAATATACACGAAATGTCACTATATGAATTGTTTGGTAAATGTAATTCACTCATAAGGCACTTAAATTCAATCATTAGCCAACTTTAAAGAATATTAGCTATCATATCTGAGATAAGAACACAACTTTTGATAATTGGTGTCGTGGAAGAAGCTATTTGGAAGAAGTTATATTTTGTTTTTACGCATATGCATAAGTGGAAGAACACCATATGTGTCGATGAGGCCATTTGGATTGGGGTTTCTCGTCTTGGGCTTCTTCAGATGGGCTCCTTAGCAGGCCCAAAGCCTGTTATTACTTCTTATTAGAGAGAACGAAAGAAATAGTGGGAAAAAGGTTGTCTTGTCTCTTGCAGGAGCATTAATTGCCTGCAAGAAAGGGATCACAGTCGCCGGAAATGGTACGAGAAAAAGGGCAGCCTTCAATTAATGCTCGAGGCATCATGCCGGTAGGAACCAGACACGTGTCTGAGTCTTCCAAAGGTATCATAAAGTTTAATACATAAACCAGTTTTCATAAATAGTTGTAATGTTCCAATGGCCTTCACTTCTAATTCTCGATCATCCCCAACCTTAAGTGTTCTTTGGTTTCTTTCCAGCTTCCGGATTGAAAAGAATCCCTGAGTAGAGTTGGTTACATGAACCATAGAACCAAAATCAAACCACTAAGTATTAGCAGGAACATTTAAATTATAGGACCCAAGTATCATGAAAAAATCGTTACCTTTCTTAGCCAGCCACTCCTTAAAGTCAGGGCATTCCTTCTGCATATGTCCTATCTTTTTACAGAACTTGCAGTGGATTTTGCCTAAGGAGTTCTTAGAGCTGGAAGGTGCATTTGGACATTGGAAACATCCCTTCTTGGATAACTGTTCTTCCTTTTCTTAGAGTTGGAGGTGGTGAAGTTTGCAACATCAGTAGTGCGATCCATCTTCATACGCTCTTCCTCCTGCACGCACATAGCGATCAGCTCACTCATCGTCCGTTTATCCTTCTGAGTGTTGTAATTGATCTTGAATGCTTCATAGGACGAAGGAAACGAAGTAATGATAAAGTGAACAAGGAAACCATCACTAATTTCCATGTCTAGCCCCTTCAGCTTATTGGCCATGTCATTCATCATCATGATGTGTTCGCGAATGCCGCTCCTCCCATCATACTTAGTTGTCACCATCTTGAGGATTAGAGTACTAGCGTGTGCTTTAGACGTCCCCTTGAATTGCGCCTCCACAGAAGCCAAGTAGGTTTTAGCATCATCAGAATCAAAAATGGCTCCTCTGATTGCATTGTTTATGAACTGCTTCATAAACATGAGAGACATGCGGTTACACCTACTTCATTTTTCATGAATCATCTGCTCAGCAGCAGTACTTTGAGGAGTAAGGTTCGCTGGCTTATTCTCTCTTAAAGCATAATCGAAGTCCAGCAATCCAAGCGTAAGCATGAGAGAGTCCTTCCATGCAGCAAAGTTATCACTAGTCAAAGGTGGAATCCCGTAATTGGGTGCTGATAGTGGAAATAAGATGAGCATATTATGATACTAATCAAGAAGTCCTAATGTGATCTAAGGGCATGTTATACTAAGGCGGGCATAAATAATGACCATTTTAATTATGAAGATGTGATATTGTCTATTACTAACATCAAAATAATAGACTTAGATAGAATTCTACTTAAATGAAGACAAATCAGCTTTGGCCAGAAGTGTAATCATTTAAGTATGTGTGCAAAGTAATCGTGACAAATCAGCTTTAGCCAGAAATGAGACAATCACTTTAGTTATGCACTTGTTAAGTATGTTATACATGAATGAATTAAATCAGCTTTGGCCAGATATTAAGACATTCACATTTGTAATGCATACTCAACACGACTTTTATAATACTTTGAGCAATAAAAAGATGTATCAAAACAGCTTTGGCCAGAAGTGATATATCAGAAGCTCACCCAAGTTAAGCCATTTTGGTTTTGTAAAATATTATCTGATTCTGATTAATTAACTAAGTATTTACAAAAACAATTATTTCGCTGGGGGTGCAGGGGGACAACGTGCCCCCGCATGGGGTTCGGGGCGGAGCCCCGAGCTAAATTTTAGTTCACATTAACAACTTAATAAAGTAATGAGATTTCGAGTGAGATTTCAAGTTCACCTTAGATTTCGAGTGGGATCTCGACTCAGTTATGAAATCTTGACTTAACTTGAGATTTCGAGTGAGATCTCGAGTAAGGTTTCGAGTAAGATTTCAACTCATTATGAGGTTTTGAGTCACAACAACCTGATTGCGAGTCACTAATGCCAGTCGCAACCTTACTCAAAACCTCGAGGTTTCGAGTGATGAAGATTAATGCCTTAATGAGATTTCGACTTCATTATGAGGCTTCGAGTCACAACAACCTGATTGCGAGTCGAAATATCAGTCACAGTCTCAGTTCTCCTCGAATTTTAGTGAGATTTCGAGTAGAAATCTCAGTCGGAACCTTAGTCGAAAACACCTAATCTCGAAACTTATTATCCAAGTCGTGAAACCTACTCATCAACAGTTGTTAATGGAGATAATGTTGAAAATTCGAATTTTTAGGTATTGTGATAAAGTTCCTGTTTTAATACTGATCTAATTTTATCAAAATATTTCGAAAATTATAATCTGTTTATCCTTTTAACATATTTCGAAAATCCTTAAAAGACAAAATCAGATCAAAACAGGAAAAACATTGAACAATCCAAATTATATTCCAAAACATAAAGGAATTTTCGAATTTTCCTAAGAACACGTGATGAACCCTAGAACATAAAATAAAATTATGGAACCCGAAACCTGAATTTTAAGGCTTTGTAAACAAACAAATTTCGGACATAAAATACAACCCATTTGATTTCGAGACAACTATTAAACATCCTTTTTCCGAAAGCAGTGATTTCGGGACATGACTCGAAACCGGCAGTGAACTTTATTAAGTTTTCAAAAAATTCTGTTTTCCAGATTTCAATCCTAGAATAATGGATACGAAAACAGAACCGATTTATCAACATATTCTCTGATACCACATGTTGATCAATTCTGTTTAATCATAATGGAAAACATGAAAACATACCCATGATTGCAGACAGGCCAGCAGAGAATCCAGTGAGTGATGCGGCCATCGAGTTCGACATGCTTGTCAAGGTGATCTGGTTCCTCCTTAGGATGCAATCTAATGATGGTGATGAGAGAACCGAAAAGGGTGTTCGACTGAGAGAGAGAGGTCGAGATGATGTTATTGAGTAATTAGGTTGTCTAACCTTAGAACCTCAATATTAGTCTCCTTATATATGCACCCAAGAGGAACCCCAATTAGTTAATAAGGGTAATATGGTTCATTAACAATTACCAACTAATTATTTAATAGGTTGTTATATATTTTAATCTATATAATGTAAATGATTATAATAGCTACTAGATTAAATACAATACCATAATATATTTAGGGAAAATTACGAAAATGTCGGTTGACCAAACCTGTTTTCAAATTTGTCACGCTCCTGTGTCCTTGGAGCGTCGCATCATGCGCGTGATGCGTCTTTTAAGCACGGGATGCGTCCTTAGAGTGAAACCCAATAAAAAATGGACACGTGGACACGGGATGCGTCCTTCAAGCACGGGATGCGTCCTTGGAGCACGGGATGAGTCGGTCAAGTTTCTGAAGCGTCCGGCGAGTTGCAGATTTCCGACAAGTTATTTCATTGCAACGGGGAGGTTTCTGACTTCTACTTTCTTCCTATCTAAGTTTCGAACATTATCATCTCCGCTGTTTCTTCCAACATGTTTCAACACCCTCACTAAATTTTGCAGTCGAAAAACTCGTCGGAAATCTAATAAATAGTTCGGATCTTGAGTGAGCTGTAGTGTGTGATCGACTGGTAGAACTAGTTGCAGGTTTATTTGTGACGGCCGTATTGTCATAGAAGATAGTATAGTTCTAGTGTTAAAAGAAAAAAGAGGAGAAGAAGGTTTTAGCGACAACTGAAAAGTGTTGTTATAAGAATCGGGTCTGAATTTAGAGTTGCAAGTGGTACAGATTTGAATCGAAATCGAAGTTGCAGGTTGATCGAAGAACGTGATCTGTTCGTTGTTAGATTGGAATGAAATAACTCGCCGGAAAACTCGTCGGAAATCTGCAACTCGCCGGAAACCTCGCCGGACGCTTCAGAAACTTGCCTGACTCATCCCGTGCTCCAAGGACGCATCCCGTGCTTGAAGGACGCATCCCGTGGCCACGTGTCCATTTTTTTATTGGGTTTCGCTCTAAGGACGCATCCCGTGCATGATGCACCGCTCCAAGGACGCAGGAGCGTGACAAATTTGAAAACAGGTTTGATCAACCAACATTTTCGTAAATTTCCCATATATTTAATCTTACATGACGCCCATCTTCTCAAAATACAAGCTTTTAGGTCGTTCAATGCTCACCAACGCCCAAGTGTATAAGGCACATTTCTCATGAGTTTTAGTTTTCATTGTATTCGGCTCTGATGTCTGATTCCTAGTATTCTACCTAATGCTTGTTACATGCAAATCTAATGGAAAGCAGCTCATTCCATGATAACTTTAATCCAACTAATCATATAATTAATGCTTGGTCATTGAAGCACGTATAACTTGACTCTATTCGTGTTATTATGTTTGTATCCATATTATAATATTTGGATTAGCTATTTTTGTTAACTAAAGTAGCTTAATATTTTAAGTAAATTCCAAGTATGCTAATAAGTGGTCACATTAATTAAATGAAACAGGATAGCATAAATATAATTCAGTCACCATCATAACCTTTAGTAATAATAAGTAGCTTAATATTCTAAATTAGTGGAAATATATTTTATATTTCCTTTCCTAGTATGTTAATATGTGGCCACATTAATCAGATGAAGGGCATGTTTGGCTTAGCTTATTTTCAACTTTTAAAAAGTCCTTTTGGCCAAAATAAGTCAGAAATTCCTGACTTTTGGCAAATCTCTCTCTCATAAGAAGAAAAGTCAAACACTTTCAAAAGGACTTTTGCCCTTTAAAAGTCCTTTTACCCTCAAAATAAGGAACCCCAAACACCCTTGAAATAGGATAACATAAATAAATCCAATCCTAATTCGCATCCGTTAACACATGTCATACCGCTCCTGGAAAGTGTTAAGGGGCATTAAAAGGTTCACGTATTAAAAAGTTAACTAGGAGAGAGAAGGAGGAAATAAAGCATTGGAAAATTTGTACACACACAACATGATAAATATATATAGAGTGAATTTCAAGAATTGTCCTTTATCTTTATACTAATTTTCAGGCGTTGTCCTTTATGATCAAAATTGACAAGTTTTGTCCTTTATGTTTTCATATCATACACGTTTTGTCTTTTAGGCCTAACCCAGTTAGTTTTTCAGTTAAATTTGGTTATGTGCTTTGCACATGAGGGCATTTTTGTCAATTCAAAGGTTGCAGTAGCTTTGAGCTGTAAATCTGCCGTTGAACTTACCTTTGAATTTACAAAAATGCCCTCATGTGCAAAGCACATGACCAAATTTAACTGAAAAAACTAACTACGTTAGGCCTAAAGGACAAAACATGTATGATATGAAAACATAAAGGACAAAACTCGTCAATTTTGAACATAAAGGAAAGCGTCCGAAAATGGGTATAAATATAAAGGACAATCCTTGAAATTCACTATATATTTATATATATATAAATTATTTTAAGGAGCATTAATATGGGTTAAACCATTTCCTTGGTGTGAGGTGAAGTGAAAGAGGGTCAAATGGGTGATGTGACACCTATGTGTAGTTAAGGCCATTGGGTATACTTGAACCTATCTTAACTCCACCTAAGTGTCACATCAACCTTTTTCCCCATTTCACTTTGTCTCACTCCAAAGAAGCGGTTTAATCCCATCAACTTTATTTAACCCTATCTTTTGGTGGTTTTTAATCTAAAAAAGAAAAAAATAATTAATTCAATCTCTTAACATACATAACCCATTTAATGCCCCTTAACACAAGGAGAGAGTGGTTTGCAATGCTAGTTAACATGTCACATCATTATTAATATTCTAAATGTTATAGACACCCTATGGCCTAAGGAGCGTGAAAGTATACCCCATGACCTAACCTTCAGTTTCTTTTTTTTCTTTACTTATTTCCCACTTTTATTTCCTTTTCTAATTAGGCCATCCAGTGTACGCTAACATTTGGGGTGTTAACGGTGACATAGCATGTTAACCGACATTAGACACTACTCCTCCTTTTTTTAAGGGGTGTTAAAGAAGTTATTTGTTAACATGTTAGCCGGATGTTAAGAGATTTAAATTAACTACTCTTTTCTAATTGGATAAATTACAAGTTTTGTCCTTTATCTTTAGGGTACTTTACAGGCGGTGTCCTTTTTTTCAAATGTTGACAGGCGGTGTCTTTTATTAGGTATTTTGTTACAAGTTTTGTCCTTTCCACCCAACCTGGTTAAAAAACCCAGTTAATTGTTGACAGGCGGTGTCCTTTACTAGGTATTTTGTTGCAATTTTAGTCCTTTACCTAGGTGTTTTGTTGCAAGTTTAGTCCTTTACACCTAACAATTAACATGGTTTTTTAACCAGGTTGGGTGGAAAGGACAAAACTTGTAACAAAATACCTAATAAAGGACACCGCCTGTCAACATTTGAAAAAAAGGACACCGCCTGTAAAGTACCCTAAAGATAAAGGACAAAACTTGTAATTTATCCTTTCTAATTTAAACCACTAAAAAGTAGGATTAGATGAGGTTAACGGGGTTAAAACATTTCCTTGGATTAAGACATAGTTAAATGAGAAAAATAGGTGATGGGACACTTAAATAAAGTTAAAAAGAGTTAAAGCACACCCCAAGACCTTATGTATGAAATTTCAGTTCATCTACTAAACACTTCAAATTTAATCCAATTATTTTTTTTATAATAATAATAATAATAATAATAATAATTACTATTACTATTGATACTAAAATAATAATAACTAGCAATAAGTCATGTGTGCGTTGCGGCGTGGTACATCACAAACATCGAATGAATTAGTTCAAACGTTATGTGATGCGTTAATCATATGAAAACACGTGTTTCAATATGTTTGATTGAAGTCAGTGTAACCTATATAAGCATTGCGATTGAATCAAAACATAAAGTAAATCAAATTTATACCGTACACTCATAACATATTATATGTGACATGAGTCATACATAGAAAACGTAACTGGTATAACGGAAAAAGCTGACACGCATAATCAAAAGAGATTAATTAGGGCTTTTAGAAAAGGAAAAAAAAGAAACCACAATTTTACTCCACTCGGATCAAAACAAAATTTACAAACAATTATAAAATAATCACGAAAACATCTCATATTTGACCTGACTCGTTTCCCAAAAATAATTTACGTTGAAACATAAACCAACTCGAATTTATAGTGAAACACACATAAAAATATGCACATAAAAATGGTTTTTTAAACGAAAACGTATTATATTTAACTTGACTCGTTTCCATAAAAAGTTTACGTCGAAACGTAGAGGAAATCGAATTTATACAGACACGTACATAAAAATATGCACGTAAAAATTAGTCTTTCTTAAGTAAAGGAGGTATAATGGTAAACTCGGCACAAATTATTAGTAAAAAAGTTAATAGGTTAAACGCGTTCGTAAAATCGTGCTAGGTAGCACTAATGCCACACCACTGCAAGAGACCACCAACATCAGAAGAGCTCGTACAAATAAAATAAATAAAAATGTAAAAAATAACACCGAATGAAAAACAAACGTAAAATCGTTGAATCACGCACGCCTGTTGAGGCGTGTTAATGCGAAGAAATTAGACATAAACATAAAACGTAGAAAAAAATAACTAAGTCGATTTAGGAGCCGCGCTTTGCGACAAACTTGTCAAACTGAGAACATTTGACGTGCTATGACTGGCTTGTCAAACGGGAAAGCACAGACAAAAAAACGTTAAACCTCACATACATGTTGGGGTGTGTTGACTCACAAAATTTAAAACAAAACGTAAAATGAAAACCTGCGAAAGATGAAAAGTATGGGGTTAGGAAGTCGAAAATAAAAAAAATGTTGAGGTTAAATTGCAAAAGATGAAAAGTTTTGGGTTAAAGGTAAAAAAGTCAAAGGGGCTAAAATATAAAAGATAAAAACCTTTAGGTTAAAAATGAAAAATACAAAAACCTTTTTGAAAAACTTAGAATGCATAAATTACAACAACTAAAAGTTGCTAATTTATAGGTTGGAAATATTATTATTATAACTAGGTTAGAACCCCGTGTATTACACGGGTTGAATAAGTATAACTGTATATACTAAGTAATAAAATAGTTACATCTTTTAAAAACTCATGTATTGCACGATTTGAATAAACACATGTCTTACACGAATAATGTAATCCGTTAACACATTTAGTCATCAAGATGTGTTTTCTAACAAAATGAACTTTGAGGTACTATTTACTTATTGTAACATCTCACTTTGTTTTTTATTAGGTTAGAGAGTTGTGTATTACATGATTTATAACATTTTACTTTGTTTTTTTATTTATTATTAGGTTAGAAACTTACGTATTATGTGATGTTGGATAATCAGCAGAAAAAAGTAATATTTTAGTAAAAAAATATTAAATACACAAGAGATAAGTTGGATATTATGATGTAATATTATTATTTCATTGGTGTGTAAAACGGGATAATGAGATCCTTTATTAAAAGTAGGATTCTAATTATACAACATGTATAAAAAATTTATATGTTCTACATGTATTGAATAAATCCTTTTAACGAAACAGTTGATTAAAATAAATATTTTTATTTTAATATGTGATTATCAGTTATCCTTGTCCTTATCATCAAATATAAAAACAATTAAAACTACCAATTAAATAAAATTTTCATCTTTATAAATATTTTAGCTAATTACATAGTTAGTCCCTGTGGTTTGCACAAAGTAACATACTTAGGTACTAATAGTGTAAATCACATTCTAGGGTATTAACTTTTCATTTTGTAACGTTTGGAGGTATTAACGTTATTTGTAGGTTTAAAATCACATTCAGTTAGTACCTAAGTATGTTACTTTGTGCAAACTATAGGGACTAACTATGTTAATACCCTAGAAGTTAATACATCCAAACGTTACAAAATGAAAATTTAATACCCAAGAAGGTGATTTTAAACTATTAGTACCTAAGTATGTTATTTTATGCAAACCACAGGGACTAACTATGTAATTAACTCTAAATATTTAAAACGCTAATATTTTTTTTAGATTTTAATAATTAATATATGATTATAATAATTAATATATTATTATCAGATATCTTTGTCTTTATCATTAAATCTCTTCTATAAATTTTAATTTTAATATTATCAATAAGAGTTAATTACATAGTTAGTCCCTGTGGTTTGCCCAAAGTAACATACTTAGGTACTAATAGTTTAAAATCACATTCTAGGGTATTAACTTTTCATTTTGTAACGTTTGAAGGTATTAACGTTATTTGTAGGTTTTAAAATCACATTCTATTAGTACATAAGTATGTTATTTTGTGCAAACCACAAGGACTAACTATGTTAATACCTTAGGCTAAAGGGTATGAGGATCATGGTTGGGGCATGGTTTGCCATCTAGGAACATGAATGAAAGGCTACACAATCCCCTTGCCTCATCCACCATGGTTTGCATGGATTAAACCATGGCAACCATGGTCCTCCTTTCCATTTTTCAAGAAATCTTTTCCTTTTCCTTTAGGTAAAGATAAATTAAAATAAATAAGGGGATAGTGGTTTCGGATGGTTGATTAGAGGTGGGTGACATGACACTGACGTGGAGGGTCATGGTGGTCATCATGACCACACCCTATAGCCTTAGAACTTAATACCTCCAAACATTACAAAATGAAAAGTTAAGTATGTTATTTTGTGCAAACCCCAGAGACTAACTATGTAATTAACTCTATCAATAATTAACTTTCCATAATAAATATTTAAAAAAATAATTAAGAATGCCTCATAGAGCGCCATGTGTCCCTAACATGGTTTCTTTTATTATATAGTATAGATAAGTTTGCGTACAATTTGATTCTTTAGTTTAACCAATTTCCAAATTATACGTTTGTTTTTGCTACTATAAGGCCTTAGGGTATATTTTAACTCTTTTTAACACCACCTAGGTGCCACATCGCTTACTTTTCTCCATTTCACTTTACCTCACATCAAGGAAATTATTTAATCCCCTTAACTTTATTCTTTTAATGGTTTGAGTGTAAAAACTTTTAATGGTTTGAGTGTAAAAAAGGAAAATAAATTAAGACAATCTCTAAACATCATGTTAACATGTTAACATATAATTCCTTTAACACCCCTTAACGCAAGAAGGGAGCGGTTTGCAATGCCGTTTAACATGCCATGTTATCGTTAACACCCTAGATGTCAATGTACACCCCATGACCTAAATGGAAGAACGTTCTCCGTCACTTTGCTAAAAGAGGTTTAAAATGTGATATTAAACATGAAGCTTTTAATTCATTAATTAAATAACACTTGGATTTAGGTTATGCTTTATAAAATGTCAAGTGGGTAAAATACAATAGATACCCGATTTAGGTTGTGCTTTATAGCCACTTGGGCTTTGGCCCAGTGGTAACACCTTTGGTGTTTGGGGATGGAGAGCCAGGTTCGATCCTGGTTGTGGGATAACATGGGGAGTTTTAATTTCTAACATAACTAACAATTACTAACATTTAGCCGTTCAAAAAAAAAAAAAAAGGTTGTGCTTTATAAAATGTCAAGTGGGTAAAATACAATAGATACCCAAAAAGACGTAGGAAAAGTATAAAGTTGATTATACAACCTTGTAAATAATATTATTTATTTATAATAACATGGTTCTTGTAATCATATATAATGGTGGCTCAACCGGACCCTTTTAAAAGCTTATAACCAAATGCAATTTGAGGCTTTTTTTGGGCCAACAATAATAAATTAAAAAAATTATAAGTTTACAAAGTTAATTTTTAATTTTTATTGTTTTAACAATTTTTTACACTTAAATACCACCTAATCTACACTTGTAAAGATTTGAACTCACACCACTTTTATGCGAAACAAACATCATACCATTATACCACTAGATCACGGGTAGTTCATTCTTTTTTTTGTTTTTTTTTGTTGTGTTTGTGTAAACTAATACGTCTATTGGTCTTGAATCACCTATATTATTAGCTCACCAAAAACATAACTATAATCTCATAGTTTCACTTGAACATTTGTAGGTCTTTCCTTTGATCATACCAAGTAAAAACAAGGCGAAACGGGCAATTTTGGAAATTAAATAAACGACTTTGCAAAATGAACGGTTTATAGCTCATCTAAAATTGCTCATCTTGTAAAGAAAGTATTGTTCAAGTTTATATTTGTAAGAGAAATGAAACAAAATATGCCCAAATTGTTATCAAAGATAGTGTACATCTCACACAAATCTAGCATATTTACACTAGTGAGCACAATAGTGCCATGATTGATTCACAAGCAAATGACCAACAACTATGGGGTTTAAGAATCTTCGAAAACTTGAATAAGGAGTTAGTGAGCTACGCTTTCTAAGTTAAACACACAAAATCAATTACACAATGGAAACACATAAAAATAAATAAAGTTTAGGGTTCGAGTGATACATGTAAGGCTGTAACATGATCGGTCGATTAACTCATAGCTAGCAAAAATAAGCAATATTTAGCAAATAACAACCAAGTCATAACAAGTATTTAGCAAAAAACCCATACAAAATCAGGACACAAACGACTTTGTTCAAGGCTTTAGATTAGGAGTACAAAACTGAACAAGTGACAAGTACTTTAACAAAGAACTAGACATGAAATTATACAAACTAGGGTGGAGATTTTGGGTTGAAGAAGTATCAAATTAAACTAGAGTAGGAAACTGAGAGGACTACAGGAATCGAATCAAATGAAGCATGTCGATTTCTGCTCTCTACTATATGTCAACGTCCTATTTCCATCGATTTTTGCATCTCGGATGCAACATATGATTGTTCAATGCCCTTTTCACCTGCCCTAATTTGGTCATCTTCTGTTTTTAGACCTAAAGTCCATATAGCAACCAGACTCTTCCATCAGTTGTGCCTCACATGCCACTTTCCAAGACTCATCTTTCAACCTGAGCACAATTCAAGTTAAACTAAAAAAAATTGGGATCCAAAGCCTTAAGCCCATTAGACCGACACTCCTACATGGGCTACGTGAACATGAAGCCCCATGGTTGAAGAGTAAGATACTCTAGTGGTGCACAAATCGGGTTTTTTTAAAAACCGGTTCTGGGTATCTTCGGGTTTTTACAAAATCGGGTTTTAAAAAAAAACCCGGGTATTAATGCTTCTTTATATGTTTTAGTGGATGGTGCCTATTGAAATTTTAATGACATTTCTAAATTTAAATTCGATAGTGCTAGATCGAAGGAATAGTCCTGATTTGAATCCTTTTGAATTACATAACAACAATATATTTTATTTGCTATGTTATGTTTTAACCAAGTTCCATCAATTTTTCATTTTTTTTGTATTAGACAAACACCAATGGATCTTTCCAGCAAATAGAGGGGAATAATGACCAAATACTTCAAATATCATTAGAAACCTAATAATTAAACAAGATTACATCAAAGTGCATACATAATTTTGTTAAATCATAAGAACTAGAAGTCTTAATGCTTGAAAACATAGATAAAAAAACATAGATAGGACTTGAATCGTCTTCGCTTCTTATATAACCGGGTATAAAAAAACCTAGTTCCGGGTATTTATAAAACCCGGTTCCGGGTATTTATAAAAACCGGGTTTCGGGTATAAACCAGGTATAAAAAAACCCCGTTCCGGGTTTTAGATCAAATATGAATACCTGGTTTTTATAATACCCGGTTCCGGGTTTTTTTTCGGGGTCCGGTTCGGGTTTTTTGTGCACCACTAAGATACTCTACAAGAGTGACAGAGCTATTAAAAAAACTTAAGAAAGAAATGTTACAAATAAATCTGCAAACGTTCAATCTTCCATTCATAAACCAGCATGCGCTAAAGAGAATCCATATTAAGATTGTGTTGTTTGAACATCCGTTTTGAAATTGATTATGGTATCCCTACAACTTGAAGTATTCTCAACTCCAACGGTAATCATATTCATCTTTCATAATCATCATTCAAGCATAATTTATTTTCATGTTTCCTTTATCATGCATAAAATATTTCAATCACATATAAATAATGTCATACAATTTGCTTCACAAGAATAAAAAAACCACAAAAATGCTTCAATATTTCACCATTTTACTTTGCTTATGCGCGAGAGAGAGTGATTCCTCCGTATGTGTTTCCGTGCACGAGAAACAATACTTCTGCCCCATTGTAATTGTGCTTGGCGCAACGAGGTTGGGGTTTGCGGTTTGACTGTGTGCTTTATCCCTTTAAATGAACCAAAAATACACTTCCTAAACCACAACCTTTGCTTTCTTTTTCAATCTACAACAATCTCTACTCTCTTTTTGGTCAAGTGTATGGATAAATACAAGAATGTGTTATCAACTTGTTTGGTTATTTGATCTGTCCATTGATAGATGCCCCATGTAAGATTAAATATATTATGTACTAGGGGTGTGCACGGTTCGGTTCGGTTCGGTTTTGAGCCTTAACCGTAACCGAAACCGATTTGATCGGTCATGACATATCCTTAACCGATCGGTTCGGTTATTTTGCTTTCGGATAATTCGGTTAATTTTCGGTTAATGTTCGGTTACGGTTCGGTTACGGTTAAATAACCGTTTTTTTATTTTTTTTATTTTTCAATTTTTATTTTTTATTTTTTTTATAGTTTTTGTAAGTTGTTGTTGACTTTTTTTTTTTGGGTAAATGAGCTTTCGCCCGGCAAACTAACATTAGATGAAAATAAATAAATTACATGTATAAGGAGGGGCATACCCCCCCGTGGGACCAACCACTTGGACTACCAAAACATGCTTTGGGGTCCACCAAAAACGAAAACCATACAATACCGACTAGAAAGTAAATTATAGTAGGTATTATATCCTTTTCTATCACAAAAACTAACCAAACCCACATGTAACAAACTATGGATCCAGCTAACTCTACAACCCAATAGCATTGGGCCTTCAGCATAATCCATATCACACCCATAGGAGGGCCTTCACAAAAGCAGCCGTAGTAAATGGCCCAAGCCCAGACAATAAAATCCCATAAATACATGAGGCCCACTGAGGACTTATTAGTGACCAAACGGAGACCAGTAAAGTGGCCCAGAGAAATCAGCACAATCCGAGTAGGGCTCAAACCTGGAACACTCAAAACTGAAAATGGAACATTGTTGTTGACTTGTTGGACCTGAGATTTGTTTTTTATTAATGGGCTTAGTAACTTGGGTCTAAAAACAATGGGTCTAAAAACAATGGGCTTCTTATTAGTGTAATGGACCTGACATTTGTTTTTTATTAATGTAAAATGGGCTTAGTAACTTGGGTCTAAAAACAATGGGCTTCTTAAAAACTTAGGACTAGATATAAATATAATCACAAAAATATGCATTGGGCCAATCGGTTCGGTTATGGATAAATCGGTTCGGTAAAATGTGCTTAACCGTAACCGAACCGTTTTTTCGGTTATTATAAAAACGGATAACCGAACCGTCGGTTAAGGCTCGGTTCGGTTATTTTCGGTTCGGTAATTTCGGTTATTTCGGTTTCGGTTCGGTTATTTCGGTTATATGCTCACCCCTATTATGTACTAATATTTAATCTATAGCCATTATAATCATTTACATAATAAAGATCAAAATATATAATAACCTATTAAATAATTAGTTGGTAATTGTTGATGGACCATATTACCCTTATTAACTAATTAGGTTTCCTCCTGGGTGCTTATATAAGGAGAATGATATGGAGGTTAAAGGGTTACTCAGTTACACACCCCATAAGCATAACATCAATCGACCTCCTCTCCATACCGATTCCCTTATCGGTTTTCTAAGTCCCCATCATTAGATTGCACCCTAAGGAGGAACCAGATCAAGCTGACAATCATGTCAAACACTACTACTGGCCTATCTGATGCAATCAAAGGTATGTTTTCATGTTTTACATTATGTTCAAAACAGAACTGAACCAACATGTGGTATCAGAGCATATGTTGATTAGTCGGTTCTGTTTTATATCGGAAAATCTGGAAATAGAATCGAAAAAATTCATATCAGATTACGTTTTTGCCATCCGAAATCCTCATTACGGATGATTTCGGATGATCACGGATGTAAATTTCATCATTACGGATCATCAGTGATCATTACGGACGATTTCAGATCTAAGTTTCATGATTACGGATGCATCACGGATGAATATCTTCAAATAATTTTATCCGAAATGCCATTCCGGATCATTTCGGATCCATTACGGATGCATCACGGATGAACGTCTTCAAACCTTTTTACCCGAGATGCCATTCCGGATTAGAATCATCCATTACGGATCAATCAAAGATGATTTCGGATCTGAGGTTTCATCATTACGGATCATTTCGGATGTGGAGTTTCATCATTACGGAGCATCACTGATCATTACGGACGATTTCGGATCTAAGTTTCATCATCACGGATCATCACTGGTTATTACGGATGATTTCGGATCAGGATCTACATCATTACGGATCATCTCTGATCATTACGGATGATTTCGGATCATTATCGATGCATTTCGGATGAATGTTTGAATGTTTATTTTCGTCACTTGTTCATCAGAAAGTTCGAAATTTCCCTTAGTTTTGGAATGATTTAGGATTATTGGGTGTTTGTTCCTGTTTGATTTATTTTTTATCTAATTAGAATTTTCGAAATCTGTTATTTTTATTAATGGATAAAATTTTTTCGAAATAAACAGATAAAAATAACTAACGTTTAAACAGGAAACTTAATCCCATAATCCCTAAGATTTCGGATTTGAACCTTATCAATTAGTAACTGCTTAAATTAAGGATTTCATAGCTTAAGGAACACATTTCGGATGATCTTTACGGATCATCACGGATCAACAACTAATTGATCATTCCGGATGAACATCTGTTTGTCCATTACAGATCAATAACTGTCTGATCATCCGAAATCATGAGTGTTCATAAGATTTCAAGACTTATTCGAAATCCTGTTACTTTACTGAGCAGTTAATGTGAACTAAATTTTTTCGGGGCTCCCGCCCCGAACCCCGCGCTAACGGGTGTTTTGCTATTAAATAAAAGGTTTTGTAATTTACTTAGTTAATTAATAAGGATCAAATAATGTTTTACAAAACCAAAATAGCTTAACTTGAATGATTTTGATGTATCATTTCTGCCCAAAGCTGACTTGATACATCTACTTATCGTTCAAGTATTACGAAAGCTATGTTAAGTATGCATCATAAGCATGAATGTCTTAATTTCTGGCCAAAGCTGATTTAATTCATTCATAGATGGCATACTTAACAAGTGCATAACTAAAGTGATTGTCTCAATTTCTAGCCAAAGCTGATTTGTTACAACCACTTTGCACATATGCTTAAATGATTACACTTCTGACCAAAGCTGTTTTGTCTTCGTTTAAGTAGAATTTTTAGCTAAGTCTATTATTTTGATGTTAGTAATAGACATATCACAATCTCTTCACATAATGATCCTTATATTAGTGATCCTTAATTAAGTTTTATGATCATTTCGTCTGCCTTATTTTAAGTACCCATAACTTTTCTCACTATAATTTTTCTTCTATAAGTCTATATCTCATCCACTCTAATTCCTAAATCTAATATGTTTTGCTTAAAGTTTCTATTAGAATTAGCTCTTAAATTAAATTCTTGATTATCTCTTAAGGCACGATAATCCTATTGCTCTCTTCTGATAAAGCACTACAGAAGAAAAGTAGAGCATGATGATTAGGATAAATCGAACATGATGTCTCTTATGATAATCAAGAATAAGTGCTGTCACTAAAAGGTTATTCCAGATTAAGTCTTTCCTAAGACTAATCTATAATTGTGGAATAATCAATAGAACTCCTAAGATGCATGTCTTCATTTAAAATTATAAATTATAAAGCTAAGTGGTATATGTGAATACATAATAATGTACAATACCATGACCCATAAAGTTAAGGGCTTACGCATGGAAATAAGTACATTTTTCCAGTACATTACATACTAAGATTTTCACTTGTACAACTTGATGCATTATAAATCAACTATAACACTCAAAAGTACCAAAGTATAACGAGTGTGTTGATAAGCAACATATGTACAAAGAAATAAGTGTTTGAAGCTGGAAAATAAGTTGTTACTCACCTTAGAACCACTAATACTTTAAAAGAGGATTGTTCTAAAGGTTCATAGACAAAATGCAAGTACAAAATCCCAACTCTAAGGTTCTTCAAGGGAAAATCTCACTGCATAATTATGTCATTAGACTAGACATAAGCAACGAGACTATCCATTATTCCAAAGAACAGTTGGATAAGTTAATTAGATAGTCACTTACTAATGATATTTAAGTCTGATAATTTTTAATATTCCAATTAACACATGATTAGTTGACTCTAGTTCCATACGTTTCCTTACCAGAACTCGACAAATAACTAACATGAGAGTTAGTGACAAAATTAAATGTTAAGGTTATAAGAACCATAATAAGCAGTCTTCTAACAAAGCCTTTCGATACCTTACATATTCTGAAGATTAACCAGAATACGGTATCATTACTTAGGCTATGTCATGAAGGTTGTAAGGTTTGCATAACCAACATAAAGTCACACTTATCTTAAACTCTCATTTTATTTGTTCTAAATATCTGGATTGAAACATTACTAAGATGGAACTAGATGATACCTTACGCTTTCACAACTTTTGTCATCATGAAAATGAGAATTCGACAAAAGGAAAATGAGACTTATAAATTTCGTCCATTATAACCAAAACTCATGAGAAATCATGACACGGTTAATAAGGATGATTTTTTCATTTAATCTCATTCTAAGTGATTTTAAATCATGACGTTATAGCCCTAAATATGACTTGGCTTAAGGAATAAGTATGGGTCCATCATAAGTCATTCATTGACATTAGTGGAACTTATTCAAAATGGAATATTCAGACATAATTCATTTATCATTTATAAGACTATCAACTTGTATCTAAATTTTGTCGCATATGGCTCACGGTCTTAGAAGAAATCTATTCATATATATATACTTAATAAGATTTCTATTAGATATGTCCCTAAAGTTTCTTATGATATCTGGACATTAAAGAAATCAAATAAAGTTTAACGTATATATGATAGGTTCCCACATCACGTAGCTCATTGAAACTTCTCTTGTAGCATTTTAGAGATATCAAAGATCAGTGGGAGCATTAAGTGCCTTAATAATAACTTGCAATAGTTGCAAGAGGTGGAGGAGTGAAAACTTCATATTACTTCAATTTACACCTCTTGTATAAGACATCGCTCCATCATGACACTGTTCTATCAAATCTCCTTAAATCTAATGCTACTCTTACAAAAGTTTCATTGTTGCTTACTTGTGGGCACACTTAGATTTCTTACCTAAACTAACATAATCCTCAACAAGAGAAACTACAACGACTAACGTCATTAACTCGTTTCTCTATTAGAATTTGTTGGTCGTTACATATTGACCCTAAGCATGCTGAGTTCCTAAAGATTTCTAAGGTCAGTGGGAGCAGTCAAAGTCCTTATTATGATTTGCAAGGAATACAAGAGGCGGGGGGAAGAGTGTCATTAAATTTCACTCCGAATTTAACTCCGATTACACCTCTTGTACACCATACTGCACCAACTCTTACAAACTTAGAATCCTGAAAATGATAGCAACCTAACCAAGAGCTAATCCATAAAACTGAAACTTCTAATGAACCCAATAATCAACTCAGGAGGTCATCTAGGTTTAAAAGCCTACTAACTTTGATGATTACATAACCTCCCTAATTGAAGTTGAAATGGATTTTGGAAACGTTTACTGATCCTATCTCTTCAAATTAAGCCATTAGTGTCAATCAATATTCTGAATGGAATAAAACAGTTTTCTAGTAAAACTGATTTTATGTGTTCGTATAACGTTTGGGATTTGATTGAATTACCTAAGAGTGTTCATAACTAAACCAAATCCTAATATAAGCGTTAAGACACGAAGAAGCATGATTGACTGTCAAAGGTTATACTCAGGAAGAGATGAATTATCAAAGAGTCTTTCTTACCTATCTGACAAGAAGATTTCTTTGAAGATCATCATTGTTCTAGTAGCTTATAATAGTTTAAAGCTACATTAGATGAACATTATAAACAATTTTCCCTAACAAATGGCTAGCATATTTACATGTTCATTAGATAACAACCTAAAGTTTCAAACTGAAGGTTAAAGAACACTTTATTTGTAAGCCAATAATATCCATGTATGGGTTAATGCAAACATCATAATGTGATGAAAAGCTAACGTAATTATTTTCATCAAAAATCAAGTGGATTAATGTACCTACCTCAAAATGAGTGGGAGCAACTAAGATAAACTTGTCTATATAGATGATATTCTTTTGACAAGTATATGTTACATAAGTCAAAGCATTGTTAACACAAACTTTGATATAATAAATCTCAGAGATATCTCTTACGTGATTGATATCATAACATACTGAGATAGACCCAATGGGATATTAGTTTAGTTCCATAAGTTTAACATTAAATGGGTCCTTAGATGTGTAACAAACAATACTGCTCTCCTTTAGAGGATAATAGGATAAATGAGATTATTTCCGTACGCTTCATTAATTAGAAGCCTTATGTAAGTTTAAGTCTATACTCGTTTAGATATTACTCACATTGCAACACACTAGATATGTCTAGATTAATGTGAAGCATCTAATGGAGTTTTACAATATCTTTAAAGAAACGAGAGGCTACAATTTAAAGAAGAAGTGAGAATTAAAACCGGTTTATTACTCTAACTTTGAGATATTCAAAGATGACAAGAATGTAATTTCGGGTATATCTTTATGTCAGCAGACAAAACCTATTTTATGGAGGAGTCATAATGCACTGATATTAACAACCTAAGTTATAACGACATAATATAGTCACTAAATGTTGTTGGAAGTTTATCAGTGGACTCATAAGTTTAATGACTCCATATAATGTTTTGAAGACTTAGTGTGATAAAGTCAGCTACCATGACTCCTTGAACAGTAACAGTTCGAGAGGTGCTGCATTAAATTTCGATACGCAATTAATTATTCGTTTATGAACGAATTGAGGAAACTAAGTTTGTATCGAATACATTCATGATATGCTTAAGGATCCTATAATTGAAGGGCTATTACCCATAAGTCTTATTAAGAGAGCTCAGAGACGGGTATTAATTAATGGCCATGCGCAACTGCATATCGTACTATGAATGACTAAGTATTAGTTAATTTTCCTCATCAGTTTGATTTTGTATGTCTCTAAGAATATGTCAAGCTAGCATAATGGCATATAGACAAATATAGTTACAAATCAAACAAAGGGCTTATGCGTATTTTGATCATAACGATTAGGTTTTAAATTAAGGCTATAGTATGATTAATGGGGGTCCTGAGTCGCATAATGATTCAACGGCTGTATTTTTCTGCTATAGTACTTGTTTAAGGCTAAAATGAGTGTTAACTCCTGATCAGGCTTATCTAATACTCATAGTAAATGATTACTCGGCTAAGTGGGAGAATGTAAGATTAAATATATTATGTACTAATATTTAATCTATAGCCATTATAATCATTTACATAATAAAGATCAAAATATATAATAACCTATTAAATAATTAGTTGGTAATTGTTGATGGACCATATTACCCTTATTAACTAATTAGGTTTCCTCCTGGGTGCTTATATAAGGAGAATGATATGGAGGTTAAAGGGTTACTCAGTTACACACCCCATAAGCATAACATCAATCGACCTCCTCTCCATACCGATTCCTTTATCGGTTTTCTAAGTCCCCATCATTAGATTGCACCCTAAGGAGGAACCAGATCAAGCTGACAATCATGTCAAACACTACTACTGGCCTATCTGATGCAATCAAAGGTATGTTTTCATGTTTTACATTATGTTCAAAACAAAACTGAACCAACACCGGCTTCTAATCCGGGCAATTATCTCTTTGAATGATGGTCGGGATTGTGGCTCCCTACAGATTCAAAAGAAAACTTCGTGTGTCAGTAGCTTCAAACTACAGCTAAAAGCTCATGACCCATAATTCAAGAAATAGGTTAATTCAGGTTCATTTGTCAAAATGGGTCACTTTTATGGAACTTGCCAACTTAGAAATTAGAACTGATGGTCCAAATGGGTCAACACCACCCATCGTCACCCTTTGATGCCACCACCTACACCTCCGGCCATTTGACGGGTGAAACCATTATAATTACGTTCTAAAACAACCTGTTTCAACCCGAATCCATTTTATCAAAACCAATTTTGACCCGAATCAAATCGACACCTTTTAAAGCAACCCGTTTGACCTGAACACATTTAACCCATTACCCAACAGGCCATTTTTGCCGGACTTACTTTACACCATTAACATATGGTATGTCTTATGTTTAGAAAATAAAGAAAATGGTAAAAACTAAGAATGAAAAATAGATAGTGAAGGAATAATTAACATTCATGGACCCTAATATGCCTGTTTCGATGTTTTTAACTAGGATTAGGAAGAAAATGCGATAAACAGTAATTGCAATTCGCAAGAAATTCAACTTACGGATGCCAACAATCGTTTATTATTCGTGCAGCCACATGATCAACATGTTCCGGAATGTCGAGGTGTCTGAACTGAAAACCAACAGCACCAACGACCTGTATTGAGTTCATCTCTGTCCAAGGTATGCACAAAGTTGCCAACTCCCATAAAATTACACCAAAGCTATATATATACATCAGACCTGCACACCATTCCCGACGAAACTCAGCAACAACTAAAAACGAAAAGCATTTATACGCAGTTGAATTGACCGGAAACACTTTACATAAAATATTACATTTTATACATAAAAGTTAAGACATAAAAATAAAGGAGGAAGAACAAAAGAAAATCAGAAATGGGAACATGTACGAGGAGGAGAGATGGCATCCAGTGATTGGAAAGAAAGCAAGGAAAAGGGAACAGCGTTTCATTAGCAGGGAGGAGAGGTTAAAAAACACCACATCCTTTTTCGTTTCAAACTTACAGGAAGGCTGCACTAGCCAGTCTCTATGGCTGGCATTTCAACACTTCGGTAATTTGGAAGATACCTTTGTGCCGAAGAAAAGGGATGGAGCGGGGAACCGGTTTGGGTTTATTAGATTCTCGTTCGTGGGGAACCCGGAAAAGTGGATGGAAAGAATAAAGGAGACTAAGATTGAAGGGGCCATTTTGGGAGTTAACCTGGCTAAGTTCACGAGGTTTGGGAATAATGGGTTGAATCGTAATGAAAACCAAAGAACATCGGTTTTCTCCAGATTAGAAATACCTTCTAATCAATACAACAGGGGAAAGGAACGGTTTCACAGTTCCATAAATCAACCAACAAAAAAAACCTTTGCGGATGTTGTCACTGAAAAGGCGAGACATGATAACCTTAAGAAATATACGATCGAACTTCCACCCATGAAAACAGAGGCAAGTAAAGAGTGGACTCTTAAATCCTTGATAGGCGAAGTAAAAGAGCTGGAGATTTTGAATAAATTACAAGAGTTTATGGAGGAGGCTAGAAGTACGGGAACGGTGGTAAGATACTTGGGAGGTTTGAAGGTTTTGATAACCTTCCCGTCGAAGGAAGAGGCTGAGGAATTCCGGGTTTCAAGGGCGGAGAGTTGGTCGGTCTGGTTCTCAAGGTTGTACACATGGGAAGGGGTACCACCAATATTCGAAAGGCTAGCCTGGATCAAGATAACGGGGGTACCTATAAACCTTTGGGATAGGCACGTATTCAATAAGATCGGGGAAAGATGCGGAAGGTTGGTGAAGAAGTCGGAGGCATCCTTGTCCTGTTCTGACGTGTCTGAAAATATGATGATAGTGGTAGTTAACACCGGAAAGAGGGTCTCTAAAGAGTTGGAACTAAGATGGTCAGATCAGATTTTTACAGTATGGGTGGAAGAACAAGAGAGTCGATGGACTCCATGTTTTCCGATGTACTCCAACTCCCCGGTAGGATCGCCGGCGTTGTCGCCGATGAGGGGACGTAAAGTTGACAGTGGAAACGAAAAGGCAGAATGTGAAGAGTCTTGCATGGGTAACACGCATGATAATCATGAAGGTTTGGGAAGTGTGAAAGTGCATGGCTCTAATGTTATTAGGAGAGAGAATATTGGAAAGTCACGCGTGGATGAGTTTGCCGACATCAACAACACTCCAGTGGGACCTACAGACTTTTCTCATCTTTACAATGGTGAAGCTGGGCCTAGTTATGTTACCCTCAGGCCCAAAGACAGGAGAAAACCAAAAACATTCAAGGCCCAGCCCTTTAAAACACCTGACCTTAATGTAGTGGTTGACCTTGACCCTTTCAATCTGGAGGAAACTATTAAGCAAGTTGCAGAAGAACGAAGAAAGTCCAGAGCAGTGCCAAATAATAGGACTTCAGTTTCTAAGGCGCCTGCAACTCGAGCAGAAGACAAAACAACAGGGCCAGAGCATGATATCGAGTTCGATGGGGATATGGAATTCGAGAAGGAGGTTATCGAGACCGTTGAGTACGGGGCATGCTTAGGGGTTCAGCTGGGCGATTTCTCGAATCAGGTAAGAAAGCTCGTTAAAGGGGAGAGGGAGACAATGTTTGTTCAATGAATATTGTTTCCTTAAATATTAGGGGGGTTGTCGGGGCAGGTAAACCCGATTGGGTAAGAAGACTAAAGAGGGAGACTAAATTCTCCTTCCTGGGTTTATAAGAGACTCACCAAACCGATCTTTCTTTATCTTTTTGGAGAAGGTTCTGGGACCGATCCCCGATGGAGGCTACCTCAGTAGATGCTACTGGGAGATCGGGGGGTATCGCCTGTCTTTGGGATCCTGGGGTTTTCTTAGTGGTGAGTGTGGAGAAGAACAGATACTACCTTTTAGTTTCCGGGCATATTAAAGGTATTGAGGTGATTGTAAACATCGTTAACGTTTACGCTCCCAACGACGTGAACAAAAGGAAAGCTCTATGGGATGATATTGCGGGTTTGAAATCTAGACGCCCGGGTCTCTGGGTTGTCTTCGGGGACTTCAACGATGTGAGATATAAGGAAGAAAGGATTAATTCGAAGTTTGATGTCAGTGCGTCTACGACGTTCAATGATTTCATATGCAATTCTGGATGGCAAGAATACCATATGACGGGCGGAAACTTCACTTACATCTCAAACCACCTGGAAGTAAAATTAAGTAAACTGGACCGTTTTTTCGTGTGTGACAACTTTATGTGCAGATGGCCTCTGGCAACGTTGCGGGTTATGAATAAAGGTCTTTCAGACCATTGTCCCTTACTCCTCTCGTGTGTTAATAATGACTTTGGCCCGCCCCCTTTTAAATTCTACAATAGCTGGCTAGGGGCGGGAGACCTCGAAGACATCGTTAATAGAAATGCGGTAGGTGCTGAGTTGGGTATAAAAGGTGACTTATGTTTGGCTAAGATTTTGAGAAATATTAAAGTTGAGATAAAGAAGTGGAGGGGAGAAGTTAAGGTAGCTGAAGAGAAAAGTTTTATTGTTTTGAATAAAGCCTTGGAAGATTTGGATACCATGGCAGAAGTGGCGAAACTCAACAGTCTCGAGAGCAAGTTAAGGGTGGATTTAAGACTTAAACTTAGCAAACTTGAAGCTGCCAAAGCGAAAGATCTACATCAAAAAGCTCGGGTAAATTGGATCAAAAATGGGGATGACAATACTTCATACTTCCACAAAACCGTAAATCTGAATTTGGCAAAAAAAAGGATCAATGGGCTGTTAGTAAATGGGTCGTGGATAACTGAACCCAGGGTTGTCAAAGAAGAATTCAGGAGAGGGTTTATGAAACAGTTTGCTGAACCAATTCGGAGGAGACCAACTTTTACAGATCTGGGGCTTCCTAAACTTTCGGCCTCTCAAGGTGTAATGCTAACTGAACCTTTCTCTATAGATGAAATTTTTAACGCTATCAGGAGGTGTGATGGAGGCAAGGCCCCCGGGCCAGACGGTTTCACGTTTAGTTTTTTTAAAAGACACTGGAATGCTCTCAAGCCGGCAATCGTTAGAATGATGGAAGACTTTTATGTTACAGGGGAGATAAGCAAAGGTTGCAACGCCTCCTTTATCGCTTTAATTCCCAAAAACAATGATCCTCAACTTAGTACCGACTACCGCCCCATCTCATTAGTCGGGTCGATATACAAAATTGTTTCTAAG
Organism: Helianthus tuberosus; assembly: GCA_030545235.1. Taxonomy (NCBI): domain Eukaryota; kingdom Viridiplantae; phylum Streptophyta; class Magnoliopsida; order Asterales; family Asteraceae; genus Helianthus; species Helianthus tuberosus. Next base: position 147,758,391 of record CM060423.1, read on the forward strand.
GTTCTTACTTGTCGCCTAAAAGGGGTTATTAATGACCTTATATCCCTAACGCAGTCTGCCTTTGTTGGAGGTCGGTATATCTTAGACAGTCCCCTTGTGGTAAGTGAAACGGTCGCTTGGGCTAATAAGAATAAACGGAAGCTGATGGTTTTTAAGGTTGATTTCCAACGCGCGTACGACACCATCAACTGGAAATTCCTCTTCAAAGTTATGGTTTGCATGAACTTTCTGAACCAGTGGGTAAATTGGATCAAAGGATGCCTCAGCTCGAGTAGGGGGTCGGTCCTTGTTAACGGATCGCCAACAAGTGAATTCTCTTTTAAGCGTGGCCTAAGACAAGGCGACCCGATCTCCCCATTCCTGTTCATCCTTGCTATGGAGGTTCTGGTGATGTTCATTAACAGAGCAGTTAAAATGGGTCTTTTTCAGGGATTCAAACTTCCAAATGACGGCCCGATCCTCTCACATTTATGCTACGCAGACGACGTTTTGTTTATTGGAGAATGGACGAAACACAACGTGGTGAATCTAAACCGGTTGCTAAGGTGTCTTTTCTTAGTATTCGGTCTCAGGGTGAACCATCAGAAGTGCCAATTGTTTGGGGTAGGGGTGAAAGCGGAAGAAATAAAGAAAATGGCTCTTTTTTTAAATTTCAAAGTTGGCACTTTTCCATTCACTTATTTGGGGATTCCTATCGGAGCAAATATGAAAAGAGCCACGTTTTGGTCCCCAATAATCGAGAAGTTTAAAAAGAAACTTTCGTGTTGGAAAGCAAGACATCTTTCTCTAGCCGGAAGAGTTACTTTGGCCAAGTCTGTCCTCGGTAGCCTTCCGTCGTATTATCTATCTATTATTCCTGCCCCCAAAAAGGTTATCAGGAAATTGGAAGGTATTAGAAGGGATTTTGTTTGGGGAAAAACGGGGAGAACGCAGAAAATTAGATGGATTAAATGGGAGAGGTTTTTAAAACCTAAAGCTTTAGGAGGAGTTGGGATTGGCGGCATAACTGAGTTTAACGTCGCCATGGTCACCAAATGGTGGTGGCGTTACAAAAATGATCCCAAACAACTCTGGGCTGAAGTCGTGAGAGCTCTTCACCATAAAAAAAATAATGACCAGTTGATACCGGTTAAGAAATCTGTTCCAGGGGTGTGGAATAATATTGGTAACATTAAGGCGACTTTGTTGAAATTAGGTATAAACATCGAGGAAAAAATTCGTGTCGAAGTGGGTAATGGTGAGAATACTCGGTTCTGGAAGGATAGATGGGCGTCGCAGGAACCTTTGATGATTATGTTCCCAGATTTATATAGGCTTGCTGCAAATAAAGATGCTAGCGTCGCCTCATATGTTTGTCTAGTTGGAAGCAGTGTGCGCTGGGGTTGGGAATGGGAAAAGAATCCTCAAAGTATTAGTGAGTGGGAACATCTAAGTGACTTGATGAGATTGTTGCAACAGAAAAAAATTAATAAGTGCAGGGACATGTGGTTTTGGGATAATGACCAAGGGGTTGACTATTATGTGAAAAGTATCAGGAAGCAAATCGACATGTTGGGGGGTACAAAACCAGCAACACACTCCTTTCTATTGGAACTCTTGGGCAACGTCAAAGAGTAATTTCTTAGCATGGAGAGCCAGCCTTGGGAAAGTGCCTACTAAAAAAGAATTAAGCAATAGAGGTGTGAATTTGCCTAATCTTAATTGTGATAGATGCGGGTACGGGATCGAGGACGCAAACCATTGCTTCGTCAATTGTCTTTTAGCTAGAGGTGTCTGGTGGAACTTCTTTGCGTGGATCCGGGTACCTATGCCGAACAACTTGTCGACGGTTTCGGATATTATCGAAGAGCTGAATAAAGCGCCAGGGTCTAAGGTTTGGAAGAAACTCGTGAACACTGCTATGTTGGCCACGTTTTGGAGAATCTGGTACGCCAGGAATGCGAAAGTGTTTGAAGATAAATTTATTTCGGTTCAGGAGATTGTGCAACGAATTAAGGAAGATTCTATGGTTTGGGTTAGTTATAGATCCAAACGCCCAGCTACGTCTTGGGAATGTTGGTCTGAATTTAATGTTTTGAATTTGTTGTAATTGGTCAGCCGTTTGGCTCGTGTTTTTGCTTTCCAGCGGCTTGCTGGCTCTATTTATATAGATAAATAGTGGTTTGCCGTTCAAAAAAAAAAAAAAAATAACCTGAATTGACTAATTGTTATAGAGGATGGTTCTTACTTCTCATTGGACGGTTCATTCCTCAACACTTCTGGTGCCATCCATTCGGGCTGCAACAAAACAGCATGCCGTCAGACAACCGTGTAAAACTTTCATCGAGAAGTGCAGCTTCGCTTTTTTTTAAAGTAAAATGCCATTTTCCTCCTTGAGGTTTGGCCACTTTTGCGTCCAAAGGTTTGGTTTTTTGCATATGGATCCAAAAGGTTTGAAATCTTGCCATTTTCATCCGACTCATTTAACTCCATCCATTTTTTAAGTCAAGGGCATTTTCGTCATTTTAGCTATTTGTTTTGTTTATTTATCTCAAAATGGCAAAAGATTAAATGAAGAAAATACCCCTACTTGTCGTTAAAAAATGGATAGAGTTAAACAAGTCGGATGGAAATGGCAAGATTTCAAACCTTTTGGATCAAAATGCGGAAAACAAACATTTGGACGAAAGTCGCAAAAGTGGCCAAACCTCAAGGACGAAAACGACATTTTACTCTTTATTTTATTTCTCGTGGGCTGGTAATGGTCTTAAGTTCGGAGATCACTTACAGTTCCAGTTCCAGTGGTAGATTTAGAAGACAGAAAGGTATGGTGTTTCATTTGTGACATCCCGAAATCACATACCTGCCATACATTCAATACACAAGTTAAAACATTACACATAAAATAATATAAAACCGTAACAACTCTAATTCGAAAGGAAAGACCAACCTTAACAACCCAATTTCTATCGACAAGAAGATTTGGTGTCTTCAAATCCCGGTGCACGATCATTGGATTGCTAGTGTGCAAATAGTTCATTCCCTTTGCCTAGAAGCATTTCTTATAGTTATTACAAAAAAAAAAAAAAAGAATATAGAAATAAAAAGCGAAGTATAACACCAGAAGTAACATTCTACCACATCAAGAGCCATGTGCAGTCGCCTCCTTTCATCAAGTTGAACATTAGAAGATGCAACAATTTAAATAGACTACCTCTGTATTAAAAAAAAAGAAAGAGATAAATGGTTAAAAATAGTTGAACATGAGATACTGACGAGTGAGATGTCACCATACTCGCAAGAGAGAACCGAATTATATATACTATAAATATGCTAACCACCTTTGGCCCCTCAACTTTGGAATTAACCAACTTTAGCCCCTCAACTTTGGTAATTATATGTGTTACCCCTCAACTTTAATAATGACATGTTTAGCCCCTCAACTTTGATAATGACATGTTTAGCCTTTTAACGAAAACAACTTTAGCCCTTCAACTTTTAATAATAAACAACTTTAGCCCCTCAACTTTAATAATGACATGTTTAGCTCCTTAACTGCTGTTTGTTTTTTGATAAAACGTCTGCGCAGGCTCTTCTGTCTGCGCGGCGCAGACCACGCGCAGACATCGCCACGCGTAGAGTGTTTGTTTTTCCGAAGACGTTTCATTAAAAAAGGTCTGCGCGAAGTCTTCTTGGTGCAGACTTGGTCCAACCACTTCTAAGATCTTCTAAGGTCTGCAGAGGGTTAAACACCACCACCCACCACCACCAACCACCACCGGCCACCACCGTCCACCACCGGCCACCCCCGGCCACCACCGACCACCGCCGTCCACCACCCACCACCACCGTCCACCACCACCCACCACCACCGTTCACCACCCACCACCACCCCCACCGTCCATCACCACCACCCACTACCACCACCGTCCACCACCATCACCGTCCACCACCCACCACCGTCTGTACACCTCCACCAGTTTATTTTAGAAGTCTACATATGTTAAAAACAAACAGTCTTCTTCTTGCAGACTGCAGACATTTGGTCCACCTCTTCTTCAACAGATGTCTGTAGATGTAGTCCGCAGACTGCAGACATTTTACCTGTTAAAAAACAAACAGCACCTCAAACCAGATAGTGTGATTTAATTTTGTTTTATTTAATAGTCTAAAAATAAAAAGAAAAGAAAGAGACTTTTGGTACTTGCTTCGCCTTTAAATTGAGTGAGTGCATCCCCTGAGATATCATGGTTCATAAACTTCTTCACAACAACTTCCTGTCAGCAAATATCAATCACCATTCAGGCCTGTAAACAACCGAAGGTTTGTGAACTGTTCGTGAACTTGTTTGGCTGAAAGGTCGTTTATTTAATAAACAAACGAACATGAACACAACTTTTTTGTTCATTTGATTAAACTAACGGACATGAACACACATGTTGTTCATTCATTTATGTTCGTGAATGTCCGTTTATATTCGTTTAAATTCTAATAAATACATAAGTAGTTATATTTATATAAATATAAACATAAAATGCTCTTTCTAACTATTTATATAAATATAACTAATTGATAATTAGGCTTTCCAATGAAATATATCATAATTAATCAATAATTTATATAAAAAGGCTACTTTATGTTCGTTTATGTTTTGATAATTTATGTTCATCTGTGTTAAATGTTTTGTTTTATGTTTGGTAAATTATGTTCGTTTAACTTTGTTTATGTTCGTTTAGGCTTTAAACAAACGAACATACTCGGGCACGAACATGCCCATTTTTGAATGAACGAACATGAACGAAAACATATGTTCGTGTTCGGTTAAAGTTAAATGAACGAACACGAACATGCCATTGTTTGTGTTCGTTTGGTTCATTTACAGGCCTACATACAGTTACATTCCATTCTGAGCGAAAATACAACAAAATAATAAAAGATTAGATGCGTCTTACAGTTCCATGCCATTCTGAACGATAAACCTCACCATAAGAACCTAGAAGAAAGAAATTGCATAACATTGTTACTAGGTAAATCTTTAAGCGTCCCCGACACTCCCATAAGGCAAAACTTCATATAGACAAAAGGAAATATAATGAAAAAAAACGGAAACCAACATATTCTTACCAATACCGATACGTCCCCCAACCTGAAGATCCTCCCACGGGATTTCCCACTCAACCTCATCAATGCTAATTATAGGAAATAAAGTCCTTGCCTCCATCTCATTAACAATTAAATATATATATATATATATATATATATCTGTACAAGATGGAATCTCCTATTGATATGGAGATATATTCTCATTAATATTTACAATCAAATCCTAAATTATATAAATAATCTATTACACCCCCGCAATCGAAGCGAAGGGTGGCCGGATGCTGAGACTGGATCTGAAATCATCAAATAAGACACACGGCAGACCCTTAGTGAAAATGTCAGCGATCTGATGGCGAGACGAGACATGTAACACGCGAATGTGACCTTTCTGAACTTGCTCACAAACAAAATGAATATCTAGTTCAATATGTTTCGTACGTTGATGCTGAACCGGATTACCGGACAAGTAAACTGCACTGACATTGTCACAATACACCAAAGTAGCACGAGAAATAGGATGACATAACTCAAGGAGAAGATTCCGAAGCCAGTAGACTTCAGCAACAACATTCGCCACGCCACGATATTCAGCTTCAGCACTAGAACGGGAGATCGTCGACTGGCGTTTCGAGGACCAAGAAATCAGATTGTCTCCAAAATAAACACAATAGCCAGAGGTGGATCGTCGCGTGTCAGGGTAACCCGCCCAGTCAGCGTCCGTGTAGGCCCGCAAGGAGGATGTATCAGTTGCACCTAAATGAAGTCCCAAGTCAACAGTGCCCTTTATATATCGGAGAATTCATTTTAAAGCATTCCAATGAGCAGTTGTTGGAGAATGCATATGCATACAAATTTGTTGAGCGGCATAAGAAATGTCTGGACGGGTGAAAGTGAGATACTGAAGCGCACCCGCAAGACTACGATATGTGGTAGGATCATCATGAAGAGTACCAGAATGAGCACTGAGTTTGGACTGCGTATCGACTGGCATGGCCACGGGCTTTGAAACACCTCGAAAATTCACGTCCTATAATATGTTGACACGTGTCATAAAGTTTGAACGTGTGAAAGAATGTTATAAAAAGACTAAAGTTGACAAACATGGAAAGTATGTGATTATACGGATTCTAAATGTCAACAGTGAATAAATATACTTCATAATAACCCTACACGATGTTTATAACATCAAACGAATAAATCATGGATCATACGAAGCTAAAAGTGAGAGATTACAAACCACAGGGGTTAAATGTGTCAACATGTTAAAGATATACCTCTGAGTGACCTTTTGACAAACCCGAAGCTTTGTAAATGTAAATTATGCTCACTAGAATGCGCGATATAAATTTCATAAAGTTTCATTACCGTATGAGAAAGTTATGATCAAATTCGGGTGCGAGGGGTTAAAGTGTTAACATTGAAAGTTAAGACTTTTCGGGTTAACCGGAAGTGTTCAGGGACTTGGCAAAGTGGGTATAAGTCCTAAAGCCCTTGTGGGTAAATAGAAGGGGGTCAAAATGCAAGAAATAACCCTAGTTGCCCCTTCGTGAAACCAAAGGTCAAGCTGCAAAACATTTAAAAAATAAAAATCTAATTTTTGGGGCCAAGCGGCCCGCGTGAGTTTAAGCTTATCTTGAGGCGGGCCGCGTGAGACGCCCAGAACCAGAAAAACAGGCAGCAGCCTGTTATACGCGAATTTGACCCATCTAGCCGTTTTTTCTCACTTGTGGACGACCCCTAAACTACCCTAGAGCACTAGGGACACATGTTGGTGGGTTGTGGTCGTTCATAGAGTTGTGTGTCAAATAATTGTGGTGCCTAAATCCACTATATAAGGCCATGTAGTGCAACAATGTTCCACACACCATTTCCTGCATTCTTGGATCAATTCTGGAGCTCTCAAGCAGGTCCAACTGATCTTAAGTCGTGCATAGGACTCTTGTAAGTCTACTAGTCCTTCTTTAACTGAGTTTAGCTTGTTTAATTAGCTAAAAGTCAAACCGTCGTAATTACGGTTTGACTTCGAGATTAGTCAATAATGGCTCAGTCATATCTCGAATTAAAAGTAGTTATAAGTTGGTATTTATGTGGGTAATAAAACCTCAAAAGGGTTTCCCCTGATCACCACTCTAACCAGGTCAAAAGTCGGGTCAAACTTATATTTAAAAAGTCAACAGGAGGTCTAAAATGTCATTTATGCATAATTAACATTGTAGATCATATACAACCTGTTGGATCATTGATATAACTTAGTAATAAGTGTAAGAACATGTCTAAACATGTTCAACCCGACAATTTCCTGTTTAGACCCGGTTCGGAACCGAAAGTCACATAGTTTGACTTTCACTTAAACTTTCAGTTCTGACCCGCTTTAGTATGATTTGAAAATGTATTAGAGCTTCTTTAGGACCAGGCTACATGTTAGCACATCCCTCTGTGATTGGTTCATTGATTGACCCATTCGTTTACGCGTTTCCGTTAATTGCTCATATGTTGACCATTATGCCCTTATTACCTTAAAATGTGATTTTTGGAAAAGTAAAAGAGTAGAAACTTTAATTACTGATATATAAACTTGTATGCAAAGTTTGACATCAATTTGAAGTATAGATTGAGAGTTATGCTCATTATCGCAAATTTAAAGCTTTATGTTAATAAAGTGGCGTAATTAGCGTATAGCCTAGTTAAGCCTACTTTTTGATATCAAAATCTTTACCCACTAATGTGATATATTATTTTGGGAATTTTAAAGATTTTTAATTAATTTTAGGCTGAGCATAACTCATAGTCGTAGGCTTAATCCGGTAAATGTCGGTTTTGCCCTTACGGGCCATAAAATGAGTTTTACATATCTAAACGACTCCAAACCTTTGGCTACTGATTAGTTATGATAAATAAATTATTTTAGACCTTCTGGAATAATAAAAAAATCAATTTTAGGTATTGAACTCGTAAACGACTCCTAATCGCCTTATTTAGCGTTTTTAGCGCATAGTATGTACTAAGACTATTTTTAAACATACAAGGGTGATACCTACTGATGTTTTAGTTAAATTATAATATTTTAACAGTAAGCAAAAGTTGTTTAACTCAGACTTCAGTTTTGAGCTTTACGGCTTATGTGAAATTACCAAAATGCCCCTATGGTGCATAGTTTGGTTATACTTGGTAAATTCACATATATACTTTAACCTACTGTTATAACTTATCAAAATAAGTATTTTTGCTGATTATATCAGACCTGTAACTCAGGTAAATACTTAAACTCTTTTATAACCTTTTAAATGACCAAACTACCTCTGCGGGGCCTAGTTTGTGTTTATATACGTTTCGGGCATAATGAAGGACAACTTACTGATGTCACAACATATTAGGAGAATATTGACTTAGGAAACTTGTAAATGGCTCATATGAATAACCGTTACGCTTATTACGCGATCGGTTCAGTTTATGTAACTAGTTTGCATAAATTAGCCGAAACGGGTCAAACGTTATCGTTTTTATCTCAAAATCCAGAATGTGTTTAGTTTACCCATATTATACAAGTCTCCAAACTTGTCGGGTCTAAATCACATCCTATCCCGGTCTTCGCTTAATCATGCGTTTTGAACCGTAAACCTTTCCTTAAAACTAACCGGTCTACGTTACGACTTAAATAAGACCCGTTAGGAATTTAATAGGTTAATAAAACCTTTGTTCCAGATTGAGAGCCCCAGTAGAAGTACTTGTGCTTGCTGATTAGGATATACGGCTAAGTATAAATTCCATTGCTAGCTCAGGTAAATACTTTTAACTTATTTTCCCTTATACGGGCTTGGGATACGGTATTATAAAAATACCGCTTGGTCGGGTGTAGAAACCTTTTAATCGGAGATGATTAAATTGCATAATCCCATTTTAATCTGTATTGATTGATAACAAATAACATTGGGGGTTAATGACCGTGTCCTGGATATCCTTGGCTCATTTTAAAAAGTGAATGGCCACGACGTAAGCACAAGGTGTAGGCAAAACACCTCCTGTTTCATATGTATAACGTATACTCACTCGTAAGGGTATCTTCTTGTGAGATTATATTTGTGGTGTGTCGATTAATCTTGTCCGGCTTGTATTGTATAATCACCGGCCCTAAATGTTGGACAACCATGTAAATCGGATACAAGATTTTTATTAATAAAATTGTCCCAAGTATAAAAGATTAATTTTGCCTCTGTGCATTTTAATTCAGTTATAAAAGATATTTTGTGCCTCGTGCATTCAAATCAATTTTTAAACTCTTTTCCAAAATGAGTCAGTTAATTGTATTTACCAGTGTAAACTGACGTATTTTCCAAAAGGTTAAGTGACAGGTACTATGCGTAATTGGCTGGGAGCTCAGGGCGTCATTAGGGAATCTTGCAAGTTCTAGATGCCTAAAGTCTGTTGAACAGTTTTCTTTTATTGATCCGCCTGTGGATCCTTTACCTTCCGTTGTAATACTTTGACATTATTTATATTCGGAATGTAATATATTTATCTTTTGCTTCCGCTGTGCATTTATATATTGTGTTGTTTGACTATTATGTTGCCAACCACGTCACGATACTCCCCACCGGGCCCACCGGTGACACGTGGAAATCGGGGTGTGACAGGTTGGTATCAGAGCCAACATTGAGTGAATTAAACACTAGCCTTATGTGTTTAATCTCAATGACACAGTAGCACATTCCTTGACCTTCTGAGTCTAGACTTAACATAGGAATATTCTCAATCCTAATCTGGAAATCTTTTCTTCCAAAATTTTTTATATATATGGGATACGTCGCCAAGCGAAGAAGCCGTAATAGGAGTTCTCCACACCCGGAGCCTTGAAATGCTGAGCTTCGTACCGCGGCCAGGATGAAACGTGCAACCAAGGAGAAAGCATTCAGACATAAAAATGAAGAGGAAACTCCTTTTGCTGAAGATCGTTTCCTTAATAGTCCTTATAAGGACATATTTATCTTTCAGTCCCTTCGAGGACACATCATCCCTTCAAAGACCCGCTTAGGGCAACTCTGTACTTTTATTTTCATATAATGGATTGATTAAACTAAGTTTTCATTCTAAACATGAAATAAATGGAAAATAACATCCCTTAGAAGGGAAGTGCCTACGGGCTATAACTAACGTCCTCTGAGACTACAGACGCTGGTAGCCTACAACTCTCTGTCAAGGAAAGTAATGAACTTGGATTCACACCTAAATGCCTCGATCCCAGACGATCATGGCTTATAAATTAAACTTGTCCACGTGACTAAGCCTTTTGTGCTATTACTAAATGCCTCGATCCCAGACGATCATGGCTTATAAATTAAACTTGTCCACGTGACTAAGCCTTTTGTGCTATTACTAAATGCCTCGATCCCAGACGATCATGGCTTATAAATTAAACTTGTCCACGTGACTAAGCCTTTTGTGCTATTATTAAATGCCTCGATCCCAAACGATCATGGCTTATAAATTAAACTTGTCTACGCGACTAGGCCATTTGTGCTATTATTAACTTATAAATTAGGATTTATGATAAAAATCCTGAATAAAAATAAATATCCTTCATTCCCTGCCAGTAGGCATTTTAAAAAGAATCTTAAAGGTGAAATCTAGCCTACGCGGCCAAGATGGTGAAACCTACCCAAGGGATTCAGATCCTTGTTAACACCTAAGAACGTGTTAGCACTCCTGACAAATGTGATTCGATAAAATCACAACAGTCATCCTTATATTGGATTCTTCCAATTTTCTTATCTAGCCTAGTGATTTAGAAATCATGGCTTGTGTCATCCTATAAGATAATCACATTATAAACATCCGATAGTGATGAAGTGCCTATGGGCTAAACTTGTTGTCCGATAAGACAACGACAGTGGTGGTCTTTGACCTCCTGTCTAAAAATGTTGGACCAGGTCCAAGCATAATAGTCGGTAGGATCCATACGATCTCGACTAATAGCATCTGAGAAGATAATCATATTATAACCATCCCTCAGAAGGGAAATGCCCACGGGCTATATCTATTGTCCTAAAAGACAGTTGAAGTTTTTAGCTCTCTGTCAAGAAAATGTAATGAAATATGTTCAAACCTTAATGCCTCGGTTCTCTGAAATCATGGCTTATAAATTTAAAATTTGTCCTTGTGACTAGGCCTTTTTGCGCCACTTTAATATCCTTGATGTTTTATAACTAGGATAAATTATAATGAAAATACAAATTAAATATAACTAACAAATTAACCAATATGGTTTATATTACCATGGTTGATGAATCGTCAAAGATGACGATTCCATAATGACCTTTGAATAAATCATTGTCAATGTTTATGTAGACATCAAGCTAGATGGCTGGATTAGATGAAGTTAACAGCCACATGAAGGAGGACAATGATACTACCAGAATTAATGTAACTGGAGCAGAACTACAGGCAATAATAGATTATGCTGTTACTCGAGCTCTTGATCGGCAGTATGATGAGTCAAATGATACCCACTCTAAGACTCTATCTGTGGCTCGTTGTAAGCCCCCTCTTAAAACACATGAGTCAAGGGAGGACGATGTTCATGACTTGTCAAATCAAAGGAGTATTCCGTCTAGACAAGTTGTGTTTCATCAAGAGGCATCAGTTAAGACCTATTCATATAAATATTTTGTCTCCTGCAAGCCAAGAGACTTTACAGGAGAAAAGGGGGCCATCGATTGCATGACATGGCTCGATGAGATGGACGCTGTTGTTGACATCAGCGGTTGTGCGAAGCAAGATGTTGTGAAATTTGTTTCACAATCATTTAAAGGAGAAGCGTTGGCATGGTGGAGATCATTGCTCCATGCCACGGGGAAAGTTCTACTCTACAACTTATCTTGGGATCAATTTGTTGCATTAGTCAAGGAAAACTATTGCCCTCAGCATGAGGTAGAAAAGATAGAATCAGACTTCTTGACTCTGGTCATGGAGAATTTGGATTGTCAGGCATATGTGACAAGTTTCAACACTATGTCCCGCCTAGTTCCTTATTTAGTCACCCCTGAACCTAAACGCATAGCGCGTTTCATTGGAGGCCTAGCACCAGAGATAAAAGGAAATGTTAAAGCATCTAGGCCAACCACATATAGGTCCGCGGTGGACTTATCCTTATCTCTCACCTTAGATGCAATTAGAATTAAGTCTGTTAAGGCTTCTGATGAGGGAAGAAGAGAAAGAGAGGAGGAAAACTCTCATCGAAATAACAAGAAGAAGAAGGGAAACTCTGAGCGCGGGAAGGATTCCGAGTTTAGGAAGAACTCGAGTCAGTCTGATAACAGACCCAAATGCAGTAACTGCAAAAAGAAACATTTTGGAAAATGCACAATCGACCCACGTGCTAAATTGTGTGGAATTTGCAAGACCAAGGGTCACAAAACCTTAGATTGCAAGGGGTTAAAGAACACCACATGTTACAATTGTAACGAGGAAGGGCACATCAAAACCAACTGCCCAAAACTTATAAAGAAGCCGGGAGAGGCCAGGAAAATAAACGCATGAGTCTTCCGGATGAACGCCAGGAAATGGTGCAGAAGGATAACTATATAACAGGTACCTTTCCTTATCAAGCAGTTTATGCATAAATTTACTTGATACTGGCACATATGATTCAATATTGAACAATAACTATAGAGAATTGTTGTCTCCGCCTGATTAAGACTTCGGTCATTTAATACGAGGTAGAAATTGGCCGATGATACTTTAGAAAATGCTCCAACAAACCTTAGATGGATATTTTATATCTAATAGGAATCACTCTTTTCTGATATTCTTATGGCAAGCTTTCAAGCTACCTAAATTCTTTAATATAATAAAGACAGATGTGACGTTTTGATCCTCTGTCAGAAAAGTGATGGACTAGGTCCAAATCTTTAATGCCATTGATGGTCTTTTGCGACCTAGGCTAAGTAATATTAAAATATTTTAAATAACGTTCATTAAGAATGTTAGTGCTATAATAGCCTGTATAGGTTATTGACACCATGGTTAGTATATATTAAGGCCATCAGAATGAAAAATAGCAGTTGTTGGATTTCAACTAAGAAATTGTTTTATTGGTATTAGGAACCAATATCGAGTATGGCAAACTCGGATAAGACAACAGTCAATCGCGCCATTGATGACGCGACGCATGCTAATGATGCTGAAATTGTAAACCTTAGAATTTCCAAAGATGTTCTTCAAACTATGATAGACGCAGCCGTTGGAAAAGTTGTGAAGAGAGCTGTGAAAAAGTTAAAGGAGCCCCATGCTGCTCGGTTCAAATTTTATCTAGGACCACATTTCCTCACTCGTAAGAAGGATCTCGTTCATGCCTCTGATGCAAAGGATGAACTAAAAAGGAAAAGGGAGGTAGATAACTCCCAGAGTTCTAAGAAAAAGAACAAACAAAAGTCCGACCAGAAACCAGTATGTAAGACCTGCATGAAGCGCCATTATGGGAAATGCAGGTTCGAACCAAAATCCAAATCGCAGTTCAGGGCTTGTGGGATCTGCAAGTCTAAGGGACATAAAACGTTGGACTGTAAGGACATGAAGAATGCAGTCTGTTTCGGCTGTAATGAGAAAGGCCACATCAAGACTACGTGCCCTAAATATGTCAAAGGAAATGCGGCGGAGGAAGTAAAGCCTAAAATTGAAAGCGCCTAAAATGCCTGAGCTAGTCCATAAATAATTGCATCAGGTACATTCCTTGGCATTTTATCAGTAATTTAAATACTAAGAGTTTTATTTTGGTTCGGATACCAGTAAATTCTTCATAAACTATAAGTAAAAAAAAAAACAAGTGGAACCGGCCGTCCCCGGAATCGAACCTGGGTCTAGGCCACACCCTTTCACGCGCCTAGCCAACCGAGCTAGGTGCCTAGTTTGTGAAATATCCATTTTGATTAAATATAAGCACATGTACAATAATAAACCTTCATAAACCATAAGCTTAGTAAACTTTTATATTAGCCACAAGGTATAAATTACCAAGGAAACCATAGTAACCGATTCTTCTCGTATCGGCAAGGAATCCTTCCGAAAAATCTAAGAGTACTCTTTCTTCGCATAGAGTACGACAACATATGTTATTTTAATTATTTTTCTCATTGTTTTATATCGCCTGCGAATGCCAAACTATGTTTGATAAAAGTGCCATATGAGGATTGGCGTATTCTAGTGTGCCCCATAGATTACTTCCATGCCTGATCAGTATGGAGGTTTAATACATGGAACCCCTAAGATATCCCAATGATCGTATTGTACTAAAGTTGACTAGTAGTATTCAAAGAAGATATCCATAATAGAGTTATCCAAATAAATATTCCCTGGTAACGGAATATGAGGACTCATAACATAAATGTGTTACTTATTTGACACAAGCAATGATGAGTAAACTGGAGCCCGAGATATGGAAATCTCTGTAACCTCCTTGTATCTTGATAATCTTCTCCTAAGATTACCCTGTTTACCCCTGGGAGACAGGTAGAGTTAAGTTTAATATCCCATTTAAGGTTGTGTATTACGAAATCTCCAAGACAACTAGTACCATATTGGAAAAATCGAAAACCCTGGTTAAGTAAGTTTTAAAGATATAGATTCATAAAGCCAAACTCAATACCCTGAGAATTCGGTATAGTAAATTATGAAAGACGGTTCATTTTGCTAAGGCATTGTTTACCGCAACCCTAATTAGGCAACGACTAAGAATCGCCATCAACTACCCAGGATCGTCAATTTGCTCGACTAACTGTAACGATTAGCTAACTCTTAAGATTAATTTTGAGCAATGGTTGGAATAACCACCTCACCTTAAGATAAGCTTTTCTATAATAGTTGTTATATAAGTATCAAGGCTACCCCTTAGGAGACCTTGTATAAATGGCATGTTAAACGTCTATTGTTAGGACAATAGATTAGTAAGTTCAATTATAAGGACCTGAAAGTTTCCTAGGAAACAACAAATAAGATCGTATAAATCAATACTCGATTGTAAGTTGCCAGTATACGGCAGGAAATCGAGAATTTATGAAAAATAGCAAACCTCCTAAATTCTTGTTAAGGAATGAGGTTTAACAATAGATATCACTCTGGAAGGGTGTGCAAATTGTTAGATTATCGGACTAGTTAAGCCCCGAGTATATAGAATCGTTCGAAGGAGATCGAATGTATCAAGATCAAATAGCTTACGAGCTAAGGCCTAATTAAGGGGCTTGATGGAACGCACAATGTGACCCACACAAATGATTTAGCGACGTGACACCAATAAGTCGAAAAGCGCTATCACATAATGATATGCAGGACTATGATAGTATGAGCAACCTGTTGCGATTGAGGATCGTCAGGATTAGAAGCTCCAAAAAGATACATGTGCCTATTATAAAGGTCAAATGTAGTGCCTTAGAGGCTCAAAGGTACTGGGGGAAGACTAAGCCCAATTTAAGGCAGAAAATACTTCCTTTACCTTAACAAATCTCGAGGTCGAGATTTCTTTTAAGGGGGTGAGGATGTAACACCTCGAAAATTCACGTCCTATAATATGTTGACACGTGTCATAAAGTTTGAACGTGTGAAAGAATGTTATAAAAGGACTAAAGTTGACAAACATGGAAAGTATGTGATTATACGGATTCTAAATGTCAACAGTGAATAAATATACTTCATAATAACCCTACACGATGTTTATAACATCAAACGAATAAATCATGGATCATACGAAGCTAAAAGTGAGAGATTACAAACCATAGGGGTTAAATGTGTCAACATGTTAAAGATATACCTCTGAGTGACCTTTTGACAAACCCGAAGCTTTGTAAATGTAAATTATGCTCACTAGAATGCGCGATATAAATTTCATAAAGTTTCGTTATCGTATGAGAAAGTTATGATCAAATTCGGGTGCGAGGGGTAAAAGTGTTAACATTGAAAGTTAAGACTTTTCGGGTTAACCGGAAGTGTTCAGGGACTTGGCAAAGTGGGTATAAGTCCTAAAGCCCTTGTGGGTAAATAGAAGGGGGTCAAAATGCAAGAAATAACCCTAGTTGCCCCTTCGTGAAACCAAAGGTCAAGCTGCAAAACATTTAAAAAATAAAAATCTAATTTTTGGGGCCAAGCGGCCCGCGTGAGTTTAAGCTTATCTTGAGGCGGGCCGCGTGAGACGCCCAGAACCAGAAAAATAGGCAACAGCCTGTTATACGCGAATTTGACCCATCTAGCCGGTTTTTCTCACTTGTGGACGACCCCTAAACTACCCTAGAGCACTAGGGACACATGTTGGTGGGTTGTGGTCGTTCATAGAGTTGTGTGTCAAATAATTGTGGTGCCTAAATCCACTATATAAGGCCATGTAGTGCAACAATCTTCCACACACCATTTCCTGCATTCTTGGATCAATTCTGGAGCTCTCAAGCAGGTCCAACTGATCTTAAGTCGTGCATAGGACTCTTGTAAGTCTACTAGTCCTTCTTTAACTGAGTTTAGCTTGTTTAATTAGCTAAAAGTCAAACCGTCGTAATTACGGTTTGACTTCGAGATTAGTCAATAATGGCTCAGTCATATCTCGAATTAAAAGTAGTTATAAGTTGGTATTTATGTGGGTAATAAAACCTCAAAAGGGTTTCCCCTGATCACCACTCTAACCAGGTCAAAAGTCGGGTCAAACTTATATTTAAAAAGTCAACAGGAGGTCTAAAATGTCATTTATGCATAATTAACATTGTAGATCATATACAACCTGTTGGATCATTGATATAACTTAGTAATAAGTGTAAGAACATGTCTAAACATGTTCAACCCGACAATTTCCTGTTTAGACCCGGTTCGGAACCGAAAGTCACATAGTTTGACTTTCACTTTGACTTTCAGTTCTGACCCGCTTTAGTATGATTTGAAAATGTCTTAGAGCTTCTTTAGGACCAGGCTACATGTTAGCACAACCCTCTGTGGTTGGTTCATTGATTGACCCATTCGTTTACGCGTTTCCGTTAATTGCTCATATGTTGACCATTATGCCCTTATTACCTTAAAATGTGATTTTTGGAAAAGTAAAAGAGTAGAAACTTTAATTACTGATATATAAACTTGTATGCAAAGTTTGACATCAATTTGAAGTATAGATTGAGAGTTATGCTCATTATCGCAAATTTAAAGCTTTATGTTAATAAAGTGGCGTAATTAGCGTATAGCCTAGTTAAGCCTACTTTTTGATATCAAAATCTTTACCCACTAATGTGATATATTATTTTGGGAATTTTAAAGATTTTTAATTAATTTTAGGCTGAGCATAACTCATAGTCGTAGTCTTAATCCGGTAAATGTCGGTTTTGCCCTTACGGGCCATAAAATGAGTTTTACATATCTAAACGACTCCAAACCTTTTGCTACTGATTAGTAATGATAAATAAACTATTTTAGACCTTCTGGAATAATAAAAATATCAACTTTAGTTATTGAACTCGTAAACGACTCCTAATCGCCTTATTTAGCGTTTTTAGCGCATAGTATGTACTAAGACTATTTTTAAACACACAAGGGTGATACCTACTGATGTTTTAGTTAAATTATAATATTTTAACAGTTAGAAAAAGTTGTTTAACTCAGACTTCAGTTTTGAGCTTTACGGCTTATGTGAAATTACCAAAATGCCCCTACGGTGCATAGTTTGGTTATACTTGGTAAATTCACATATATACTTTAACCTACTGTTATAACTTATCAAAATAAGTATTTTTGCTGATTATATCAGACCTGTAACTCAGGTAAATACTTAAACTCTTTTATAACCTTTTAAATGACCAAACTACCTCTGCGGGGCCTAGTTTGTGTTTATATACGTTTCGGGCATAATGAAGGACAACTTACTGATGTCACAACATATTAGGAGCATATTGACTTAGGAAACCTGTAAATGGCTCATATGAATAACCGTTAAGCTTATTACGCGTTCGGTTCGGTTTATGTAACTAGTTTGCATAAATTAGCCGAAACGGGTCAAACGTTATTGTTTTTGTCTCAAAATCCAGAATGTGTTTAGTTTACCCATATTATACAAGTTTCCAAACTTGTCGGGTCTAAATCACATCCTATCCCGGTCTTCGCTTAATCATGCGTTTTGAACCGTAAACCTTTCCTTAAAACTAACCGGTCTACGTTACGACTTAAATAAGACCCGTTAGGAATTTAATAGGTTAATAAAACCTTTGTTCCAGATTGAGAGCCCCAGTAGAAGTACTTGTGCTTGCTGATTAGGATATACGGCTGAGTATAAATTGCATTACTAGCTCAGGTAAATACTTTTAACTTATTTCCCTTATACGGGCTTGGGATACGGTATTATAAAAATACCGCTTGGTCGGGTGTAGAAACCTTTTAATCGGAGATGATTAAATTGCATAATCCCGTTTTAATCTGTATTGATTGATAACAAATAACATTGGGGGTTAATGACCGTGTCCTGGATATCCTTGGCTCATTTTAAAAAGTGAATGGCCACGACGTAAGCACAAGGTGTAGGCAAAACACCTCCTGTTGCATATGTATAACGTATACTCACTCGTAAGGGTATCTTCTTGTGAGATTATATTTGTGGTGTGTCGATTAATCTTGTCCGACTTGTATTGTATAATCACCGGCCCTAAATGTTGGACAACCATGCAAATCGGATACAAGATTTTTATTAATAAAATTGTCCCAAGTATAAAAGATTAATTTTGCCTCTGTGCATTTTAATTCAGTTATAAAAGATATTTCGTGCCTCGTGCATTCAAATCAATTTTTAAACTCTTTTCCAAAATGAGTCAGTTAATTGTATTTACCAGTGTAAACTGACGTATTTTCCAAAAGGTTAAGTGACAGGTACTATGCGTAATTGGCTGGGAGCTCAGGGCGTCATTAGGGAATCTTGCAAGTTCTAGATGCCTAAAGTCTGTTGAACAGTTTTCTTTTATTGATCCGCCTGTGGATCCTTTACCTTCCGTTGTAATACTTTGACATTACTTATATTCGGAATGTAATATATTTATCTTTTGCTTCCGCTGTGCATTTATATATTGTGCTGTTTGACTATTATGTTGCCAACCACGTCACGATACTCCCCACCGGGCCCACCGGTGACACGTGGAAATCGGGGTGTGACAGGCTTACATGTATCCATACCGGCTCGATGAATGATATCCTTAGCATAAGCCGACTGCGAAAGAAACATATGATTGTCGGACCGTGTTACCTGAATACCCAAAAAATAAGATAAAGACCCCAAATCCTTCATAGCAAACTCACTTGCCAGACATGCCATAAGCCGATTGCGAAGAACATTCGATGAAGTGGTGAGAATAATATCATCAACGTAAATGAGTAGATATGTAGTGTCATGTCCTTGACGATAAACAAACAAAGAGTTATCAGATTTACTCTGTCGAAAACCCTGTAATATCACGAAATCCGTGAACCGCTGGTACCATGCACGTGGCGCTTGCTTGAGACTGTATAAGGATTTCTTTAGAAGACACACATGATCCGGGTAGTTGGGACTGCGAAAACCCATCGGCTGATACATGTAGACGGTCTCATGCATATTACCATGAAGAAACGCGTTCGTAACATCCAGCTGATTGATAGTCCATGATTGTGCCAAAGCCAATGAAAGTACCAATAGAATAGTAGCCGGTTTGACAACCGGACTAAATGTCTCCCCGCAGTCAATACCCGGTTGTTGACAACGCCCGTCACAAACCAAAAGGTCTTTATATCGCGCCAAACTCCCATCAGAATTAAATTTGTGTTTAAACAACCACATGCTACGTATAATATTCATATCCGGTTTCCGAGGGACCAACTCCCAGGTCTTGTTTTTAATAAGTGCACTAAACTCGTCAGTCATGGCACGGTGCCATTCAGGAATGGTCAAGGCAACCTGAGGATTTCGGGGTATGGGTGCAATGGTGGAGATAGATAGGTTAAATAACTGTTTAGGATTGACAATACAACTCATTGAGCGAGTTCGGATGGTCCGAGGTGGTATGATAGGAGATTGGTTAGCCACTGGGGATGGAGTGGGGTGGGACTGTAACGTGGCGGAGTGTGAAGGAGAGATGGGAGGAGAAGCCGAATAGTGAGGAGGAGAGGTGTTTGGGCCGGTTGGGTGAACAGGTGGAGGGAAAGGATTTGGGCCGGGTGGGTGAACAGATGGAGGGGAAGTATTTGGACCGGTGGGGTAGGTTGAGTGGGCTGTGTGGGGAGAGGTGGTTGGGCTTTGTGGGTGGGCCGTTTGGGATTGGTGTTGTGGTGTGGCAGTAGGGCTAGGCGGGTCGGGTGTGAGTGAGGTGTGGGCCGATGATGGGGCCGGTGATGGGGCTGGGGATGTTGAGGGGTAGTAAGCAGGCTGGTCGGTTGGGCCAGGTGTGTAGGTAGGGGATTCGGTAGGAGGTGGTGATAGAGGGACCGAAGGAGAAGAAGCGTAAAGAAAGTCATAGGAGTGAGGGTTCGAAGGAGATTGAAATTGATAAGGGAATATAGACTCTTCAAAGTATACATATCAGGAGGTAAAAAATTGGCGAGTTTGGAGGTTGAAACATTTATAGCCACGGGGATTTTATGGGTATCCAAGGAAAACACATGGCTGTGAATGATTAGCGAGTTTGTGTATGGTAGTGGAGGGTAGGAGAGGATAACACAGACACCCGAACACACGAAGGTGTTGATATTCGGGTTTACAATGGTATAAGAGGGACGTGGGTGACTGAAAATCATGGTTTTTACTCGGAAGAATGTTTAGGAGGTACGTGGCGGTTTCAAGAGCATGATGCCAAAAAGACGGTGGTAGGTGGGCTTGAGCTAAGAGAGTGCGAAGCACGTTATTGATAGTGCGGATTTTGCGTTACGCCTTACCGTTTTGGGAGGAGGTGTATGGACAAGAAAAACGGAAGTTGTCACACCCCGACCACGTAGAACATACAAAACGTGGCGGAAACGTCGGGGAGTGTTGTAACAGAATTAATTGTTTCAAATCCATGGCAATTGAAGTTTCGTTTTATTAATCAAACATGAAAGTTACATTGTTTTAAACAAGAACCAAAGAGTACATAACATAAATTAACTAGTTCTTGTCTCGTTTTAAGTCACTAAGGCACAGGTCCGCCTAAGTATGTCTTGATAGGTCCTATGCATCATCTCCTGAAAACACATGTGAAAATAGGTACGTCAGCATAAAAATGGCCGTTAGATACATAGGTTTTGTGAAAACAGAATTCATGACTTATGTTTGAGAAAATGTTTAGTCATGAACCTTGTAATTTGTTTTGTCTTGTAAATCATTTGAAAAACGATAAAATCAGATGATATGTATAAATAAGAGAATAATGTATGGTTAAATGAATAACCATGTAAAATGAGTTTGTATAAGATAAGTTGTTTGTAAATCAATGTCTTGTGAAGAGTATGTTATTTGTATAAAATGTTATATGTCTCAAACTGAAATGATTCAAATAACGCTACAATATGTGATACCATACAAACACTTATATATAGGAAGTACCAGCGGCGTATCCACCATGCTTGTATCATATTACACATGCCTCGTTACTTAAATCACTTACTCAAACGAAACCACCAAAGTAAAATGTTATACAATTGAAGAAATGTTTATGTATAGTCAATTACGGGTCACACGGTTCAATAGCTACAAACGGTTCAAATGATCAAACGGTTACAACGGTTCACATAGTCAAATGGTTATAACGGTTCACATAGTCAAATTGTTACAACGGTTCACATAGTCAAATAGTTACAACGGTTCAAAATGTAGTATAATGTGTTCATATGCTGGATGAGCATATGCAACAGAAATGAAATGTAAAACAATGTACTAAGTATGCACACAATGGACATACATAGCATGAAATGTAATGTAGAACGATGTACTAAGTACGCACACAATGGGCATACATAGCATGAAATGCAATGAAATCATGTACTATAATGTACTAACGAACATAGCAGGTATATGATGTGAAAGCATGGAAAGCATGGAAGTAACAAGTAGGCACATGTGTTTCACCCCAAAACAGTTTGGAAAACAGTAAAAGAGGGGTCTATGTACTCACTTGAGATTGCTCAGAAGTCCTAAGATAACCACCAAGCAATGCTAGAGATCACGGAATCAAACGGCACCTAATATAGGTAACTATGTTAATAAACCGAACCTATATCGGAGGATCGGATAGAATGAGGGTTCGTAAACCAAACGAGTATGGAGACTCGTGTAATATGGTTTAACAAAGCCTACATACTAAATGAAACCTAACATAAGTGCTTATGACCTCGTTACGACCCGTTTAGGTAGCTTGTGCTACTTTAACGCGTCGTTCGCGTGAAACGCGTTTGGACCGCCTAACTAGTCCTATGACAAGTAACATATGCCTTAACATGTCTAATATTGTTATCAAATCAGTTTAGATGTCAAAAGTTATGTTACATATGTTTAAAATGAATTTTGGCATCAAAGGGGTATTTTGGTAATTTACCTAAGGCATATAAACTACCTATCATACAACTACTTAAACGAAGCGACCATAAGGTATATCCTCGGAAGGTTATTCTCTATATACTATGGTCACCTAATGTGTTTGGTCGGATCCTAATGATCGACCAAATGGGTCGGGTTCGAAGGTATAAGCGATTTATTAGATCGCTTACCCTTACGACCCTTGACAACGTGGTAATCAGTAGGCATAGTCCCAAGGGACTATAACCATCGTGATTACAATCACGTTGCGAAGTTCAAACGAACTTCGCATTGACCATAAACTGGTCAACGCAGAAAGTCAAACAAAGTTTGACTTTCGGACTCGAAAAGCAATAAAAGAACGAAAGAATACTTACGAAGGGTCCCCGAATGCTAATCTAGATCAAAATAGCTAAGGTATGAAACAAAGGTTTCAACTTAGAGCACATTAGATCAGATTCTAGTGGGTTTTGAAGTTAAGTGGGTTGGGTATTTATAGGATTTCCCGAACCATTAAGATCGTTTCTTGGATAACGTGATCAAATCTCGTGCGTACACTTGTTGAAATGTTGTGGTGACTAAAAATGGCCCCTAATGAGCTGAAAGGGCAAGTGTGAGTGTGTGGATGAGCTTTAATCAGCTGAAATCTGCTGACTAATCAGTCTTATCTGTTCTGGGACCCTGACAGGGGCTGCGTAAAGATGTACACAAACCTTACGCGGGCCGCATGGCCATGTCTGATCAGAACTAACTTTCAGAAATGACAGTTTTGGTCCTTGCACGTGTTTAATGCCACTTCCGACACTTCTAAGGCCCGTAAAGCCAACTTTAAGGCCCTAAAATGATGCCTAAACATTGTGGACATGAAACATGCTCAAAAGTATCTCAGATGTCGGTTCGTTTGGCCGTACGATCGCGATGTTCGCTTAATTACGACGGAATGCGCATAAGCGCGAAAAACGATCCAAATCGTGCGAGGAATGGATTTTTCTCAAGCCAAACACTAAAATAAAATATTTTAGTGCTTACATAAATTTTTGGATGTCCGGATGTATTCAGAACGTAAGTTATGCGCGAAAGTGCAAACTTGTGCACTTTTTGACGCTTTTAGTCCCTGAATGGCCCAAAAGTTTATTTTAGCACACCGAACCCCTCAAAGCCTATTTCTAAGCTATATAAAGGATATTTAAGGTGTGTTTAACTTATGGTAATGTTCCGGAATGTCTGTTACAGTTCAAATTGGCATACTTTCGCAGTTTGACAAATTTAGTCCCTGTAGGCGAACTAACTTGTTTTTGCCATACCAAAGCCTTCAAAACTTATTTCTAAGTTATGTAAAGGTTATTTAAGGTATGTTAAGCCTATTTCACTATTCCGGAGTGTTCGTTGCATTAAAATGGTTATATTTACGCATCAGTGCGCGTATAACCTTCCAGAAAGCGATTTAGAGCTTGAAATCGAACAAGAGTTGATATGTGCAAAAGATACGCATATTTATACAAGTCCAAAGTATGAAATACAATATTTCATTGGTTTGGTATTTTTTTGATGGTCGCAGTGACACAGGTGTCACAGTCTCCCCTACTTAAGGAAATTTCGTCCCGAAATTTATTCGTAAGAGTCTGTCTATGACTTTGTGTTAAATAGCCATCAAAGATATGTAAAGCATAATTTTGTTATTTTCCTCAACGGATATTTTTCAGAAGCGAAAATGAACGAACGGAGTCATTTTCTGCAACGGGTTCTTCGGAAATGGAAAATAAAGGATTTTTAACTAAACGGATATACATTTCCCTCAACGGATATTCTTCAGAAGTGAAAACGAATGGATGATTCATTCTTCCTAAACGGGTCCTTCGTCAGAAACGGGAATGAAGGAATAATCCACGGATATTCATTTCTCTCAATGGATATTCTTCAGAACGAAAATGAACAAACGCGGTCATTTTCCTCAACGGTTATTCTTCAGAATTTGAAATGAAGAAATAATCAACGGATATTCATTTCCTCAACGGATAATCTTCAGAAACGAAAATGAACTAACGAGGTCATTTTCAACGGTTGCTTTCTTAGGTACGGAAATGAAAGATTTAACAACGGATATTCATTTCCTCAACGGATAATCTTCAGAAACGAAAATGAACTAACGGAGTCATTTTCAACGGTTGCTTCCTCAGAGTTGGAAATGAAGGATTTAACAACGGATATTCATTTCCTCAACGGATAATCTTCAGAAACGAAAATGAACTAACGGAATCATTTTCAACGGTTGCTTCCTCAGGTACGGAAATGAAAGATTTAACAACGGATATTCATTTCCTCAACGGATAAATCTTCAGAAACGAAAATGAACTAACGGAGTCATTTTCAACGGTTGCTTCCTCAGAGTTGGAAATGAAGGATAAACGGATATTCTTTTCCTCAACGGATATTCCTCAGAAGTGAAAAATGAATAGCTAGTTCATTTTTCCTCAACGTATGCTTCATCAGAATAGGAAATGAATTGGGTTAACTTAGATACATGATAGAACTTGCTGTGATTTCTGTGCACTAAATTCCATAATTATGTATGCATCCATAATTACGTGATTCCTTGCACAGTCCGCACAGTTCGTTTTGTAATGTTGTGGGGAAGGATATCAAACTTGTGATGAGGGTGACTAGACTACCATAGGGTCCTTTTAATTAGATCGACAAAGGATCTTCTTAATTAGGCCACCAAGGAGTCCTTTCATCTATATCATCACATAATATTCCTAACCAGATTTTTGGATCGATCAGTTTAACTAGACCACTAAAGGGGTCTAATTATGAAGTAGTACTTTATAATCCAAGGGACTTAACTACAGCGTAGAAGTCCATTAAGGATTTTAGGTAGTACCTTTGGGTATCCTACTATGAATCTCTTGTACAAGGATATGTAAGATTCTACGAGGATTTGGATAACATAATTTGGATCACATGACACATAAAAGGGAACACATAAGCACATAATCACATAATTGTTTAATTGTTATTATCTTGTTATTGATTGCTATTAACTTGGCACCTCGTACTTCGTTTCTCTTGGAAGAAACGGGTACTTAGGATTTTCATGGAAAACGCAAAAGATCATACAATGGAAGAAATTTGGGGGTAGTCTGTTCTTCAAGGAATATGGTTCCTTGATTGTTGGTATTGTAGAGGATATGTTTATACATGCAACCACATAAACATATTAAAATGTAAATGAAAGATTTATTTATAACAACAATAACAACAACTGTTTCATGATTCGTGATAACAAAAGAAAATAATACACAAGGCTCGATTATTTTCTAAACAGCGTTATCTTCTGTCGGTCAGATACTCATCTCTGCGCTGGATTTGCATTAGCAAGCCTTGGGCAATTCCTACGAAAATGGCCCATCTCGCCACAGTTGTAACAAGACCCCGGTGGAAAACGAGCTTGAGCAGGATTGTTGCCAGCTTGATTTGGTGCAGCTGTGGTTGGGCAAACCCTCGCTGTATGACCTATAAGTCCGCAAACTTGGCATGTACGGCACTTCACACCAACATGATGATGCAGGCCACATTGGTTGCACAAGGGTGCAGTTCCATTGTATGGCTTTCTAGTAGGGGGTTGAGCTGGTTGGTTGGGGACGGCTTGATCATTGTGAGCGACCACGGCGAAGTTCTGAGAAGCCTTTCGCTTCTTTGACTTCTTAGGGGACCCAGTCTGTTCATCCATGGTCTTTGATTCCTCGATTGGGTTCGATTCCTCGACCGGTTTCTTGTCACCTTTTCGGAAAAGTTTACCTTTCCTGATCTTTGATTCAGTCAAGGTTGCAGATAGTTCAATGGCCTGTCTAACTGTAGTAGGGTTGTTACCAGTCACAATGTCTTGTATTGAGTCAGGGAGGCCATCAATGTATTTTTCGATTGCCTTATCCAAAGGCGTGACCATGTTTGGGCATAACATACTTAACTCCTCATAACGGTCTGTGTAGGCTCGATGCTCACCGCTGTCTTGCTCAAGATTGTCGAATTCCCTTTCCAAGGCCCTGATCTCGTGACAAGGACAAAATTCCTTCATCATAAGGGCCCTAAGTTCAGCCCATGTATGTGCTAGAGCAACTTCTGCACCACGATCTCTCATAACCCCGTTCCACCACGTAAGGGCCCTCTTCTGGAACACACTTGAAGAAAACTCGACCTTGCGAATTTCAGGACACTGCACGTGGCGGAAAGTATTCTCAATGCTCTCGAACCATTGAAGAAGCCCAGTCGCTCCCTCAGAACCACTAAACTTGAGTGGTTTAGCCGAGTTGAAACTCTTGAAATTGCATGGACCATTGTTGTTGTTGTTGGCTTGGTTCCATTGAGCAAAGAGGTTTGGGAATTGAGCAGCCATTTGTTGCGCAATGATTTCTGCCAGTTCGGCAGTCGTTATCTGGTTCTCGCGTCGAGGAGGCATTCTAAAAGAGGAAACATGAAAGGAAACGAGTGAGAGAATTATACGAAAAGAATGAGATGAAACAAATCTGATGAAAGCAAGGATAGTGGTCATTTGTTTGTTACTACAAAGCAACAAACGACCCCGGTGATTAATCAAAGTAAATAGGTCAAAAATAAGGTATCGCGAAGACATGCTTGCCTATAAGTTAACACTCATCCCAAGAATTCCCAGGTAAGCACAACTGGTCTCGCGTCTGATGAGATATATACGAAGTGCTTGCCTAGACAGAAAACCCAGAATACAGGTATTCACCCTTCCAGTTTGCACGTGTTCACATTATTTAAAACCCAAAACCTTGACGAGATTTTGAAAACTCAAAGGGTTCAAAACCTTATAACAGAGGGTTCAAAACCTTACAATAGAGGGTTCAAAACCTAGTAATCAATCATCCTAGAACAGATGATTAGTTTTCAAAGCGGTTTTGAAATTTATGTTCTTGTTGTGGTCGTCGCCTAAGGATAGGTGACGGTATTGTTTTATGACTAAACGCAAGTAAACTCGCGTTGGGGTCCTAAGAAGGTTATAGACTAGGTCAAAGCATTACTAATAACCTAATTCCCTATAACCATTGGCTCTGATACCAACTTTTCTGTCACACCCCGACCACGTAGAACATACAAAACGTGGCGGAAACGTCGGGGAGTGTTGTAACAGAATTAATTGTTTCAAATCCATGGCAATTGAAGTTTCGTTTTATTAATCAAACATGAAAGTTACATTGTTTTAAACAAGAACCAAAGAGTACATAACATAAATTAACTAGTTCTTGTCTCGTTTTAAGTCACTAAGGCACAGGTCCGCCTAAGTATGTCCTGATAGGTCCTATGCATCATCTCCTGAAAACACATGTGAAAATAGGTACGTCAGCATAAAAATGCCTGTGAGATACATAGGTTTTGTGAAAACAGAATTCATGACTTATGTTTGAGAAAATGTTTAGTCATGAACCTTGTAATTTGTTTTGTCTTGTAAATCATTTGAAAAACGATAAAATCAGATGATATGTATAAATAAGAGAATAATGTATGGTTAAATGAATAACCATGTAAAATGAGTTTGTATAAGATAAGTTGTTTGTAAATCAATGTCTTGTGAAAAGTATGTTATTTGTATAAAATGTTATATGTCTTAAACTGAAATGATTCAAATAACGCTACAATATGTGATACCATACAAACACTTATATATAGGAAGTACCAGCGGCGTATCCACCATGCTTGTATCATATTACACACGCCTCGTTACTTAAATCACTTACTCAAACCAAACCACCAAAGTAAAATGTTTAACAATTGTAGAAATGTTTATGTATAGTCAATTACGGGTCACACGGTTCAATAGCTACAAACGGTTCAAATGATCAAACGGTTACAACGGTTCACATAGTCAAATGGTTATAACGGTTCACATAGTCAAATTGTTACAACGGTTCACATAGTCAAATAGTTACAACGGTTCAAAATGTAGTATAATGTGTTCATATGCTGGATGAGCATATGCAACAGAAATGCAATGTAAAACAATGTACTAAGTATGCACACAATGGACATACATAGCATGAAATGTAATGTAGAACGATGTACTAAGTACGCACACAATGGGCATACATAGCATGAAATGCAATGAAATCATGTACTATAATGTACTAATGAACATAGCAGGTATATGATGTGAAAGCATGGAAAGCATGGAAGTAACAAGTAGGCACATGTGTTTCACCCCAAAACAGTTTGGAAAACAGTAAAAGAGGGGTCTATGTACTCACTTGAGATTGCTCAGAAGTCCTAAGATAACCACCAAGCAATGCTAGAGATCACGAAATCAAACGACACCTAATATAGGTAACTATGTTAATAAACCGGACGTATATCGGAGGATCGGATAGAATGAGGGTTCGTAAACCAAATGAGTATGGAGACTCGTGTAATATGGTTTAACAAAGCCTACATACTAAATGAAACCTAACATAAGTGCTTATGACCCGTTACAACCCGTTTAGGTAGCTTGTACTACTTTAACGCGCCGTTCGCGTGAAACGCGTTTGGACCGCCTAACTAGTCCTATGACAAGTAACATATGCCTTAACATGTCTAATATTGTTGTCAAATCAGTTTAGATGTCAAAAGTTAGGTTACATATGTTGAAAATGAATTTTGGCATCAAAGGGGTATTTTGGTAATTTACCTAAGGCATATAAACTACCTATCATACAACTACTTAAACGAAGCGACCATAAGGTATAACCTCGGAAGGTTATTCTCTATATACTATGGTCACCTAATGTGTTTGGTCGGATCCTAATGATCGACCAAATGGGTCGGGTTCGAAGGTATAAGCGATTTATTAGATCGCTTACCCTTACGACCCTTGACAACGTGGTAATCAGTAGGCATAGTCCCAAGGGACTATAACCATCGTGATTACAATCACGTTGCGAAGTTCAAACGAACTTCGCATTGACCATAAACTGGTCACCGCAGAAAGTCAAACAAAGTTTGACTTTCGGACTCGAAAAGCAATAAAAGAACGAAAGAATACTTACGAAGGGTCCCCGAATGCTAATCTAGATCAAAATAGCTCAGGTATGAAACAAAGGTTTCAACTTAGAGCACATTAGATCAGATTCTAATCGGTTTTGAAGTTAAGTGGGTTGGGTATTTATAGGATTTCCCGAACCGTTAAGATCGTTTCTTGGATAACGTGATCAAATCTCGTGCGTACACTTGTTGAAATGTTGTGGTGACTAAAAATGGCCCCTAATGAGATGAAAGGGCAAGTGTGAGTGTGTGGATGAGGTTTAATCAGCTGAAATCTGCTGACTAATCAGTCTTATCTGTTCTGGGACCCTGACGCGGGCCGCATAAAGATGTACACAAACCTTACGCGGGCCGCATGGCCATGTCTGATCAGAACTAACTTTCAGAAATGACAATTTTGGTCCCTGCACGTGTTTAAAGCCATTTCCGACACTTCTAAGGCACGTAAAGCCAACTTTAAGGCCCTTAAATGATGCCTTAACATTGTGGACATGAAACATGCTCAAAAGTATCTCAGATGTCGGTTCGTTTGGCCGTACGATCGCGATGTTCGCTTAATTACGACGGAATGCGCATAAGCGCGAAAAACGATCCAAATCGTGCGACGAATGGATTTTTCTCAAGCCAAACACAAAAATAAAATATTTTAGTTCTTACATAAATTTTGGGATGTTCGGATGTATTCAGAACGTAAGTTATGCGCGAAAGTGCAAACTTGTGCACTTTTTGACGCTTTTAGTCCCTGAATGGCCCAAAAGTTTATTTTAGCACACCGAACCCCTCAAAGCCTATTTCTAAGCTATATAAAGGATATTTAAGGTGTGTTTAACTTATGGTCATGTTCCGGAATGTCTGTTACAGTTCAAATTGGCATACTTTCCAAGTTTGACAAATTTAGTCCCTGTAGGCGAACTAACTTGTTTTTGCCATACCAAAGCCTTCAATACTTATTTCTAAGTTATGTAAAGGTTATTTAAGGTATGTTAAGCCTATTCCACTATTCCGGAGTGTTCGTTGCATTAAACTGGTTATATTTACGCATCAGTGCGCGTATAACCTTCCAGAAAGCGATTTAGAGCTTGAAATCGAACAAGAGTTGATATGTGCAAAAGATACACATATTTATACAAGTCCAAAGTATGAAATACAATATTTCATTGGTTTGGTATTTGTTTGATGGTCGCAGTGACAAAGGTGTCTCAGAAGTGCATACCGTGGGTGTTGCAAAATTGCAAAAAATTGTTATTGGCATATTCTTTACCGTTATCGCATTGGAACTGTTTAATTTTTCGTTCAAATTGGGTGGTAATATGGTTATAAAAATTGACAAATGTGGCAAATACTTGGGACTTGGTGGTGAGAGGAAATGTCCATAGAAAATTTGTAACAACCCGCACTTTCGTGCGTTGTTACTACTCGATATACTCGTTACGCCTAGCACCAGAGATTCGGATCATAATGTAACTATATCGCATACATCGCTATTCGAAGGATAATCGCATATTTTCGAAATACATTATCACTACATCACATCGCAAACACTAACACTCACGATGACATTGAGTGAGGACCTATTCTACCCTCCTCGGTGGCCGTGATGTGTCGAACCGCAGATAACTAACGCTAACAAAGACTCTCGGGTGAGTGCTATAGCTCCGGTCGTCGTGACGATGATGACAATACGAGTGAGTGGAACCCCGTCAGTCATTGTGGCACAACACACAATAACGTTCACGATGACATCGAGAAATGACCTATACTACCCTCCTTGATGGCCGTGAAACGTCGCTAATAATCGCACACTTGAAACGAAAACCGATTGTTATATCGAAACTTTGGAATGTGGATACGTAAATACGACCCCTAGTGATATATATACATATATAATAATAATATAAATTAACTATAGAAAGCGCGTACTCCAAAAACTATCGCAATGCTCGAAAAACGGAGAAGTTCCCCGCGCCGGGGTGGCCATCCGAACGGATGGGCCATCCGAACGGATGGGCCATCTGACCCACTAACCCTCCAGCTCCCCTGTTGCCTATAAATAGCGTGTCACATCACTAGAACAGTGATGTGACA
This sequence comes from Helianthus tuberosus, assembly GCA_030545235.1. Classification (NCBI taxonomy): domain Eukaryota; kingdom Viridiplantae; phylum Streptophyta; class Magnoliopsida; order Asterales; family Asteraceae; genus Helianthus; species Helianthus tuberosus. The sequence continues at coordinate 147,790,108 of CM060423.1, forward strand.
GCTCTCACTCGACCAAACACGCTTCAGGACCCTTTTCTCTCGATTCCTCGCGATTCCGGTAAGATTTCAACCCAAAACTTGTACTTCTATGATGGAACGGGGTGGTTCCCGGCCGTTAGAACGGGTCGAAACTGATGGAATTTCCTTTGTTAATACGAAATCACACCGTCCCAGTAAAACCGCATCTATTCCTTCCAGAAACACTCAAAAACAGTTGATCGGGACGTTAAAACAGATGTGTTACCCGACCGGACAACATGTCATCCGAACGGACCACATGTCATCCGAACGGACCACATGTCATCCGATCGGATAGCATGTCATCCGATCGGATAACATGTCATCCGATCGGATAGCATGTCATCCGACAACATGTTATCCGACCGGATGGGAGTGTTCATCAGTCATCCGATTCACTGAACTGTTACCCGACCGGATGGGCTATCCGACCGGATGGAGTTACTTATCTATCACCCGACTCAATCAACAGTCATCCGACCGGATGGGGGTCATCCGACCGGATGAGGTCATCCGACCGGATGAGCACCATCCGACTGGATAACTGTCATTTTGATACTATTCCCGCTTAACCGTGCATTGTTTACTATATCATTCGATGATTAACGCAGACGTACTCGCAACCGATCCAATCAAGTTGTATTCTCGCTAAATACGCACTGTGAGTATACTTGAACCTTTTTTAATCGCATTTTGGGTGTAACATACGTTTCTAACAATTCGAAATTATCAAACAAATTATTCTATCAATCGAATCATCACTTGCGAATAACTGTCATGCATAGATATACGTGATGCTAGTTGCATATGTGCTAGGGCTTATACTCGCGACGTCCCACAACGACTAGTATAGTACTATTGCGCCCGACGGGGTCTAGTTTGCCATCGCATATTCGAGCATCGAGGACTTAGTTGGTAGTATCAGTCTTGTGAGTATATATGTCGTGTGTTACGTTTACGCATATGGAAATTTGCAACACTTTTATCTATTACGCTATACATATCAAACCTGTATACTCGCCAATACTTTTGTATTGACAAATATTTTAACGTTTGTTGCAGGTTAGATCGCAGGCTATTTCAAATCAAGCTAGAAAGTCTAGAAACTCAACTAAAATCTAGGTTGTCGGATTTGTATTGTTCGAGAGGACAAGAAATCTGTGATAACTTATGTGATTGTATTATTTGTTAGTATGGGATAACGAATGTATTAAATATTATCGCGATATAGTTGTTATGGATTCTCTTGAGCAATCTGATTCGCCTAGTGCCTCGCCCCGATGATTCCGCCATCGGTTGGGGTGTGACAAAATTAGTGCAATCATCAAGAAATAGTACATAATATCGATGACCTCCCATGCTTAGGACAGGGGAGGTCCATAAGTCACTATGCACAATATCAAACGGTAAACGAGTGCAATTAATAGAATCATAAAACGGAAGTTTGACACTTTTACCAAACACACAAGGTTCACACAATTTATTGTTTTGTTTGCTAAAAGAAATACGAGAAGTCATTTTCAAAGAATGCAATAAAGAAGTGCCAGGGTGGCCTAAGCGTTGATGCCAGCGATCTTGAGTAACAGCAGCAAGAGCGGAAGGTTGGGAGATGGTGGATAGAGGCTGTGTCAACGGATAGAGATCGCCGGTACTGTTGCATCTAAGGATAGGCGCCCGAGTTTTGAGATCCTTCACAAGAAAACCAAAAGGGTCAAACTCAATGGATACAAGGTTATCAGTGGTAAGGCGGCGAACGGAAATTAGGTTTTTAATGATGTTAGGGGCGAAAAGGACATTATTTAGTTTTAGAGGTGGAAAAGGTGGTGGTAAAGTTTGGTTACCCTGTGCCAAAACCGGAATTGCCATGCCATTACCAACAATAATATTTTTGTCAGTGCACTTATTAAAATTAGACGGAGAGTAGATAGCTTGTTCGTTGGCCGAATGAGAGGTTGCGCCTGTGTCCATGAACCCGTGGTCTGGCTGATTCAGTGCCATGGTGTATAATGCCTGCTCAATATCTGTGGGTGTGTATGTCGCTGAACCGGTTTGGTCGGGTCTAGGTCCGAGAATGCCCTGTGAGTTCGGACTAGGAGTGTTCGGTTTAGAAGGATATGGGCAAGGGGGTACGCTTTGAGCCGATGGAGAGGGGGAACCATTTAGGAGCGAGGCCCATTGATTGGCGGTCCAATTACTTGGGAACACAATATAGGGATGAGCCGGAGTGTTGGATTGTGGGCCACGGTTGTTATAGTTGCGAGTGTTGTAATTGCGGCCACGACCACGACCGCGTCCGCGTGAGCGACCACGACCGCGATCCGAAGTAGGGTAGTAGTTTGGTGTCTGCGACGAGCTTTGTGAGGAGACAGAAGCCGTGAGGGCAGTGGCGGAGTGTTGAGCCGCGCGAGCAGTTTGACGCTTCTTCTTATCTTCTTCCATGGTGAGCCGAGATCGAACATCATTAAAATCAGGAAGCGGGTCACGATTCTGTAACACGGTTGAGATGCTATCGTATTGTTCCGTGAGACCTGTTAAAATCTTAATTACCAGCATATTTTCATCAACGGGGGAACCGACTGCCTTGAGTTGATCGGCGAGGTGTTTCGCCCGTTGGCAGTACTCGGTCATCGAGGAGAAACCGTCGAGGCTGAGATGTGCAAATTCCTGACCAAGAAACACGGCTCGAGTAGTCTTGTTGTCATTGAACTGATTTTTCAGAACGCTCCATGCTTCATACGCCGTTTAACCGGGAGAGAGGATGATTTGGAGAAGGGCGGGGGAGATGGTGGCGTAAATCCACTGAAGAACTACTGCATCAATACGCTGCCAGAGTGCTTTGTCTGCAGAATCAGCGGCTTTCTTGTCAGAATCGGTGGTGGAAGAAGTGGCGACAACAGAAGGTAGCGGGCTGAGATGATCAGCAACTTCGAAAACCCGACACTGGCTGAATCTTGTTCGAGCATGATGGGTATATGCGTTTTGATATTGGATACCGCAAGCGCCGGATGAGTTTTAGAGTCCATGGGGGAGAGAAGGAGAGGCAGAAGGTGATCGGAGGTGAGGAAGAAAGTCGGCGACGGTGTGGGGATTAGGGTAGGATCGAGAATTGGTATGATACCATATAGGAAATAAAGTCCTTGCCTCCTTCTCATTAACAATCAAATATATATATATAGGGAGGGGCTCATGCGAGAACCACCCTTATTGTGAGAACCTTGAGAACCAATGTGAACACAACCTAAAATAAACCCCCCACCCCCCCCCCCCCCCCCAAAAAAAACCTAACCCCCCACCCCCACCTCCCCCCAAGCTAAAATGCTAAAAACTAAACCCCAAAAAAACCTAAAAAAAACTAAAAAAAAATCTAAATTTTTTTTTTGAATTTTTTAATATTTTTTATGTTAAAATCGCTACTTTTAGAAGTAAATTTTTTTTTTTATATAGGGAGAAGATCATGCGAGAACCACCTCTTATTGTGAGAACCGCGAGAACCAATGTGAATACACCAAAAATGCCTAAAAATAGCTAAAAATCACACAAAATTTTTTTTTTTGAATTTTTTATAAAAAATCGCTACTTTTCGAAGTAAAAAAAAAATAAAAAAAAAAAAATTTTTGCTTCGAAAAGTAGCGATTTTAACATAAAAAATATTAAAAAATTCAAAAATTATTTTTTAGATTTTTTTTAGATTTTTTTAGGTTTTTTGGGGTTTAGTTTTTAGCATTTTAGCTTGGGGTGAGGGGGGGTTTAGGTTTTTTTGGGGGGGGGGGGGGGAGGGGGGTTTAGGTTTTGGGGGGGGGGGGGGGGGTGGGGGTTAGGTATTTTTTTGCTATTTTAGGTTGTGTTCACATTGGTTCTCAAGGTTCTCACAATAAGGGTGGTTCTCGCATGAGCCCCTCCCTATATATATATATATAGGGGTAAGATCAAATAAAAAGTTGATTTTTTCTAAGTAGGATGAGAAGGAATCTTAACCATTCATTTTTCAAATCAATGGTTAAGAAGAAGGTGTAGGAGAAAGGAGGAATGCAAGGGTATGTTGGTAAAATCCTATTTTTAGACTTTCTCTCTCCACATGCAAGGCACATGCATATTTCACCCCCATTTTTTAAACGTTTATAACTTTTTTATACGACATGATTTTTTCATAAAAATTTCACCGTAAAATCGAGCGTCTTTTTATCTTTAATTTGAGTACCATATTGCTATATAAAATATGAAGACTAAAAAAACCCACTAAAATGTGTTGTATTTCTATGTTGTATAACATTTTTTATGATGGATTTTTGTACAGTAACTGATCATCACCAGAATGGTTGCACATGCAAATCGGTGGCAGCTTTGAAAGAACAACATGAAATAGGCACACTTTGGTAATCTACATGGAGCTAATGATCAAGAAACTACTGGAAAGAGAAGGCTATATATTTGTTTTAACTATATATATATATATATATATGTATCTCCGTTTTGTTAGTTTTGCAATATGCATGCATGTATGTATGTATTATTCTTGCTCATACATCTCTTAAGAGTCAGACGCCCTTTTACCCGCAAACAACCTGATGAAATTGTTTGTCCGCTTAGAAAACGAAAAAACCAGAAGCATAATGTGTATTGAAACAATTTCGGGATCAAATTATTTGAATTCATTTTACTCTTAATCAAACCATCAATATATATACTTTTGTGGTAAATTTTTTGTGCTGGATTTTTTTTTCTTAATTTTTTGTGCTAGATTTTTTTGTACTACAATTTTTGCTGAATTTTTTCGTGCTATATTTTTTTTGTACTAGATTTTTTTTGTGCTATTTTTTTGTACTACATTTTTTGTGCTATATTTTTTTGTACTACATTTTTTGTGCTATATTTTTTTGTACTAGATTTTTTGTGCTAGATTTTTTTGTACGGGATTTTTTTTGTTGTATTTTTAAAAAACAAAAGGGGTGCCACATGTTATTTTCACTCCTATTTATAAGGACCAAAATGCCCTTCATTCCTACTTATTAGGAGTGCCACATGTCATAATCACAATCCTTCTTAGGCTACTTAGGCAAAATTCACTTTTTAGTGGATACTTCCCCTATATATATATATATATATACTAGGGGATCGCTAGAATGAGAACCACCACGAGTTGTAAGAACCACGAGAACCGCGTCCCGCGAGTGGCCGTTGGCGACGAAATTTTTTTTACACCTAGATCCGTATATTTTAGCGGGGGGGTTAAATTTTCGGTTCAAACGGCGCGCCCGAGGGGGTAGTTTTTTACGCCCAAAGTTTGGCTTTTTTTAATTTTTTTAATTTTTCTTTTTTTTTTACCAAACTTTGGGCGTAAAAAACTACCCCCTCGAGCGCCGTTTGAACCGAAAATTTAAACCCCCCGCTAAAATATACGGATCTAGGTGTAAAAAAAATTTCGTCGCCGGCGGCCACCCGCGGGACGCGGTTCTCGTGGTTCTTACAACTCGTGGTGGTTCTCATTCTAGCGGCTCCCATATATACTATATATATATATATATATATTTATATAGGGGAGGGTTTAAATGAGAACGCTAAATATTGTGAGAACCGTGAGAACAAATGAAAAAATCACGAGAACTTGGTCAAAAACAATTCAAATTCAAATTTTTTTCTACACTCATCATTATTATTCGAATACAATGTTAGAAATTTAATTTACACGTTTAAATTTACGTGAATTCGTAAAAAAAGAAAATTTACACATGTGTAAGTTTGCCATTTACACATGTGTAAATCTGTTATATTTACACATGTGTAAAAAATCTAAAAAGAGTGATTTTGAAAGGAGAAATGAATTATTTGATGTTATAAATTCTTTTTTTGATGTTGTATTTTGATTACAATGAGGTTTGTATTAAAAAAATTGGTTTTGATTGGTTTTTTCGTTTGTTCTCACGGTTCTCGCAATATTTAGCGTTCTCAAGATAACCCTCCCCTATATATATATATATATATATATATATATATATATATATATATATAGGACAAAGATCCGTTAGGAACCACCTCTTATTGCGAGAACCGCGAGAACCAATGTGAACGCAACCAAAAATGCCTAAAAATAGCTAAAAATCACACAAATTTTTTTTTTTTAATATTTTTTATAACAAAATCGCTACTTTTCGTAGCAAAAAAAAAAAAAAATTTTTAAAATTTTTTTTTTTTTTTTAAAATTTTTTTTTTTGGCTTCTAAAAGTAGCAATTTTAACTAAAAAAATCAAAAAAAAAATTTTAGATTTTTTTTTGATTTTTTTATATTTTTTTAGGTTTTTTTGGGGTTTAGTTTTTAGCTGGGGGGGGGGGGGGTTAGGTTTTTTTTAGGTTTTTTGGGGGGTTTAGTTTTTAGCATTTAGCTTGGGGGGGGGGGGGGGGTTAGCTTGGGGGGGGTAGGTTTTTTTTTTTTTGGGGGGGGGGGGGCGGGTGGGGGTTAGTTTTTTTTAGGTTTTTTTAGCTATTTTAGGTTGTGTTCACATTGGTTCTCGCGGTTCTCGCAATAAAGGTGGTTCTCGCATGAACCTTACCCTATATATATATATATACTTACCCTATATATATATATATATATAGGGTAAGGTTCATGCGAGAACCACCCTTATTGCGAGAACCGCGAGAACCAATGTGAACACAAAATAAAATCTAAAAAAAATCAAAAAAACACTCAAAATTTTTTTTATTTTTTTTAATATTTTTTTAATAAAAATCGCTATATTTCGTTACCATAAAAAAAAAAAAAAACTTTTTTTTTCGAGTAACAGTTATCCATGCACATGTGCATATGTATCATTACTTCAACAAATTCAGTAATACGTTATTAGGAATAGACAATTGAACTTTAATTTACAATACCATTAGTAATACACTACGTTTTACATTACCAATATTCAAAATGCACATGTGCATAATTAGGTATAACCATGATATAACGTGTTTTGTTACAAAAAGTTTGTGATTTTGAATGGAGAAGTAGGCTCATATACATGTTTTTTGGTTAGTTATATCTAGTGGTTGATGGTTTGGTTATAGTTGTCAATTTTTTATGTAATATGTTGATTGGATGGTATAAATGGTGTTTACATACATGTATTAAAGTGAAAATATTGTTAATGGTATTGTATTATGGATGGTAGGAGGTAATGGTATTGTATTATGGATGGTAGAAGGTAATGGTAGTGTATTATGGATGGTATGATAGATGAAAAAGGAAAGTGTATTCAAAGTGGTGTACCAAAACACCTTATTTAATGTTGATACATATAAAATGCACATGTGCATTTCTAATATTGGTAATGTAAAAAGTAGTGTATTACATATGGTAGTGTAAATAAAGTGCAATTGTCTAATATGTGTAATGAATTACGGAATTTGTCAAAGAAATGACAAAAATGCACATGTGCATGCTTGTGTATTATGGATGGAATGATAGATGAAAGAGAAAGTAGTGTACCAAAACACCTTATTTCCTGTTAATACATATAAATGCACATGTGCATTTCTAACAATGTTAACGTAAAAAGTAGTGTATTACACGTGGTAGTGTAAATGAAAGTGCAATTGACTATTATTTGTAATGAATTACGGAATTTGACAAAGAAACGATACATATGCACATGTGCATGGATAACTGTTACTCGAAATTTTTTATTTATTTTTTTTTTGATTTTTTTTTTATTTTTTTTATTAACAAAATATTGCGATTTTTTCAAAAAAAATAGTAAAAAAAAAAAAAAAAAAATTTTGGGTGTTTTTTAGATTTTTTTAGGAATTACTGTTTGTGTTCACACTGGTTCTCGCGGTTCTCGCAATAAGGGGTGGTTCCTAACTGATCTTTGTCCTATATATATATATATATATATATATATATATATAGGGGATGGCTAAAATGAGAACCACCACGAGTTGTAAGAACCACGAGAACCGCGCCCCGCGGGTGGCCGTTGACCACGAAATTTTTTTTACACCTAGATCCGTATATTTTAACACCGGGGGTAAATTTTGGGTTCAAACGGCGCGCCCAAAGTTTGGGTTTTTTTAATTTTTCTTTTTTTTAACCAAACTTTGGGCGTAAAAAACTACCCCCTCGGGCGCGCCGTTTGAACCCAAAATTTACCCCCGGTGTTAAAATATACGGATCTAGGTGTAAAAAAAATTTCGTGGTCAACGGCCACCCGCAGTGCGCGGTTCTCGTGGTTCTTACAACTCGAGGTGGTTCTCATTTTAACTCAATCCTATATATATATATATATAAGATGGAATCTCCTATTGAAATGAAGATATATTCTCATTAATATTTACAATCAAATCCTAAATTATATAAATAATCTATTACTAATTCCTTCACCGTGATTGCTAAAAGGATAGCAGCCAATTCCAGGAACACCATCTTCATGTTGTTCGTCCATTGGTTTTACTGTAGAGGACACATGATATTATTCATGAATTTGCTTCACATTTAATATTTTCAAAACCAAATACAACAATTGGTAAATTTCTTACCAACTGCATAATGGTTCATGATATTTTCACTAGTAGACTGAGAATTGTCGTTAACATCACTAACCTCAGCTTCAGTAAAAGAGATTATTGGATTGACGGTGACAAATGCGAACGGATTGGCTTCTAGCGGTTTTGATTCGAAGTTCACTTATACAGCAGGGTGTGTTGTGCTGGTGCTCGTGATATTAGTTGAGTGTGTTAGCCTTCTGGTGCTCTGTACTATGTTATCTGAACTGATGGTATTTATGCTCGTGGTATTTATGTTCAAAGACACATAAATGTTCATATCCATGCTGGTATGTGAATAAAACTTCTTTTAATTGCCCCATTATATGTGTCTATGACTATGCTTTATTATCTAAAATTGATTAATTGTAGCTTCAACCGGAGTTAATTTGCAAGCTAGAGGGGTCAATGATAGTATGGGGAGTGAAAACCAAGGAGAACGTGTTAATGGAACAGGTAACATTAAGTTTATGTTTGTATGAATTATTTTTGTTGGTTCGATTAGTTAATAATGTAAATCTTGTAAAATCTATTAAGTGATAAGCATGGTTCTATAATTGTGTGTCTGATTGGCTTTATGTTTGTATGAATTTGCCTTATCTAACTTCTTTGTTTAACTTAAATGATATCCTTAAACCAGATATATTGTTGCTTGAAGCCTTGAAGTTATGACGTAAAAAATAAAGTGTTAAAAGTGTTAAACCAAATTGAAGCCTGTTGAGAAGATCAAAAAACAAACATAAATCTGATTAGATTTTTGAAATAGAGTTTAATGTATATATACCACGAATAATACAACCTAAACTCCGATTTGGTTTGAATATCGGTCCTTGTCTGTGTTTTCAACGCCTTGCTGCAATCCAGGCACTCCAGCACCTTCTTGTGGGAGTGCATGCTCATACTTTTATCTACAATTCTCAATTTCAGTTCATAGTCTTATCTTTCAATGCATGCTCATGCTTTTATTTACAATTGATTGCCAAAACATGATCTTTCAGTTTCATCACTGAATTAGCTGAGACAGTGTGTTACTGTTAGTTTCTGAGTTAGGGTTGTTTTGTCATATTTTTAGGTATCAATAAAGAAAGTTAATATATTTGGTAGAGTGGTTGTAAGGTAATGATCCATTGTTTTCTGTTTTTGAAATGAAATTTGTTGCCATAAGTTGTTGCTCTGATCTCTTTATGATATGCTTCTGGTTATAGTTGAAATCTAAATCAATAGTATGATTTTTAGCATCTCTTTAGAATATGATTACAATTTTGTAATTGTGAGAATCTGTTAGTGATAAACTCACTTCCAACCAATGGGAGCAGGCCAGAAGGGGGGTTAAAGAGAGAATCATTGAAAACTGGATTTAAATCTGCTAGAGAGATCCAGGCGATTACAATCTGTTGTAGCACAATAATGAAAGTCCATGTTGCATCGTTAAAAACAACAAAACAAAAGTATATAACTAACTTGATTGAACTTGAAGTTGAAATTTGCTTTGAACTGTAGAAAATCTGTTTATATTAGACTATTAGTTAATAACTTATCTATTTGAGCTACAACATATTTTTCAATTAAAAACGATTGAACATGAAATTGAAATTAGTTAACACTTCTGTTCACCTTAGCCTTACCTTACCCTTGGTTTCACCTTAGCGTATAGATTTTTTTAGGGGTGATTATAGGTACTTTCAAGGGGTTCTGGTTTATTGAATCAAACTAGATCGTATTTTAGTTTATGTAATCAAGTATATTGCACTAGTATTTTAGTTTATGTAATCAAGTATATTGCACTAGTTATGAATGAAATCTATAGAAAATGGATAAACAAATGTTGGCAGGTCAACCAAATGTTACTCATTTTGACCCTTTTACCAACCGCCTATTTTGTTACCTATGTTTATTCTGAAACTGATATTGTACGTGATGAATTTGATACAGGTCAGTCCAACGTCATTTTACTTCGCAAGGACCTAATCGACCCGTATGCAGATAAAACATGTATGGATGCTTTTTTTTGTTACTATTGTATATATTAATATTATCTTTTTGGAATAACTTATGTCTTATGATGAAGCGCGCGACATTGTTTTGTGAATGAGTTTTGATAAGCTAAGACAAAAGGGCCAGTAATGGCCAAAATGAAAACGGTAAGAGTTTTTCAAGGAACTAATGACCAAAATGAAAACGGGAAGAGTTTTTCAAGGAACGAGAGAAGGTTACGTTGTAAGTGCTTCTAGGAGTGATGTATGTTGAGACAAAAAGTGCGGTTGTTGCAAGTGCTGCTAGGATTGATGCAAGTTTATGTATTTAGTATTCAAATTGACAACTTATGTATGGATTTTGGTTTATTATTGTTAATATTATTAATTTTGTTTTTTTAGGTTTGTTCATCTTTGGTATTGTTTTAATTCTACGAAAAATTGAAAATAAAATTGCTAATTACACGAAAATGACCACATAGCCACAACAATATATGTGACTATAAAATAGAAACGGCCACGCTTACAGTAAATTCGTGTGACCGTTGATACCATTTTGTCACACTTAATGGGCCATTTTATTAATTGCAACAACCTTTTCGTCACATTTTTTTTAAAATTCATGTGGCTAAAACAAACTTTTTAGTGACTATATAATAGAAACAGACACCATTTTATATGTGACTATAAAATAGAAACGACCACACTTACAGTAAATTCGTGTGACCGTTGATACCATTTTGTCACACTTATTGGGCCATTTTATTAATTACAACAACCTTTTTGTCACATTTTTTTTTTTAAAATTCATGTGGCTAAAACAAACTTTTTAGTGACTATATAATAGAAACAGACACACTTGTGGTAAACTCATGTGACTATACAATAGAAACGACCACACTTAAATTAAATTCATGTGGCCATCGATACCATTTAGTCACACTTAATGGACCATTTTGTTAATTACAACAACCTTTTTGCCATAGTTTTTTAAAATTTATGTGGCTAAAACAAACTTTTTAGTGACTATATAATAGAAACGACCACACTTACAGTGAATTCGTGTGGCTATATAATACAGACGGCCACACTTACAATAAACTCATGTGACTATTGATATCATTTAGCCACACTTAATGGACCATTTCCTTAATTACAACTACATTTTTGTCACAGTTTTTTAAAATTAATGTGGTTAAAACAAACTTATTGGTGACTGTATAATAGAAATGGCCACACTTATAGTAAATTCATGTGGTCGTTACTACCCGTTTAGCCACACTTATTTGACAAAATGATTGATTTCAACAAGACCTTTTAGCCACAGTTTAAGTTGCTATGGCCACACATAAGTGAATGTGGCCGTATGATGCCTACGATGACTAGACCTTTGGTCACACTTGAGCTGGAAAAAAAAAGTGTAGTTTTTTACGCCCAAAGTTTGGGTTTTTTTTAATTTTTCTTTTTTTTAACCAAACTTTGGGCGTAAAAAACTACCCCCTCGGGCGCGCCGTTTGAACCCAAAATTTACCCCCGGTGTTAAAATATACAGATCTAGGTGTAAAAAAAAATTCGTGGTCAACGGCCACCCGCGGGGCGCGGTTCTCGTGGTTCTTACAACTCGAGGTGGTTCTCATTTTAACTCAATCCTATATATATATATATAAGATGGAATCTCCTATTGAAATGAAGATATATTCTCATTAATATTTACAATCAAATCCTAAATTATATAAATAATCTATTACTAATTCCTTCACCGTGATTGCTAAAAGGATAGCAGCCAATTCCAGGAACACCATCTTCATGTTGTTCGTCCATTGGTTTTACTGTAGAGGACACATGGTATTATTCATGAATTTGCTTCACATTTAATATTTTCAAAACCAAATACAACAATTGGTAAATTTCTTACCAACTGCATAATGGTTCATGATATTTTCACTAGTAGACTGAGAATTGTCGTTAACATCACTAACCTCAGCTTCAGTAAAAGATATTAGATACTGCTTGTTGCTACATTGACCCCCAAAAGTCAACACGTCTGCATCTAATAAATGGATGGTATCACACGCTTTTGTTTCTCCCACGTACTTATTATCTATACTATATAATAAAAGAAATCTATTTTGGGACACGTGTCGTATTTCTACGCATCCTCAGAGTTATTTTCCCACTGATTTATTTATCTCTAATTTAGTTAATATCATTAAATTACACATGATTTTCTATCTCTAATATTTTTTTCCACAAAATAAGCCATAATTATAGGTAAGTTTTATTTTTTGTTTTACGGATTTTTTAGTTTAAATATTATTTATATGTTTTGTAATTGATAAGTGATAAATCATAACTATAGATAAGTTTTTTTATGCATTCTTTACATATAACTAGATTAGAACCCCGTGTATTACACGAGCTGAATAAATGAAAAAATGTGAATTTATATACTAAATAATAAAATAATATATCTTTAAAAACTTTGTTTATTACATGGATTGAATACATATAATTTTATATACTAAAAAATAAAAAGTTATATCTTTAAAAACCCCTTGTATTGTTGTACAGGTTGAATAAATATACATCAAATAATGAAAAAAAAATACTAAATAATAAATTATTTATATATTTAAAAAACCTTGTGTATTGTACGGGTTGAATAAATCTAATTTTATATATCAAATAATAAAAAAATTATATTTTTAAAAACTCATGTATTACACAGGTTGTATAAATGTAATTTTGTATAGTAATTTATAAAAAAAGTTGTATCTTTAAAAAACCCCGTGTATTACACGGGTTGAATTTATATATCAAATAATAATAAAAAAATATTTTTAAATACCTCATGTATTACACGGGTTGGATAAATGTAATTTTGTATAGTAAATGATAAAAAAAGTTGTATCTTAAAAAACCCCGTGTGTTACACGGGTTGAATAAATGTAATTTTATATAGTAAATAATAAAAACTTTTATCTTTAAAAAACCTCGTGTAATACACGAGTTAAGTTCTAATTAATTTCAGATTTTAATTCCCTGCATTTTCTCTCCTATTAAATAATAATAATTTTTCTCTCCTTAAAATTACATCTTAAGTCATATTCTTATTTTTATAAAACATATTTAAAAATATATAATATTTTATTTAAAATAAATATATTTAAAACATTTACTGATTATAAAGAGTTAAATATATTTAAACCATATTGCTGATTATAAAGAGTCATAGACAATTTAAATATGTTACCTAAATTTGGATGTAAAAGTATAAACGTAAATATTAAAATAAAATCTTTCTACGATATAATAAAACTATAATGTAACCTATTCCTATATCTAAGGAAATATATTATAATTTTCTAAATAAGTTTTTAATCTATACTATATCTCTACATATATTTCATAATTATATATATATATATATTAAATAGTATATCTCTACGTATATCTCATAAATAATTATTTAATTTTAAATAATTATTTAATTTTATTAGGCTAAAAAATAGATGGCTTCAATGAGTGACATGTGTCCCCAAAGTGGTTTCTTTTATTATATAGTATAGATTATAGATAAGTTTTTTTTTTTATTTTATGCATTCTTCACATACAAATTTGTCTTTAAGAAAGATGATGATATAAAATCATGACATTGAATTTGTAATCTTCAGAAACTGAGAGGATGTGTTGCATAGGTGAGATATCTTATGCAACGAATTTAACATAATTTAAAAATGTGTTTACAGATATATTACACAAAAATTAAAGGATTTCTACGATTTTGTATAATACCTATTCCCGTGTAACACAAAAATATTTTGTTTTGTTTATATATATTTCACACAAGTTCCATATATTATACTATGTTATATAATCATGCACTAAATTTGTTTTGTTACTTTACAAATTTTATAATGTAATAAATCTTCTTAAGGTTACGTTTTTTATATTCGAGTTTTATCTTTAATTTGCTATAATGTTTTTGTTGTTGTTATTATCATTATTATTATTTTGCGTCATATGTTATAATTTAGTTAGCGGAAGATTTATTTTCCCTCTTATTTCACTCTCTTTCAGATTCTATTATTCAATTTTATAACTTTTATTAAAAAAATCAACAATATGTTATCACAAAATTTATTTTATAAAATTTTAATCTTTATTATTAAGTATATTTATTTTATTAACCCGTGTAATACACGGGGTTGTAACCTATTTTACATTTATAAGGGAAGTAGAAGATTTTTTACCGCTTTTCAACAAGACTACATGGAGTTTTTGAGCAAATTCTGGATTATTGAAGCATTTATGACACATGTGGATATATCTTTAAGCTGCAACTTTTGTGCAGGTGATGTTCTTCCACCACTGATGTGTGCTGAACAGACTATAAAATATGAACTAAATTAGACTCTCTAAACTAGACACGAAAAGCTTTAAATTTATAACTAAGACTCTTTAAACCTAAACCACACAATCGGCAAGTGTACCGATCAATGTAGTATAACCTAGCAAGTCCGAGTATCGAACCCAAAGACTCTATGTATTACGTAAACTAGACTCTAATAGACACTGACTGACGCGACTTAAACTTGTTTGATTGTTTTGGGGGGGGGGGGGGGTTACTGAAAATCTAGGAAATCTATATTAACTAAATTAATTAACTAGACTTAGACTAAGACACGAACGAAAACTGAGGTTTGTATTCAGATGAGATTAAAGACTACCTAGACTCGAATCCAGTTTGACTAGGAATGGATTTCTAATGGTATTAAAGTTGTATGGAGCCGGGATCGTAAGATACTAAACCTTAAGGTATTTCTATGCTAAGACTTCCCGACCCTTCTCAGGAAGAAACCTAGGAAACCCTACAAGGCTGTTATGATTACCGACTGTTAGACTTCCTCTCAGTCCTCTAACGATTCTAAAAGTGCCCTAATATGACTATCTACCTCTCAGCGCGATAATCTAAGGCAATTCTAGGTTCTAACTTGGTTTACTAGACACAAATGCAATTAGGGAAATAAGATCGACTTCTCTCAAAACCTATCTTAGATATATATTGCACCGCGACCTAATAACTAACTCGAGCCTCTCAGCGACAAGTTAAGCAGAACACTTGATTTTATTAAATTACCGAGTATTACTTCTAAGGGTACTTATGCAATTTTCACCCTAAAGGATCAAAGGTTTATTATGTGATATAGACACTCACCAAAACCGAAAACCCTAGCCTGATTCTATTCTGTGATAAAGACCGTCACCAAGATTCAAGCGAAGCAATAAACAGTAGTAAAACAATTGTCAAGCATGCATATGCACCAAATCAGAAATTCTAGAACAAGTTACTTTCATAAATCAATCCATAACAAACAATAATAACCATTAAAAATCCAAACTTTAATCAAACATTCATCTTGTCTAGGTAGTATCTAGGGTTTAGCCAAGCATGTCTATAAACGAAAACAAATCAAAGATAATCAAACTAGAATTCATGATAACAAGTTTCAAGAAAGAAATCAACCAAACAAAGGATTGGAAAACCCGAGAAATCTTCGATTCTTCTTCTTGAACTTGATCCAATGATTCGAGTACTTCACAATCTCCGATTCAGCTCCCAGACGGCTCTGAGTTCGCCTCTCAATCTCCTAATTTCGTAATTAGCGTTTTTCTAATGTTAAAAATTCATTAAATAGTAAACCCTAGCAGCTAACAAGTAATTCGCGATATTCCTACCCGTCGCGTAGCGCGACGGGTCTGCCTTTCACGCTCGCGCTACGCGAGCGCCTCCAAAATCAGCAATTCTTGTTTCATGTTGTAGCGTAGCGCGACTGATCAACCTCTTATGCTAGCGCTACGCGACTGGCCATTTTTCACAGAAGGTTGCCTCCGAAATTCAGCTTTAACATCCAAAAACTCCTCAAAAATAATTCTAACTCTTTGTGACTCATTCCAATGCATACGATTTCAGCGTCAAGCTCGTTTCCACTCAATTTTCAGCCAATTATCGTATCAAGACCTGGAAAAACGAACTTCCATCAATAGTACGTAATTCTAAATAAAACTAAACTAAAAATAACGAAAGAACGTACAAACTATACACGATAAAGTATGTATTTTGCAATACATCAAATATCCCCACACTTACACTTTTTTCGTCCCCGAAAAAGAATTGTGCAACGGAATCAGAGACAAATCATTACTTGGATCAAAAATCATTTATATCTTGTTAAAACCAAAGCTTGCGTTAGCTGCGATTGCGAATATACTGATCCTCTTAAACCCGAATCTAATCCTAAGCCCTTATCATGTGAATTTAATTTAAGTGCGGTCAATCCACCTAGGGTCTCACACTAGAATCTACGATCCATCTACTCCCACCTCAAGCTTATAGGACTAAAAGAACGATCACTGGATCAATTCCTAACCGTTTTATATCAAAACCAAGAGAGTAAACAATCATTTTTTTTTCTTTTTTTTTTCATTCGAATTCGTGAGACTAGACGATGCTTTCCCTTAACCCAGCGGTATTCCGACTGTAGAGTCGCTATCCCCAATCACAGATTACATAGGTTTCGGTACTTTTATTTCGGCAAATCGATTTCACACATCCCAGAGGCAAACCGGCTGTAGAGTCGCTATCCCCAACTCGGAATACGTAGGCCTGTGTTACTTTCATTTAGTTTCTAGCTCACTTTTATTCTATTTTTTTCTTTTTGCATGATCACTAACTCTAACAGTTTTAACTTATAACGGTGCCCCTTATACTATTATTGACAGTTTTGATTTCCCATATTTCCCAGGCGAAAACCCACTAGCGGACCGACAATTTAAGGTATATTAGATCAAAGGGACTTAAAACCAAACCCGGGCCTATCCACATATCCCAAACTAGACGCAAGCTCGATTTATTATAATCTCATATTATTATTATTCAACCCAAGCAACAAATCACCTTTTCTATCATTTTCCGTTTAATTTGCAAACTTTTTTTTTTATTCAGAAGACATTTTCTAATTTTTCAATTTTTTTTTGGATTTTTTCAAATTTTTTAATTTTTTTGTGTTTTTCATATTTAAGACTCAAATATTTACAAGTATCCCATCCCCACACTTAGAGATTGCATTGTCCCTAATGCAAGAACGAAAATACGACTCAACAACTACCTACGAAAAGAAACTGCGAACGAAAATAAAAATACAACAACAACAAAAAGGGAAACGACTTAGCTGGTTAGGACAAAAGTCAGTGCCAGCCGTACGAGTCTTGAATCCCATGAACGATCGTATAGCATTCCATTCGCAATCGTTGACTAGTCTGCTTGGGTTTATCAATATAGCAAGTCCAAAATCACCCGAATGGCAATTGGGTACGGGTGGTACAATCCAAACCTGCATAATCAAAACAAAACAAAACCCAACGCAGTACCGACTCTAAAAACGACTCAAAACTACTAATTTAGACTCATGGTACAAAATAAAAGACTCAAAAATACAAAACTCTACAAATTGGTAATACCTCTCACATACTTACGGAGGATCATGGAAGCGCAGCTCACCCTCCAACATCGCTCTCACTTTACGGGCTATAGCACTATCCTTCCTACCACTACCCGAATCACTCCCAACTTTTTCATATTCTCTCAACTCATCATCTGGTGGTTTGAATCTAAAAGTATCATCTCTATACTTATCCCCACACTGAGCCTTGCTCAATGTCTCAAACCTAGACTCTAAACTCACCACCCTCTCTTCTAATTCTACCAACTTCCTATCCGGAGGATCCCCACACTTGAGTCCTATCACCTTCTCTAGACTCGGATCACTCACCACCTTCTCTTCATTCTCACACTCTCCCACTACCGAGATTTCTTCCACTTTACCACTCGAACCTCTCGAATTCATGACGTTAAACACTACCGCTTCCTCACCCGCTCTAAGTGTGATAGTGCCTAAAGAGACATCTATTAAAGCTTTAGCGGTGTTTAAAAATGGACGTCCTAGAATTAACGGTACCTTCTCGTCGGCTTCCATGTCGAGAACGACAAAGTCGGCCGGAAAAACAAACTTGTCTACCTTAACTAACAAATTCTCAACTATACCCCTAGGGTACTTAACAGACCGATCGGCTAAAGATAGTGTCATTCGAGTAGGTGCAAGCTCTCCTAGGTCTAGTTTCTCATAAAGAGAAAAGGGCATCAAATTGATACTAGCTCCTAAGTCGGCTAACGCTCGTGTGTTGGTATTACTACCGAATAGACACGGAATAGTGAAAATACCCGGATCGGTAAGCTTTTCGGGAAGCTGATTTGAAACAACAGCCGAACACCCTCCATGCAATGGAACATTCGACAATTCCCCTAATTTCTCCTTATTCCTAAGAAGGTCCTTTAAGAATTTTGCATATTTTGGCATGGACTGGAGTGCCTCTATAAACGGAAGATTAATCTTCAATTGCTTGAAGATATCTAAGAACTGTCCGTATTCCTTTGAATATTTTTGATTCTTAAGACGTGAAGGAAACGGAGCATACGCATGGTTTACATAAGGTGAAGGCCTAACAACTACGGGCTCTTTCTCAACTTTCTTCTCAACTTGAGACTCACCTGGCTGTGCGGTACTTGCTGGGCCTAGCCTCTTTTGCACTTTGCCAGGAGCCTCCATCTCTATCTCTTCATCTATAAAATCACCATCCTCATCAACCTCTCTTTCCTCTATAACTCTCGGGTCTCCTACGGTCTTACCACTACGAGTAGTAATGGCATTTACTTGGGCATTAGGGTTTTGTTGGGTGTTACCCGCAAATTTACCGGGTAATCTCTCCTCTAACTTCTTAGCAATATCACCTACAACCCTAGAAAGGTCCTGGACCGCAGCTTGGTGATTCCTAAGCATGAGATCATGTTCACTAAGTTTCTGTTGGGTGCTTTGATCTCTAGCAACTAGCTGGCTCATCATAGCCTCCATTCTTTCCATGCTACCCCCTACATCGAAACTTGAACTTTGACCTATTTGACCTTGACTACTCGACCCTCCATCCTTAACCTGCCCATTCGAATTGCCATTAAAAAGTGAACCTAGACCCCTATTTGGATTTTGAGCTATTTGCAAACTAGGAGGTCCACTTGAGCGAAAATTGCCATTATTATTAAAATTATTATTATTATTAGAACGCCAACCCGAACCAAAGTTATTATTATTACCTCCGACACTGCTAGGTTGACCTCTACCGAACCCTCCTCCTAAGTAATCACACTTCTCCTCACCAACTAGTAAAGGGCACGCACTCGTATCGTGACCCCCTCGACACAACTCACACTTATCAATCTTAACTCTAATCTCCTTAAGTTGCCTATCCATATTTTCCAAAACAGAGGCCAAACTAGGGTCCATAGTGACATGGTTCACCCCATGGGCGGGTGCGCTAGTAGTGGTATTAGAATTACCACTTTGATACCCCAAATCGGATCTTGATTGGGATTGAGACTGAGCAAATGCCTCAAAACGCTCTAGACACTCAGGAACTGTAAGTATACCCATCATATGTCCCCCCGCATTTGTATCAAACCTATCTCTAGTCTCCTGGGTAAGTCCATTGTAAAATTTCTCACATAAGGCCCAATCGGAAAGACCGTGCTGGGAGCAACGAGCACAAAGGGTTTGAAACCTTTCCCAAGCAAGGTAGTAAGGCTCGTCGGGCCCCATGCGGAAGGAGTGAATCTCGTCTCTAAGCCGTGAAGCCTTGGCGGGCGGGAAATACTTGTTCAGAAAGGCTTGACGAAGCCCCGCCCAGGTGGTAAAAGTACCGGTTGGTTGTGAGTCCAACCAAGTAGCCGCACGACCGGCTAAAGAAAATGGGAAAAGCTGTAGGTATGTAGCATCATTGGGTGCACCGCTAAGGCTAAAGGTAGCTAACATCCTAGAGAAACGGTTAATGTGGGCCGGGGTGTCCTCATCGTCTCGGCTATGGAATTGGATACTATTGGTGATGGCCTGCATGGCATAAGACGGGATCTGCCATGAATTTTCATTCACTATGGGTGGGACGGTAATGGGTGAAGCTAGGCCGATGAAATTCTGAGTGGCCTGCTGATGAACGGTTTGCCTAGGGTTTGCCATTGGTCCTAAGTTTTTCGTTTCGCTAGAGGTACTAGAAGTGGGAGAATTGGGTGGGGAATCCTTAGGTGAATGGTTTGGGGAAGGTGGTGGGACGGAAAGTGGGAAATCTGGGAAGGAAAAGGATGAAGAACTAACCTCTGGGCCTTCGCCCAGGTGAGAAGACGATTGCTTAACTGGTGGTGGTGGTTCGTGCGAGCGCAGATGTGGCATCCACTACTAGCAAAAACCTGAACACAAGAAAAGCAAACACTAGTTACCGAGACACAAGAGAAGACAAAGACTCAACAAAACAAAGAAAACACGTAGCACGTATATATCAATTAGGTCTATCAAAGCTAATAAACGCAATTGCCAAGAGTCCCCGGCAACGGCGCCAAAAACTTGATGTGTGCTGAACAGACTATAAAATATGAACTAAATTAGACTCTCTAAACTAGACACGAAAAGCTTTAAATTTATAACTAAGACTCTTTAAACCTAAACCACACAATC
Organism: Helianthus tuberosus; assembly: GCA_030545235.1. Taxonomy (NCBI): domain Eukaryota; kingdom Viridiplantae; phylum Streptophyta; class Magnoliopsida; order Asterales; family Asteraceae; genus Helianthus; species Helianthus tuberosus. The sequence goes on from CM060423.1 coordinate 147,811,235, forward strand.
GGCAAGTGTACCGATCAATGTAGTATAACCTAGCAAGTCCCAGTATCGAACCCAAAGACTCTATGTATTACGTAAACTAGACTCTAATAGACACTGACTGACGCGACTTAAACTTGTTTGATTGTTTTGGGGGGGGGGGGTTACTGAAAATCTAGGAAATCTATATTAACTAAATTAATTAACTAGACTTAGACTAAGACACGAACGAAAACTGAGGTTTGTATTCAGATGAGATTAAAGACTACCTAGACTCGAATCCAGTTTGACTAGGAATGGATTTCTAATGGTATTAAAGTTGTATGGAGCCGGGATCGTAAGATACTAAACCTTAAGGTATTTCTATGCTAAGACTTCCCGACCCTTCTCAGGAAGAAACCTAGGAAACCCTACAAGGCTGTTATGATTACCGACTGTTAGACTTCCTCTCAGTCCTCTAACGATTCTAAAAGTGCCCTAATATGACTATCTACCTCTCAGCGCGATAATCTAAGGCAATTCTAGGTTCTAACTTGGTTTACTAGACACAAATGCAATTAGGGAAATAAGATCGACTTCTCTCAAAACCTATCTTAGATATATATTGCACCGCGACCTAATAACTAACTCGAGCCTCTCAGCGACAAGTTAAGCAGAACACTTGATTTTATTAAATTACCGAGTATTACTTCTAAGGGTACTTATGCAATTTTCACCCTAAAGGATCAAAGGTTTATTATGTGATATAGACACTCACCAAAACCTAAAACCCTAGCCTGATTCTATTCTGTGATAAAGACCGTCACCAAGATTCAAGCGAAGCAATAAACAGTAGTAAAACAATTGTCAAGCATGCATATGCACCAAATCAGAAATTCTAGAACAAGTTACTTTCAGAAATCAATCCATAACAAACAATAATAACCATTAAAAATCCAAACTTTAATCAAACATTCATCTTGTCTAGGTAGTATCTAGGGTTTAGCCAAGCATGTCTATAAACGAAAACAAATCAAAGATAATCAAACTAGAATTCATGATAACAAGTTTCAAGAAAGAAATCAACCAAACAAAGGATTGGAAAACCCGAGAAATCTTCGATTCTTCGTCTTGAACTTGATCCAATGATTCGAGTACTTCACAATCTCCGATTCAGCTCCCAGACGGCTCTGAGTTCGCCTCTCAATCTCCTAATTTCGTAATTAGCGTTTTTCTAATGTTAAAAATTCATTAAATAGTAAACCCTAGCAGCTAACAAGTAATTCGCGATATTCCTACCCGTCGCGTAGCGCGACGGGTTTGCCTTTCACGCTCGCGCTACGCGAGCGCCTCCAAAATCAGCAATTCTTGTTTCATGTTGTAGCGTAGCGCGACTGATCAACCTCTTATGCTAGCGCTACGCGACTGGCCATTTTTCACAGAAGGTTGCCTCCGAAATTCAGCTTTAACATCCAAAAACTCCTCAAAAATAATTCTAACTCTTTGTGACTCATTCCAATGCATACGATTTCAGCGTCAAGCTCGTTTCCACTCAATTTTCAGCCAATTATCGTATCAAGACTTGGAAAAACGAACTTCCATCAATAGTACGTAATTCTAAATAAAACTAAACTAAAAATAACGAAAGAACGTACAAACTATACACGATAAAAGTATGTATTTTGCAATACATCAACCACCATCGCCACCTGGCAGGTGGCCTTCATGTGACCTGCCAAGAGCTGGAAGCAGTTGTAGGAACTAGGTTCACTTTTTATTAAAAATATTAATAAAATAAATAATAACGAGACTCTCGTTATTTGTGGGAAATTCTTGTAGTACAATACCGGTTACATAAACTAAATAAACAAATGTAAATACAATTTAAATTTGTACCAATCTTGATTCAAGCCAACATCTTTGGAAGAACTTCAACCGCACCATCTGGTATGAACCTCCACTGCAAGAATGAACAAACTGTCGTTGACGGTTTTGGTTGAGAATCGTGTTAGACACGGGGCCCTTAAAACAGATTTCGCGCCTCCTCTCAGACGGTCTGTTTCCAGGATACAACAACCGAAGCAGTAGTTGTACTGCCGGAGATGACACTCGCGCCCGAGATTACACCGGGTATAAATTGGTGTTCATAAAATTGGAACAAAGTGAAGTTGTGTAAAATTGAGAGTACTCCTCTCATTGGAACATCAAGACTAAAAAGAGAATGTCTATTTTTTTTTTGTTTTTTTTTTGTATCTAGTATGAACCACCAAGTTCATATATATACACTTATAGTTTTAAGCTCATTAAAACTAGTAATAAAATAGGCATTAATCTTGTCATAACTATACCATTAATCTTTTAATAAACAAGATAATGAATATGATATTAATCTCTAAATTAATGGACTTAAGTGGTAAGTCAAAACGGTCATATTCATCATGACACGAATTAAATGGTTTGAAACAACTAGTTTGACTAGGTCCAACTAGATCTTTTACCACTGTTGCAAACCTGCGCGCGTGCTAAAACTGATCCGCCAGTCCATGCAACACTCTACATGGACTTTACGCCACGCCATATGGACCCGCGCGCCACACATATGCCATTGCGCATACTAGGATGCCACCTGGTCATGCGCTATCTATACTTGCGCGCCACATGGATGCTACTACGCATACTAGGACGCCACCTGGTCATGCGCCATCCAAACTCATGTGCCATTTGCAGTCTTCGCCATGGCATCCGCCTACGCCACCCAAGGGTGCGCCATAAGCAGACCCGCCATGTATCTGACCACGCGCTCATGGACAAAAATACAAGGCGGTGTGCGAAGTTCAAAGTGCACTACATAGGGCCTATAGCCCACGACACGCGCGCATATGTGCATGAGTATAAGGAGTGCTACTCCTTATAAACCACTTTAAGTTTTGTCATCCCACCTATGTGGGACAAGATGACAAATCTCAATCCATTTTTCTCATCTTTGTTTGTTCCAAACATACAACTTCAAGCTTCGATATTTCATTCATCTTAGCTCTATTTGGACATAGTTTGAACACAAACCATAAATAATTATTTATACAACACATATATAAATATTATTAATGTCCAAAATATTTAGCGAAAAACTCATTTTCACTAAAATTTCCAACAATCCCCCACATGAATGGAGATCGATTAAAACACACAAAATTCCCTGATGAAAACTCGACAGTCGAGTATTGCAGGATAGGTAGGTGTAGCCTTTGAACCTTCCTTTGTGAAGCATACTTAGCCTCCTAGGGTTTTGTAGACGTGATGTCCTTGAACAACCCCCCATTTATGTAGACGACAATATACATTCACACAATACTTTCCCTAGCCGGGCCATCTCCTCATGTATGTCTCCAATAATGGTCATGGAGCACTTTCCTGGTTCTGCGGGAGCTCTAGGAATTATGCCCTAATTCCATTCGAAGCGACCACACTTCTCTCCAACATAGGTGATTTCCCTTTAAATCATTAAAAGCATTATGGTTTACTATGATTTACACAAATCATAAAACCACATATTATGCTTAACCTCACAACAATGTCACTGAATATTATAGGAATGGACTAGGACGTATTTAAACATCCTTTTATAGTTTTAGGGGGATATATGAAACATATAAACTAGCTTATATATAAACATATATATTAGCTACGCCCCCACAGTGACTACCCTTCGGTTCATGATTAAGTTAGCCTATTGAACCTAGATCTTGGGATCTCCAGTCAACTAGGTTAGGTTTCCCTCATGTCCCTTTATCCATGGCTTTAGTCCCATTCCACAACCTGATCTCTTATCAACCCACTGGTTGTTGGATCCAAAATTATCTTTGACTTCGCTAAGTCACCAACGACAATTTAAATTGAGATAAGTTGTTCTAACGTGTTCTTGACTCGCTAGTCACCTTTGCCTTTTAGTCGATTCATAAGACTTATAACTCGTGATCTCAACCTGGATCCAGTTATGTACCTTGTCTTAGAATGACATGAAACTCAATTCATGGCCAAACACGTTTTCACCATGCCTTTGGTGTGTCATGACTGACATCTTACTAGATTTTGAATCTAACCAATTGGCATTCGAGTCCAATCTACTCGATTGACTTCATATAACCATTGTGTACTCCACTTGGTCAAGCGTTTGCAATATATGCAAGTCACCCCCACATTTAAGTGTAATTGGATAGCATCCAAATGGGGCGATGAAAGGTTCTCCCTTTCATTTCGAGTTTGAGAAAACTTCTCAACTACCTTTTCCACATTCAAATGCAAGTCACCCCCACATTTAAGTGTAATTGGATAACATCCAAATAGGGTGATGAAAGGTTCTCCCTTTCATTTTGAGTTTTAGAAAACTTCTCAACTACCATTTCCACATACCCTAAAGAGTTTGTTTCTTAAATGGCTCCCCCCCACATTGCTTGCATTTTAATGAAGTTATATTTATAGTTTTGTTTAGCACAAAATTCGTTCTTATGTCATCACATATTTTGAATGTTTAATGTTAATTTAATCTCCGTCGAGCATATAAATTAACAAGTATTAGTCTAGCATGCTTTAGACCACAATACTCTAGCATGTGAACAGAAGATGCATCATTCTGATTCTTCACAGCCTTAAGAGATAACACACTATCTCTTCCGAACATTCGTTTCTTAGTTTAGACACATTAATGAAATTTTATTTCACCATTCCAAAACCATCGGTTTTAGGAAGGCCTCAAAACCATAGTTAACTTCATCCATTAGGATCATAACTCGTTTGCCTCTTTATCTCCAAGGCTTCACCATTGACTTCCTAAAGACTTAAACATAAGTCTTAATCCAAGTCACTTTGATGAAAAATCTTTGTATAAAATCACTTGAGACTTGAGATATAGTCAATTAGATTGACTCTCAACAACAAACCATTCACGAATGCCTATAGTGATATATACACTTACGTTGTTGTTTCATTAATACCATGTATTGGGATCCTCTCCCAAATTGAGGACCAAGCCTCCACATAGTTTAAACAACATTGATGGTGGTAGAAGCATCTACAAGTCCATCACTATTGTAAATTTCCGTTAATAAATTTACCAAATTTATTAAAATCATTTACAATAATAACATATATTTCTTTCATATGTTATATTCTTTGAAAACTTACATGTGCATTTCCATGTTGATCCTCTCAACATTAGATGACATATCTCGTTTTCGTGTATTCCATCTCAAACCATACACCACGTTTCTCACGACGCCGTTATGCATTTGATGTTTGATTTGTGACTTATTACATAAGTCATGATCACAACCCGCTCGTTGTGTTTGTGTAAATTACTATTTACACTTAGTACCAAAATGCGTATCATTTTTGACAACTTATTAGTAGTCCAAAAATAACGGATACACCAATGATATCAAAAGCCAAAGTGTTTTTATCTTCAACACTTTTTACCGAAATAAATGCAATTATTTCGTTCGGTGTCATGTTTTGAGGTACTCCCTCATCTTGGAACTCTAAAACTTGAATAATCACAAGTTGTCCAAAGTATAAAGTTGTTTACAATTAACTACTCGCAAGTAGTTAAGCAACTTATTATGTCTATAACAACATCAAGTTGTTTTTCATAAAATAGTCTGTCCAAGACTATTATATGGTTCAAGACGTTATACTTCTCGTGGAAGTATCGAATCACTTGTAATTTGCAAAGACATGTTTTATTCGTTCAAAACATTTCTCGTTTTTGCAAGTGTTTTAATATTAAACTATATATTTATGTTTTGATTACAAATCAAGACAATAAACCTTATAATAGTTTAATAAATAAAACAATTTCAAACTCGCTCGTTTGAAAATAAAACGAATACACATCGTTTTAATAAATGGTTTATCATATTCAAACCATTTCTAACCTCTGTTAGATAATAACGATTATCAATCGTTAAAATGAGTGGTTTGCATGATAACCAATTCTAATATGCTAATTAGAATTTACATGTTGAACAAACATTCAAAATATTCGGTTTTATAAAGTAAACCGCTTCTAACGCGCTCGTTAGAAATAAAACGAATACAAATATTCACTTTTGGTTTATTTAAATGAACGTTTTCTAACACGCTCGTTAGAAATGAACATAAACCTTTTCTAACACGCTCGTTAGAAAATATGTATAAACAATTACAAATCATCTTAAATAGTTTATCATAGTTAACCCGCTCGTTAGAAATTAACGATTGCAAATCGTTAAAATAGTTGGTTATAAGATAAACTAATTCTAATACGCCCACTAGAAAAATAGATGATTATTTATTGTCATAAGTCGTTTTTGCTTTATATAAAATAAACGTTTTCTAACCCGCTTGTTAGAAATAAACAATTGACAAAGTCGTTAAATCGTTTCTAACACGCACGTTAGAAAATAAACAACTATCAAACTCTTTAAATCGTTTCTAACACGCTCGCTAGAAATAATCGATTACAAAATTTGTTTCGAAGTTTATAAAAATATAAACTATTTCTAATACGCTCATTAGAAATAAACAAATAAAATTCGTTTAAACGTATGTGGAAAAAATCCGTTTCTAACTCGCTCGTTAGAAATTTAATAGTTTAGACGAAACCGTTACAATGTTTATTATCCAAAATAATTGTCTCCAACATGCTCGTCGGTAATTATTTGAAATAATAATATTTTCTAACATGCTCGTTAGAAATTCTAGACGTATATTTTCTAGCACGCTCGTTAGAAAATCTAATCGTCTTTTAACAAGTTAGTTTTACACAATCATCGTATCTAACACGCTCATTAGATATAAAAGATGATATTAAAACTTATCATTCTATACAATTCTAACACCCTCGTTAGAGATAAAAAGTTTTAATGTCGTTATTCTTTCAACAACGTTTCTAACACGCTCGTTAGAAGATATTAAAACTAGTTATCTTATAAAATAATTATTTTCTAATATGCTAATTAGAAAATAAATATATATATCAAGACTTTTAAAACCAACATTAATCTCACAATGATGGTTACTAAAAGCTTATTAAAAATAAATTAAACGTTACAAACATTTAATTTGTAAGGGGTTACAAAATAAAATTTTCTAATACGCTCATTAGAAAAATTTAGTATTTCAAAAACCTATTGAAATACATATTATTTTGTATATGTTCGGTTCATACTAAACACGAACAAAAACCATGAACACCAAAACTTGAATCAAAACGATCGTTTTGTAACACGGTATTCGGATTAAAGATTGTACTCCAATCATAAAATTAATCCGACTTATTGTACTAAATAAATATTTCCCAAAAATATTTTCAAGATTTTAACAAAAATCTCATTAAATTTTTTAACTTTCGTGAACCTAAATCCTCGTAGAGAAGGGATTTAAGATTGTAGCAACAATCTTCACGAAAGTCTGTTTTAAGATTGTAGGAACTAGGTTCACTTTTTATTAAAAATATTAATAAAATAAATAATAACGAGACTCTCGTTATTTGTGGGAAATTCTTGTAGTACAATACCGGTTACATAAACTAAATAAACAAATGTAAATACAATTTAAATTTGTACCAATCTTGATTCAAGCCAACATCTTTGGAAGAACTTCAACCGCACCATCTGGTATGAACCTCCGCTGCAAGAATGAACAAACTGTCGTTGACGGTTTTGGTTGAGGATCGTGTTAGACACGGGGCCCTTAAAACAGATTTCGCGCCTCCTCTCAGACGGTCTGTTTCCAGGATACAACAACCGAAGCAGTAGTTGTACTGCCGGAGATGACACTCGCGCCCGAGATTACACCGGGTATAAATTGGTGTTCATAAAATTGGAACAAACTGAAGTTGTGTAAAATTGAGAGTACTCCTCTCATTGGAACATCAAGACTAAAAAGAGAATGTCTATTTTTTTTGTTTTTTTTTGTATCTAGTATGAACCACCAAGTTCATATATATACACTTATAGTTTTAAGCTCATTAAAAATAGTAATAAAATAGGCATTAATCTTGTCATAACTATACCATTAATCTTGTAATAAACAAGATAATGAATATGACATTAATCTCTAAATTAATGGACTTAAGTGGTAAGTCAAAATGGTCATATTCATCATGACACGAATTAAATGGTTTGAAACAACTAGTTTGACTAGGTCCAACTAGATCTTTTACTACTGTTGCAAACCTGCGCGCGTGCTAGAACTGATCCGCCAGTCCACGCAACACTCTACATGGACTTTACGCCACGCCATATGGACCCGCGCGCCACACATATGCCATTGCGCATACCAGGACGCCACCTGGTCATGCGCTATCTATACTTGCGCGCCACATGGATGCTACTACGCATACCAGGACGCCACCTGGTCATGCGCCATCCAAACTCATGTGCCATTTGCAGTCTTCGCCATGGCATCCGCCTACGCCACCCAAGGGTGCGCCATAAGCAGACCCGCCATGTATCTGACCACGCGCTCATGGACAAAAATACAAGGCGGTGTGCGAAGTTCAAAGTGCACTACATAGGGCCTATAGCCCACGACACGCGCGCATATGTGCATGAGTATAAGGAGTGCTCCTCCTTATAAACCACTTTAAGTTTTGTCATCCCACCTATGTGGGACAAGATGACAAATCTCAATCCATTTTTCTCATCTTTGTTTGTTCCAAACATACAACTTCCAGCTTCGATATCTCATTCATCTTAGCTCTATTTGGACATAGTTTGAACACAAACCATAAATAATTATTTATACAACACATATATAAATATTATTAATGTCCAAAATATTTAGCGAAAAACTCATTTTCACTAAAATTTCCAACAGCAGTTTGCCAAAATCGTTCTCAAACCTCTCGGTTTGCTTTCTCTCCAAAGCACACCCATGCTTTCTATTCAACTGTGAGCTTATAATAGAAGATATTGCAAAATCTGAAGAGTCAACTTTAGTCAAACGATCAAGTTCAGGTGTAACTAACAACGGATCAGAGCTTTGAAGATTACAACATGGCACCTCAACAGGGATTAGGGTCCCTGGAGAACCCATTAGATCAATAATGTATTCACTGCATAAATGAAACAAATAAAAGCTTAAACACTATGAATTTTTATTTATTGGAAACAATAATACAATGTGCCCTTTATATAGGGATCAAATACAAAGAAACCCTTATCACTATTTTAGGAGATGATCAACATTCTAATTACAAGATAACTACAAATCTAATTAAATAAATAAATATATATAATATTATCGGCTAAGACTCCCCCGCAGTTCGAGCGGGCGTAGGACAGACGCTCAAACTGGAACGAAAAGATTGAAACAGCTGCCTTGAAATCCCTTTAGTAAAAATATCAGCGTATTGCAAAGAAGCCGGGACATGAAGAACCCGTATGTGGTCGACCCGAACTTCTTCCCGCACAAAATGAATGTCGATCTCAATATGCTTCTTTCGTTGATGTTGGACGGGGTTATCTGAAAGATAAACAACGGACACATTGTCACAGTAAACTACCGAAGCATGCCGAAGTGGAAGATGCAACTCCAAAAGTAAATTACTAATCCAAGTAGCTTCAGCTACAGCATTGGCAACGCCACGGTACTCAACCTCAACACTAGAACGCGAAATAGTGGGCTGACGTTTAGACGACCAAGAAACTAAATTGTCACCAAGAAACACACAGTACCCACTTGTAGACCGGCGTGAGTCAGGACACCCGCCCCAATCTGCATCAGAATAGGCGACCAAAGAATGCGACGTAGACTTAGTTAGTCGAATCCCATAAGTAACCGTCCCCTGTAAGTAGCGGAGGATGCGTTTCAAGAAAGCATAATGGGGATCCCGTGGTTCGTGCATAAAAAGAAAAACTTGTTGAACCGCATATGACATACTGGGCGAGTAAAAGTGGGATACTGAAGAGCACCAGCAAGGCTACGATACAACGTAGGATCGTGAAATAATGGACCATCAGATGCACTCAGTTTTGACGAAAGATCAACCGGTGTAGAGCATGGTTTACATTCCGTCATGTGAGCTCGCAAGATAATATCCTTGGTGTACTGAGCCTGATCTAAAAATAAATCTCTATCATCCCGAGTAACCTTGATGCCCAAAAAATGATGTAGATAACCCAGGTCTGTCATTGCAAATTCCCGGGAAAGTGTTGAAATAATATGGTTGAGCAGCGAGGTAGAGGATGCCGTAAGAACAATGTCGTCCACATATAAAAGCAAGTAACATGTATGATCACCGTCTTTGTAAATGAAAAGCGAATTGTCGCATGTACTACTACGAAACCCATGAGTTAGAAGAAAATTTGCGAACCACATATACCATGCTCTCGGTGCCTGTTTAAGTCCATAAAGGGACTTCTTCAATCTGCAAACATAGTTAGGATACCGCCGATCAACAAACCCAGGCGGTTGATGCATAAAGACTGTCTCGTTCAAGTGGACGTGTAAAAAGGCGTTCTTGACATCTAACTGATGAATCAGCCATGAACGAGAGACAGCAACGGAAAGTACCGTCCTGATAGTGGTCGGTTTAACAACCGGGCTAAAAGTGTCTTCACAATCGATACCAACAGTCTGCGATTTACCATTTACGACCAACCGTGCTTTGTATCGTTCAAGAGAACCGTCCAATTTGAATTTATGTCGGAAAAGCCATATACACCTGATAACTGGACAATCATGAGGACGGGGAACGAGTTCCCATGTTTCGTTTTCCTGTAACGCACTAAATTCGGTTTGCATGGCATGCAACCAATGAGGGTCGGCAAAAGCTTTGGCATAGGTATTAGGAACCGGAGAGAGGGTAGTGGAGGTGTGTAAGATTTTGGCTTTTGAAAGGGTGGTCATGGGGTGGGTGTTCGTTGTGGGTTGGGCCGTAGCCAAGAGTGGTGGTTGGTTAGTGATGCGTGTGGTGTGTTATATGTTTTAATGTATATTTTAAGCCCTTTTTACACGTTATTCAAGTTTTAAATTTATAAAACATGATATTTTACTAACATCAAACACACATATGGGCAAGTGCACCCATCGTGAGCGTAGTATAGTGTTGGCAAGATACCGAGGTCGTCCAAGGAAACAAGAGCTTTTAGTACCAGTTTATCCTCAACGTCTAATCAAATAAAAAAGGTTAGAAAAATGTTTTTAAACTAGAAAAATAAAAACTAACTAAAATGCTGAAAAATAAAATAAAAGTAAAAACAGATAGACAAGATGAATCACTTGGATCCTACTCGTGTTTAGTGTAACCTTTGATTATTTCCGCACTTTTGCACTTTATAAGAGATTATCTTAGTTATTGTAGTAGGCCCCTCTTTTGAAGGTGACGTTACCCTCAACCCAGTAGTTTGAGTCAGCAAGGATACAATCCTAAAGGGTCGGATTATTGAAAGATAATTAATTAAGTTATTAATGCATATTATGGTAGACCCCTCTTTTGAAGGTGACGTTACCGTTGGCTAAGTAGTCTGAGTCAGGGATACAGTCCTAAGTAGCCGGATTAAAATATTAATAGTAGCTTACATATGAGGGGATCAAAGAGTTTGGACCCTCGCCATCCAATACCGGTGGGTATTGAAGGAGATCCTACTAAATTTGACCCAGGTCCTTGCAGGATCTATACACTGAACAAGGCAAGACTCTTACCAAACCGTTCCCTTAACCCCCGACCAGGTAGCCAATATATCTCCATATAGACCGTGGAGATATGAATGGTGAAAATATTTTATTTTATATAGAAAGTAAAATAATGCCGAGACACCACAGACAAACGATAAGGAAGAATCACCTTCAACATAAGAAACTAGTTATTAAAGTCATTAATACATAACCAAGTAAAAAGTGCGAAAAGATTAAAAATAAAAAGTATTACACTAGACACTTGTCTTCACCAAGTGATGTAAGAGACTTAGGCAAACATGGCCTTTGATTGTCAAGAACTCTTACGATCAATCTTGGATCCCGAGACGACTCACACACTCTATAATGGACAATGGATGATGGTGGTGGATGATGGTGTTGTGATGGTGGTGGGTGGTGGATGAAGTGTGAGAGAGGTGGTATGCCAAGGGATGGTTTGCAAATGAGCCAAGCACCCATATTTATAGGCTGAACAGAGACTCGGGCACGGGCCTGTGTCCATTGGGCACGGCCCCGTGTCCACCTTCCTTCTCTTTCTTCATTAATTGCAGTTTGTCTGCATTAGTTGACCACGCCCCCGTGTCCGCTGGGCACGCCCCCGTGTGCAGAAGCGTATCTGTACTATCAAGATTTCCCTAGATTCTGCGAATCTTAGAGTTGACCACGGCCCCGTGTCCGCTGACAGAAGCTTCTACAGCTTTGTCTTTTCTGCTGACACTTGGGCACGCCCCCGTGCTCATTGAGCACGGGGCGTGTTCAGCCTTCTATTCTCTTGTTTTGCTTGGGAAGATGCTGTCGTGGAGGCTGGGCATGCCACGCTTGTTCCTTTTCTTGTATTTATGTTAGATTTAGCTGCCTTTTTGCTTCTTTTGTTCATTTGAGCTCATTTAATCCTGAAAATACAAAAGGAAGACAAAAACATACTTTTTCCAACATTAGTACTAAAAAAGGGTTAGTTTTATGCCACAATTGATGTAATTTATATGTTGTATTTTGCACACATCAAATACCCCCACACTTGAATATTTGCATGTCCTCAAGCAAAACTCTTTATAATGTGGCTTTACACTCCCAAATGGAATGGGTAGAAGAGAAGGTTTTTGGGCTTGTCATAGAGTGTCGGGATTTCCAAGATTCTTTATTAAGTTTTATTTTTATTTATTTACAATCCTATTCTTCATGATTTATTTAAAACATTACATAAGATAAATTACTTATTAGGGCATAACATGCCTTTTTAAAATTCCATTTATATAGAAGTTCACATACCTCACGGGGGATCACTCAACACTTGGCCGAAAATGTATTTTAGTGGATCACTCGAGAGCGACGTGGAACTTACTCCTACCATAGGCTTGCCAAGCAATCAATCATCCTCCTTTTTAACTATATACCTTTGTAAATATCAAGAGGACTTTTGGGTGAAGGGTTAGGCTTGGGTTAAAGGTATGTGGTTGGGTTAGTGGTTAGTAAAAGGGCGAAAGGCGTAAAAAGCGTCGGTTTTCGTAGGACTTTTTATTTTTCAAAATTTTATTTTGATGAAGCCATTATTCAAACAAAGTTATTTTTGATAAACTTGTTTGTTTATTTCTCTTGTGCTTCATCATCATTTTTTTTGAAAGTCATGAGAAAAACCGAGCTTGTTACTAAAACAAAGGGTTAAATATAAAAAGGGTTTTGGTGGGTGAAAGGGTGTTTGTTTTGGGTTATGAAATGAAAAGGTTTAGGCTCAAAGGGGTTAACTAGGGGGATTTTGGGTAGGTGGTAAAAAGAAAAAAGAAAAATAATGGTGTTGAAATAAAAAGGGTTAGTTCTAATACCTCCGTCATTTACTTACTCTGGTTTAAGTTGGTAAGGAGCGGGAATGTATCGTCGTGGCAAGTTCTAGAGTCGTAAGAACCAAGCGGCTATTCACACAAGAAATGATATGTATTTGTCTGCTCAATAAAGGCTCAAAACTCACTTTTTGTGGGAATGGGTTTTTTTATGTGATCAAGTATATATAATCAAATTTTAACTAAACTTGTCATGCCTTTTCATAATTTCCTTATGTTGGTTCTTTTTATCATGACGCTATTGGTTGTAAATTTGTAAAAATATAACCTTTTTAGAATTTGAAATTCCCAAGTTAAACCTAGACAAGTAAAAAAAATGAATTTTTTTTTGAATTTTTTTTGGGGTAATTAGCGGTTTCAATAGAGTTTTGTGTAAGGCTTGTTATTAGGACTTGCAAGATTCAAGGTTTTAGCATCCCCCCCCCCCCACACTTAAATTACACATTGTCCTCAATGTGTCCCAAAAATAAGTTTTTAGGTTGATCGAATGTGTAAAAAGGTGTGAAAAAGCAAAAGTTTGTGTTACTGGGCGTCTGGACACGGCCCCGTGTCGGATGGACACGATCCCGTGGTCAGAGTGCTAGTAACAATTACTTACAGAAGGTGGACACGGGGGCGTGTTGGCTGGACACGACCCCGTGTCTGGCAAAAGTCTACAGAATTAAACAAACAGCAGGTCTGGGGAAGTGGGCACGGGGGCGTGTCGGCTGGACACGACCCCGTGTAGACAATCTGCAAAGGTGAAAAACAGGTTTCGGGCTTCGGTTTTCATGTCCTGGCTTTAGTAGTACTAATATTTAGCACTCTAAGCCTCGTATGTACCTGTTTTATCAATAAACACTACACCAAACCATAGCAAACATCCTAAATTACCATAGTTCAACATCCACATCACAAAGTTAAAAAGAAAAACAAAAGCAGAAAGTAAAAAGAGTTAAAAGGAAAGTAAATTGTTCAACACACGACACGCAGGCCGGAAATTGTTCAAAAGAAAAGAGCGTTAACTTGTGGGATCACCAACCAGCTGCTCCTAACTCCGCTTATCCCGCCTAGTCCATGTCCTCGTCCTCATCATCATCTCCTCCTCCGTGCCCCGCCATGTACTCCCGGATGTTCCCAATGTCATCCTGAATGTCGGATATGTTTCTCTCAATTGCTCCGACCAGGGTGTACGTGTTGCTCGCCATGTTATAGGTGTTCCTGGTGCACATGAGGTTTTCCTGCAATAATTCATGCAAACTTTGGACGTTAGGAAAATTGCCTCCTTGTGAGGAGGATTGGCCCGGATCACCATGGGGCTGGTACTGGTACTGAGGAGGTTGTTGAAACTGTGGAGCGTGAAGGACGAGTGCCTCTTGCGGGTTCCATGCATGCCCTTGGACTCTTTGGAAGCTAACCGACCCGTCTTCGGCTTCATAGATCAAGTTCATGGAGCGGCAAATGTGTATGTCCACTCTTCCCGACCATGGGCTCTTTTGGAAAGACCTAGGCATGTTCACGAAGTGCTTGAAGAGATGGTAAATCCACCCCCCGAAGAAGATAAGGGTTGGTGGAGTAGCAAGCCGGTTCCAATGCATGTTGCGGAGCAGGAGGTATGGAACATCGAGGTTTCTGCGGTTGTGAATGCAATTAAGGACCACCAGATCTCTCAACCCAACGACGCCACTGCTATTGTGCCTTTGGCTAAGAGAGTAAGTGAGGACCCTATGGATGTAGCGGTAAAGAGGGTCCCTCAACTTAGTGCTACTTGGGTTGTATATTCCATCTCCTATTTGAGCCCAAGTGGCTTGGTGTTCGTTTTCTGACAGTTCACGTAACCCTTCGGTGTTTTCTTCATTACCCGCATCTTCCTCCGCATACAACCCAACTATCGACCCAAACTGCGCCATTGAAATCGAGTATTTGGTCCCCCCACATCGGAATTCTACCCCTTCATTATCGAATGGGTCGCACCTTGAATTGAACACGAATGTGCTATAGAATTCTAGATTATATTCGTGGACCGAGCGAAGGCGAGTAGTGAGGGAGACTCTCAGCGGGCCGGTAACGAGGTTGTTAAACCGGTCAAGTTGGTTCACCATTGCTAAAAGATCCATGAACACTTGCCTTGGGTATTCTTCTGGTCTGGTTCGAAGCACATCGTATCTTGCTTTAGCATCGAGCTCATTTGCATTGAACCTTGTGAATTTCTTCGACATCTGAAAGGATACACCAAAAGTTAGCACGAAACAGTGAATTTTTCGAAGAAAACTGAAAGCAGTTAGCTGGACACGACCCCGTGTTCAGCGGACACGACCCCGTGTCCAGGCATCTGTTACTCAAAAACTTCATTTTTCGACCCGGTCCCGAAAACTTGAAAAATTTTGGTACAGTAGGTGCGGTTTCCCCCAAAAATGAAACCCCAAGTGCCGTTTTTCCCAAAACAAACCGTTTACCCCTTCGATTTTATCTTTTTCGGTTCAAAAACAAGGGTTTGAGGTTTTTGTGAGAAATCGGGCAAATCTATAAACAATACAAGTGGATTTACTTCCTATAACACTAATCTAAACAAATGCTAACAGATTTATGCAAAAATTTGTGGTTCGATCCGGATGAAGTTCAAGAACCCTAGATTTTTCCCCAAAATTTTGATGTTTTAACTACATGCAAATGCTTAATCTAACTACTAATGATGATAGAATTATACCTTGATGTTGTTAGAAGTAGAGGAGACGTCAGAATTCTGCGGAAAAATCGCCTGAACCAGAGCGTTTTCGAGGAAACGCGGCGTGTGGAAATGAAGAAACTGTTTTGAAAAAGGGTTTTATCCTGACAGTTGCGCGGACACGGCCTCGTGCCGAGCAAAAGTTAAGATTTTTTTTAACGTGCTCGTGTGAGTGCCCTTGTTTCCCAAAAACTTGGTTAGAAGACTTACCGATTTAGATGTCACCCATTCGTTCGTAACTTACCAGGTATGATGTTGATGCTTTTATTCTTCGACCGTTTGAAGCGAGATTTCTTCATCTTCATCCTCAATGAATCCTTGATAGAGTTTCAGCCGTTGGCCATTGACTTTGAATGGAAGGCCATTCCGAGATTTAATTTCTACTGCACCGTGTGGGAAAATATGGGTGATGGAAAAGGTCGTGACCACCTAGACTTTAATTTACCAGGAAATAATCGAAGTCATGAATTAAACAATAGGACTTGATCTCCTACTCGAAATTCATTAGGTTTAATGTGTTTGTCGTGAAAGTTTTTCATTCTTTCCTTATAAATTTCAGAGTTCCTTAATTCGTCTAATTCATTTAATTGACAAAATCGATTTCTACCAGCAAATTCTAAATCTAAGTTTACATTTTTAATTCCCAGTAGGCCTTGTGAGCTATTTCTACTGGCAAATGACAACTTTTTCCATAGACGAACTTATATGGGGTTGTACCTATTGTTGTTTTATAAGGAGTTCGAAAAGCCCATAAAGCATCATCTAATTTATCGGCCCATTCCTTTTTATTTAACCCTACGGTTTTTTCAAGTATTCGTTTTAAACCTCTATTAGTCACTTCGGCTGGTCCGTTTGTTTGAGGGTGATATGCTGTTGAGACCCTGTGATAGACCCCATATCTTGTTAGGATTTTTTCAAGTTGATGGTTACAAAAATGGGTACCTCTATCACTTATTAATGCTTTAGGTGTTCCAAAACGAGAGAATAATTTTTTCAGAAATCTTACCACGACTCTTCCATCGTTTGTTGGGAGTGCCTCGGCCTCGGCCCATTTGGACAAGTAATCTACTGCCACAAGTATATATTTGTTTCCTTTTGACGGTGGGAAAGGTCCCATAAAGTCGAGTCCCCACACATCAAAAATTTCACAAACAAGAATGCCATTTTGGGGCATTTCGTTTTTGGAAGAAATATTACCTGTTCTTTGGCAAGCATCACATGTCTTGACAAGACTTTGCGCGTCTTTGTAAATGGTTGGCCAATAAAATCCTGAATCAAATACCTTTCGTGCGGTACTAGTGGCACCATGATGTCCTCCGTATGGACCTTCATGACAATGGCGGAGAATTCTTCGTGCTTCGCGACCATGTACGCATCGTCTGATGAGTTGGTCGGCACACATTTTGAAAAGATAAGGATCTTCCCAAAAATAGTGTTTTACATCAGCAAAGAATTTCTTTCTTTGATGATGTGGCCAACCTTTTGCGACTATACCGCTAGCTAGGTAGTTAGCATAGTCGGCGTACCATGGTTCTTCTTTGTATTCCACCATTTCTAGGGACTTTGTTGGAAATTTTTCGTTGATTTACTCGTCCCTGGTTGCCTCCAAAGCTGGGTCTTCTAAGCATGAAAGATGATCCGCTGCGGTGTTTTCAGCTCCTCTTTTGTCTTTGATTTCAATATCAAATTCTTGGAGGAGTAAAATCCACCGAATCAAACGTGGTTTTGCGTCCTGCTTCTTGAAGAGATATCGAATGGCTGCATGATCTGTATAGACTATTGTTTTAGAAAGAACAAGATAAGAACGGAATTTATCAAAAGCAAATACCACAGCTAGTAACTCTTTTTCAGTTGTTGTTTAATTTTCTTGTGCATCGTTAAGTGTTTTACTAGCATAATAAATTGGGTGAAAATGCTTTTCTTTTCTTTGTCCCAAGACTGCTCCAACTGCAAAGTCACTTGCATCACACATGATTTCGAAAGGAAATTTCCAATCAGGCGCTATCATGATAGGTTCATTGACTAGCATTTCCTTTAGGGTTAGAAATGCTTGATTGCAATCCTTGTCAAAGATAAAAGGGGCATCTTTTTCAAGTAATTTTGTTAGAGGCCTTGAAATTTTAGAAAAGTCTTTGATAAACCACCTATAAAATCCGGCATGCCCTAGGAAACTTCTTATAGCTCTAACGAGGGATGGTGGTGGTAATCGAGAAATAGTGTATATTTTGGCTCGATCAACCTCCATTACTTCGCTTGAGATTTTATGACCGAGTACTATTCCCCCTGTTACCCTGAAATGACATTTTTCCCAGTTAAGGGCGAGGTTAGTTTCCTCACATCGGGATAGCATTCGTTCAAGGTTATCGAGGCATTGGTCGTATGAATCCCCAGAGATAGAAAAGTCGTCCATGAAGACTTCCATTGTCTTTTCTATCATGTCATGGAAGATTGCTACCATGCAACGTTGGAAGGTTGCGGGGGCATTACATAGACCAAATGGCATGCGTCGATAAGCAAAAGTTCCATAGGGACATGTGAAGGTTGTCTTTTCTTGGTCTTCGGGTGCTATCGGGATTTGAAACAGTAAAATTTATGACCGGATAATCTTTCTAACATTTGATCAATGAAGGGCAAGGGAAAGTGATCTTTCCTTTTTGCTTTCTTTAACCGTCTATAATCTATACATACCCTCCATCCTGTGACGCTTCTCGTTGGTATTAATTCATTCTTTTCGTTAGTTATTACCGTCATACCTCCTTTCTTTGGAACTACTTGGATGGGACTTAACCAAGGACTATTGGAGATAGGATAAATAAGTTCGGCGTCAAGTAATTTGATGACTTCGTTTTTAACCACTTCTTGAACATTTGGATTTACTCGACGTTGTGGTTGTATTACCGATTTGTAGTCATCGTTCATTAAAATTTTGTGCGTGCACATGGAAGGACTTATTCCTTTAATGTCTACAAGCTTCCAAGCAATCGCATTTTTGTGTTTTTTCAAAAGTTTAATTAATTTTTCTTTTTCTAAACTACCTAATTTAGATGAAATAATTACAGGTGATTTACCATCTTTGTCTAGAAAAGCATATTCCAAACCTTTTGGAAGTTCTTTGAGCTCAAGAGGTGGGTCTTTAGGAGACTCCTTATTTGGTTGCTCATTTTGATCAAGAACTTTGAAAGTTTGTTCTATGGCGACCTCTTCTTTAACAAAGTGGTCAATCTATTCACTTGTATCGGGTGGTTCATCTTCATCTTCAATTAGGGGGTCATTATTGCCGAATGGATATTTCATTGATCGCTCAAGATCGACACACTTTTTAAATGCCCCTAATTGAATAGATAGATTGTTGTACTTCCGGTTTTTCAAAGCTTCGTGAGTTTTTACAAAAGGTCGTCCCAACACTAGAGGAGCGTCATCGAGGATGACAAAGTCGGTTGGGATTACCATTTGATTCGTTTGAACCAAGACATCCTCAACTACACATATTGATTTTATTACTTTCCGATTGGATAGAAAAATGGGTATTTGAAGTGGAGAAAAATCACTAATACTTAATTTTTCGAAAATGTAGTTGGGCATTATGTTAACACAAAGATCTTTATCGATTGTGACATTACTAATAAATGAATTTTGAAAAAAACATGGAACCGGTGTAATGTTGATTTCAAATGGGTCTTTTTTTATTAGCGAGGTTTGATCGTTAGTTAACTTAATACTTACCTTTTCGTCAATTTTAGTGTTAGTGTTTATCTCTTTAAAAAACTTAACATGAGTGGGCACTAAACAATGATTTTCAAAAGAAGGTGACAAAAGATTAATTTCTTCAAAATTAGACTATTCTTGAATTTTCACGTTAACGGACTCACCTTTTTCGTTGTTTAACTCATGTGTCGGTTTTTCACTTATTTGTTCTTCCATTTTAACCTCTTTAACTATCTCTTCTTTATTACAAGTTAATTCTTCTTTTGCGCGGGACTCCTCTTCCCTTGCGCGAGATTCTTTTATGTAGCTTTCGATAGTTTTAAGGTGTTCTAATATCCTATCGCTCACTTCGGCGATAGAGTAAGGATCGGGATTTTCAAAGCTTGAATCCGGTTGTTCGATCCTTTGTTCCTCATAATACTCATAGGAAGTAGATGGTTCACACCATTGTTCTTCATTGTAAGTATATGATGGATAAGGGTCGTAATTTTGTTCTTCATAATACTCATATGATGTGGGTTGTTCACGCCATGGTTCCTCATAGTAAGCATATGAAGGTGGTGGCTCATATCTTGGTTCCTCAAAGTATGAGTATGAAGGCTCATACATTGGTTCATCAAAATATGAGTATGAGGGAGAATGTTCATACCTTTGGTCTTCATAGGATGTGTATGAAGTTGATGGCTCGTACCTAGGCTCCTCATAGTAGGTGTATGAAGTGGATGGTTGAAATAAGTTACAATATTGTACCGAGTGAGTGTTACCGCAATTGGTGCAATAATTTTCCCTATAATCATCCTCCTCATAGGTGTAGTTGTAACCTCCTGAGTATTGATCCATAAGGATCACTCAGCAGACCACAATAGAGTCTCAAGACCAGAAAACAAAAATGAAAACGGAAACAGAGGCTGGACACGGCCCCGTGTACAGAATCCGTATCTGGGCGTTTTAATTAAAGTTACTGATTTCGTTGAGCACGGGGGCGTGTTCAGTGAGCATGGCCCCGTGTTCAGGCTCTGTATCTGGGTGTTTTATGAAAAATGTGCAGCACGGCCCCGTGTTCAGTGAGCACGACCCGTGTTCAGGTTACTGTAAATGCAAAACTAAACTAAAATGCAGAAAAATGTGCGCGCTTTTTGAAAAAGTTATGAAAAACTGATTAGGCCGTCGATTTTAAGCTTTCTTAAAATCCTTGTGTCCCCGGCAACGGCGCCAAAAACTTGATGCGTGTGGTGTGTTATACGTTTTAATGTATATTTTAAGCCTGACGTGACCGTGTCGTCCCGATCAGTCAAAAACCCAATTAAACCTAGGTAGCTAGGGTAAGTCGTGTATCGTATCCACGAAGAGCATGTGGTCAGTATCGCACATCCCGTTCGATTAGTTAGACTATTTACAAATAATGTACAAGATGATTATGAAGATTGCTATTTTTATTTATTTGTTTGGTTTTTAAAATAAATCGGAGTGAACCGACAATGGGTATTATCTAAAACACTTGTGATTAACTAAAATTGCAACTAAATTACTAAATGATTAAAACAAGAAATTAGAGACAAGTTCCACACCCGGTTCGATTACTGCAAGACCTAGGGTTCCTACATGTTTTAACTTGATTCAATTGCATATAGTGATTAACGGATTACTATCACGAAGCTTAGGTGCCAATTGCTATCGACGTCATAGAAAACGGACCGTAATGCACTTCGTTACCTCGGACATGTAAATCCTAACCTACGATAAGGCATAAGTGCACATAACCATTTCGCAAAGTCAAATTTTATCATCACTCGTTAATTTACGAATTCGAAACAAATGCAAGACAATTATCGACGGTTTCAAATACTAAACAATTTGTCACAAAATCAAATCAAAATACAAATGCATAAACCCTAGAATTCTTACAATAATCTACACCGGGGTGAAACCGAAGAGGCTAGCCGTTCATCGCGTTCAAAGTCGTCAACACCAAAATCCTCTTTTCTCTCTCTTGGTCTGCGTGCAAAGCTGCCGAAAACGTAACTCCTTGTGCGACTCCCACTAAAAAATAATGATTCCTTTAAATATTGATGATGTGTTTAATGGCCCAATATTCGATGATAAAGAAAGTGTATTGTGGCTGCCAATACTCTTCGTAATGTATGTACTGTTGGGCCGATTTGGGAGCCCAAAAAGTGTTGTAACTTGCTGCCCATTATCGACAATAAAGATGTGATATTAATGCTCCCCCAAAAAATCTTTAGTGGCTGCCAATTCACGTGATGTATGATGATTTTTGAGAGCCCAATATAATAATTGTTGCTGCCAAAACTTCGTAATAATCAAGTCCCCACAATTCGATGATGATGTTGACCATTCTCTTTTTATTCAACTATATGCATGAAATTGGCTGCCAAAAAGTGTGTTCAATATGTGCATCCAAAGTGATGTTGACCAAAAATCCTTTCTTCAATTGTAATTGGCGGCTGCCCATGTATATGTTAGGATTTTAAACCCTTTTCAATTCTTGATAACCACCTCCATGCAAAGTCCACTATTAATGATGATAATGTTTCCTTTTTATAATTAAGGTTAAACCCTTTTAACTCTTTTTCCAAACGAGCACATGTACTGCTTTTTCTTTAAACACTCTAACGTCATTGAATTACGCATTTTACCTGCAAAGAATACAAACACTCGCAGTAACATATTCCAAGCATAAAATCACATAAAACGGATTAAATCGCGTAAGATAAACACTTTAGCACCCATGTTTCACACTCTCCATCACATCCCCACACTTGTCATTTGCTTGCCCTCAAGCAAATCTGTTTTTCACTTTCACGTGGGTCGATCGAAAAACACACTCCCCATTCCCGAGACTAAGGTTAAGGTCTATTATCATGCCCGGTTCATACCTTTTACAATTTTCGACCTATTTAGCAATAAATGATTAATCATGTAAAAATGGTTATCCAAAATTAACCCGCCATTGAAACTAATAATTCATGCACATCCCTCACAATGTTCTCTCCACTCGGTTTAAAATTTGGCTAATTAGATAATGAATTAGCACTTTCTAAGTAATCACTCAAAACCGATTAGAACACGTACCCGCATAGGCTTGCAACTCAATCATTCTCCACCACCGAACACGAATACCAAGCACAAGTCAAAATGTCCTTGAAAGGGTTGTAATGGGGCTAGGCTAAGGGTAGGGAATATGATATTTAAAGTGGCTAAGGTGATGAAAACTCGATTTTTTATTACAAAATAACTATGCTAAACACAACTATCTACAAACATCGACTAGAAGGCAACAACCTTTTATTCAATCAAACTATAAACACATATTTTTGTGCTTTTCTCAACATTTTTTTTTCACAATTTTTCTGCTTTTTTTTTTTTGCAAATATAATCGACAACTATACAAACATATACTCCTATGATCGAATTTTCATCACACGGGTTTAAAAGAAAAGGCTTAAGGTTATGGGCTAAATGGGTGGTCAAACGAAAGGATTAGGCTCAAAATTGGCTACTAAGGGATAAATTTTTGGGTAAGGATATATAAATGGTGTAAAAAGAAAAAGGTTTACCTAATGCCTTAATCATTCACGTGCTTGTATTCGGTCTATGGTCTCAAACGTATCAAAAGTTGCAAGTTCTACAATACATGACAAATGGTCCACTCAAACAAAGAAACATAAATATGTAATTCTATGATGTAAAAGTGGCTCAAAACCTCACATATATAAAGGGTATGGTATGTGACATGCATAATACGCTAGTTTCTTAGGCGGATTATTCCCAAATAACCACCCGCTAAATACCCGTCATGCTATTAATTTGAACTTGACCATGACAAAAGACCAAATGGGTTGTGCCATCCCTCGTAGACTTAGTTACTTGTGCTTTTTAGATTGCTTCAAACAAATACATTTTTGAAAATTTTTTGAAAAATTTCCCCCATCCCCACACTTGAGGTAAACATTGTCCTCAATGTGAAGTGTTTAAATGAACGGGTCAAAAATCAAAAACTTTAACTAACTCCCCCATCCCTACACTTGAGGCAAACATTGTCCTCAATGTGTAAGAACTAGAGTTTTAAAACGCACGAGGGATGTGACACGGCTAATCCTCCCAAAATTTCACCCCGGAAAATAAAATACAATTTACAATCCACTTATTTGCTAACTAAAAATCAAAAGTAAAAAGAAACGTATGCACCTGATTTTTTGAGCTCATTCCTCGTGTGCTCTTCTTCTCTTCAAGAAAGCGGTCGTCCCACGAACATAATGTACCTACAAATCTTAACCATTGTGTAGAAGCATGCTTCTCACAACCATTAAAATTTATTAGCTACCTAGTTCTACCACTTTTATGAAAATATTACCAAGTCATACATTAATTTACTTTGATTTATGTGGAAAAATAATTTACAACAATAACAAACCTAACTCACTTTCGTAGGAATCACGGTTGCATTTAGCTTATGCAACAAGCCCTTTTAAACCTCTCGATAGCTCGGGAGGACGAGAGGTCTCGTGAGGGTTATATAGGGAACACACCCACAAAGTTCATTTAACTAAGAAAAGAAAAAAAAAACAAAAATAAAACGAATAATAGTACAAACTCTACAACAATTATACCTGATTTGCCTCTCATGGTGGTCGAAGTGCACATTTTCCTACCGAGTTGCCTACATACGCTCGGTGTTTGGCATGCCGGATCCATTCTCTTTTTATTTTGCTCGGCATGCATATTGTACAACTTTGGGGTCGCTTCTTACTAAACTGGCCTATGTCTTGCAACGCCACCCTTCGAATCCTTATACCCGGACCCGCATCCCCAACTTTGTTGGTTGGAGTGATAAGTATGGGAGAAAGATGGATATGAACGTGGGCATCTTTTGGATCCGACTCGTCTCGCGGTGTGATGTCTTCCGCTCGGTTCAAACATTCATTTTCTTGCTCGGGAAGATCGATAACCTCTTCCACCACATCACCATCCACCACTGTACCACTAGCCAACACCTCTTGGTCTCGTCTAAGTTGAGCCAATTCTTCGGTGAGATGACCCACTTTCTTTGCCAAGTCTTCATGAGCTTTATCCCTTACTTCAAACTCTTTTCTCACTTCGGTTGTAAGGGTACTCATAGCATTCATGAGAGCATCAAATTTGGAACTTATTGAGTCTTGAGGTTCCTCGTATGCCGGTTGAGGGTATTCATTATAATAATCATCATACACCTCCCGGTAACTTGAGAAATGTGGCAATTCGGGTTCATAGTAGTACTCTTGATAATGTGGTGGTGGTTTGTAACCGGACTTTATTTTTCCTTTCCAAAACACTGGATCTTTCCAAAACACTGGACAATCTTCATGTATGTAAACTTTTCCACAACAAGGGCATGACTTTTCTTGCTCCGGTGGTGGAGGTGGTCTAGTGTATGGATAAGGTGAGGATGGACCATTGAAATCTTCATAATCCGCCCTCCTATAATCAAACAATCCGCTGAGGTAGTCTTCCCGTTCCTTGTTGGCTTGAACTTTTTCGTAGAAAACAGAGCAATCCTCTAAATAGTGCTCTCCGCTTCCGCAACACTCACACGGATCATCATCTACCCAATTCATATTGAAAGATGGTACCTGCAAAACATGTACCTGCACAGACAAGCTCGACCACCCAAAGTAAAATCACGAATATACAAGAAAGAAAGAAAAAACTAAACTAAAATCGAACAAGCAATGAAATACTAAGCGCACTAGCTCCCCGGCAGCGGCGCCATTTTGACGTGACCGTGTCGTCCCGATCAGTCAAAAACCCAATTAAACCTAGGTAGCTAGGGTAAGTCGGGTATCGTATCCACGAAGAGCATGTGGTCAGTATCGCACATCCCGTTCGATTAGTTAGACTATTTACAAATAATGTACAAGATGATTATGAAGATTGCTATTTTTATTTATTTGTTTGGTTTTTAAAATAAATCGGAGTGAACCGACAATGGGTATTATCTAAAACACTTGTGATTAACTAAAATTGCAACTAAATTACTAAATGATTAAAACAAGAAATTAGAGACAAGTTCCACACCCGGTTCGATTACTGCAAGACCTAGGGTTCCTACATGTTTTAACTTGATTCAATTGCATATAGTGATTAACGGATTACTATCACGAAGCTTAGGTGCCAATTGCTATCGACGTCATAGAAAACGGACCGTAATGCACTTCGTTACCTCGGACATGTAAATCCTAACCTACGATAAGGCATAAGTGCACATAACCATTTCGCAAAGTCAAATTTTATCATCACTCGACAATTTACGAATTCGAAACAAATGCAAGACAATTATCGACGGTTTCAAATACTAAACAATTTGTCACAAAATCAAATCAAAATACAAATGCATAAACCCTAGAATTCTTACAATAATCTACACCGGGGTGAAACCGAAGAGGCTAGCCGTTCATCGCGTTCAAAGTCGTCAACACCAAAATCCTCTTTCCTCTCTCTTGGTCTGCGTGCAAAGCTGCCGAAAACGTAACTCCTTGTGCGACTCCCACTAAAAAATAATGATTCCTTTAAATATTGATGATGTGTTTAATGGCCCAATATTCGATGATAAAGAAAGTGTATTGTGGCTGCCAATACTCTTCGTAATGTATGTACTGTTGGGCCGATTTGGGAGCCCAAAAAGTGTTGTAACTTGCTGCCCATTATCGACAATGAAGATGTGATATTAATGCTCCCCCAAAAAATCTTTAGTGGCTGCCAATTCACGTGATGTATGATGATTTTTGAGAGCCCAATATAATAATTGTTGCTGCCAAAACTTCGTAATAATCAAGTCCCCACAATTCGATGATGATGTTGACCATTCTCTTTTTATTCAACTATATGCATGAAATTGGCTGCCAAAAAGTGTGTTCAATATGTGCATCCAAAGTGATGTTGACCAAAAATCCTTTCTTCAATTGTAATTGGCGGCTGCCCATGTATATGTTAGGATTTTAAACCCTTTTCAATTCTTGATAACCACCTCCATGCAAAGTCCACTATTAATGATGATAATGTTTCCTTTTTATAATTAAGGTTAAACCCTTTTAACTCTTTTTCCAAACGAGCACATGTACTGCTTTTTCTTTAAACACTCTAACGTCATTGAATTACGCATTTTACCTGCAAAGAATACAAACACTCGCAGTAACATATTCCGAGCATAAAATCACATAAAACGGATTAAATCGCGTAAGATAAACACTTTAGCACCCATGTTTCACACTCTCCATCAAAGCCCTTTTTACACGTTATTCAAGTTTTAAATTTATAAAACACAATATTTTACTAACACCAAACACACATATGGGCAAGTGCACCCATCGTGAGCGTAGTATACTGTTGGCAAGACACCGAGGTCGTCCAAGGACACAAGAGCTTTTAGTATCGGTTTATCCTCAACGTCTAATCAAATCAAAAAGGTTAGAAAAATGTTTTTAAAGTAGAAAAATAAAAACTAACTAAAATGCTGAAAAATAAAATAAAAGTAAAAACAGATATACAAGATGAATCACTTGGATCCGACTCGTGTTTAGTGTAACCTTTGATTATTTCCGTACTTTTGCACTTTTTAAGAGATTATCTTAGTTATTGTAGTAGGCCCCTCTTTTGAAGGTGATGTTGCCCTCAACCCAGTAGTTTGAGTCAGCAAGGATACAATCCTAAAGGGTCGGATTATTGAAAGATAATTAATTAAGTTATTAATGCATATTATGGTAGACCCCTCTTTTGAAGGTGACGTTACCCTCGGCTAAGTAGTCTGAGTCAGCAGGGATACAATCCTAAGTAGCCGGAGTAAAGTATTAATAGTAGCTTACATATGAGGGAATCAAAGAGTTTGGACCCCCGCCATCCAATACCGGTGGGTATTGAAGGAGATCCTACTAAATTTGACCCAGGTCCTTGCAGGATCTATACACTGAACAAGGGAAGACTCTTACCAAACCGTTCCCTTAACCTCCGACCAGGTAGCCAACATATCTCCATATAGACCGTCGAGATATGAATGGTGAAAATATTTTATTTTATATAGACAGTAAAATAATGCCAAGACACCACGGACAAACGATAAGGAAGAATCACCTTCAACATAAGAAACTAGTTATTAAGTCATTAATACATAACCAAGTAAAAAGTGCGAAAAGATTAAAAATAAAAAGTATTACACTAGACACTTGTCTTCACCAAGTGATGTAAGAGACTTAGGTAAACATGGCCTTTGATTGTCAAGAACTCTTACAATCAATCTTGGATCCCGAGACGACTCACACACTCTATGATGGACAATGGATATTGGTGGTGGATGATGGTGTTGTGATGGTGGTGGGTGGATGAAGTGTGAGAGAGGTGGTGTGCCAAGGGATGGTTTGCAAATGAGCCAAGCACCCCTATTTATAGGCTGAACAGAGACTCGGGCACGGCCCCGTGTTCACATTCCTTCTCTTTCTTCATTAATTGCAGTTTGTCTGCATTAGTTGACCACGCCCCCGTGTCCGCTGGGCATTCCCCCGTGTGCAGAAGCGTATCTGTACTATCAAGATTTCCCTAGATTCTGCGAATCTTAGAGTTGACCACGGCCCCGTGTCCGCTGGGCACGACCCCGTGGTGGCTGATAGAAGCTTCTACAGCTTTGTCTTTTCTGCTGACACTTGGGCACGCCCCCGTGCTCAATGAGCACGGGGCGTGTTCAGCCTTCTGTTCTCTTGTTTTGCTTGGGAAGATTCTGTCGGGGAGGCTGGGCATGCCACGTTTGTTCCTTTTCTTGTATTTATGTTAGATTTAGCTGTCTTTTGCTTCTTTTGTTCGTTTGAGCTCATTTAATCCTGAAAATACCAAAAGAAGACAAAAACACACTTTTTCCAACATTAGTACTAAAAAGGGTTAGTTTTATGCCACAATTGATGTAATTTATATGTTGCATTTTGCACACATCAGTTAGATTGGGGCGAGGGATGAGGGTGGACTGGTGGGGCCGTGGAGATGGGTTGGGTTTGGGCGGATTGTTGAGGGGCTGTAGGTGGGGGTCTCGGGCGACGGGAATAGGTTATAGGGAATGGGGTGACCGAATGGTGGGAGGGGCTGATATTGGTAGTGGCGGGTGTGGGGAGTGGCAGTGATTGTGGTGGACGGGTGAAAGAAAACCCAGGGGGGGGGTAGTGTCATCGAGGAAGGTATAGGCATTAGGTGTGGTGGGAATGGTATATGGAAAAGTATGTTCTTCAAAGGTGACATGAAGGGAAATGTGAACCTTCCCAGTTGTCGGATCAAAATACCGATAACCACGAAAATCTGGTGGATATCCGAGAAAAATGCACCGGACTGACCGGCTGTGTAGTTTATGAGGCTGGGTGGCGGAATGATTTGGATAGCAAGCACACCCGAACACACGAAGGTGGTCGTATGTGGGGTGGCGAAGGTAGAGAGCAAAGGTGGGGGTGAAGAAATTAAGGCGTTTGGTAGGAAGGATGTTATGGAGGTAGGTGGCTGTATGAAGAGCCGCAACCTAAAAGGTGGGTGGAAGATGGGCATGGATAAGTAAGGCACGAATGATATCGTTTAAGCGAAGAATCATTCTTTCCGCACAACCATTTTGTGATGAAGTTTGCGGATAAGAAAAACGAAACAGGAGGCCCTGTTGGGTGGCGAAGGTTTTAAAAGCATTATTGTCGAATTCGCCACCCAAATCGCACTGAAAGGTTTTGATTTTGCGTTGAAATTGGGCAGTGATAAGGTTGTGAAATTTGACAAAAGTTGGGAAGGTTTCGGATTTATATTTAAGGGGGTATACCCAAATAAAGTGCGAGAAGTTATCAACCAGGACCATGTAATATTTGTAACCGGTTTTACTAGTTATTGGGGATGTCCACAAATCACAGTGTATTATATCAAAAGGTGAAAAAGAAACGAACTAGATTCATAAAAGGGAAGAAGTTTACTATTAGATAAAGGATAAGAATTGCAAAAAACTAGAAGTTTATTTATTACATAAAAAACCAGAATTACGCCTAAGAATATCTAAGACTTGAGATCCAGGATGTGAAAGTCGATCATGCCAGGGAAGAGATGTTGTTGAAAGGGGGCAGGCTTGAGGTGGTAGTGTTGGTGGTGTAATAGGATAGAGATCTCACGTGCTATTGTGGCGCGACAGGAGGCGGCCCGTCTTGAGGTCCTTCAAAGAAAAACCAAAAGGGTCAAATTCAATTGAAACATGATTATCACGTGTGAAACGTCGAACATATATTAAATTTTTAATAATATGAGGGCTAAACAGGATATTGGGTAGGATATAGGTGCGATTATGGATAGGGAGAAAACCAGTGCCCGAGCCCTCGATTGGTAGATCATTGCCATTACCTACCAAAATTTTTGTGGAAACAGGAAAAGAATCATGGTGAGTGATCATACCTTTGTTGTTGGAGACGGTCCGCTCAGCTCCTGTGTCAAAATAAGATGATGGGTCCGTGTAGGCAAGCTGGGACGTGTTGTAGGCTGCACTTAAGTCAGATGGGTTGAGAGCATCGAACCCATGCTGAATTGGGCCGAATGGGCCGTAGCCCATTGGGGACTGTGGCTGGCTGTACCCGGCGAAGTGGGCCGCAGGAGCCGACTGTGCCGCAGCAGTGTTGGGCCTCCATTGTGACTGTGTCGGGTATGGGCACGGTGGTGTTGTCCACCAGGCCCATTGCGGGTACGAGTTAGGTTGATAGGCCCAATGATTACTGTTTGGTCCGGGTGGTCGGTTTCCGCGGCCGCGGCCACCGCGTCCTTTGTAGGATTGAGAACGGCCACCTCGGCCTCGATACGATTGACTTCGATAGTGTTGTTGTGAAGATGTATCAGCTGGTTGAGGGGTCACCTTTGTGGAGGAGGTTGCGTTCGGAGCAGCAGGTGCGGCCAAGATGGAAGACGTCTTCTGAGTGCGGGCTTCCTGACGTATAACTTCATCATGAAGCATGGAGCGAGCCAAATCCCAATCAGCCTTTTGATTATTAATCAAGGCTGCTGTAGTGTCAAACTCGGATGATAAGCCACAGACCAGTTTAAGGAAGAGCCAGGACTCGGTAACTGGCTGATCAACGTCTTGTAGTTGATCAGCTAAGCTTTTTAACTGCTGACAGTAATCATCGACTGAATTGCACTGTTCGAGAGTGAGGTTAACAAACCGTGATTCAAGGGCAGCGGCCTTAGCTTGCCTGTTGCTGAGGAATATTTTTTCTAACTTCAACCAGGTGGTGCGAGCCGTAGCATCGGTGTCAAGAACACGGGTGAGGAGGTCGTCCGAGATTGTGCTGTAAATCCATTGACAAACCAACGCCTCCAATTCTTTCCAAGACGGATATTGCGGATCAGCAGAGTCTAGGGTTGGAGTGTCATCGATGTGGTCAAGAACCTTATATGCCATGGTGTGAAGTTTTAAAAGTTTCACCCACGACGTATAGGTGGCCTTGGTTCCATCAAGAATACGATTTTTTGTTTGGATGTTGGTAACCGAGTACGCAAGGTGGAGGGTTTTGATTTCAGAACTGTGCGATGGGGTCTGATCATCGGAAGTTTTGGTTTCTGAGGTGCTGTTCGTCATGGTGAACTGGGCAGACGAAGATGAAGAGGGAGGGCGATCGAAGGGAAAAGAAGGAAAGGAAAAAGGTAATGAGAACCTGGCTCTGATACCATAAAAGCTCGAACACAGTTCTGTGAATTTTTATTTATTGCAAACAATAATACAATGTGTCCTTTATATAGGGATCAAATACAAAGAAACCCTAATCGCTATTTTAGGAGATGATAAACATTCTAATTACAAGATAACTACAAATCTAATTAAATAAATAAATATATATAATATTATCGGCTAAGAACAAAAACTACTCCATTATGATGAAAACAGATAACATGCATTGAAAACACACCTATATCTGGTATGTCTCGTACATAAGGGTGTAAATGAGCCAAGCGGCTCGCGAGCTACTCAAGATGGGCTCAAGAAAAAGCTTGAAACGAGTCGAGCCTTATCGAGCCCGAGCCGAGCCTTATCGAGCCCGAGCCGAGATTGAGCCTAAAATAAAGCTTGTTTATTTATCGAGCCCGAGCTCAAGCCTAGCATGTGAAGCTTGTCAGCTTAGTGTAATATTAGTTTTTGTTAATATTTAATAACATTTACCCCTTCTTTAAAGAATTCTAGTAAATGAGCCGAGCCTGAACCTAAAAATAAGCTTGTTTAATAAATGAGCCCAAGCTTGACTTATCAAGCTTGCGGGTCTAAACGAGTCTATTATTTATATTATTTTTTAATATATTACTAATATATAATAAACAAGCCGAGCTCGAGCTTGAGAAACTACCAACGAACCAAGCTCGAGCTTTGAAAACAAAGCTCGAACTGAGCCGAGCTCGGCTCGTTTGCACCCCTAGTCGTACATATGTATAAATATGAATCATACGATAACAAACATGAGACCCATATATGCATAGCACGCCACATACACGCATACATGTACATCCATACATAGATGCCATAGTTGTTAATGGCGAATAGCGACAAATAGCGATAAGGTACCTATACGCTACTTAGCGAATACCGATAAATAGTGGGCGGCTATTTTATAAATAGTGATACACTTGAATTTTTTTTAAAATTTATATGTATATTATATCAAAATATCATGGTAGGCTGGTATATATGCTATTTTACATATATGTTTAACAAAAACCTAAAATCCAGCTAATTTATAGCTATATTTAATTGCTATTTGTATTAAAAAAAATTGTCGCTATTATCGCTATTTATCGCTACAACCCTAATACCGAGCCTAGATCTATACGCTACGTAGCGCGCTACGCTCGCTGTTAACAACTATGATAGAATGATAGATACAATTTAATTATATGCCAGAGGGCAGTTCCAACTTCAAACTGCTAGGGTTTACAAAATGTGGGACTGCAAATACATAAAGATCACACAAATGTGTAATTAACTCACACACACATAAAAAGCCATGAACTAACAAACACGGCGCACACACACATATAGCGATATAAACACATACTTCATAATTTTATGTCACAGACAAATTGTTTCTTACTTAATTCAAAGAAAACACATGGAAAGCATACCTCCCATTATAAATCTTAATAAAGTTCAGAGCTCCATCATCAGTGCCAGTATAGTAGCTGCCTTTGACCAGACCAGATGCAATGTTGACCTTATCAGCAAGTACCTAGTAGCATCAAATGTATAGCTTTTAACACATGAAGTATCCATTATTTTTCTCACTGCACATCATATACATAGCTAAATATGTACAAAAAGGAACCAAGTTAATGGCTGCAATAGAAAAGAGCGTTTATTTCTATCAGCTACATATAACCAAAAAGTAATTCAATAGGAGAAGAGGAAAAAGATGAGAAAAGGGATAGCATATAACTCAGATGACAGGACCAAATACCCCTTACCTTGATACTAGACTCATATGCTAACACGCAACTAAATAAATTAATACACATCCTTTCAGATGAATGTATGACTAGCATGCTCCTGAACTCCGATAATAAAAGAAAAGGGAACAGATTAATGTTTGCACTAGATAAGATAGTTTATTTCTAACTAAGTAAAATGCCATTTTCGTCCCTGAGGTTTTGTCGGTTTTGCGACTTTCGTCTAAATGTTTGTTATTCCGCATTTGGATCCAAAAGGTTTGAAATCTTGCCATTTTCATCCAGCCCGTTAAATACATCCATTTTTCTCCGTTAAATCAGGGGTATTTCCGTCTTTTTTGTTAACTTAAAGGGTAAGTCGGTCTAATGGATTCGGCCAGGGGTATTTTAATTTTTAAATGCTTGTACATAAAGTGAAAAAGACCGAATTGCTCTTTAAGTTAACAAAAAAAGACGAAAATACCCTTGACTTAACGGAGAAAAATGGATGGAGTTAACGAGCTGGATGAAAATGGCAAGATTTCAAACCTTTTGGATCTAGATACGGAAGAATTAATTGTCAAAATTGTCCCTGAGGTTTGGGCACGTTTGCCATTTTCGTCCAAAATGACACTTTTGTACCAAATTGCCCCCAACGTTTGTAACTTTTTGTCATTTTCATTCAAACTACTAACTTAGTTTATTTTTTTCTGTTAAGTTGAGGATATTTGGATGAAACTGAAAAATATAAAACCACATGGACGATTTTGACAATTTACTCAAACCCTTTTTAATTTCTTTTATTTAATTATTTTTGTTACATATATAATAAAAAAGAATATACATGGAGTTTCTAGAAAAAAATTAATAGTTTTGTCACATAATTTTTATAAATTTTCATCCAAATCACTAACTCAGTTTATTTTTTCTGTTAAGGTGAAAGATGTTTTAAATTTTATAAATTAAGACAGAAATTAATTTACAGCTTCTTTATTTAAATAAGTTTTATAAAGAGAAAACGTCATTGGTGTGCAACACATAACAATCGATTACAACTTTTAGTATTTATCAGTTGTAGATATAGAAAAAATTGTAAAACGTTACATATTTTTTAAATGTGTTTAGCACCTAGCAAATATGTTGGTAGAAATAAAATATTAATTTATTTAAGAGTAAATTACAAGTTTTGTCCTTTATGTATGTCCCAAATTGCAGGCGCTGTCCTTTGTCTTTAAAATTGATGAGTTTTGTCCTTAATGTTTGCAAATCTTGCACGTTATGTCCTTTAGGCCAAACCCAGTTAGATTTTTTGGTTATGAGTAAATTACAAAGTTCGTCCTTTATGTATGTCATATATTACAAAGTATGTCCTTTATCTTTAATAAGCTCAGAAAACATAATCAATGTTTGTAAACCCTTACAAGTTATGTCCTTTAGTCATAACACAATTAGTTTTCATGGTTAAAGTTGACTAAGTCAACCCCACATAAGGGTATTTTAGTCATTTTATCCTAAATATTATAATAAATAATCATAAAACCAATAAATAAAACAATTTTAGAATTATATATATAAATATATACATACAGACTTTATTAACCTTCCCCTTCTCTCTCTCACCTACCACCACCACAACTCACCTGCCACCACCATCACCACCACCACCACCGATCTGCCACCACCACCACTTTCACTCTCTTACTCTACCTGCTCTCTCTCAATCTCTCTCTACAATCTCCTCTTTCTCTCTCTCTCTCTCTAAACTTCCGTCGTAAGGATTTTGGAGAATCAAAGTAGTCCATCACCGTCGGTACCGAAACGGCGTTTGTTTCCTCACTCGGTCTCAACTCTCTCTGTATATAAAAGTACCCTACCACCACCACCACCCACCCATCAAAACTTCCACAATCCACAGTGTCACCCTCGCATCCTCATCATTCACCTCTCCAGATCTAGGGTTTCTTCAACCTCCAAATCCCCCAATTCTCACATAAACGCATCAACCGAATCAGATTAGCACTTTTCGGATCATGTGAGACAGATTGATGACGATAAAGAACGGCAGTGAGAATGAAGGTGATCGAAGGTAGTGGTCAGAGGTGTTGGTGTAGAAAGGTGGATGAGGTGATGACCGAAGACTTGCAGGTGATGGTGGTGGTGTTTGAATGAAGTGGTGGCTGAGGCGGTAGTTACGATGATGGTCAGAGGAGTTTTGAGTGTTGACAGTGAGTTGTACGGTGGTCGGTGTTTACTGGTTGTAGATTGGATTGAAGAAAGTGAAGGCTGCAGTTAGGTTCTTGAAGGATATGGAGATGAAAGGGTTCCTTTCAGCTGCGAAGACTTATAATGTTTTGATATTTTGGGTTCTGTGAGTTAGGTTTGTTAATTTGGCTATTGGTATGTTTGATGAGATGAAAACAGTTGGGATCGATTGTCTGTTAGATAAATCTTTTTGTTTCTACCCTTTATTTTGTAAATAGATTTGGGGAGATGAGGGTTTTACAATCAATTCGATCGATCTGTTAAGTTGTTTACTATACGAGGAGTGGAAATCAGTGCAATCGTCCACTGGTTTGGAGCAGAGTAAACTTGCAGGTGAAGTGGTGGTGGTGGCAGATCGGTGGCGGTGGTGGTGGCGGTGGCAGGTGGGTTGTGGTTGTGGGGGTAGGATAATTTATTATAATATTTAGGATAAAATGACTAAAATACCCTTATGTGGGGTTGACTTAGTCAACTTTAACCATGAAAACTAATTGTGTTATGACTAAAGGACATAACTTGTAAGGGTTTACAAACATTGAGTATGTTTTCTGAGCTTATTAAAGATAAAGGACATACTTTGTAATAAGTAGCATACATAAAGGACGAACTTTGTAATTTACTCTTTGGTTAAATGAAGGCATGTGCAGGGCACATGAGGGCACTTTTGTCATTTTGCCTCCCTAGGGGTTATTTTGTAAATAACTTATAACAAGGGTGCATTGTGTAAAAATAAAAAAAATAAAGATATAAAAAAAAAAAATTGTTCATGCTCTCTCTTTCTCTAACTCCCTCTCTCATCTCTTTACAAAATGTTCTCTGCCCTCTCTCTAGAATTACCCAAACAAGATCAAATTCAAATTACCCAAACGAATATCGATCCTGATAAGAGACAAAATATCAAACCCTGATCTGTTCTAAGCCCTAATTACCCACACAAGATCAAATTGCAGCAAGTGGTCCAGTTGAGGTGGAGTGGTTGATTATGGTGGGTTAGAAGCGGCGGTGGGTGAAGGGGTGGGTGGTTGATTGTGGTGGGTTAGAAGCGGTAGATTGTGGTGGGTTAGAAGCGACGGTGGGTGAAGGGGTGGGTGCGGCTGGCGGTGGTCTAGTTGAGGTGGAGTTGGGCCATTGCAAGCGGTGGTGGCCGGAGACTGCTTCACCGGAATTCTCTGTGTGTTATGTTCGGACCTCACCAGAAAATACATGATTCGCCGGAATTTTCTACGTGTTAGCCGGGGTTGAATTTCGCCAGAGTTCACCTTCCTCATCGATACTCGGATACTCAGAACTGGTAAGATCTTAGTTTTGAATCCGAGAACAATCCTCCTTTATTTTAGTTTCTGTGATGGTGGATGGGGGTGGTGGGTTTAACAGTGGTGGTTGTTGATTTGGGTTGTTTGCAAGGTTGGGGTTAGGGTTCCGGTGGGGGTGGTGATGTCGGAGACAGTGGCGGGTTGATGGTGGTGGTAGTCTGGTGAAGAGAGAGAGAGAGAGAGAGAGGGTGGTTATGGTGATTTGGGTGCGATGGTGATGGTGGGTGCAGTAGGGTTACGGTGGTCAGTAAGTGGGGTGGTGTGGCGGAATTCGTAATGGTCGGTAAGTGGGGGGGGGGGGGGTGCGGTGAAGGCTGAGGTAGGGTGGGGTGGGGTTGTGTTGTGTTGTGTTGTGTTGTGTTGTGTTGTGTTGGTGAAGGTTGTGGGTGGTGGACGGTGCTTGAGGTGGTAGAGAGAGGCAGTAGTAGAGAGTTAGAGAGAGTTGTAGGTAAGGAGAGAGAGAGAGAGAAGGGGGGGAGAGAGACAAAATTTTATATATTTAAATAATAGTAATAATAATAATAATAGTCTTTTTTTATTTTTTAAATAATAATATTAAATATATAGGTAAAAAGACAAAAATACCCTTTGGTAAGCAGATTTAACCAAAAAAATATAACTGGGTTTGGCCTAAAGGACATAACGTGCAGGATTTGGAAACATTAAGGACAAAACTTATCAATTTTAAAGGTAAAGGACAACGCCTGAAATTTGGGACAAACATAAAGGACAAAACTTGTAATTTACTCTTTATTTAATTAAGATTATGAGGATAACTAAGTAATACTTATCCTGAGTGACTTGAGTAAAGAAACTTTTGGTTCATAGCATTATAATTACAATTTGGTGGGTAATTTTAAGGTTTGGTAACGATACGTTGTTTGATAGAGGGGGTGGGGGGGGGGGTACTGGCTTCTGTTTTTCCTTAGGAGCGAATTTAAAAGAGTAGAAGATGAATTACAAACTTGGTACATATTATTAGATTTTTTTATTTGACCTTGTTCAATAAGGTCACCAGCATTTTAGTTTTATAAAATTTAGAAGTTTAAGTAGCTTTTATTTTTATAAAACTGATCTATATCAAAAATTAGAAATTAATTTTTGTCTTAGTTTATAAACATCTTTCGCCGTAATAGAAAAATTAACTTAGTGGTTGGATGAAAATTTATAAAAATTATGTGACAAAGCTATTATTTTTTTCATATAAAAATTGCATGTAACAAAATTAATTAAATAAAAGAAATTTAAAAGAGTTTGAGTAAATTGCCAAAATCGTCCTTGTGGTTTTATATTTGCCAGTTTCATCCAAATATCCTCAACTTAACAGAAAAAATAAACTAAGTTATAAACGTTGGGGGCAATTTGGTACAAAAGTGTCATTTTGGACGAAAATGGAAAACGTGCCCAAACCTCAGGGATGATTTTGGCAATTAATTCGATACAGAAAAACAATTTGGACAAAATTCGCAAAATTGGCCAAACCTCAAGGACGAAAATGGCATTTTACTCTTTCTCACTACTACATAACCAAAAAACACTTCAAATTCAGATGACTGAAGGACTAAAGACCTTGCAAGTATAACATATAAACATAATTATGAACATAAATCCAACTAAAAAGATATTCCGCTAAGTGAGGCAAAGACATTTCATACCTTAAGAAGCAAGGCCCTGTGACGAGAGAGGCCACAATCAATAGAACCAAGAGGAAGTACGATGGTTTTCAGAGTGTTCCTTAATTCATAGCTTCTAGTAGTCCACCTTCTCAACATTTCATCTGCATCATTAACAGGACCACCCATGTGTGTAACAACGATAACTGCAATTTTCTCAACCAACCTACTTATAATCTGGCTCATCTCGGTAGCCTGACATTCCAGTGATATATTTGAAACTCTTTCCTCAAGGTGTTGTAGCTCCTTATCGGTTCTTCTGTCCACTAAGGTGGTGTTTGTTTTTTGGCCAGAAGTACTTCTGGCCACTTATGTCTGCGCCGCGCAGA
This sequence comes from Helianthus tuberosus, assembly GCA_030545235.1. Lineage (NCBI taxonomy): Eukaryota > Viridiplantae > Streptophyta > Magnoliopsida > Asterales > Asteraceae > Helianthus > Helianthus tuberosus. The sequence continues at coordinate 147,850,142 of CM060423.1, forward strand.
CGCGCGCAGATGTTTGAACTCTGCAGCTTGTTTGTTTTCCGGAAGATCTGCAGACCAAAAACGTCTGCCTCACCTCTTCCCCACGCAGACATGGCCTTAAGTCTGCGGACCTCTTCTCACCTCTTCTCCTGCCCACAGACCTGCATCACCTCCACCACCACACATCTCCGCCACCATCTCCGCCACCACCTCCACCACCACGTCTCCGCCACCCCCAAATCGAAACCACCTTCTTCCCTGCCACCGCCTCCACCTTCTTCCCTGCCACCAAATCGAAACCCAAATCGAACCCAGAGAGAGAGAGAGTGAGAGATACCGTAGAGAGAGAGAGATTGGAGATGAACAGATCGGAACTGATGGCGGAGATCGGAGATGAACAGATCGGAACCCAAATCTTCTCTGCCTCAACTCTTCCCTGCTACCAAATCGAAACCCAAATCGATGGTGGTTGAACAGATCGGAGATGATGGCGGAGATTGGAGATGAACAGATCGGAGATGATGGTGGTTGAACAGATCGGAGATGATGGCGGAGATGAACAGATCGGAGATGATTGCGGAGATCGGAGATGATGGTGGTTGAACAGATCAGAGAGATTGGAGACCGATCGGTGGTGGTTGAACAGATCGGAGATGATGGCGGAGATCGGTGATGATGGCGGTGGTGTGAAGGCGGAGGTGGTGCGGCGGTGGTGGTCTGCATATTGTAGAGAGAGAGTAGAGAGAGAGAGTTGAGGCAGAGATTGTAGAGAGAGAGTGGGAGAAGTGGTTTTGTAGATGGAAAAAAAAACAAACCCTCTTCTCCTTGCAGACTGCAGACATTTGGTCCACCTCTTCTCCTGCAGACGCCTGCAGATGTGGTCCGCAGACTGCAGACCTTTCCCCGCAGAAAAAACAAACAGCACCTAAAGGTACTTCGTAATCAACATCATCATTACTGGTTCTGGCTTGAAGATCCACTAATGAGGGCATTTTCCCTCGCGTTACTGAATCAGAAGCGATCCCGTACACATCATAAAACCCATCCATCATTTTCTCATCATAGTTTACAACATTAATACTCTGCACATACACCAATTATTATAATTAACAATTAACAACAACATCAAAAATTCAAAAGTCTAAAAGCATTGTTAGTGTGCACATACACTTTAAAATCTATCCATCACTATTTCATCCATGGTTTTAAAAAAACGTTTGAGGGGTGCGCCTCAAGGCGCGCCGAGTACAAACCGAGTCGTAATCAAATGATCCAAAGAAATTAGACGGAAGCCAGAAAGAACTTTAGAGAGAATTCAGATCAATTCATAATATTTCATTCATTAAAAAAGAAATGGACATACAAAGACTGTTTAAAAAGAAATAAAAAATGTTAACCACCGAACCCACTACTCCACTGACTCAACTAATAACTTAATATGAAGATAAAAAAGGAAATCATGCAAATCATGTAGAAACAAAGAAAGTGGCACGTGTGACGACTGCCACTTTTCCATGAATTCCGTACAATAATAAACAGTAATCTGTGCTTTAATGACTGTGCGTGATTATATTAACAAGACGAATGATTTCCTGATTACTGTCATATGCATACAAAGGCATTTCATGTTGCAAGATTATTTATCTTTACTACATGCAACACAACATGGTACAATTAGTGCACGTAAAAAAGTTAGCACAGTTATCAGACAAACTAGAAGTAATGACGGGAGTTCAGTACTTAGACAGACATGATGTTAAGACACAAAATAAACCCTGGAACCAAGTGTAACACTAGAATAGTGTGTAGGAAAGTAGGGGTCACAAAACTGCCTTCCTAGTGAGGATTTAGGTGCCGGAAAGTGTCAGAAACACACCAAAACTGCAAAATTCTGTAGAAAACAGTACAAATCAGCAAAATTCAGCTTTTTAACATCTAAATATAATGCAGAATTATGGTTTAATGGTCCATAATACCTTCCTAGGTGTCAGGAATCAAAACTGTCATAAAAGACAACATAAAGCACACTAAACTGCGCGATTTAGCACTTCAACGAACCGGTATCCAACCGAACATTACCCGAAGCATCAAATTTTTACTAGAAGCATTGTTTTTATGTTACAAAGCTAATAATGGACCCCGAACATCATAATACACCTTGTAATTACATAATACCCATATAACCCTAACTTAGCACTTAAATTCTAATCATATTACCTAACTATCCATTACCACATAACTAGAACCCCCCCCCCCCCCCATAGCCCCACAAGGGGGATTTCTTTCTAGTATTTTATGGGATTATGTTGGATGCTTTTGAAACACTAGAACCTTTAGATTTTTGTTTGTTGGAAGAATATAGTTTATAATCCATAAGACCATCATCCTTCATTAACACTTGAACAAAAACTTCTTGTTCCCCCTTTCTCTCCTTCTTATTCTCGGCCAACAACCACTCACACACATCCTCCATTTTCATTTCATCTACAAGCATTCTAAGGTGATCTAGAGGTGTATCAAGCACATTTAAGAATGGTGGAGGCATCGGAACTTGAAGGACCACTTCCTAGAGCTTTTATCCACCTAGTTTATCATCTTCATCATCTTGAGTTCTCCCCTAGCCTTGTGCTAGTAGTAAGCCCCTTTGTAACTTGATTTTACTTCTTATTTAGATGGTTAAAAGATTATGTGTATCCAAGGCCGAGTACTCCCCGAGTAGTCGCTACAAGGTAGGCTGCCGAGGCGGCTTTCTTTGACTCCGCCTAATTACTCGGAGTCGGTCAAACGCGGTCAACCTCGTCCATAATTGGATCTAGTAGGTCAACTCGGGCCTAGTTTGACATAAATAATAATAAAACATAATTCTATGCCTATTATATTAAAAAATGAATATCATTTTCATGTATTTTGTTATAAATATTAGTAAATTTATGTTATTTGACATATATTTAATCTCCAAAAAGTAATTTCTATACGATTTAACATGTCCGAGTACTCCCCGAGTACTCTCCGCCTAGACCGAGTACTCTCAACTCCCCAGTCGACCGACTAGGGAGCGCCTAGCGACTTTTGCAACCATGGTTAAACATGAGGATCATGAAGAAACAAGAAGATGAACTTTAACATAAAGCTAAATAACATAAGAAACTAAGTTGTTTAAGTATATGTATGAATCTTGATTATTGATTACTTGTGTTTATGATGTTAAACATCATAAGAGACTTGCTAGATTGTGATTAAACACATGATCTAGCAAGTGAGAGGATGATCTTGTGAGAAATTAAGGTGATCATCCTTTATGTAAACATGAACTTGAAAGATGAAGTTGTTTTTATGTATGATGTAGTATAAAACAAGTTAAAAGACTTGTAGAATGATGATTTCAAAAGATAGTTTTCTCAAGAACCCAAGTTTAATTAATTTCAAGATTTACATAACCATAATTTCTAAAGAAACTAATCATCTTATTAGTGTTAAATCAAGTATAGAAACATGTTATTAACAAGAAAAAATCAAGAAGAAATGTTTTTGAAAAATCATGTTATAAGTTGTGAAAGACTAAATTTCTCAAGAATGATGTTTATGAACAAATGACCACAATTTTAAGGGTAACTAAGTCTACTAATTCACATGGTAAGTTACTACACGTTTTTACAAAATTTCAAGTTCATGCCAATGTATAAATTGCATATTTAAAGCATATGATAAGTCTTGTTAATGTTGTTGATGATTGAGGATGGTTTTTAAAAGCAAATGATATGCTTTTAAAGAATGGAAACCTCCATTTTTATGGGGGAACTATGGCAATTTTTTGTAGAATTTAAACACTTGGAAAATTATTTTTAAACAATTATTTATAAGTAAATTTTAACCATGGTTTTTCATATAAAATTTGCCATAAATTTTGTTACAAAATTTACAAACATTGGAGGGTGGGTTTTGATAAATAAAAGTGACTAAGTATATATGTAGGAAAATATATATTTAGATGTCACAATTTGTGTGATTACTTGTATATTATGTGTATTAGTTATATTATTTTAGGACTTGAAATAATATAACTTACCAAAATACCAAAATACCAAAAATTATAATACAAAGTAATACCAAAATTCCAAGAAAACAAATATATAATTTATACCCGAATATTGGACAAACCGAACACGAACGTATGAACTACACTTATATATATTTAGCAAATAAATATATATTTTGACAAACGAGTCAAACGATATTTTGAAAACCAAAAGAAGGAAAATTATAATTTTTACAAGTGTTACGAAAATATATCATGTTTTTGTCAAGCGGAAAATAAATTATTTTTTAATGAAGAAAAATAATATATTTTCTTCAACAATTACAAGATATACTATTTTTGGAGAAAATATATATTTTCTTAAACAAATTAAGAATATATTATTCTTGGGGTGAAAAATGGATTTATATATATTTTCTAAGTTAATCTTGAAAATATATTATTTTTGAGGTTTATATGAAAATATAATTATTTTTCCCAAGGAAGAATTATAACTAATTTTCTATAAAAGGTTTCTTAAAATGTATATATTTTAAGAATACAAATTGGTGATTTTTATTGGTTAAAAATAATATTCCGGAAAATTTAAATACAAAAATTAGGTATAAGAATACTTAATAAATAGAAGAAAATACGTATTCTCGTACCTACGAATATACACCGGAATACACCACAAATACTTGGCAAAATACACAAGTATAACTATACCCATAATTGGGAAATATTCACGAAAAAAATTGCAATATGAACTAAGGCAAAATATATATTATCTTGACTATATTCCAAATAATGAGATAAATATAATTTAAGTTAAAATATTAACATTTTGACTAATAATTATATATTTTGGAATATTATAATATACATCCATGATGTAACCCAAAATATACCAAGATTTCCAAAACAAGTCTTAATGAACAACTAATACAAAGAGTTGTTACACGACCTAAACATCTAATAAAACATGGCACGTGTGTAGGTAGTTGTACAACTCGTAGGAGGGCCTTTGAATATACACGACAGTTGGACGCAAACTTGTGAGTTCATGTCCCCCTTTTCTCTGACTGTTTTCGGATTTATAACTCTCGGGGGTAGAATACATATTACGAATGTTCAAATGGTATTATTTGGCTATGAAATGAACTATTAGATCATGTGAGCATAGACTGAAATTGAAATGCAAATAACTCTCATAAGAATCATGGACGAATGTTAGATCTAACGGGTACGGCCGAGCCCCACTCTTGGTCCTTATGTGACCACTTAAAGTGCTTTAGTATCCCAGTCGAAGTGATTCGACAACGGTCAAGGGGGGTTTGACACAGTCAAGGTGATTTGATACAGTCAAGGGAATTTGACACAGTCAAGGTAAATTTGACAAAGTCGAGGGAATTCGACACAGTCGAGGGGATTCGACAAAGACAAAAGTCTACTCATATTGAGTACTCCCTATGTCTTAACATGCATTAATGGCCTTGCAAAACATTAATTGATCTGTTCATAGACGGTTTTCATACATGCTTCAAAGGAGTCTCACAAATGTTTACAAGTTTATTAGTACTCATACAAAACGCATGAACTCGCTCAACTTTTGTTGATGTTTTCAAAATTACATGTATAACAGGAAACAAGTTGGATCTTGGGCACTGGTGTTGTTTCTGGATGTAAATCTCAAGTTTAGATGTCATCTACTTTTGTTGGTTTGTAACTTAATTATAGGTTGTGTTGTTTGAAACTTAAATGACTCGTGTTTGTAATGTTTTCAACTTTATGAATGGATGAACATCATTTTGATCATATAGTTGTTTATTATAATCGAATGCAATGAGAACCAATCAAGTCACACGCATACGCTTCCGCAAAAGTCAGGGTGTGACAGTTTGGTATCAGAGCTTCGATTGTAGTGAACTAGGATTCCTTCTCGAGTCTAGACTACAATCACTATGATTCTCTCATGAAAACATTTTTACAAAAAGGTTTTTCATTGCATTTATGAAAGCGCCATGATCCATGAGTCAAACATTTTTCAAAGAAAAGAAAAGACAAGGCAAGGACATTAGTAGGGAGGAGAATACCCCGAATTAAAGTGCCAATTGAGGTATAGTCTACGTGAGATAGACTTGCCAAAGACAAAATGACTCCCCCTAAAAGGACAAACGAGAGTTATATGTGACATGATGCATCTATTTGCCTGTTTATACTAAGTAACATATTTATTCATTAGTATATATGCGTATAAGGGCACGGAATAATTATTGACGTGAACGAGATACCTTCAACTTTGAATCCTATTATTGTTCTTGACTTGCACGATGAGACTGTCGACCTCGCGTTTATTGCGGAGCTCATGGCTGGAGTAATTACCAAACGAGATCCTGAGCTGGTTTCCATAGAAGATGGCTGTCCTTCCCTCTCGAATGTGAAGGTGCCCGACTACGGTAGTGACGGCGAGGCGGAGGAGGCAAACTTGGATAACAACCTTATCAGCTGGACGAGGTCCCTGTGGCTTTTGCGAAACAAGATTGACGACACTCTTGACCAGACAAGGAAGATGAAGTACCCATCTAGAAGGTGCCCCTCCAACTACTAGGAATTCTCCTTATTCCTATTACGTCTAAGTATCGTGCCTATTCACGCGTAACGATAACGAATGATAGCGCATGGACCACCATAATGGTCCTTTCCTTGTCGAAGGTATGAGGACAGTAGTGTCCCCTCTTTGGTTGATCATCTGCGTTGAACGAGAGAAAATTGGGGTGACCATGCAAGACAATTTATTATTACGGGGGCCCACGTAATAACAACTTGTAGTGCATATGGAATCCTAGTGGACTCTGCGGGTCAAGCTAATGATCACCACCCATCCAAAAATTTCTAAGTGTTCACACCTTCATATAATAGAACAATACCTAGGTAGTTGCTATAGCACTCTACAAAGTAGGAAATCTGTCTTTGCCTACTTCATGTCTGACACTTCTACCCGTATACGAGTTGTTTGGGAACCGATATCTAACCAAGTGAAGATGGCTAACACTCGGGAAAGATTCAGTAACTTTACTCTCTCTATCACCCCTATATGTGGTAGAAATGCACAACCCCCATCTCTTGGAAAGTATACCCGTCTTTGTGAAACTAAAGACCTAAGGAGACCAATGTAGAAGGAAAACAACCACTACTTTCATATTATGGAACTTGTATGACCGAGGTGATGTAACCTCGAGCTCATTTTGTTTTCCTCTGATAAAAAAAATAAGTCAAGTTGTCAAGCATATATGAAAACTCAGTAGTTGTTTTCTTACTTATACATTGTTGATTATATATGCATGTGATATTAGGTGATTACATGTTTGCTTGTGGTGATATGTACCTCATAGACAATTATTGAATGTTGTCTAACCTACTCCATACCTTTTGCCAGAAGAAAATGCCGCCCGGACATGACACAGACACTAATATGTTACCAAGGACAGAAGCCGAACTACAAGAGCGCATCTCACAAGCTATCGCTCAGCACGAGGCCCTCCGCTCCGAACATAGCGGTGGTACCTCTGGGAATAACCCCCCAATCGGCTGTACTTATAAACAATTCTTGGACTGCAAGCCCCTAAATTTCGATGGCATTGGGGGTGCTGTTGCCTTCGTACGCTGGGTCGAAAAAACGGACTCCGTATTGAGAATGAGCAAATGTGCTCCGGAACAAAGAGTTATGTACATTTCTGGGCTGTTTCTTGACGGAGCGCTCTCGTGGTGGAACCTCCAGGTGCAGACATTGAGGGAAGCTACTGCATATGCATTAACGTGGGATGAACTGAAAGAGTTAATGCGCAAAAAGTATATCTAGCGTTTCAGAAATTAGAAACGGAATTCTGGAACTTAAAGATGGATGGTCTGAGAATAGCCGAGTGTATCCAACGTTTCCATGATTTATCAAGGGTCGTCCCCTATCTTGTCGAGCCGGAATTCAAGAGAATCGAGCGGTTCATTTGGGGACTTGCGCCTCAAATCCTAACCATGGTTACTGCCGCAAATCCTCCAACCATCACGGAGGCTATCGATTTGAGTGTTACACTTACTGAAGAAGCTCTTCGAATGGGAAAGTTTTTGGAATCCAAGGCAAACAAGAAGGAGACTCACGTGGAGTCTTCGGGCAATAACAAAAGAAAGTACCTGAAGGTCGGCACCCAAGCCAGTTATGATAACTCTAATGCAGACAAAAGAAGGGAAGTGAACCCGCCTCGTGGCATGAAAGCTCATGGAGCCACTAATAAGGCCGGTGATAAGGTTTATTTGGGAACTAAGCCGAGATGCGATGAATGTAAGTTTCACAATGAAGGTCGATGTCTGAGACCTAAGTGCGACAGATGTGGAAAAGAAGGACACAGTAAGGATGCCTGTTGGGCGAAATATCCCAAACAAGGGGGAATTGATGACTGCAACCAAGACGGTAACGATAATGGTAGAGTTCCAGGTTGCTTCAAATGTGGTGACGTGGGGAACTTTAGGAAATATTGCCCTAGGAAGAACCAAGCGAGGAAGAGTCTTCACGATCAGAGCTCATGAAGCACGCCAGGATCCAAATGTGGTTACGGGTACGTTCCCTACTAACCAACTCTATGAATTCATTTTGATTGACACTGGCGCCGACTTTAACCTTGTATCCTTAGAACATAAGAACCTACTTGACCTAGTTTCAAGTAGGATAGACGTCCCGTATTCTTTAGAATTGGCAAATGGAAGGTTAGTTAAAGTAAATGAGGTGATTAAGGATTGTATTTTGGAACTTAGAAAGCTGGAACCTTCTATTACCTGTTGACTTGGGAAGTCATGACGTTGGAGTCAGCATAAATTGGTTATCCAAGGATAGAGCTGAAGTTGTTTGTCATAAGAAAAATCATTCGCATCCCTTTTGAAAATGATGAGACACTTATAGTACAAAACCTTCTTGCAATTGATGCGAGGGCACTAGGCCCCATAAGGAGGTGGATTGCGACATCCCACATTGGTCATAGAGACACATAAGCGCCTCCGAATAGGATTGCCTAGCCTCCTTTGCTCATATTGTCGAAAAGGAGACCAAGGAGCCAAAGCTAGAAGACATCCCCATTGTGAAGGAATTTCCAGAAGTCTTTCCCAAAGACTTGCCTTGGTTACCCCCCCACAGCGACGAGTGGAGTTTAGGATTAACCTAGTGCCAGGAGTGGCACCCCTGGCGAAGGCACCTTACCGAATAGCTTCGTTCGAGATACAAGGACTAACAACTCGACTACAAGAGCTGCTAAAACGAAGGATTCATCAGACCAAGCTTCTCGCCTTGGGAAGCTCCAGTGCTATTCGTTAAGAAGGAAGTTGGTAGTTTACGTTTGTGCATCGACTTCAGGGAATTGAAAATCAAGAACCGGTATCCTTTGCCAAGGATTGAAGACTTGTTCAACCAATTACAAGGTTCTAGTTAATACTCGAAGATCGACTTGAGGTCAGGGCATCATCAACTGCGAATACAAGAAGAAAGTATCCCTAAAACGGCCTTTAGGACTCGATATGGACATTTCGAGTTCCTTGTCATGCCGTTTGGCCTAACAAACACACCAGCAGCATTCATGGACCACATGAATAAGGTGTGCATGCCATATCTGGTTAAGTTTGGGGATATGTTCATTGATGACATCCTTACTTACTCGTGAACCCAGGAGGAACAAGAGCAACACCTGCGAGCTACCCTAGAACCCTTGGAGAAGGAGTAGTTGTATGCGAAGCGGTCGAAGTGCGAATTTTAATCTCGCAAGGTGCAATTCCTAAGTCCCAATGTAAGTGAGAATGGAATTCACAACGACCCTAGTAAGAATGAAGTGATCAAGAACTGGGAAGCCCCAAGGACGCCAACTATGATACGACAGTATCTGGGGTTAGTGGGCTATTACGGGCGAATCATAGGGGACTTTTCAAAGATTGATCAACCGCTAACAACCCTAACCTAGACGATACCCATCTTGCCTTTACCAGACAGTACCGAGGGATTCGTGGTTTATTGTGACGATTCTTGACCAGGTCTCGGTTGCTTGTTGATGCAACAAGACAAAGTCATCGCGTACGTGTCATGTCGATCGGAGGATCATGAGAAGAGCTACACCACACACAAACTTGAATTAGGTGCGGTGAATTACGCGTTGAAGATCTGGCGTCATTACTTGTATGGAAAACGCTGCATGATCCTTACTGAACACAAGGGTTTGCAGCACATCTTTGATCAGTAGGACTTAAACATGAGATAACGAAGATGGATTGAGCTGCTGAATGGTTATGATTGTGAGATTAAGTATCACCTGGACAAGGCAAGCGTTGTAGCAGACGCCTTGAGCCACAAGGAACGCACAAAGCCTTTAAGGGTGCGAGCCTTAGGGATGACCATACAGACGAACCCCGCTACTCGGATTCGTGAAGCTGAGCAAGAGGCGCTCAAGCTAGAGAACCTACAAGCTAAAGCATTACGTGGAATGGGAGTGTAATTATTGCCTAAGGTAGACGGAACATTATACTTCATTGAGCGACTTTTGGGTTCCGACTCACGAAAATTTACGTATGCTTACTTTGGGCAAAACCTAGAAATCAAGGTACTCGATCGATCCTGGATTCGACAGGATGTACCAAGACTTTTATTGGTAGCACAAGATCAAAGTCGATATAGATATGTGGGTAACTGTCTTACGTGTGCCAAAGTTAAGACATAATACCAGAAACCGTCAGGGCTGCTGCAACAACTTGAGATTCCCATGTGGAAGTGGGAACAAATCTCAATAGACTTCACTACAAAGCTACCAAGAACCCAAAAAGGTCACGATATGATTTGGGTGATTATTGATCAACTCACCAAGTCTGCACATTTCCTACCGAACAGTGAGGAAGACCGCACAAGGAAATTAGCAGAGATTTATCTTAGAGGGATTGTGGCACGTTATGGAGTGCCTGTTTCTATCTTATCCGACCGAGATGGTCGTTTTGTGCTGAGGATAAGGCAGACGTTTCAAAAGGCGTTTGGGTCACAGTTGAACCTTAGTACTACATTTCACCCTCAGATGGACAGCTAGAGTAATTAAACGATATAGACTTTGGTAGACATGCTACGTGCTTGTGTGATGAACTTTGATGAAAAGTTGGAATACTCACTTGCCCTTAGTGGAGTTTTCCTACAATAATATTTATCACACCGCCGTTTAGGCCGCCTCGTGTGAAGCTTTATATAAACGTAAGTATCGGTCCCCTTTGTGTTGGGCGGAGACCAGAGATAAACGATTTACTGGCCCCAAGTTGGTTTAGGAAACTACAGACGGGATCATTCAGATACGTGATCGTGTCAAGTCAGCACATGACATACGGAAAAGCTACACCGACAAGCGGCGAAAACCGGTGGAATTTGAGTTCGGAGATATGGTTTGAATGAAAGTCTCTCCTTGGAAAGGCATGGTACGATTTGGAAAGCGAGGAGGTTGAATCCACGGTATATTAGACCTTTCAAGACCCTGGAAAGGATCGGAACCATTGCTTACAAGCTGAAACTCCAAGAAGAACTTAGCAATGTTCACGACACGTTTCACGTGTCTAGTCTTTAGAAGAATCCTACTCAGGAAACAATCGTCATTCCCGAAAACAAGATTCATAACAACTGGCACTTTTCCATGAATTCCGTACAATAATAAACAGTAATCTGTGCTTTAATGACTGGCGTGATTATATTAACAACACGAATGATTTCCTGATTACTTTCATATGCATACAAAGGCATTTCACGTTGCAAGATTATTTATCTTTATTACATGCAACACAGCATGGTACAATTAGTGCACGAAACAAAGTTAGCACAATTATCAGACAAACTAGAAGTACTGACGGGAGTTCAGTACTTAGACAGACATGATGTTAAGACACAAAATAAGCCCCGGAACCAAGTGTTACACTAGAATAGTGTGTAGGAAAGTAGGGGTTACAAAACTGGCTTCCTAGTGATGATTTAGGTGCTGGAGAGTGCCATAAACACACCAAAACTGCAAAATTCTATAGAAAACAACACAAATCAGTAAAATTCAGCTTTTTAACATCTAAATATAATGCAGATTTATGGTTTAATGGTCCAGAATACCTTCCTAGGTGTCGGTTATCAAAACTGTCATAAAAGACAACATAAAGCACACTAAACTGCGCAATTTAGCAGTTCAACGAACCGGTATCCAACCGAACAACCGGACACTACCCGAAACATCAAATTTTTACTAGAAGCGTTGTTTTTATGTTACGAAGCTAGTAATAGTCCCCGAACATCATAATACACCTTGTAATTACATAATACCCATATAACCCTAACTTAGCACTTAAATTCTAACCATATTACCTAACTATCCATTACCACATAACTAGACCCCCCCTCATAACCGAATGGACAAGGGCCCCACAAGGGGGATTTCTTTCTAATATTTTATGGGATTATGTTGGATGCTTTTGAAACACTAGAACCTTTAGATTTTTGTTTGTTGGAAGAATATAGTTTATAATCCACAAGACCATCACCCTTCATTAACATTTGAACAAAAACTTCATCTCCCCCCTTTCTCTCTTTCTTATTCTCGTCCAACAACCACTCACACACATCCTCCATTTTCATTTCATCTACAAGCCTTCTAAGGTGATCTAGAGGTGTATCAAGCACATTTAAGAAGGGTGGAGGCATCGGAACTTGAAGGACCACTTCCTAAAGCTTTTATCCACCTAGTTTATCATCTTCATCATCTTGAGTTCTCCCCTAGCCTTGTGCTAGTAGTAAGCCCCTTTGTAACTTGATTTTACTACTTATTTAGATGGTTAAAAGATTATGTGTATGGTTAAACATGAGGATCATGAAGAAACAAAAAGATGAACTTTAAGATAAAGCTAAATAACATAAGAAACTAAGTTGTTTAAGTATATGTATGAATCTTGATTATTGATTACTTGTGTTTATGATGTTAAACATCATAAGAGACTTGCTAGATTGTGATTAAACACATGATCTAGCAAGTGAGCGGATGATCTTGTGAGAAATCAAAGTGATCATCCTTTATGTAAACATAAACTTGAAAGATGAAGTTGTTTTTATGTATGATGAAGTATGAAACAAGTTATAAGACTTGTAGAATGATGATTTCAAAAGATAGTTTTCTCAAGAAACCAAGTTTAATTAATTTCAAGATTTACATAACCATGATTTCTAAAGAAACTAATCATGTTATTAGTGTTAAATCAAGTATAGAAACATGTTATTAAAAAGATAAATTCAAGAAGAAATGTTTTTGAAAAATCATGTTATAAGTTGTGAAAGACTAAATTTTTCAAGAATGATGTTTTTGAACAAATGACCACACTTTTAAGGGTAACTAAGTCTACTAATTCACATGGTAAGTTACTACAAGTTTTTACAAAATTTCAAGTTCATGTCAATGTATAAATTGCATATTTAAAGCATATGGTAAGTCTTGTTTATGTTGTTGATGATTGAGGATGGTTCTTAAAAGAAAATGATATGCTTTTAAATCATGGAAACCTCCATTTTTATGGGGACACTATGGCAATTTTTTTGTAGAATTTAAACACTTAGAAAAATATTTTTTCACAAATATTTATAAGTAAATTTTAACCATGGTTTTTCATATAAAATTTGCCATAAATTTTGTTACAAAAATTAAAAATATTGGAGGTTGGTTTTTGATAAATAAAAGTGACTAAGTATATATCTAGGAAAATATATATTTAGATGTCACAATTTGTGTGATTACTTGTATATTATGTGTATTAGTTATATTATTTTAGGACTTGAAATAATATAACTTACCAAAATACCAAAAATTATAATACAAAGTAATACCAAAATTCCAAGAAAACAAATATATAATTTATACCCGAATATTGGACAAACCGAACACGAACGTATGAACTACACTTATATATATTCCGGAAATAAATATATATTTTGACAAATGAGTCAAACGGTATTTTGAAAACCGAAAGAACGGAAATTATAATTTTTACAAGTGTTACGAAAATATATCATATTTTTGTCACGTAGAAAATACATTATTTTTTAATGAAGAAAAATAAATATATTTTCTTGAACAATTACAAGATATACTATTTTTGGAGAAAATATATATTTTCTTAAACAAATTAAGAATAAATTATTCTTGGGGTGTGAAGAAACACTAGTTAAATGGTCGGAACCGAGATATCTAGGGGGTTTGAATCCGCATAAAAAGGTTAGTTTCCTCTCGATTGATCCAGGTATAGCTGTTCTTCTTCTCCGGTAATTATGTAAAAAAGAAGTACCGTTAGCCTCGCCAAGGGGAGAAGAGGGTTCTTTCCTTGACCCGACTCCGGTGTGAGAATAAGTATGGGTGATGAAGAAGAAGATGTATTTGAGAAGTGTGTGTAACTTGAATTCATACCTCGGTTTTTCTCATATTTATAGCCGGGAGTCGTTTAGGCGGGAAAACCTGTTAGTGAAAAGTTAACGGAAGATGCTAACCCCGTAAGCGGTTACATTTCCTTCCGTTTAAGTTCTTTGATCCGACGTAAGAGCACACGGATCGTGGCTTAGATCGAAAGCTGGGGATTTGCCAAGTGTAAAGTGATCAAGTGGAGATTACTCTCCAATTGCATGCCTTCGTTGTGATTTCAGGGGTGCCTGTGGTAATGACACGTGTCCAGACGGTTATAACCGTCTGGGTGGTGCTCGATTGTATTCCTTCTAGAAGATTACTACTGTAATCTGGTGTGGCACCTTATCGTGTGGAGACCACTGAATAACTAAATCCCAAGTCTGGGTAAAATAATATCCAAGTCTGGATATTTAGGCGGAGTTATTTATCTCAGGATTTTTATCCTCTACAAATGGGAGAAGGTGCAAGGATTTATGATTTCCTTTGGGCGCGCGACTATAAACTGCTGATTACTTTCTTCCTTTTGCAAGACCAGTGCGCGACCGCGCAAGGTTGAAAGGTTAAAAGGCAAGGTTGTGGTATGGTCCCAAGTACTTATTATGGGGTTTTTGGGACCTTACCTCTTCAAGTCCCCCCAGTCTAGTGTTGTACTTATGCAAATAAGTGGAGCACTGGACTTATGAGAGGAGAGCTTTTGGGCGCGAAAAATAAAGAATCTTCTGTGAGAAGATTTAATTTTTGCTAAAAAAAGGGGGGGGGGGTTAAGGAAAATTATGACTTTTTGTTTTTTGTGATCATGCCTTGACGTATAATGACGTCAGTTGGCAGTAAAGTTGGTATTTGCAAGAGTTTTTCCTTCTTACATTGGGATGTGAAATGGCGCCTTGTCAGACTTCATTAATGGGGATATGACCCTGGTTCCTGTAGCGCCGTTTGGAGGTGATGCTTTTCTGACAGTTGATCATGATGGTTTGCATTTCTCTTTTCTCGAAGTTGAGTTCTTCTATATATAGGTACGTTCAAGATGTTTAATTGTCTTGTTCATTTTTTTTTGACGAGGAAGATGAAACGCTCTTACCATACTCGTATTCTGTTGGATGTTCTTAGGGTTTATGAAGCTGCTGAAGGCCTCATGCTGCTTTCTAGGTTACCACCCTGTGTTGCTGTTCTGGTAAAGGGTCTGATCCAACCTGTTTCTCCGGTAGATGTCGATTCTGTTTGCAAAATTCCTCAACATACGGATGTTTCTGATGATGTTAGCATTGTGCTAGATGCTGATAGTTTGATAGCTCGGTTTCCGATGCTTCGGAAGAAAGAATGCCGGTTGATATATCGACGCCGGAAAATTCGCCGGTGCGAGCAGGCGTCTGCCGTTCATGATGATTCCGATGCTGGGTAGGTGTTTATCCTTAGGGCTAGTTTTAATGTTTTTTGTTGTAAATCTGAACAATTTCTTTTTTGAAGATCATTGCCATGATCTTGCTAAGTGTTTATGTTACACTTTTGATGATATGTATATTGTGATATACGCTACTACTCCCGTAGGGTTTGTTTCTTGCATGTTTGGATTACAATATGTTGCATGTGTTTAATTGCTTTTGGATAGGTAGGGTGAATGAGAAATGGTATTGTGCTCATGTGTGAACGTTTGTCCGAAAGGCGTGACAGCTTGCCTGGTTTAGACTGTTCATGAGGTGTACAATGTTTGACCATATTGTTTTCGCGCGAACCAAAGAAATTATGTGCAATTTGTAATAAACATTGATACAAGTAAAGATGATGTTTGTATTGATAAGAGCGCAAGGCTCGTAATGGATAATAAAGAAATACATTGCCTGTATGTTCTTCCGCTTTTGTAGACTGGTTTATATGTAACACTTGCGTAACTGTTGCGCGTTCCAGGTGCGCGGGACTAGTGTCCCATCAAGTCTTTTTAAAGTGTACGCTCCTTTGCCTAAGACTTCGTTGATAACGTATGGTCCTTCCCATTTGGGCGCTAATTTGCCCGGTTTTTCAGCGTTTGAAGCTTCATTGTCGCGCAAGACGAAGTCACCGGGGACAAAGGTACATATGCGGACGCGCACATTGTAATATTTTTCGAGTTTGGATTTGTACCTGGCCTCTGTGATGGCGGCATTCTCGCGCCGTTCTTCGAGGAGGTCTAGATCCAGTCTTCGTTCTTGCTCGTTGTTCTGTTTTTCCATAGCTATCATGCGTGGTGATGGTAGGCCGATCTCGGCTGGAATGACGGCTTCAGACCCATAGACTAGACTGAACGGAGTTTCGCCTGTGCTAGTCTTTGGCATTGTTCGATGTGCCCACAGGATGCTAGGGAGTTCGTCGACCCACCCCCTGCGTGCTGTTCCAAGTCGCGATTTTAATACGTCGACGATTTGTTTGTTTATACTTTCTACCTGACCGTTTGCTTGTGGATGCGCTACGGAGGCAAAGTTATGCTCAATCTTCATTTCTTTGAACCATTTCTGAAGATCTTCTTAGGCAAAGTTTGTGCCGTTATCGGAAATGATGCGCAATGGTAATCCGAATCTACAAATGATATGTTCCCATATAAACTTGCGAATTACCATTGCTGTTGTTGAAGCTAGCGCTTTGGCTTCGACCCATTTTGTGAAATAGTCGACTGCTACAATGATGAACTTTAACGCGCCTGGCGCGTCGGGGAAAGGACCCACGAGATCGATGCCCCACTGTTGAAAAGGCCAGGCGGAGGTGACGGGTACGAGTGGGTTCTTTGGTCGGAGTGTTTTTGGCACATGGCGTTGGCAGGATGCGCATCTCCTCAATAAGTCAACTGCGTCCACGTGCATTCCCGTCCAATAGTATCCGGCGTTCATAAGTTTTGCCACGACTATGCGCGGTCCTGTGTGTATTCCGCATAATCCCTCGTGGATTTCTCTGACCAGATATTGGGCATCTGTTTTATCAACACAGCGTAATAATGGTCCCATAAATGACTTCCGGTACAGGACGCCATCCGCCATTTCATAATTTATTACTTTGTGTTGGATTTTTCGAGCTTCTGCCTTCCCTTCCGGAAGTTTTCCGTGTTGAAGGTACAAGATAATTGGGGACATCCAGGATGGATTTCCCATTTCTATGACGTTTACTTTTTTGAGATGAATGGAAGGGTTGGACAGTACCTCTATGCGTACTTCTTTTGCTAGGTGCTTGAAGCTGGTAGCGGCTAACTTGCTTAGGGCATCTGCGTGCTTGTTCTCGCTTCTGTTTTTGTGATTAACTTTGAACGTTTGGAATTGGCTGATCAGCATCTGCGCTTGTTCAAGGTATAATGCCATAGCTTCCCCTGTCGCATCATAGTGGCCATTAACTTGCTCAGCCACCAGTTTTGAATCGACGTTAGCTTCAAGATTTCTTGCTCCCATTTTTAATGCTAAACGAAGACCTGCCAAAAACGCTTCGTATTTCGCTTCGTTGTTGGTGCTTCGGAAGTCTAGGCGTATGGCATATGTGAGTTCGTGATTGTCTGGGCTGACTAGTCGGAGACCTGCCCCTGCTCCGTCGTCATTGGAAGCGCCATCTGTATGTAAGGTCCAGACTCTATCGTCGAAAACGGGTATAGGTTTCTGGATTGCTTCGCACTCTTGAACTTTGTCAATGGGAACTTCGGTGGCAAAATCTGCTAGAACTTGCCCTTTGATTGCTGGTCTTGGCCTGTAGAAGATATTGTATCCTCCCAGCTCGATGGCCCATTTAGCCAACCTTCCCGCTTCGTCGGGTTTGGATAAGATTTGGCCCAAATGATAATTGGTGAGAACTGTGATGACGTGGCCCGAAAAATATCTGCGCAGGCACCGTGATGCGTGTACTAGTGCGAGGACTAGCTTTTTTATCATCGAGTAACGAGTTTCTGGGCCGGTGAGCATGTTGCTTATATAGTAGATTGGAGTCTGAATGTTTTCGCGTTCTACCATCAATACATCACCAACCGCTACTTCCGCAGCAGATAGGTATAAAATCAGTGGTTCTTTTTCTTTCGGCGCGGTCAGCGTTGGCAGCTGGATTAAACATTCTTTCATTTTCTTGAATGCTGCTTCTGCTTCAGATGTCCATTGAAAGTCAGTTTTCTTTGCGCAGTTTCGCAGCGTGCTGATGAATGGATAAGACTTTGCCGCGTGATTAGCCAAGAATCTGTTCAAGGCTGCTAAACGCCCGGCGAGCCTTATTTCTTTAACTGTTGCAGGTGATGGCATTAGCTGGATAGCCTGCACTTTTTCTGGATTAACTTTAAAACCGTCTCTAGTGACTATAAAACCCAAAAATTTTCCTTCTTCCATGCCGAAGGAGCATTTTGTCGGGTTAAGTTTTAAGTTCATGTTACGCAAAGAGTCGAACGTGCGCTGAATATTGTTGAGCATTGTATCTTCCTCATGGCTCATGATGACGAGGTCATCCATGTATACTTCGACAGTCTTGCCAATATCCCCGCTGAAGACTGTGTCCATTAAGCGTTGGTAAGTTGCGCCTGCGTTGCGCAGGCCGAACGGCATTTTGGTGTAGCAGAAGATGCCTTTATCTGTGCGGAATGTGGTTTTATCTTCGTCTTCTTCCATCATCTGGACCTGATGATAACCCTTATAACAGTCGAGAAAACACTTCCATCTGAATGATGCTCGAGAGTCGACTTTCTTGTCTATCTCCGGAAGCGCATAGCAATCTTTTGGGCATGCTTTATTCAGGTCCTTGAAGTCGACACACATTCTCCATCCGCCACTATGTTTTTGTACCATTACTGGATTGGCAACCCATGTATGGTATTTTACTTCGCGCAAGATTCCCGCATTGAGTAGCTCTGTCACTTGCTCGTCCATAGCTTTTGCTTTTTCTTCGCTAAAACTGCGCCTTCCCTGAGCAACGGGTTCTGCTGTTGGCTTGATATTCAAGCAATGTTGCGCTATGTCGCGTGGAACCCCAGTCATGTCTGCTGGGCACCATGCAAATATATCTTTGTTGTTGGTCAACAATTCTTTTAGTTGTATTCGTGTTGCTGATGAAATGGCATGTCCTAGTAGGATGGTTTGCTCTGGGTATTCGTTGTTCAGGACCCATTTCTCCGGTTCGTTTGATGCCGAAGGTTTGGCTACTTTTGCCGGTGGCTCGTCATCTACGTACATGACTTCTTTGCTCGAGTATAGAATTGCAACTCCGGTTTCCGTTGGAAATCCGCACGCAGCATGTGGAATAGAAGTAATCATGCTAAATTCTCTTTGTGACCTTCTTCCAAGAAGGACATCATGGCGTGATGTTGCCGGCATGACCATGAAATTGACTGTGACTGTTCGTGAATGCTCGCCATCCGATAAAGTCACAGGAAAAGCTATTTGCCCCAATGGGAATACGGCTTCATTGCAGAATCCGGTGAGGGGAAAATCGACCGGTTCTAGACGTGCTTTATCTTCTGGGTCTAGCTGTTTGAAACATTGCTCGTATATGATTCCCATCGAGCTTCCTGGATCTATAAACATATAGTCCATCCGGTAATGTCCGAAGATGCCAGTAATAATCACTGGTCGTTCTTCCTGAGGGCCCCCAGGAACAACAGGAAACACAACTTGCTGTTCCCTCCAATGTTGATCATAGTTTCGTTTATTTGGCCTTCGTGACGGACCCCCTTGAACCATGTTTATTTGTTTAGTTTTCTGATAGCTGTTATTTCTGGATTGTATTTCAATGGTACGACTAGATTGGATGTCCCCCCGACATGGTGTTGGTGGGTCCAATACTGTAATGTTGATTTCTTCTCTAGATCTGATATTTGGGAACTCAGATCTGGCGATTTGCCTAACGATTGTGTTTAAAGCAGCTTGGCATCTGTTGAACCAATTTTCTGGGGATCTTTCTATGATTAGATCTGAGAAATCCTCCCTATCTGAATGACCGTTGTTTCTGTTTTCTCCCATGATTTCATTGATCTGAGTGTTTTGGGTTGTAGAACCTTTGAATTCAGATCGAGGATCTGATAGATGGGATAACGAATTCTCTGCCATGTGCAGAACAGAGGATGAAAATAACTGAATCGAAACGAGATGAAAACTGAAAAAACAGAGGAATCGGTGGGAGCCAATGAAGAAACACTAGATAAATGGTCGGAACCGAGATATCTAGGGAGTTTGAATCCGCATAAAAAGGTTAGTTTCCTCTCGATTGATCCAGGTATAGTTGTTCTTCTTCTCCGGTAATTCTGTAAAAAAGAAGCACCGTTAGCCTCGCCAAGGGGAGAAGAGGGTTCTCTCCTTGACCCGACTCCGGTGTGAGAATAAGTATGGGTGATGAAGAAGATGTATTTGAGAAGTGTGTGTAACTTGAATTCATACCTGGGTTTTTCTCATATTTATAGCCGGGAGTCATTTAGGCAGGAAAACCTGTTAGTGAAAAGTTAACGGAAGATGCTAACCCCGTAAGCGGTTACATTTCCTTCCGTTTAAGTTCTTTGATCCGACGTGAGAGCACACGGATCGTGGCTTAGATCGAAAGCTGGGGATTTGCCAAGTGTAAAGTGATCAAGTGGAGATTACTCTCCAATTGCATGCCTTCGTTGTGATTTCAGGGGTGCCTGTGGTAATGACACGTGTCCAGACGGTTATAACCGTCTGGGTGGTGCTCGATTGTATTCCTTCTAGAAGATTACTACTGTAATCTGGTGTGGCACCTTATCGTGTGGAGACCACTGAATAACTAAATTCCAAGTCTGGGTAAAATAATATCCAAGTCTGGATATTTAGGCGGAGTTATTTATCTCAGGATTTTTATCCTCTACTAATGGGAGAAGGCGCAAGGATTTATAATTTCCTTTGGGCGCGCGACTATAAACTGCTGATTACTTTCTTCCTTTTGCAAGACCAGTGCGCGGCCGCGCAAGGTTGAAAGGTTAAAAGGAAAGGTTGTGGTATGGTCCAAAGTACTTATTATGGGGTTTTTGGGACCTTACCCCTTCAGGGTGAAAAATGGATTTATATATATTTTCTAAGTTAATCTTGAAAATATATTATTTTTGAGGTTTATATGAAAATATAATTATTTTTGCTAAGGAAGAATTATAACTAATTTTCTATAAAAGTTTTCTTAAAATATATATATTTTAAGAATACAAATTGGTGATTTTTTTGGTTAAAAATAATATTCCGGAAAATTTAAATACAAAAATTAGGTATAAGAATACTTAATAAATTCAAGAAAATACGTATTCTCGTACGTAAGAATATATACCGGAATATACCACAAATATTTGGCAAAATACACAGGTATAATTATACCCATAATTGGGAAATATTCACGAAAAGAACTGCAAAATGAACTAAGGCAAAATATATATTATTTTGACAATATTCCAAATAATGAGATAAATATAATTTAAGTTAAAATATTAACATTTTGACTAATAATTATATATTTTGGAATATTATAATATACATCCATGATGTAACCCAAAATATACCAAGATTTCCAAAACAAGTCTTAATGAACAACTAATACAAAGAGTCGTTACACGACCTAAACGTCTAATAAAACATGGAACGTGTGTAGGTAGTTGTACGAATCGTAGGAGGACCTTTGAATATACACGACAGTTGGACGCAAACTTGTGAGTTCATGTCCCCCTTTTCTCTCTTACTGTTTTCGAATTTATATCTCTCGAGGGTGGAATACATGTTACGAATGTTCAAATGGTATTATTTGGCTATGAAATTAACTATTAGATCATGTGAGCATAGACTGAAATTGAAATGCCAATAACTCTCATAAGAATCATGGACGAAGGTTAGATCTAACGGGTATGGCCGAGCCCCACTCTTGGTCCTTATATGACCACTTAGAGTGCTTTAGTGTCGTAGTCGAGGTGATTCGACAACGGTCAAGGGGGATTTGACACAGTCAAGGTGATTTGATACGGTCAAGGGAATTTGACACAGTCAAGGTAAATTTGACAAAGTCGAGGGAATTCGACACAGTCGAGGGGATTCGACAAAGACAAAATTCTACTCATATTGAGTACTCCCTATGTCTTCAGATGCATTAATGTCCTTGCAAAACATTAATTGATTTGTTCATAGACACTTTTCATACCTGTTTCAAAGGAGTCTCTCAAATGTTTAGAAGTTTATCAGTACTCTTACAAAACGCATGAACTCGCTTAACTTTTGTTGATGTTTTCAAAATTACATGTATTTCAGGAAACAAGTTGGATCTTGGGCGCTGGTGTTGTTTCTGGATGTAAATCTCAAGTTTAGATGTCATCCACTTTTGTTGGTTTGTAACTTAATCAAAGGTTGTGTTGTTTGAAACTTAAATGACTGGTGTTTTTAATGTTTTCAACTTTATGAATGGATTAACATCATTTTGATCGTATAGTTGTTTATTATAATCGAATGCAATGAGAACCAATCAAGTCACACGCATACGCTTCCGCAAAAGCCAGGGTGTGACAGCACGTAACATTCCCTCCTACTCAAAATAATCCTTGTCCACAAGGATGATGTCGGATCATTAGTGTTGCACCACGGTGGCCGCCATTCGGTTCTTCCTGCGGCATTTAGAGCATTTTTAATGAAGTCCCACGGTGGCCGCCACTCGGTCACCTTGGTGACACCCGGAAAGTTAGTGAAGCACCATGGTTCCTCGGTTTTAGCTTCTATAACCACATGAAGGTCACTACTAGAAACAGGAATCACATGTGCCTTAAATTTACACACTGTTGCTTCAACCAAGGTAGGAGGATCAATAGAAAACGTCGCTGCAATTGGCTTGGTTCTGTTCTCTAATGCCTCCATAGGTACAGCAGGTGCATTTGTAGAGACACGCCACATGAGTTTATCATTTTTATTCTCCGGAACACTTCTATGAGGTTGAGCAGCCACATCAACTTGCACTTGTAATTCTGCTGGTGGTATTGCGGCGGAAACCAGTGGTGGCGATGTAGGGATGTGGCGGGCTTCGAACGCAGTTCGGGTCGATCGAAGCTCAGAAAACACGGTTTCAAACCGGGACTCAAGTCTCGCAAAGGATTCCCTCCATTGATGAAACTCGGGTTTGGATAGTTGTTGAGCAGCCATAGGTCCGAGGGGGATCACGGAGACTCTGATACCAATTGGTACGAACCGAGTCGTAATCAAATGATCCAAAGAAATTAGACGGACTCTAGAAAGAACTTTAGAGAGAATTCAGACTCTATTCATAATTTTTCATTCATAAAAAGAAATGGACATATAAAGACTGTTCAAAAAGAAATAAAAAATGTTAACCACCTAACCCACTACTCCACTGATGGAGGGTGTGAAAGCCGAGTGTTAACGTGCTTATCTTGTGTGATTTAATGCGGTTTATGCGATTATATATTTCGAATGTGATAACTACGCGTATTTCTGGTGTTACAGGTTAATCGGCTTAAATCGGTAAAGTTGGAGCTTAGCGATGAAGCGGAACTATCAAGGATGATAGTCGAGACACCTTATGTTATTCAGGAGCCGTTATAAGTTAAAATGTAGATTGAATGTGAAAGAAACGCAAAATACCGAAGTCTAGGAGCTTGTTGGTCAATTATTTATAGTTGAAATGCATGCAAAGCGAAAGAAACAAAATGTTGGATCGTAACTTACGGACTTGGGGCTTAGATTACGGTTGGGCAGAGATAAAAGAAACTGAAATAATGAACCGTAGGCTACGGCTTACTTGCGTAACCTACGGTGGTAATAATGGCAGCGCACATGCAGACACTTTAGTTGGAAATTAAATGGGTTTCAACTTTAATATATGTTGACTCTATGGACGTCATTTAAATAGGATGATGAAACCCTATTTCATTTATTATTAATTGCATGGGATTTTGGGTGCAAGAAGGCACGTGAACTTTGAGACTTGGGGGATTAATAGATTCCGTCATAAAAATCCCATGATTAAAAATATTAGACTAACATTCATGAAAGACAATAAGGATCATCACACCTTGGGGGGTCAACAACATCATTTTTCACATCAGCCATAGTGGGCCGCACATGGGCTTGGAGAACAAAGCCGCTGCACACTGATGGGCTGACTTGAGGGATATTCTAGAGAGGCACACATAGGGTTTCGATTTTAATTCGATATCAACACATCATCAACATACATCATCATTCTCACTTTGAGGCAACTATTGTAGGATTTCTTTTGGGCTGATAGCATGCACATGGGCCGACAATTAGGGTCTTGACTTTGATTAAAGAAAATAAGCATTAATAAGGTTGGGCCGATATTCACACGAATTTGGGGGGAGCATATTATAGAGATTCCACAACAGGGGGATAATCATCATCTCGACGGCAAAGAAGGTTTTTCAACTGCTAGGCAAGCCTCTGAAGATCAACCAACTGACATGAGCGACTAGTTTCTTAGTGGTTTTCTCCGGATGGAGGGTTTGTGTAATTAGGTACTTTTATGTGTTTTTAATCATTGTAACTTGGTGATCTAAGCATTCGATGCTTTTCACCAAGGATTTAATTGATTGATTGTAACTGGTTGCATTTATTTAAACCTTAATTTCTAAGCATTCAGTTCCCGAGAGTTCTAGTAATTGGGATATATTTGACATGGGGTTAGAATTTGTAATTGTAATTGATAATCATTCGATAATCTCCCGTTATGTATTGACCGGAGTACTTAGTCGTTGGTTATCACAATTGGTTAATTAGGTTAAACATTTATGTCTATGTGAATGTTTTGATTAAACACATAACTGAACTTGTTTGCAAACCTGAAATTCGGAGGAACCTTTCTTTTTCCTATTGTTTAAAACCTCAAGTTCTTAATTCATAATTTAGTTAATCCACAAATAAAAAAATCATCAGTTTATATTTTTTATAGTTGTTAATAAATACTTGACGTTACACACTTTCCACAATCCTCCTCTGGTTCGATATCCGACTTATCATATCTACATAGTTTAGTTGGTTTTTGCATGTCTTTAACGACAGACATCAAAATGGCGCCGTTGCCGGGGAGGCGTGCGCAAAGTGTTTAGTGTTAAGTTTTAGTAAAAAAAATAATAAAAAAAAATAAAAAAATTAAATTTAAAAATCCCAAAAAGATTTTTCTTTGATGTTCGTGATTTATACTTGGTAGTTGAGTTATGTTGTGCAGGATGACAGAGCATTACACAGATTTCAGCTTTTCTACGTGTATATTGTGCGGGGGTCCACGTCATCCGTGTATCGGTTTCCACGAGGCCCACTAAAGGAGGGCACATGGAAAACCGGTGTCTTATGTTTCACAGCTTCCACCTCCATCATACGCTGATGATTATGACCTAGAGATGGATGATGATTATTACTCGGATGGATATAATCGGGATGATGATGCTTATGATGAACCAAGGACGGATGGACGATGTTTCTGTTGCGGTCGTAATCATACTTCTGTTTATGATGATGTGTTCGCAGTGTATTTGGAAAATCCAGAGTATTGGAATAAGAAAATGATGGATGCGTACATCTCAACACCGTATCAGGGATACCGACAGTATCATCCCGAGGAATATCCTGAGCCCGAGGGTGTCTATACTTATCAGACTGAGGAGGAGAAAAAGCTTGCTACGTTGGAAGTGATTTTGTCCAAACTCGAGCAGTATTTATCAGCACCCAACCTTTCCGATGAAGATCGAATTAGCTGCCTAGTTTCCAAGTGTCAGAAGTTAATAATGAAGATAGAAATAGAAGAGCGTCTCTCACCATTACCTGATGATATTAGAGATTATTCTCACATGGAGGAGGAGGCTGTGGAGGATAATACCACACCAATGAATCCTTTATATGATGAAGAGTCACTGGTGGATCAGATGGTGTGTAAGGATGAGGAGGCAGAGCAGTCTGATGAGATGAATGTGTGTACCTAACCTCTCCCCATATCAATCATTCAAATTAATAAGTGTGGGGAAGAGGGTTCGAGGAAGAAGATGAGAAGGGTGAAACAACAAGACATCAAGGTATATATCGTGAAGTGGATTAGCGAAACCCGCAGGTGTAGTCTGAACATGCCAATTATACTGACAAACCTATGGAGATGGCATGTAAATTTCCAGGCATTCGTTGGAAATGTTTTGGGTAAGTGTGCATTGAGACCACCGTAGCGCATATCAGGTACGGTCTGGCTGAAGAGCATTAAACTTAGCGCTCTCGGGAGGCAGCCCGAGGATGTAGAGTATTGTTTTGTTTTCTTTTGTTTTGTTTTGTTTTGGTGTGTGTTGTGTTTTGGCAGGTTACTATGTTTAATTCCCGCGGATGCAATGAGTCAAGTGTGGGGATGTTTGGCAACATCCCCGATGAGATATCAGAGAATCTAAGAGATGTTTACGTTCCTGTCCGATCACAGCAGCTGCATCACTACCAACACTTGCTGATTGAATAATCAGGTTCATGTGTCTCTCTATCTTGTCTTTGATTTTATTTGTTTTTGTGTACTTAATGGTGTGAATTTTTGTGTTGGGAGTGGTTTCTTTGTGTTGAGTCATCTAGTTATTAGCCGTTCATGGTTTGTTAGGTGGTATCTCTCGAGTCTAGATTATAAATTGCACCATACATTGCGGACAATGTATCCCAAGTGTGGGGATGCGGTAACTCGAGAGAGGGTTGGTATAATTGTTGATCTTAAATGCTTGAATTGGTTGAATTTTAAAAAAATTGAAAATTTTTGAAAATTTTTGTTTCTCAAGTATGTTTGAACTACATGAAAACCAACATTTTCAATCGCTAAAGGGTTCCTACTGATATTAAACTAACTTAGATCCCTAGTCATGGTTGTCCCTTTAAGTTTCATGAGAGTATTTCTGACATGTTTTTAGAAAATAGTTGAGAAGAGATGCCTAACTAGCGGTAACATGCTTTAGGAATTACACATGCTACGTGTCGGTAACCCTTATTCCTTTTGTTCGGTGAGATATTTGAGCCTACTAGTTGTTAGATGAAGTTGCAATAAATGTTCATTTGCTGAGAGTAGGCCATATGTTGCTTTGTGTTAGAACTTGTGTGGTTTGACACGTGCCGAGACTGTGCTTTAACGTATACACATAGATGATAAAGGCATTAGGATCCATTCATTGTTTCATATGTTGATTGTTTATCCATCTCACCTTAGTAAACCATGCTGAGCCTTTTACCTTTCGTTTGTTACACCTCGTTTGACCCGTGTGAAGTACCAACCATGAATGACAAGTGTGTTTAGAAGTATGTTAAAAAGAAAAAAATGGAAAGAAAAGAAAAAAAAAGAAAAAAAAGAGAAAAAAAATAAAGAAAAAGAAAAAACAAAAGTCATTGCTATGTCGTGTTAAATAAATGGGTCGAGAATAACCCATGTGTTAGTATTATTGTGAATAAGTTGTTATGGTTTGGTATTTTCATTTGTGTTCGCCAATAAATATAAAAAAAAATATTTCCTTACTTTTACCTTTAACCCAAAACCCAAAAGTCCTTTTGATATGTGTTACGTTATTTGATATAGTGGAGGTGTGATTGCCCTTCAAGCTTATGATCACAAAGTATCATATTTGGTTTTTAGCGAGATATATACTAGCACATTACACGCTAGTCTTGATTGAGCCGAGATGAGTGATTATTGTGAGGGGTGTGTGGCATGTGTGTAGTATCATAAGCATGTTAGTTTTAGTTAGGCAAGTCTTAAGTTGTTTTAAACGCGTATCACTTATTTGTCAGATTGTCAATCTCGATTGTGTCAGTCTATGGTACGGGTATGACTTGGGATCTTGAATTGCTAATTCGGTAAGGAATTCGAACGTGATTTGTTAATAAGGTGAGTAATGTTTGTAATTGTTGATTGAGGACAATCAAAGATAAGTGTTGGGATGTGATGGAGGGTGTGAAACCCGAGTGTTAACGTGCTTATCTTGTGTGATTTAATGCGGTTTATGCGATTATATATTTCGAATGTGATAACTACGCGTATTTCTGGTGTTACAGGTTAATCGGCTTAAATCGGTAAAGTTGGAGCTTAGCGATGAAGCGGAACTATCAAGGATGATAGTCGAGACACCTTATGTTATTCAGGAGCCGTTATAAGTCAAAATGTAGCTTGAATGTGAAAGAAACGCAAAATACCGAAGTCTAGGGGCTTGTTGGTCAATTATTTATAGTTGAAATGCATGCAAAGCGAAAGAAACAAAATGTTTGATCGTAACTTACGGACTTGGGGCTTAGATTACGGTTGGGCAGAGATAAAAGAAACAGAAATAATGAACCGTAGGCTACGGCTTACTTGCGTAACCTACGGTGGTAATAATGGCAGCGCACATGCAGACACTTTAGTTGGAAATTAAATGGGTTTCAACTTTAATATATGTTGACTCTATAGACGTCATTTAAATAGGATGATGAAACCCTATTTCATTTATTATTAACTAGATTATAACCCCGTGTATTACACGGGTTGAAAAAACAAATTTTATATACTAAATAATAAAACTATATATCTTTAAAAACCTTCTTTATTGCACGAGTTGAATAAATATAATTTTATATATTAAATAATAAAAAGTTATATCTATAAGCACAATATTGTACATGCTTAATAAATGTAATTTTATATGTCGAATAAAAAAGTTATATTTTTAAAACCACGTATATTACACGAGTTAAATAAATGTAATATTGTTTACCAAATAACAAAATAATACATCTTTAAAAAACTTTATTTATTACACGGGTTGAATAAATATAATTGTATATACTAAATAATAAAAAATTACATCTTTAAAAATGTGTATTACACGGTTTGAATAAATGTAATTTTTGTACTAAATAATAAAAAAATATATATATATATATATCCTTAAAAAATCTCGTGTATTGTACGAATTGAATAAATCTAATTTTATACATTAAATAATAAAATTACGATTTTGGCCCCTGTGGTTATATCACTTTTACCCTTTTGCCCAAAAAAGATTTTTTTTAACATCTAAGCCCTCAACGTCTTTTTTTTAACCTTTTTGCCCCCTAAAGTCTTTTTTAACCCTTTTGTCCTAACCACTTTGTGGACACTTGTCATCATATTAGAGCATCTCTTATAGATAATTATTATTTTAATTTAATATTTTCTAATTAATTATAGATAACCCTTCTATTAAATATTATTTAGTTTAATATCTTATAAATAATTATTATTTAGTTTAATCTTCTTTTCATTTATAATATTATTTAGAGAAAATTACGATTTTGGCCCCCGTGGTTATATCACTTTTACCCTTTTGCCCAAAAAAGATTTTTTTTAACATCTAAGCCCTCAACGTCTTTTTTTTCTAACCTTTTTGGCCCCTAAAGTCTTTTTTTAACCCTTTTGGCCTCTAACATTTAACGGATGAGGTTAGTGTTAGGGGCCAAAAGGGTTAGAAAAGAAGACGTTGGGGGCCCAAATGTTAAAAAATTCTTTTTTGGGCTAAAAGAGTAAAAGTGATATAACCACAGGGGCCAAAATTGTAATTTTCTCTAAATAATATTATAAATGAAAAGAAGATTAAACTAAATAATAATTATTCATAAGATATTAAACTAAATAATATTTAATAGAAGGGTTATCTATAATTAATTAGAAAATATTAAATTAAAATAATAATTATCTATAAGAGATGCTCTAATATGATGACAAGTGTCCACAAAGTGCTTTCTTTTATTATATAGTATAGATTGCATGGGATTTTGGGTGCAAGAAGGCACGTGAACTTTGAGACTTGGGGGATTAATAGATTCCGTCATAAAAATCCCATGATTAAAAATATTAGGCTAACATTCATGGCAGACAAGAAGGATCATCACACCTTGGGGGGGTCAACAACATCATTTTTCACATCAGCCATAGTGGGCCGCACATGGGCTTGGAGAACAAAGCCGCTGCACACTGATGGGCTGACTTGAGGGATTTTCTAGAGAGGCACGCATAGGGTTTCGATTTTAATTCGATATCAACACATCATCAACATACATCATCATTCTCACTTTGAGGCAACTATTGTAGGATTTTTTTTGGGCCGATAGCATGCACATGGGCCGACAATTAGGGTCTTGACTTTGATTAAAGAAAATAAGCATTAATATGGTTGGGCCGATATTCACACGAATTTGGGGGGGGGGGGGGCATATTATAGAGATTCCACAACAGGGGGATAATCATCATCTCGACGGCAAAGCAGGTTTTTCAACTGCTACGCAAGCCTCTGAAGATCAACCAACCGACATGAGCGGCTAGTTTCTTAGTGGTTTTCTCCGGATGGAGGGTTTGTGTAATTAGGTACTTTTATGTGTTTTTAATCATTGTAACTTGGTGATCTAAGCATTCGATGCTTTTCACCATGGATTTAATTGACTGATTGTAACTGGTTGCATTTATTTAAACCTTAATTTCTAAGCATTCAGTTCCCGAGAGTTCTAGTAATTGGGATATATTTGACATGGGGTTAGGGTTTGTAATTGTAATTGATAATCATTCGATAACCTCCCGTTATGTATTGACCGGAGTACTTAGTCGTTGGTTATCACAATTGGTTAATTAGGTTAAACATTTATGTCTATGTGAATGTTTTGATTAAACACATAACTGAACTTGTTTGCAAACCTGAAATTCTGAGAAACCTTTCTTTTTCCTATTGTTTAAAACCTCAAGTTCTTAATTAATAATTTAGTTAATCCACAAATCAAAAAATCATCAGTTTATTTTTTTATAGTTGTTAATAAATACTTGACGTTACACACTTTCCACAATCCACCTCTGGTTCGATATCCGACTTATCCTATCTACATAGTTTAGTTGGTTTTTGCATGTCTTTAACGACAGAGTCGTAATCAAATGATCCAAAGAAATTAGACGGAATCTAGAAAGAACTTTAGAGAGAATTCAGACTCTATTCATAATTTTTCATTCATAAAAAGAAATGGACATATAAAGACTCTTTAAAAAGAAATAAAAAATGTTAACCACCTAACCCACTACTCCACTAACTCAACTAATAACTTAATATGAAGATAAAAAAGGAAATCATGTAGAAACAAAGAAAGTGGCACGTAACCGCCTCGAGGCGAAACGGAAAAAAACGAGCCTGAGGCGCGCCTCATGGCGTTTTTAATGTATATGCGCCTCAGAGGGGCTGAGGCGCTAAGAAAGCTGCGCCTCAGGGGATTTTGATAGCTGTTTTTTGATGTTTGTGTCAATTCAAGCATTTTATGTCTTTTTTAAGTGTGTTTTTGCTGATTTTGATGAATCTGATGATGAAATTAGTTAGTATTATTATTATTTTTATAATATATATAATTTTTATATTTATTTATTAATACCACCTCCACCTTACGCCTCTAAACTCGTTTCCGTTCTTTTAAACCTTGATCTCATCGTTCACATCCAAATTCCTTATTAGGTAAAATCTTGAAAAACAATTATCCAACATTCATACTTTAGAAAACCAATCCTATTTGTGCTTTTAACCAAAAAAAGGAGAAACAAAATAAGTCCAATATAGGAAACTTTACAGCAAACCTTAATCATTATATTACTTAAATTCACCCTATTTTATACTTCTTAGTTCATACTAACATAAAAAATAAATTAGGTCAATTATTGAAGCCAATTAGGTAATTTAGCAAAACAGAATTATTTACATTCACACTACTTCTTACTAAACTAAAATAACTAGGATTGCGAGCCACCTCAATGCGGCGATGATTCTTTAGTTATAACTAATCCAATCTAGGACCCACACATTATGTTAAACCTGTCAAACGGGGAACAATAGCCGATGTAAAAACGTTCACCCACATACGCACGTCGCGTCGTGTTAACTCGCAAAATTTAGAACGAAACGTAAAAACGTTAAACCAAAGACGCACGTTGCGATGTGTTAAGTCACAAAATTTAGAACCAAGCATAAAGCAAAAAATTTGCAGAAAATGAAAACTATAAAGGACCAAAGTTGAAAGTAAAAAATTTTTTATGAGGATAGATTGCAAAAGATAAAAAGTTTTGGGATAAAAGTAAAAAAAAATAGTTTTGAGTTAAAAGTAATTTATGAAATACTTTTGGGTGAACCCCCCAAAGCACACCCCGCGTTGCGGCGGGGCGTAAAACAGTGTCAAATAGTACTAATGTCACACAACCGTCATCGACCACCAACACTGACTCAACCTAGGATATGCGTGTTGCGACGAACTTGTCAAACATGGAAAATAGAGGTAAAAACGTTGAACCACACATGCACGTTGCGTCGTATTAACTCGAAAAATTTAGAACTATACGTAAAACGAAAATTTGCAAAAGTTGAAAAGTATAAGTGACAAAAGTTGTGAAGTTAAATTGAAAATAATGAGAAGTTTTTATCTTGCAAACCCCGAGATTTCACAGGGGAGAAAGGATCCATCGATGCCATGAAGTGGATCGATGAGATGGAGACTGTTGTAGACATTAGTGGCTGTGCTGATAAAGACATTGTCAAGTATGTATCTCAGTCATTCAAAGGCGATGCCCTGACATGGTGGAAAGCCATGATCCAGTCAACAGGGAAGGTCATCATCATCATCATCATACTCAGTAAATCCCTCCAATAACAAAGCTAAGGTAGGGTCTGAGGAGGGTAATATGTAGACAGCCTTACCTCTACCCCGTAGGAATAGAGAGGCTGTTTCTAGTGAGACCCCCGGCTCGATAGTGGTTTTGCATCAAGCCTTGGACATAAGGCACATAACACTCAGTAATTAAGACAAAGGCCGATTAGTGCATGTACTCCTTTGTCTTTCGGCTATCGACGCCACCACATGATGCATGATTAGCCATCCCCTCTTTTAACGTTATTTTCACGAAATTAGTAAAATAAAGTTAAAATTAGTACATTTTCGGTCCCCCCCCGAGCGCCCACACATATATACATTATATTCGCGTACCGCAAGCGGGATATGAAGTGGTCCAAGTTTGTGGACCTAATCAAGGAGATGTACTGTCCTCCTCATGAAGAAGAGAAGGTGGAGTCTGATTTCTTGACTCCCACCATGAAGAACCTGGACTGTCGGAAATATGTGTCCGACTACAATCCACTGTTCAGATTGGTTCCGTATTTGATCACTCCAAAATCTAAGCGCATTGCACGATTTATTGGTGTATTAGCACCAGGGATCAAGGGCATGGTTAAAGCATCCAAGCCCACAACTTCCAAATCTGCTATAGATCTATCTCTTTCACTCACTCAGGATGAGGTGAGGTTGAAGCCAGTCAAGACTGAGATTGATCGGAAAAGGAAGCATGATGATGACCACTTCTAGAAATCAAAGAAAGGCAAATTTGGGTTCAATAAGAACCAGTAGAGGTCTGATGAGAGAACAGTTTTCAAAACTCGTGGGAGACGACACTTTGGACATTGTCGGACAAACTAGCTGTCAAAACAGTGTGGTATCTGCAAGAAGACTGGTTATCAGTCCCATGAATGTAGTGACTTGAAGAATGCTGTTTGCTTTAGATGTGGTGAAAAAGGCCACATAAAGACCAACTGCCCTAAGCGTACTGCTGAGGGTACTGCTAAGCTTGGGGAGGCAAAGAAACCGAATGCAAGAGCTTTCCAGCTAACTGTAAGGGAAGCAGTTAATGATGCGAACGTCATTACAGGTACGTTTCTCATAAATGATGTATTTGCTAGAGTTCTGTTTGATTCTGGAGCTGAAAAAGCTTTGTAGATCATAAGTTTAGTAAACTACTAAATCTACCCCTAAGAGCTTTAGAAATAACCTATGAAGTTGATTTGGCTGACGGTAGTATAGAAATAACCTACACGATTCTTGATGGATGCGTTATATCCATTAAGACTGTTCTTATCTCTGTTAATCTTTTACCATTACCCGGTTCTTACCTATACTTCTTTACGACCCGTTACCCGGTTTCTTTATCTTAGTGTTTTTTAACTTTCTTGTTTCGCTAGTTTGCGTTTTTCCTATCTACATTCCTTTACAACCTGTCACATAGGTTCATTAATATTTCGCACTTCCATTATTAGGTTTGCGCTTACTAGCACTACCAAGCTTTTACACTTTATTTATCTCGTTTGACTTATTCGTGTGAGATTTCATTACTCATGAACGTCAAACTTCATCCTTCATTCGACCCGTTCAACTTTAAAATAGTTGAACGTAGTTATCAAAATTTCTGTTTGCAATTTCTCATCGTCTTTTAGTCATGACTATTAATCCGAGTCCTTTGACTTTCTCTTTCGCGTTCCCGTCACTTGGTTTACGCATACTTTCAAAATCCTACCCATCTATCGGGTATCTTTACCGAAGTTATCATCAAGTAACCATTCTTATATCGTTTTAGGCGTCACTTTAATTTATTTGGTCGTCTTAGCGAAATTCATCGTTTGTATTCAGTCGAGTCCTTTATTGTTTAGTCTACCCCCTTTGACTTGTCTGTGTGAATTTCATCACTTATGACAGTCAAACTTTATCCCCTATGTCTTAGCATTCAAATTAGTGGGTTCGTATTTTCATTTACTTTAATCTTTGTCCCTTCTCTCGGGCTCGTTATTCTAACGTAATACGCTTCCGTCGTCTGACTTGCGTTTACGTTTACTATCAACATTTTACTTATTTGACTCATTTGGGTACCTTTTTAATTTGTCCCTTTAACCCCGTCCTTACTACATCAGATGTAAATGTGTCCGCTATAAGAAGTTCATGGTATCATATGCCACTACTTACTTGGCCAGAGTAAGCGATTAACACATGACACGCATGACCTTTTTATAGTTTTCACATCACGCCCTATGTAAGTAACGCCTCTATTTAGTTTTCTTGGAAATAATATCCTGGGTAGGTATTCTATTCAGGTTTTCCAAGTTTCTAATTTACATATGCAACAATCATTCTCTACATGTTTGCTGCATATTGCTATTTGTGCGATTAACTTTAAATCATGAACCTGATAACGCTTGCCCCGATGGGCTTTCCTTGCCATTCACCTTGTTCGCGATCGTTACGCGATTTAGGTCCTTGGTGAGTATACTCAGCTTGTCATACCTCGGACCGTTCCACCGTTATATCCACAATTCGTTCCACTCTCGTCATCTTCAGATGCGAGCGTCCTTCAACTAAACATTCACAAAAGTTAGTAATTTCTACATTAATAAACGCCCTTATTGTAATACAAGGCTTTTTACTATACATGTCAATGCACATAATATCGTTAACTGTATCAATCATTTTAATTGGGGTAGCGTGTATTACGCGATAACCCTATGTGTTGTTTACAACACTTTAACATGCTAAACCATTAATATACATGTACTTACCGGATTTGCGATCGAGCCTCGAACCGAACACACTTTATTCTTTAACCATGAGCTCTGATTACCAACTTGTAAGACCCTTGGTCCATTTTATACTATTATCAAATAAATTTCTATTATATTAGTGTATTTAAAATTTATCATACACTTAAAATATGAGTTTATTAAAACATTATACTAAATAAAACGTTACAACATTTTGTAAACTTGAGTCGCCATTTAAAATATGACAACGAAACTATTCGCGGAAGCTTTGTTCTTTGTGTGTTCGGTTCATCGCTTAGCTTGATCGTCGTCTGGTAACTCGGTCAACACCTACATTTCATAAAACTTGAAATGAGTTCGCGAATCAAAAACGGAACCAACAAACAATTTTCGCAAAACCTGAAGCCCGTGGCGCGACGCCCTTAAATAGGCAGAAGGTTTGCAGCTCGTTGCTGCATTTTCCCAGTTCCGATTCTTTTTATAAAAAAAGTGCATAACTTACAATCTAAACATCCGTTTTACACGATTCTTTTTCCTACGCGTCCGTAATTAAATTACGGACCCGTTTATCACCTTGGTTTGCATAAAAATCTGATTTATCCAATGTTGGCTCATAAATCATTTAGGTGATTATTCGACCCGTTTGGCATTATTATTTCACTACATGCTCTAAAAAGAAAATAGTTAATTCCTGTCATTTTACCCATCCAGGGCTTGTCAAACCTTGACATTTTCGCTCCCATCCTAGACTTACGTAGGTGTTTACATTCACCGATTCATTTGTATCTGTCTAAGCATTTAACCACCATTTACTTCTTAGTCTATTTTGACCCGTTTAGCGGACTTTTAAGCATCTAAGCATCGAACTCGCTATTTTCTTTTCGCTCCTCGTCTTTTCTTGCTAAATAACTACTTATCTTCCACCACAACTATTTTTGTGGTGGATTTAACATAAGGAACCCAAAATCCCAAATTTTACCCTTCGGCTAGTCCTTTTTCACAATTGACTATTTCTAGACATTCATCCCACAACGTTTTTGCCTATACTTTTTATATGTATCTACGGGTTTCAAAATCAATAAACAAGTTTCTAAACAAACTCTAACGGTCGTTTACCCGGTTCGCCCGTTAAGGGCTTTTTGGTCAATTCTAGTCTCTTATTTTACGACGAAAGACTCTCACCACTTATTGACCAAATTAGCACTTTTTACTACAACATAATTATACTTACCTTGCTCGGATCAATACATTGACCCGTTTTAATACCTTGTCTCGAAAATTTGCTAATTCATAGCAACGCTAATTCATAAGCCGCTTTATCCTGTAAGCATAACACTCGACAAGTGCTTATTAGTCAATATTTGTCAAATGGTATCCACATTACCATTTGACCCGTTTTACTCTTTTTATTCATTAGGCTTACTTATAGTAACCGTTCAAAAACCCATTTTTATAATTAGCTTTTGATGGCTAATTTACCGTTCTATCTCTTTTACCCTTAAACATGGTTTTTTTTATCATTTATATTAGTTCCGACCCGTATTATTTCGCGTTGGGAACCATATCTTGAATATTATCCTTATTGTAATTAAAACTTATAGGATGAACATTTATTTTATTAAAAGGTGTAAGTTTCACTTACCTTGCATCCGGTTATGTACTTTTTCCGTTTACTCGATCCGTTTGACCCGCTTCTTTCCCAAGTCTTCATCTTGCTTGTCTAGAGTCAAACTATCATCATCACAATTCATAAGACGGTTAGATTAGTCATAATTGTTTACGACTATTCCATCCTATGAGTTTTATGTCGAATTTATCATTCGACCATATCAAAATTATCATTCGATCTAATCATTGGTCGGTTTGACTTTTTAAAAGTCAATTGACTTATCAACATATTCAAATGCACGTTTGGTTCATTGAACTCGCTTAAGCATATTTCATCCGAACTCTTAATGAAATCAAATTTTACACACAACCAAGTAGACCGCGATTTAATTCAGGCATTTCATATCACTGAAAAATGGGCTGTTTTTGGTGACTTGTTTAACCTGTTTACAAGTCTTCAAAAATTATGTTTTTTTTATGTGCCGTACCTCTAGGAGGGTTAGGCCTTGTGTTAAAATTTCATGATCTAAATCTTTACCAAAAATTCTTAAAAATTCATTTACTAAGCTGCAATCAGATTCGTCACTTCTGACTGCAGCTTATGGAAAAATTCATTAAAAATTCCTCGTTTATCCGATTGACGAAATTCCAATCGGAGATTCTTTTAATCGCTTAAAACTATCTACAGTAAAAATTTTAGATCATAACTAAATTCCTAAATTGAGTTATGACATTCGTAATGGGCTGTAAATTCTGTCAGAAAACGCAGCTCGAACCTTCGATACGGAAAAATTCATAAAACACTCAATTTTCGTCGAACAAATGCGATTCCAGTGGTGTTTTAAAGATATTTCCTGGAATTACACTGTAGACTCAAAAAACACATGTTTTTGTCAGGTTTTGTTCAGGTTACAGCGAATACAAGTCGGCTGTAAATTCTGATCAGAAGCTGTTTGAATTCAGCTTTCAATTATAGCATGTTCATGACATCATAACACTAGTTTTAGCAATCAAAACCCTAAAAACATCACATACATGAATTTAGCATCAAAATTCTGAATTTACTTCATATTTCTACTTAGGGTTTGTTCCTAAGCAATCACACTTCATTAATTCAGCCATAGCCTCTACGATTCATACTTAGATCGCATCATTCAAAGTTAACTAATTTTCACAGCTTCACGAATGTCAAAAATTCGACATACCTTGTGATCCCCTAAGCTTGGTGATCACGATTTTATTTAAAGCCCTAATTTATTTGCTCGATTTCTCCTTGATTTTGCTGGATTTCATGAGCTTTAGGGTTTTGAAAGAACCCCCTGGTGCTCCTGATCGTTCTTGCGCACACAAACACACTTACCAAGTGTGTGTTGTGTTTTATTTTTAGTTTTAATAAATAAGTTTCCTCCACTTGGCACTATTAGCCCCTCATGTTTTGTTTTTATAAAAGGTTTAACTATTTCTAGTTTCCTTTATTGTTCTAACAACACATAACTAACTAGGTTAATATTCCTAGTCACTTAGTAGGTTCGGGAAGTCATAACCCGTTTTATTTTAAGTCCCGTTAACTCGAGCCTTCTATATACTTTGTTTTCTCAAAGTATTTATCCTCCTTTTTGTTGATGCACTTTGTGTGGACGCGACTCGGCTCGGTTCGACTCGGCCTTGAAGACTTGAAGACACGAAGATCGAGACAAAGCTACAGCCAAGGGGGAGTTTGTTGGTGCACTTGTGTCTGTACTTTGTCTGTATTTCGTCATGATACAAAACGATGTCTTATGTTAGTCTGGGCTACGTCTTAGTTTGTTACAATGTGCGTTCGATGTAAGTTTGACCAAGCCAACCATCCTCCTGGTTTGACTTGGCCAAACAGTTAGCACATTGGTTGAAAGATGGCTGTGTCGAAGGATGGTCATCGAAGGATAGCTTTTATCCTTCGATGATGATGAGCTCGAAAGATAACCTCGAAGGATAGACCACGAAGGATATCATCCTTCGTGGTCGACAGATGATCTTTCGATGGCGTTCTGGTCGACAGATGATCTGTCGATCAATCTGTCTGATCCTTCGACCAGACCTGCTGTGTCGGGTATATATACCCATGTGTTGTGTTCAGTTCGATAGGTTAGACAGAAAGAGAGTTGACACGAGAGAAACAGAGAGAGCATTCTGTTGAGAGCACACACACACTTTGAGAGTTTATAGAACATATCTGTAAACATTGAGCTTGTAACCGGACCCTTCATTCGTATTAATACATGTGGTGTTAATCGGTGAATCTTGTGTGTTGTGTTTTGTGCTTGCTCTCGTATAAATTCTCGGTTGCATGCTAGCTTGGATTCCGCACTCGCTAGTGTGTTTGATATAACAAGGATAAGGTTTCGATCTCATCCTCGGATAGGGACCTACAAGTGGTATCAGAGCTTTGGCTCTTTTCCTTGTTAAAAACCGAGATTTTGGAGTGTTTTGGACAAAAACTCACTTGGTCTTGCATACGTTTTTACTGATTTTCTCGCTGTTCTTGTTGATTGAAACGTGTTATAAACTTACCGGGTGTGTTTTTGATCGGGTTGGGTAACTTAGAAACTTGTTTTTAAGTATTTTGGTGTTTTCCGGCCAAGATTTCCGGCTTATCCGGTGACCGGTTTCTGGATAAGAAGTTTCTGTTTTTGGGCATTATTTTATTGGTTCAAATCTGCTTTGGCAGAAAAGTATGGTCTGAACATACCTTCTGCCGAAAGATTTCACCAACCCATCACCTTTTTCACCAACCCGTCTCACTTTGTCAACTGTGTCAGACAAGATCGATAGATATCCTTCGAAGTCGAAAGTTCATCTTTCGATCAAGGGAGGTTCGATAGATAATCATCTTTCGAACCAAGGAATCTTTTCGAAACATACATCTTTCAGTCTTCTGTTCTTTTTCGAAAGACTAGGATCCTTCG
Organism: Helianthus tuberosus; assembly: GCA_030545235.1. Taxonomy (NCBI): domain Eukaryota; kingdom Viridiplantae; phylum Streptophyta; class Magnoliopsida; order Asterales; family Asteraceae; genus Helianthus; species Helianthus tuberosus. The sequence continues at coordinate 147,890,477 of CM060423.1, forward strand.
ACTGGGGAGTCTTTCGAAATCATCTTTCGTGTTCATCTTTCGGTCTACAGTCCTTTTTCGAAAGATAAGGATCTTTCGTTTGGGAGAATCTTTCGAAAACATTGTTCGAAACTCAACAGTGATCTTTCGAACCCTGTTGATCCTTCGAACAGGTGTGATCTTTCGATCCTTGCTTGTTTAAGTTTAACAGTTTGTGCTTTTCAGGTCTTTCGATTCTTGATCTTTCGGCTGGTTGTTACCCTTCGAAATTTTAACATAGTTTGTGAAAATTAAATTTTTAAAGAGAACTTGTGTTCAAATTTTAAATCTATTTTCACTTAATATATTAATTTTCATAAAATGGGAACAAACGGTCAGTGGGATCCAAGCGCGTGGACTCTAACTCCACAATCAGCAGCTACGCAATCATCAGCTACACAATCTGCGTCAGATTTCAACAAAGCATGGATGCAGGCTATTGTCCCACCTCAAGCAGCAATGATAACTGCAAATCAATGGGCATTGGTCACAAATCAAAGCAACAGCATTCAATCTATGATGCAGAACGACAGTGAAACTGGTACAAGCACGAAACCGCCAAAGCTAAATCATATCAATGATTGGGGATGGTGGAAAGAAAGGCTGAGAACTTATGTTCAGGGGCAAGGTCAAGATCTATGGATGTGCTTCTTCACCGCATTTGATAGTGATTTGGAAGTTGCAGGATCTAATCCAGAAACTTACAGCACTATGTCTGATGATGATAAGAAGAAATTTGAGTTAGAAAAGAAGGCATTCATGATCCTCACACAAGCTCTTCATAAAGACATTTACCACCAGTTTGTTTACTGCACGACTACTAAAAGCTTGTGGGATATGCTTACGTTACGGTGTGAAGGAAATGCTCAATCTAGAAAGATCAAGCAAGAATTACTGAAGAAAGAATTTGAAGGTTTCACGTGCATGGAAAATGAGACTTTGGCAGAGTTATCTACAAGATTCCATCACTTGTTGAGCGAGATGTTTGGTTTTAGAGTCACTGCGACTCCACAAGAAATGGTGAAGAGATTCGCTGATAGCTTACCAGCAAAGTGGAGCAGTTATCTTGAAATCCTTAAAGAAAATGGTGTTCTAGACACAATCAACGTTTATGACTTGATTCAAAAACTGGAGAACAAGGATGTAGAAGAAAAACTGAAGGCAAAAAGAACACAAACTCCTCAAAATCCAGAAATGTACTTTGGGATTGCAGGAGGTATCAGTGGAGAAAGACCAGCTTCTCAACATGCGAAGCTTCAAACAGCCTTTGTCTCTAACACCGGACCTTCAACAACAGATCAGTTTGATCCTTCAGCTTACATGATGTCTTCAAGACCGAATGTGCAGCCGACAGCTCAGCAGCAAAAACCGCAACAGCAAGGGTTTTATGGAAGCTCGTCAAACTTTCAAGCCACTTCCAATCCGAACACTGTCAGATTAGATACTTCCAACTTTTCCAAAGTCAGTGTCGAAGTAGCCAAGGAGCATATGGAGATGTTAAATACCTTGGTTAGTGCATATAGTGGATTAGTTGCAGGTCAGATTGGGAATATCAATCTAACCAATGAAGATTATCAGCAAGTGGATAAAGAAGAGTTTGAAATGATGGATATCAAATGGGCTCTTGCTAGCGCAATTCGAAGAGCTAAGGAGTTTATGAAAAGGACGGGGAGAACCAACTTGGAAAGCAAGAAAGATACCAAGTATGGGTTCGACAAGCAAGCTGTAACATGCTTTAACTGTGGTGAACGGGGTCATTTCAAAAGGGAATGCACAAGACCAGCTCAGCATGGAAACCAAAACCCCTTCAGAAATCAAGGCAACCAGCAGAACCAGAACAGGAACAATGAGCGTATGTTGATACCTGTCAACAACCGAACTCAAGCAGGACCATCAAATGCAAACCGGGGGCTGGTGGTTCAAATAGATGAGGGTTGTGATTGGTCGCTTCAGCTTGGAGAAGGAGGAAATGGTGGAACAGCATGTTTTGCTGAAGTAGTAAAGGATTTAAAGCACGCCAGTGGTGGAGAATCTTCCACCAATGGTGTTGCATCTTCTGGAGATGAAGACAGTTCTGGTTATAGTGGAAGCTCAGATGAAGAATCCTCCACTTCAGGAAATGATCATGTGGATGAGACATCAGGAGCGTCAGTCGATGCAGATATTGATGAGCCTTTGGAAGAAGCTGCAGCTGGAGCTGAGAGAAGATCTAATTTGACGGATCAAGCTGCTTACTCTTCGTCTTCTTTCCATTCAGCCTTTATGGCTAATGTCGACAGTTCATCAGGTCAGGTATGTGTCGATGAACCCACTGTAGTTAGCTGTGAAAATTGTGATAGTTTAAATGTTAAATATGCTGAACAGGAAGGTCAGATTGAAATTCTATCCAAACACAATCAAGAATTGATTGTAAACCTTTCTAAAGCAGCTGAAGCTAACGTGTTTTTAACCAGAAATGAAAAGGAATTTAAAACCACAATTGCGTCATTAAGACATGATGTTACAGAATTACAAAAAGCTGTTTTGCGAAAACAACATGCTAACAATGATCTTATAGACACAATTGAAAAGCAGATGGTAGAATTGGCCACTGCTCGATGTGAATGTGAAACAATCAAGCAGAAATTGGAAAGTTATTCCAATTCCCGCTATGTATTGGATCACATTATTGATGTTCAAAAGAAAAAGGGGGATAAGAAGTGTATGGGATTCAAATCATGTCCTCCCCCAATGAATCACAATTACTCCAAATTGCCTGATGACGAGGATATGCCCCGTTTTGAACCTACTGTGCCACTCGGTCTAGATGACTTTGCAGCAGGCCTCGGGTTCACAACTGGTACATCATCCTCAGGTCAATCTGAATCTGAATCTGAGAATGTGACAAATTCATCATGTGTTAAGGAACAGAGTCCTCCCACTGTTGAGGATGCTGATTCTTCGGATGATGAATCTGATGTAATTGTGAACCAACAGTCTAACTCGGTTACACCAGATATTCCAATCGAGAATCACATCCTGTGTGATCCACCAGTGAAACCGAGTGAGACTGAAATGTCAAAAGAAATGGAGTCGAGTGTATCAAGTGTTGAAGGGAGTAACTTGTTGTACACGCTCAAAGGAGATGACAAAATTTACTCTAACAAAGATTTTCCAATTAAAAATGTAAATCAAGATTTAATTGAGCAAATTTTTGAAGGATGTACTGACAAGTTTTTGGGAAACAAAAGTGGCAAAGTTACCGTCACTCAATGTGATCCAATTCCGTGTGAACAAATTAGAAAACAATACGGAAACCAAAAACCAACAGTTGAGCGAAAACAACAAGTCAACCTCGGAAAGGGTAAGGGACAGGGAAAGAAGGCTCAGAACAAGAATGTTCAAGCACCTAAGGTTCAACAACAATGGGTGCAAAACAAAAGAGCTCCTGTTAAGAAAAGAGAACCGAAAGTGAACTTTGTTGGATCCACGGGTTCAGACAAACTTGAAACATTTCAGGATAAATCTAACCTTGATTTTATAAAACAAGTTAGAATTTTGAAACGAAATGAACAGAATAATTACACCCAACACACCAACGGATGTGATTTAGGTCCAAGCACGTCTAGATCACAAAGTTCATGGTCTGGTTCTTCGTCTGGTAATCAACATGTTTCTCCAAGGTTTGTAGAGCGGAGAATGTGTTTTGAGTGTGGCACCATTGGGCATATTGTAAGATACTGCCCATACCTGCAAAAGTTGAAGCCAAAAACAAGTGCTCCCCAAGAAGCCAATTACCAAAAACGTTCATTTTCCCCGAAACAAGACCCACGTGTCTTGAAAGAAAGGGAAAAGAAGTTAAAACAAAAGAATCAAAAGGTAATTGAAAAGGCCTTAAAATCAGAGGTCAAAGAAGAAAAACCTGTTCAAGCAAAACCTAAAACTGTAAAACCAGTAAATGCTAAAACACTTAATGCAAATACTGGTAAAGAACAAACAGCTTGGAAACAAAAACAGGTAATTCAGTCAGGGGGAGCACCACAGGTCCTTTTTCCTAATCATCGAGTGATTGAAATCACTTACCTTGATGATCAAGGACGACCCAAGTCCACGAAGGCTTGGGTCCCTCTCTCCAACTAATTTTTGAGTGAGTGTGTAGGATATTCCAGGAGGAACTTTCGATAGTCGTAAGATTGTTGATAGTGGAGCATCCTTGCACAAGTTAGGCGACAGAAGAAATTGTTGCCTTTGATGGAGAGGAAGAGAAAAAGGAAACAGCAATGTCTGTTGAAAGAGATTGAAAAGCTTCGACAAAATGAAAATCATACCAACATTTGATTGTTCAAGGTTTTGATCGGGTCCCAGGGATAGATTCAAATCAAAATGTACGCACCTGCAGCACGTCTGAAGTTCAACAATCTACAAGATGAACGTGCAGTGTACATCTCTTAGTGGTGTGATTGAAGAAAATGTGTTTGTTGAACAAACCAACCAGGTGTGCGGACGCCTTGGCATGGGTTGAACAACCGCACACTACTTCTGAAAGAGAAAGACAAAGACCTTCGCTGGTGCAATGTGGAAGACCAGCTGGACCCAAAGGTTTCTGATCTTGTTGCTGTCAAGAGATTTTTAAGTAGCTGCAAAGAATCGACTTTGAAATCCACACCGGGTGGATATCCAGTTTGGGAGAGCACTCAGTTTCCTGTCAATGCATGAAGCAGTTGAAGGATACGGTTTTAAATTTCTAATCTCTCTTTTACTTGTCGATTATTAAGCTGCTTTGTGAATTACTATCTCGCACAGCACTCTTTGGCCAGACAATGTTGTCATGGTCCGCACCGCTTACCGACATGCCAACTGATTATGTTTTCCAAAATTCGCTAAATCATTTCTGATTAAAACTTATTTTTGGTAAACGGCATTGAGGTAAAACATGAGTTAACCAACATCGGAAAATCATTTTTGTAAATACGTTTGTGTTTTAAATTTGTCTTAGTTTATTGATTTTAGGGGGAGTAAATCCAAAATTTGAAAAATCTGAAAACATCGAAAAATTTCAAAAACACAAAAACAATAGAAAAACAAAAATGAGTTTCCTGGCGAGAAAAAGAGAAAATGATAGTACATCAGTGGTCTGTCTAAATCTCTTTAAACCTAAAATGAAAAACGATAAGCAGCTCTATATAAGATGTATCGGTAGGCTCACAATCATTTTAAAGTGTGCAGGGTGATATAAACTTTAATCGACTGAGGACTGGGTGGGAACCATTCATTGGCATATGGTCTTAGTACCGAAATTTCGTTTGAGAGATTGCCGAGGTTCTGAGATATTCGGTCTTTATGCTGCTTATCATCTGGGTATCATGGTTGTATCTTTTACCGAAAAATAACGGGGACGCAAGTCTAGATCTTCCATGATACTATACATACGTGTACATATTGCATACGACCTCAATAAGTGATCAACAATCACATGTCCAAACAAATAAGTGATAAAATATCACATTCTTCCGGGTGTCAAGTTCGTCTCTCTGCTGTACGAAAGTACTGACCTGTTCACGGACTTGCTCCTGTGCCCTCATGCATCGAAAATCAAGTTCCTCATCAATAAGTGATTATATCACACAGGGCTTGTTTTCAATCAAAATAAGTGAGAATCTCACATCATATACGGTCAAACAGATGATAATCGGTATACTCACCGGTAAGATGAACCCTCGTGCATACCTTGATACGGGAATGTGTCGTGATGTGGATGAACACCGGTCGGTAAGTATAAATTATACCTTAACGTATCCCCTCGCCATGATTACAAATGATAAGTTGAGCTTATGTGGACAACAATACCGATAATTGTTATAGGATGCTTATCTTAATGTTAACTAAAAGAACAACAAGAGCGTTTTGGCATGACCGTACACTGATATGATTCTCTTACCCTCGAAACTCGCAAAAAGAAAGTCTGTAAATATTTATTTAATGTTTCCTGCTTATGTATATTTGTACATATTTATTGTTTTCCATCTTTACATTTGAAAAATGAAAATTTCAAAAAGATTTTAAGTGTGTTTTAATTTAAACTTTATAAAATCCAAAAAGATTTTTCTTCAAGTTTATTTTTTGATTGACTGATGTTGGAACTCGAGTCTATCCTATTCAAATTCCTGATCGTAAGCTGGAAAACAATTGCATCTTCATAAACAGTCGAAGTTAACGAGTTTTGAAAGTTAAAGAATTAAAATGAATATTTTTCTAAACTTTCAAACTACTGTCGGTTGGTGTTTTGATTGAGATTTGATCTCATATGTGTCGTTAGTTTAAATGTTAACTATATTCCAAGCAGTTGTTCTCATTATGCGTTTAGCTTTCTTGCATGTGCAGATGCTAAAGGCGAGGAGAACATGTTCAATGAAAAGCTTTGGAATGAAGACACGAAGTGGAGGCACTCAAAGGACAAAATGATCGAGTTGCCGCTGTCCCTTCATCAACACCACAAGGATCTGAAGAATTGTCAAGTCAAAAGATTCACGAGCATGACTCAATGGAGAGTTCAATCTAAGGGGGAGTTTATTGACACACTACCTAAGTTAAATGGGGAGTTTGTTGATACACTTTCTGCTTTCAAGATGTGAAGACTTTGAAGATCCTCCGACATGAAAGACATAGAAGACGAACCATCACGAGTAGCGTCCAAGGGGGAGTTTGTTGATGCACTTTGTGTGGACGCGACTCGGCTCGGTTCGACTCGGCCTTGAAGACTTGAAGACACGAAGATCGAGACAAAGCTACAGCCAAGGGGGAGTTTGTTGGTGCACTTGTGTCTGTACTTTGTCTGTATTTCGTCATGATACAAAACGATGTCTTATGTTAGTCTGGGCTACGTCTTAGTTTGTTACAATGTGCGTTCGATGTAAGTTTGACCAAGCCAACCATCCTCCTGGTTTGACTTGGCCAAACAGTTAGCACATTGGTTGAAAGATGGCTGTGTCGAAGGATGGTCATCGAAGGATAGCTTTTATCCTTCGATGATGATGAGCTCGAAAGATAACCTCGAAGGATAGACCACGAAGGATATCATCCTTCGTGGTCGACAGATGATCTTTCGATGGCGTTCTGGTCGACAGATGATCTGTCGATCAATCTGTCTGATCCTTCGACCAGACCTGCTGTGTCGGGTATATATACCCATGTGTTGTGTTCAGTTCGATAGGTTAGACAGAAAGAGAGTTGACACGAGAGAAACAGAGAGAGCATTCTGTTGAGAGCACACACACACTTTGAGAGTTTATAGAACATATCTGTAAACATTGAGCTTGTAACCGGACCCTTCATTCGTATTAATACATGTGGTGTTAATCGGTGAATCTTGTGTGTTGTGTTTTGTGCTTGCTCTCATATAAATTCTCGGTTGCATGCTAGCTTGGATTCCGCACTCGCTAGTGTGTTTGATATAACAAGGATAAGGTTTCGATCTCATCCTCGGATAGGGACCTACACTTTTTAATTAACATCAAGTTTATTTATTTAAATCCTAATATTTACCGGGTTAATTTTTACCACTAACGGTATTTTACCCGTCTTTACTATTAACGTGGTTTGATTACCAAACCCGTTTTTGGGGTGTTACAAGTCTACCCCCCCTAAAAGAGGTTTCGTCCCCGAAACCTTGATTATTGACCATAGAAGCTTCTATTGCCCATCACGGGGCCGTGCTCAGCGGACACGGGGGGCGTGTCGAAAGTACAGCAGGCGCATTTATTGTAATTGCGAATTACAATTAATGAGGAGAGAGATTGTCAGACGGACACGGGGCCGTGCGCAGCGGACACGGGGCCGTGTCCAGCTCTCTGTTCAGCCTATAAATAGGAGTGCCTGGATTCATTTCATCTCATCCCTTGGCACACCACCTCTCTCACACTTCATCCACCACCCACCACCATCACAACACCATCATCCATTGTCCATCGTAGAGTGTGTGAGTCGTCTCGGGATCCAAGATTGATCGTAAGAGTTCTTGACAATCAAGGCCATGTTTGCCTAAGTCTCTTACATCACTTGGTGAAGACAAAGTGTCTAGTATAATACTTTTTATTTCTAATCTTTTGCACTTTTTATTTGGTTTTGTATTAATGACTTTAATAACTAGTTACTTATGTTGAAGGTGATCTTTCCTTATCGTTTGTCCGTGGTGTCTTGGCATTATTTTACTGTCTATATAAAATAAAGGATTTTCACCATTCATATCTCCACGGTCTATATGGAGATATGTTGGCTACCTGGTAGGGGGTTAAGG